>CM070635.1:29206417-30406417 GCA_036346255.1 Ampelocalamus luodianensis | reverse complement strand
CCTCCCGTTGCCTTCTCCCGTCCCCGACGCCGCCTTACCGCGCCATCGCCTCCCCTCCCTGCTATCTCCTCATGTCGCCGACATGGGCACACTCACGAGTCGTGTGGGAAGGAAGGGGTGGGAGGTTTCCCCGTTGCGTGAAGGTAAACCCCTTCTTTTATTTGTAGCGAAAAGAATAAGAAGAAATCTAGTACTCCAACTGCCATGTCCTTTCCATTGATCGATGCCAGAACACAACATGCTTGAGATCAAAATATTGATGAAACCTCCTTTGGTCCAACCAAAATGGGAGAAAACAACATGATCTAACAAGGCTTTCAGCGTTCAGATCCCAGGAAGCCCATGCACAAGAACTCTACTACTGCCTGCTAAAACGGACAACAACATCTTACCTCAACCCCTCTCCTGCTCAAGGTCGTGCTGCCAAAACAAGAAATGACCAGCACGAGCAGGAAGCGAATCAAAGCCACAATGGAGGTACATTACTACCAACACCTGCATTTCTTCTAGCACTACCATCTGACACTCTTGTGGTACTACATGCTACAGTCGTCGTGCCGTGCACTTCAGAATGACCATGTCACTAGGCTCGGCTGGTAGCTCGCCGCCTTGAGTGGTTGTTGTACCATGCAGTGCTGCAGCTACTTGTAGAGTGCCTCGGTGTTTGAAAGCTGATGACACCAATCCTGCTCGACCTCCATGGACATGCCTACATAGTCCTCGGCGTCGACATCCATCATCTCTGTCACCATTGCCAAGGCCGTGGAGGTTGAGAGGGCCACTACTACAGAAAGCATCATCACGCATTGTTGGAATCGTCATCACGAGCGGTTTTGAACCGTGCGAAAAGTTCGTCTGTGATATAGGCGTTATTCTGACGGTTCAAAACCGTCGTGATACGAATATCGCTGAGCGGTTCGAAAGTAGAACCGTCTGTGATAGTATATTTTCACAAACGGTTCTGAACAAGAACCGTCTGTGATAGTTTTTTCAACTGCAAAAAAAATACTAAATGTATTCCCCTTGGTCGTCCGCCTCTCTGCCTCCGGCACCTCGTCCACCTCCTGGCTCCACTCGCTCATGAGCCTTCTGAAGAAGGCCATGATCTTGTCCTAGTCGCGGAGCTCCTCGAAAGGCTGCAAACTACAAGGGCTGCAAACTGAAGTATTTGTCAAATCATCAAGCCACATTGTTCCCCATCCATTCAATCACAAAACTATATTCAAGCACACATTCAATCACAAAACTGTATCCAAGCACACATGTATACCTTGATCTAGGAGAAGCCGGCGGGGGGGAGGCGGCACCGAAGGGAGGAGGGCCGGCGCCTGGATGGGGACAGCGCGGGGAGGAGAGCCGGTGGGGGAGACGCCGGCCGGCCGTCGGGGGGAGGACGAGCGGCAGGAGGAGGAGGCCCGGCGGAGGGAGCACTGGGCGGCGGCGGGACGAACGGGAGGGACGAGGGCCGGCGCGGGAGAAGGGAGCCCAGAGGTCACGCTGGATTTGGGGGAGTCCTTATTAATATATAAGGACTTCTACTACTCCCGCTCACGCATTCAAAATTCCCGCACACGTATTCCAAAATTTCAAACTCCCGCGTTGTGAATCACATATCACAGACGTCTCGTGTCACCAACCGTCTGTGATGAGGTACTTATCACAGACGGTTCGTGATATGAACCGTCTGTGATTGCATCACAGATGGTTCTATTAAAAAACCGTCTGTGATAATCTGCAGTATCACAGACGGTTCTATTAAAAAACCGTTTGTGATACTGCAGATTATCAGAGATGGTTCTTTAATAGAACAGTCTATGATACTATCAGAGACGGTTCTTTAATAGAACCGTCTATGATACTGAGTATCACAGACGGTTTGTATTACAAACCATCTGTGATAGGCCCGACAGACCCAACACAGACGGTTCCATTTTAACCGTCTGTGATGAGGTGTCTACTATTGCATGTTTTGTAGTAGTGGGCGCCCATGGGATCATGGCTAGGTTGCAGCTATCGTCCCTGACAAGCTCCTTGAACAACGTTCGATGGTCGCTCGCCTCTTGCAACATGGTGTCTGCATGGTCAAATAAATTTCCATATCAGTTTCAGTGATCCCAACAGTTGGGAACATCACAATTGAATCGAATTGAAAGCTCACAGGTCGCATGGCATGAAGAATTAAACCGAAACAATTTGATGTGCGCACTTTCAGCATCAATCAAAATTAACCCAGATCAATTGCACAATTTAAGGAGATGAGCAATTCTCTTGCAGAATTAACCTTTAGGAAGAGAGGAAGGAGGAGGCACATACTCTTGAGCCTAGGGTTCCATTCGAGGCTGACGCATAGAGGAACACCCGGCCGAAGCGGGCCGAGCAAGAGGTTGCGCGCGGCATCCTGCTCCCCTTCACCCGCTGCCGCCCCTGGTCAAGTGCCGCCGCCACTCCACCCACCTCCCCCTTTATATGCTCGCCCTCGGCTCCATCGGTTGCTCTCGCCCTCGTGTGCTTCGCTTCCCCCGGGCGTCATCGGCAGGTATTGTGGGGACCTGAGCATGGAGGCCGGTGGCACCCGATTTGCACAACGGTAGGCGAGCACGGTAGCGCCAAATCTTCGTGATGTCCAGTGAGGACGGCGATGACTCGAGCAAGGCGTCGGCATCGACAACAAGATTTGGATCGTTGGTGGTGCGTTTGTTCAGGGGATTTGAGGAGGTAGAGGTGAGCAGACTGTAGATTGCAATTGGGACTTCGGAGATGGGGAGGTGGGAGATCGTGGGCATACAGACAGTTTTGAGATCAAAATTGATTCAACGCGCCGTGAGTCAGAGAAGCAATTGGTTGGGGCCACCTGTCGGTGCACGATGAAAGTAAAGGTGGGACGATTTCTCCCGTTGTGCAGGAGTAAATCTCTTTTTTTATTAGTTAAGATACGATATGGACCTGAGGTCTGGTTACAACACAGAATGCTCATGTGTTCCACGTGAGGCGTAAATAAGAATATGGGTTTGCACTATATGTTAGCATATCTTATTGCGGTAAAGTGAACTCTGCATCGTCGTCGCAAGCACAGATGAGGTTAACACACTGCAGAAAAACTAAGCATGCTTTAACACATACGGTAAGGCAACGCCAGAATGGTTTGGTTTTATTTTCTGCGAGGCCTTGCTATTGTCGTAGCTAGTTATTTGCAACACAGAAGTGTGGGTGTGGCGTCCATCCGATAGTGATTGTTTGAAGTAACGTTTTCTCAATATCGACTTTTGTTGGTGTTTGGCAAACTGTACTGTACTAGTACTAGCTAGGAGACATCAGCAGTAGTAGTGTACTGCTGTCTACTGGCTGGCTGTCTGACATTTCTAAATCGCTTACATGTACTAGTATACAATCAGCATGCAGCACACACCAGATTGACCTATTCCCCCTTTGTATCTTTCCCTTTGGTGATGGCACCGTGAAAGCCGATCTGGCATGAACTCGACACACTGGTTGCCAGCAGTACTACGTACATGTTTGAAAAGCAGTGTGGACGACGCCAACTTTCAAACTTCACATGCAAATAGTTCCCTTCTTGGTGCCAAGTCATCTACTGCACATTAACGAGAACTTGCTCTCTCTATATATATATGATGGAGTTTTAGCATGTCATGGAACTGTAGTACTACATATCTGCACCACTCATCTAACATAGACATTGCAACATTTAACGTCCATCATTCTCTCTCTCTCTCTCCACTACATACATCCACATGCAATATTGATGGTATAGATATATGATACTAGAGTTCACTAGCATGCAACATCTCTTTCTCTCTCTATATATATAATGTTATGATAATCTTATTGTCCTAGTGTTTTGCATGTTAATGTTAATTGAGTTTGCAGGACCTATACATTGGGATGGACGTGTACAAGTTGGGCTTGAGTCTTTGCACTGTTAATGTGTCTAGGATAGTGCTTGCATGTACCTGCATGGTAGTAATGCTTAGTGGCGAGTTATGAGGAGGCGTGGATTGACCGTGTGCTTGTGTTATCTGGTTGCATGCAGGATTTAGTCGTTGTGCACATTTAGACGGGGCGCCGATAGCGGATTAGAGCATGTATAATAGTGTGACGTCAGCTGCCTATAAAATTTACCATGTAGGACATTAGATAACGTGGATGTGAGAGAGGGAGCGTAGAGAATTGAATCGTCTCTTATGTAGTAGTCGACTGTAACACAAGAAACAAGATAAAAGAGTTATCTATAAAGATATGTAAAAAGACAACCCATTGTAGGAGCTATCTTTAGTTCTATCTATAGATGATATGAAGATGTAATATAGACAATAGTTATCTATGCCATTGTATATGCCCTTAGACATCTGCCGCACCATAGCATGTCTATTTATGTAGTTTGTTGGTCTGTTGATTCTTGAGCGAGTCAATAACGAGAAAACAGAAAACTACGCTTGGCAGTTTGCGGTGTCACAAACTCTGTGTGTGTTCTTTGTTGTTCATCATCTCCCACTTGTGATAGTGCTCGTCCACAAAGTGCCCGTGTGATCCTGGTCTTAGTGCCAACAGAAGACATGCAAGGATTACTTGGGCTAGCTAGCTTTCGATGCTTTTGAAAGTTCAAACCGTAGTAGAAGTACAAACCAATAATCCTACAATTAAATCGATCATAGTAATATCATTTGCAGTGAATCAATATTAGTTCACCCTTCCAACAGTTCACCAATTTAACCATAATCGTACGTACTGGTACCTTTTTGACGATATTGATTTTAGTTAGCAAAGTTATCCATGTGCCTCTTTGTGAAACTGGTGGAATTACTGACCAAAATGCTGTTAAATCTATCCTGTCCTTCACTCTTGGGAGGAATCCAAACCTGAGATCAAATCTTACCTTACATGATTTTTTTGCTGGTGTCCAAGGTAGTCTCTCTCTGCATATACGCCTCTCTTAGGGATAGCAACGGGGCCATTCCCCGTCAGGGAGTGGTGGAACATGTTCATCCCCGAGAGACAAAAATTCCCCATCCCCATCGGGTTATCGGGGCCCCACGGGGACCCATACCCGCAAGTTGGATCCCGAAAGAAGAGAAAATAAGATTCATAATGTTATAAAATGATTATGAACATTCACATGCAATACTAAAATAACAATATTTTTTGATTAATTAGCATCTGAAAAGTAAAGAATGCAAATAAGATTATCTAGCTATCACCTTATCGGGTTGTACGGTACTGAGCTAGTGGCCTACATGTCTTATCGAGGCCCCAAGCGGGTAACGGGGATAGGGAGTAAGGAAATATCCGCATCCCCGTTTCACCCGATGGGGAATTGTATTTGCATATTAGCATCCCTGTGGGGGAAGAAATAACCTCATTCCCGTCCCTTAATAGATGAATTCCCCGTCGGAGAATGGGGAATGGGGCCATTGCCATCTCTAGCCTCTCTCCATTCAACAAATACTTTTCTGAATTAAAACATCGTATGTATATCTTTCTATATTTCATGCATCCAAAGACCTCTTTTAAGTCATTGGAGTCGCCTGAAATTTTCTTAAGTTTAAGTCAATTATTATGACTATTGGATTTGTGTAGAGATTAATATGTCGTATGATTGGATATTGATTCAATGGATAAAACATGCAATTTATGCTTAATAAAATTTTAGTTATACTTAATCAAATTTTAGTCACCTTACTAAAAGACAATCACATTCGGATACCTTTTCACTCTTCAGAACTCACCTTCTGTATGCTCCTTTTGATTCGAAATAGAAGCCGTTTTTTTTTTTTTTGCTTTGTACACATGGATTAAGAAGTAACATAAAAGTGGCCTAGCTTGTGCTCTTGATGCGTAAGTGTAACCCACCCACCACCGGCATGCATGCATGCATGGGCCAACGCAGCAACAAGCCAACAAGGTAGCAAGTTGCAACCAAAGGCGAGCGCCGCACCGCGCCACCCCATCAGCTCAAGTGCAAACCGCTGCAGCGCCTCACGTGCCTGCTTTTGCCAGCCGCTGGTACGCACCGGCTAAAACTTGGCGCGCATGCATGCTCCAGGGGCTTTGCGAGCTGCAGGCTTTCGAGCCCTCTGCGCGATGGACTTGATGGAATTGACCTGTCCATCCGTCTCCGCCCGTCCTTGTCCACATGCGTCGTGTATGTACGTCGGCCACATGCCCTTGTCGTCCCGAGTCGCGTTTCGGTCGGCGCTCTCTCTTGGCTGGGCATGGAAATACATAACGGTACGACGACCGCGCTGCGCGACTGCTCGCATCGCATCCATGCCCTCTTCTTTTTGTGCATGCGTCCGAGTGAGAGAGGGGCCAGATCGATGACCGCTGATATGGGGCCCAGACGTGCACGGGCTACCGGCGGACGGAGGGGAATTTTGGAATGTTTTAGCCCTGTAGTGCAAATTAATTTTTAAATTAGCTTTTTTAATATTAAAATTTCAGTTTTAACCCTATTCTAGCATGTGCTGCCATCGGGGACGGCAGCAACCTAGTTCATGTCATGCCAGTTGGCAGCATCTAGGTGCTGCCGTGCCAGTTGGTAGCACCCAAGATGCTGCCGAGCCCAAACGTAGCATGAAGCTGCTGCTGCCCACTACGACAACACCTTGCCAAGCCCAACAGTTCTGCGAAGAAAAGGAAAAAAAGTTTAGGATTAGCACAAATGGGAAAAAAATTAGGGTTTTCAGTTTGGGTTAGCGCTGGTATAGTTTAGGGTTTGCAGTTTGGGTTAGTGTTGGTACGAATACAAAATTTTCTTCAGTCATTTCAATTAGGGTTTCCAGAAATGGAAAATAAATTAGGGTTTGCAGTTTGGGCGTTGATACGAATACAAATTTTTCTTCAGTCATTTCAATTAGAGTTTGAACAGGCACTGATATTTGTAAAAAAACATTCAGTAAGAAATATGGGCACCGAGGTTTGGAAATTAGGGTTTCATTTTCTGCAAAATCAGGGTTTCGCGGTTTCAACGCTGTTTGTAGTAATTTCAAAATATAGGAAATGAGTTTAGAAAATTACAAAACTTTTTGTGGAGCCTCCCGTCACAGTGTTGTTGCTTTTGTAATTTTTCTATTATTTTATTCGTTCTGAGAAAAGATGATTGATAAGCATATCAGACGAGGTATGACTTTGAGGATGTCGTCCAAGTAAACTTTGTGTGCTAAAATACTTGTTGTCTTTTTAGAAGTGGGATAAAAAGGGACCAGTACTCCTCGATGAAATCGTCTGAACGTATACGCGTATATAGCCAGGCAGTCGATGAAGTACCTTATGAAGCTTATACAGAATATGATTGAAGGGGCTTTGAACGCTCGTTGTGATTATGAAGATACCCTAAAACATGGACGATTTGATGTCGGTGCGAATGGTTGTTTCTGGGATTCCACTAGAAGAGGCATACTTGCAATATAAGCTTGCTTTGATGGCTTAGCGGAGATCACGGAACCAGAACTACATTAGAGTCCGCGGACAAAAGCACGTTACACGTAGTGACATGGCATGATGGTTCGGCTAATTGCTTTAGTCATCCTCGCTACTACTACGGTACACTGCGACACAAGCATCCGGACCATATAAGTATGCATGCCTTTAGGGGATAGTAATGGGGGGTAGGATGGGGGACTACTACGTAATGACTTGACCTACTGCGTGGACCAAGGTCAGTTTCCCTTCCTTACTAGCTCGGTGTTGAACTCCTCGCCGGCCTTCCCCTTCCCCTTGTCACGGGAGTGTCCACGTCGAGTTGGTATATCGAAGTCATCCATGTCCTGCAATTCCTTGATGTAAGTGCACCGTATAGTGAAAATCGAAATAAGGATGTCAATTCTTGTTAACTGACGTCGTCGATACGGATTACGCCCGGGCGACCGGATACGCTATGGCGACCGAGCTCAGCTGCATGAGCCTTTCCCTTGCCCTTGTCGCGGGACTGTCCACGTGGGGCTGGTATGTTGAAATTATCTATGTCCTGCCATTCCATGATATAAGTGTGTCGTATAGTGAAAATCGTAAGAATGATGTAAATTTTGTAGGATCGCGGGTAGGCTACGAAAGCACAAACAAAAATTTTACCGCGCAACCAAGGAACCACCGCAAGTGATAGATCACGAGATTACCACTAGACGCGATGACTCGTAGCGGAAATAGAGTCGATGTAGCGAGTTGAAGCGATCGTGTCGTGCTTGCGCGCGCTTCTCCTCCTACTTCGATGAACGTCGTGAGTCGCGGATCGTCCTAGTGCTAATGCTTCGCAACAACACCTCCAAAGTATCCACACGTACGGGGCTGGGACACCACGCACAGGAGTGCTAGCGCCGGCGGCGTGGTTGAGGAGAGCGTGTCTATTAGGGTTTCGGGATTTCTTCCAGAGAGATTGATCGATCACCTCACCCCATGCCACCGCCCCTCTATATATAGGCATCCATAATGGGTCCCGAACAGAAGGCACATTAGGAACTTGTGGCCTATAAGAATTCGGATCACCATCCAAATCAAATCCTAGCCCTTAAGTGTGTGACCGTATAGGTTCGTGTGCAATCAGTTGTGACTCGGAAACTCTTTCCAATCACGAGTCTTCAGCGGTACCTAGCAGCACATAACGATTCCCGAACACACACAGAATATATCGGACAAACCTTAATGAAATATGATCTACGGCCAGGTCCTTATCACTTACGACCAGCTCGTACTTAGTCACGACGATTTATAATCGATTACAACGATTCGTAACTTCGTTACGACGATTAGTATCTAACTACGACCAGTTTGCAACTCCTTACGACCGGTTGGTGATTATGTTCGAGTAGTCTTCGACTAGGTCGCATCTCCATACGACTTCGACCAGTCCACGACCTCGGCAAGCGAACGACCTACTTGTGTATTCTCCCTTTGCCTCACGACATATGGTTGAACTCGGGTGAGATAATATGTCATCCATGGACTGTTCAATACTTTCGATCAAGTGTCGAATAACTTCATGTGGTGACACTTCGACCACTAGTGGCATGGCCATGCACTTTCTTTATTCGACCACAACGAGGGCCGAGAGACATCTCTCATGTTATGTTAGGAGGGCAAATCCATATCCGACCAGTCACATTCCTCCGCATGTTTCATAGCATGCCCGAAAGCTACCTTTATAACTACCCGATTCACGAGTAGCGTTTGGCAACCCCTAAGAGTGCTATTACACATGTAGGAAACCATCTTTGATCTCGAGTCTAAAGATTATACATCATCATTGCTTGAGACAAAACTAACGACACATAGAATCATAACAATCTCAATAATATCTCAAGATGGGTCTTATCCAATACTATGTTCTCTAACATGTGTCCACATTATTGATTCGATATCTCTATATCCATGACCGGTGAAACATGGTCATCAATCAATACATGTCTTGATCGTAGAGTCACCGGTGTTCCACCAAAGGTGACATTCGACGAGGATACTTTTAGAACGACATCATATAAGATAAAGAGTTTCACCAACAAGTCACATACTCATTGATCTATTTAACTGATGATTCATTCAAGGAACAAGATAACATATTATCAAATGTTATGAACATAATGAAATATAATCATCTCTATGATTGCCTCTAGGGCATATTTCCAACAAATTCTTCATAACTCACGTCATGGATACGGATTACGCCCGGGCGTCCGATACGCTATGGCGGTCGGGCTGAGCCGCATGAGCCTTTCCCTTGCCCTTGTCGCGGGACTGTCCACGTCGGGCTGGTATGTCGAAGTCGTCCATGTCCTGCGATTGTATGATGTAAGTACACCGTACAGTGAAAAACGTAATAAGGATGTAAATTCTTCATAACTCACGTCGTCGATATGGATTACGCCCGGGCGACTACTGGGCTCCTTCGGTGCCTCCTCAATAGGGTCCGGTACGTAAGGTTTCCACCGCACGAAGTTCTCGGCTCGCACCGAGTAGTTCAACATGTATTCTGTTGGATGAATGCCCTGTCATACATTTTTGGGCCATCGATCCACTAGAAGAAGTGGCAGCGCATCTCGGGCTGCCATTACGTGGGGACGAAGTTACAAATTTAAGGAATTCAACGTTGACGAAAATCGATGCGCGCGAAAGGAACGCTTACGAGGTGGTGCCCACCGCGTGTAAATACGCCCGCGGCGATGGTGGGTGTGTGGACTGAATGATCTCTGCTGGTTCGCCACACACACACTGCGGGATCGGAGAACGTGGTGGTACTGGAGCATCTTTCATTGAAAAATCTGGGTATTGTAAATGTTTCCTCTTCTGCTTAAGCTACTTTTGCTTCTGCAACATCCTCGCGTAGAAGTTTGCCGAAGAGTCCATAGCTGGGTATCTATTGTGTAGTGGTGGGTTTGGTTCAACCCCCTTTTATAAGCTCCATGATTGGCATGGTGTGGTTAATTTCATGCAGAGTCCTGTCTTTTAGTTCAGAAAAGCTGAGGAGGTATAGTGTTGTCATGTCCATCTGAAAAGCTGGCAAGGCATAGTATTGTCACGTCTTACTTTGCACAGAGAAACCATGTTGTGCTTTGTAGAGTGCTGTTTTATCGGTCTGAAAAGCTGGTGAGGCAGAGTGTTGTCACGTCTTTCTTTGCAGAGTCTTGTCTTTTCGGTCTGAAAAGCTGGCGACGCAGAGTGTTGTCACGTCTTTGTTTGCAGAGTCTTGTCTTTTCGGTCTGAAAAGCTTGCGAGGAAGAGTGTTGTCACGTCTTTCTTTGCGTAGTGTCGTCTTTTCGGTTTGAAAAACTCGGGAGGCAGAGTGTTGTCACGTCTTACTTTGCAAAAAATGGTCACGTTCTGCTTTGCAGAGAGAAGTTGTTTGTTCTTGTCGTTGTGAAAACTAAGTGTTCTGAATTTGCATCCAACATTGCAGATTTAGGTCTCCAAAATTTGGATTTGAGGTTTCGGAAATTAGGGTTTCATGAATTCCCACACAAAGTAATACAGGGATACACGATAGTTCATCAGTGCGTAGATAACGTAACTGGTTTATTCTCATCCATGACAGACTGCGATGCATAGATAAAGAGTGGACATTAAAATCTCATTAGAACTGAACTTCTACTTGGCAACCACAATAAATAATTGAAGAAAGACCGCAAAACTAACTAGCTTAACTAATTTCTGAAGCATTTTCTCAACTCTTTCCATCCTTTCATCCGGTCTTTTAAGTCTATTCTCTTCATTCTGCGTTGGTGGGTCGGAGGGTCGAGCCACTGGACGAAATGCAACAACACCAGGGGAGTCATCTTGCAAGGCAGCTATTTGCATTGCAATATCTTGAACCACTGGGACAGCTTCATCAGCCCACTGCCAAAACCGGCATGTTGTGCTCTAAAAACGAAATGCAGCCTCAAGTGAAAAAAAACAACATGTTGTTTCGAATGCAATTCATTCGAGATGATTAGGCAATAGTTACCGTAAGATTTGAACACTTCATGAACACTCGGGATGGATTAGTTGGCGTATGCGAGGTGAACACATTCACCGGATCCCTGCAACGAGGGCAAACCAGCTGCTGCCGCAGTGATTCTAATTGTCTGCTCACTCGAAAGTTACATGAGGCCGTAGACTTCCTGTCTAAGACTGGAAGAAAGGAGAAGAGGAAATGAAGAGTTAGGTGAATGGCGACAAAGGATCTATATATAGCATGTGGCAGAATTGCAATTGGGTTGAAGGAAAATCACGTCCGCGAGGTTGCGGGCCCGAGGAGGAATCGTGTGGTAGCGTTGAAGGAAATTCGCGTCCACGAGGTAGTGTCGGATCCCCTAGCAGAAGAACCACGGGACCCTCTATGCAAACCGAGCTAGTCCCAAGATCAACCCGAACTTTGAATTTCGAAAATCAAGGATGTTTGAAATACAAACGCTAGCTTAGAACATGTTGTGTCCATAAGTCTCAAGGTCATTCTGCACACTGACAGTACGTAAATCACAATGGCACAATACACAATGATATTATATAACATGCATTATACGACCATGACATTACTTATGGTACATCGCCCCGTCGATTGCTCGGACGGCGTAGCTGATCCTTAGGGAAGGTGAACCTGTCAGGGGAGCGGCGTACGTCTCGCAAGCCGTAGTAGGGGCGTTGCGTGGGAGGCGTCGCTGCGGTGATCTCAGTGTAGGTGTCGGGTCAAAGCGAGCATATTATCGATCCACGTGCTCATCACGAGGAAGGTACTTGGTGAGTTACTCATTGGTTTTATGCATTGGGAAAATTGCTACAACTACGTTAAAGTGTACTTGAGTAGGTTGTTGTGTGGATGAGATCCTCTGGCGATCGTGCCGTAATCTTTGCCTGGTGTACCCTTGATGCGTCTCGACAAACCAGCGGTCGCGCTCCGCGCGTGCGGCGAATGCCCTGCAGCTGAATGCCATGCGCCACTGATCCCAAACCGTCGTCTTGGCGCTGCGGCGAGTCAGGGTCGCTGTCTGCAGTGGAACAACGTCGCGTTTGCGACGAAGTCCTATGTTGCGCCTCCCTCCGTGCCGACGATGGCTGAAGCAGAGTGTTGTCCCCTCCCAAGTGCTGCGCCTCCCTCCGTGACGATGACGGCTGAAGCAGAGTGTTGTCCCCTCGCAAGTACTGCAAGAACAAACGGTGATGTTACATACGTTCGAAAGGAGTGCATGGACAAGTATTGATGACAACAACCGGCAGACGGATGATGTACAGTGGCCCGGTAGCGTCGGTGGCGGCCGTAGCTCGATGACTCGCGAGTGCGGCGGGCGTCCGAGGAGGTGCGAGGAGGTGCTAAGGGCGGAGGGGTGGAGGGTGCCCTCGGTGTCCGCGATGTTGTACGTGAACGTCACTGTGGCGACCACAAGTAATGGTCCTCATTGTAGTCCTCGCATCCTCGGTCATCGCATGCACCGCGTGTAGGAGGTGATCAAATGTGCTATTGCTTCCACGACGTAGAGCTTCAGCACCCTCACGCTCGATACGATCAAGGCGGTAGTCTTTGCAAGGAAGCGATAGTAAGTTAGAAAGCGTGTTGCGGATGAAATTTCTCGAAGAATGTTTTACCATCTTGTCGTGGCACCGCTTGGATGGCGGTCGGGACCTGCTAGTACAACAGCATCTTGCATGACCTCCATTGGTCGCTGTGGCGCTGGCCCAGTAAGCCTACACCTAGTGCGCGGAACGTACCACTGCAAGTACGCACCATACGTCTAGATGGCGTAGCCTCATAACTCGTGCACCATGTCTGGCGCCGCCTCTCGCCGCGGCGTCGTCCATGGTATTGTGTACGCCTCCGATCGTCGCTCCTCGGCCTCTTCTCGTTTGCATGCAATTGGATTCGGATATCAGAAAATGTAAGTCAGACATGTGGCTACTATGATACCGGAAAATGATATACCGGTGGACCTTCTCCGTGAGAGGTTGTCCCGGCAATGGTGGCACCTCCTGATAAAGGCCAAACTGTCTCATGACCCTCTGTGGATTGTATGGCTCGACCATGTGGGAGAAGATCGGTGGCGGTCGTCAACGAGCGCGTGCGTCACGAGTGCGGCGAGGATAACCCATAGGGGCGTGTACGCAGGAAGCTGTGCGATCCATGGCCACGGATGACCTCGTCGATCGAGTCTCGAATAGGTTATGGAACTCGAGTGCGCGCCTCGGTCTCTCTGGCCCAACCTAGGGTACCATGTGTCCAGCGTTCCCATTGTAGGCCCATCGACGGGGTCATCACTTGTAGCATTACCGTAAAGCTTGGTGCTCAACTCAAAAGGGTGCACGGTGCTCCGAAAATATGGCGGCCAACGAGAAAGTGCCACTACTACGAAAGCCTCATCACGAGCGGTTGGAGCTTGTCATCACGAGCGGTTTCAAGCGTCAATGCGTATGCTCGTCTGTGATATGAGCGTTATCCTGAGACGGTTTTGGCGTGCGTGATAAAAGCTATCCTGACGGTTGAACAAGCCGTCGCGTAACGGCTATCCTGAGCGGTTGGAACAAGGCGTTGGCGCGAGGAGTTGGCGAAGGTTTTCGATCTGAGCGCGGCCTTAAATAGCCATGGAGGCGTGTCGCGAAGAACACTGCGGCGCGCGAGAACTTCGGAAGGAAGGAGAAGTCCTCGTTCGAAGGGCGGCGTGGCAAGGTGGGTCCCAAGGCGGCGGGTGAGGCTCGAACGCGGATGCGTGTGAAACGCCGCGGCTACGACTGGCGAGTGGGACCAGTGCGGGTGGAAGCGGAGAAAGAGGAGGAAATGCGGGCTGCGCAGGGGTGGGCCGAAAGCGGAGGGGATTGGGCCGGAGGCTTAGGAATAGGAATGGGCTTTGACAGAGATTGGGCCTAAGCTATTGTCTGAGATATTAATTAGCTTTTCTATTTTGTAAAATACCTAAAATTCAAATAAATAATAGAAAATAGCAAATGAACTCAGAAAAATTCTAGAAAAATCTAGAAAATATATCTGAGAACATAGAACCCAAATAAAATAGTTTGACTATTGTTCATGTTGGGATTATTCACATGAAATGCTTTTGATTCTAAAGTCCAATATTAAGCTTTTGAATTAAATTCAAATAAAACCAAATGGTGACCTTTCTCCGTACTAACTATTCAAAAGGTTTTTTAAGCTCAGAAAATTGGGATGTTACACCCGACCCCGCCACCTCACCTCGCCATTGCTTGCTCCCACACTGCGCCATCCCTGCACCCGCCACCTCGGCCACCCCATCCCACTTGCTCATGGCGCACCGCACTTGGCCACGCCCACCCCTGTAGCTAGGTTAGGGACCTGTAGCTAGCTTAGGGTTAGGGTTAGGATAATTAGGGTTAGGGTTAGGGATAATTTTAAAACATAGTAAATGAGTTCAAAAAATTACGAAATTTTTTGTGTAGCCTCCTCACACCGTGTACTTGCTTGTCTAAATTTTCCATAATTTTATTCGTTCAGATTTTTTATCACTAATTGGTATGACTGTGCCGTAGTGAACTTGATTGTGTATTATTTCGGTAATTTTATATGTGTTCTAGTATTCTCTAAAAAATTTAGTATTTAGGTCACGAGAATTTGGATTTTAGGTTTTGAAAATTAGGGTTTCATGATTTCATGTGACTTGGAATGTATTTGAGATTTGCCGGGTTACATTTTGGTGATAAATGTCTCGACAACAAGGTATATTTGCGGTCTAGAGAAGGTTGTGGGATATTCCAAATATGCTATACTTTCCCTTACTTGGAATGTATAAAAAAAGCTAAATTGCAAGTCTATTGGAGATGTCGATATGCAATGCATGCGACGCATCCATTAAGCAGTCCACTCGATAAAAGGCAACCGCAATGACATGAAGCAGTCCACTCGATAAAAGGAAACCGTAAAGACGCATCGACCATTAAGTTACATGGTTCACGAGATTGGGCATAATTGCGTAAATAAGGGGACGAGTACGAAGGTACAAGCTTCTCTGGTCGTGCCTAATGGTAGAAGGTGCCTCGCGCTACCCACATAGAGTGTTGTTCAGGGGGTCACCTCGGACGTGGCTTGCTGTCGTTGTAGTGGCACGCACATATGCAGCTAGGGTTCGCGTAGCAGCATGTGGGATCATAGGAACTTCCTATGTTGACGACCTCCTCGTTGCCCCTCTCGCGCTGCATCTATTGGCGGAGGTCATCGTTTTCCTCGTTGAGATCGTTAATCCGTGCCTCCAACTCAAAGATTCGGTTCTACAATCTATCCAGGTACATTGCAACATGTCGTTCATGGGGAGGATTGATCCAGCGGACAAAATCGCATTTCACCATCTGCTGGAAAGGACGGTTAACAAGGAGGCTCTATTAGCAGTAACATAAAGGAAACAACTTACTAATTGTACCCCAGAGTGTGGGCATCGGAAGAAACGTCGTTCGCCATCGAAAGGGCCATCCAAGACCTGCACGGCAGCGTCCTCCCTGTGTCCGCATTTCGGCCATACCGGTTGAGCACGCTTGTTCGGCATCAACTGATAGTTAGGCCCGAAGTCCTCCCTCCTTTCAAGGGGAAGGTCTTGCTTTAGCGACCCGGTTGGAATGGTCCCATTGCTTAAATCGCCATGGTATGTTCTTGTAAGGCGGAGAAGATTTTTCTTCCTACGGTTTAGAGGGTCGAGTGGTCCTACTTTACGCGTGGCGTGCATTTCTGACCTACGGGGAGGCTTATAAGCGGGTATCGTTAGCTTGCAAATGGCGAGACCAGGGCGTGATAGCTCCATGTAAAGTAAGGCGTGACAACACTCTGCCTCCTCGACTTTTCGGTCGAAAAGACAAGACTACGCAAGCGGGACATGGCAGACTCCTGCAAAGTAAAGCGTGACAACACTCTGCCTCCTCGACTTTGGACAAAAAGATAAGACTCTCAAAGCGGGGCGTGTGACTCAGTAACATCCCAAGTATGGATGCATGTTTCAAATGTAAGAAAATGAGAAGAAGTTAAAACTTTTCTTGCATCTTGTTGTTTTTAAACTTTTCTGTTAAAACTTTTCTTGCATCTTGTTGTTTTTAAACTTTTCTGTAATTCTTGTAAAGGAATTGTGGGTAATAAAAAACCTAACTCTCCTCTATTAATATGTTTTAGTATAGAATAGGTTTTATTTAGGTCCTTGTCTCTGAAAAATGTTGTGCACTAGTTTCATAACTTAGAAAAATCATAAGAAATTCATTTTTACTCCAAATGAAGTAAACCCAATTTTGCTGTTCTTAGGATGCCTTGCTCTGACTATCATAAAAATTTTATGTTCAAAAACATTCTGAAAAATTGTGCAATGAACAGTAACAAAAGGAATTTAATTTGAATTTTCCAGCAGATTGAAATTGTTTAGGCTATAACTTTTACATGCTTAGTACAAATTGGTTGATTATTGTGGCTTAATTCATTTAAAATCATGATCTTCCTGCTGTGTAAATTTTATGAATTTTGAATAATTTTGGTTTTTGGGCCTTTTTCGGTGTTCGTCGCTCTTATTGGATTTTCGCGTTCTTGTGTTAGGTTCCGAAGAATGGAGTGGAATCATTACACAATCAAGTCCACTGGGTGAGGAGCCTCTAAAACAAAAATTTTCTACATTTATTGATTAATACGAATAAGACACTTATATGAAATAATGATAAAAATCTTGAACGAATAAAATTATTAAAAATTTACACAAGCAAGTACACACATAACAACCAAAATACGTGTACAAATATAGTAAAATAAAATCACATAACACGCGCTACTATATGGCTCACTCGTCTGAGCCACTACTCTCTGCTACTGTCGCGCGTCGCATCTGTGACCTTGTTTCTTGTAGAGCATGACCGTGGGATCGTCCACCGTCCGGAGAAGCGCGTGTCGGTGCGAGGGGGTAGGAGACCATTGAGGCGGAGGTGGACTAGTAGGTGACTCTAGAGCGAGCACGGTAGTCGTACATGTCGTCGTGATCGACCATGCGGGCACGGGGACAACTCAGAAATTCATCCACGGCGGAGGCTATTAAACCACTGCAGGTGCGATGCGCAACTCCGGTACGCGGATGAAGTCGGGCCTTGGGCGTCGGGGTTCCCACGTACCCAGAGGAGCTCTGTCCTGGAACGTACTATGGGGCACCGAACCCGGAGGAGCTCTTCCCTGAGTACGCTAGAAACCCTGGCTGCCATTGATCGTGCCCTAGCGTCGTGTATTGCTCCCTCACACGAGCTGGGAGGCCCGTATCCTCGTCATCAGTCGACGTGAACTGGCCGTCATCCCCACGGGCAACTGAAGGCTGCATGACGCAATGATGTTAGTACAAGTAAACACTCTGGATGTAAACTAAGAACCTCGTACCTTCCGGATGTGCACTGCAGATAATCGAGGGGGAGCGCCAGTCTGTGTACCGGGTCCGGACGACAGAAGTGATTCATCCCGACGGACCTACGGCGACGCATGATGTTAGCGGCACGTAAGGCATAAACCAAAAACAGAACGTAAATTTGAACATAGTGACTTACCCCCGCGGTGACCTGTCCCGCGGATGACCGACGGGAAACGCTACGACGCCTGCCGGACTCGCCTGGTTCAAATCTTTGCTTAATCAACACATATTACGAACAACACAGTCATACCAATTAGCGATAAAAATATGAACGAATAAAATTATAGAAAATTTAGACAAGCAAGTACACGGTGTGAGAAGGCTACACAAAAAAATTCGTAATTTTTTGAATTCATTTGGTATATTTTAAAATTCCTTCAAACTCTACCTAACCCTAACCCTAACCCTAATTATCCACTCTAACCCTAATTATCAACGCACGGGGGTGGCGCGGTGGGCACGGGGTGAGGCTGCGCGCCGGAGCGATCGCGCGACACGTGACGAGGTGGGCGGGTGGCGCGAGGTGGGGCTGCGCGCGAGGCGATGTCGCGAGGCGGCGCGCCGCGTGGTGGTGGGACGGGGTGGGCGTGCGATGCGGAGCGGTCGCGGCCGGCGTGGCGGGGTAGCGGGGCGAAGCGCGAGAGGTGGCGGCGCGGATGGCGTGTGGTGCGGGGCGATGCGGGTCGGGTGGCGTGGCGGGAACGAGGCGGCGTCGCCGCCGCGGTGCGTGTCGCGACGTCAATGCGGGCACACGGTGGCTACGCGTCCACATTGCTATTTTTATAAATACAAATATGATATGATTAGAAATACAAATACCTGTCAAAAAGTGGCCGTATCGGCCAACGCAGCAACAAGGTAGCAAGTAGCAACCAAAGGCGAGCGCCGCACCGCGCCACCCCATCAGCTCAAGTGCAAACCGCTGCAGCGCCTCACGTGCCTGCTTTTGCCAGCCGCTGGTACGCACCGGCTAAAACTTGGCGCGCATGCATGCTCCAGGGGCTTTGCGAGCTGCAGGCTTTCGAGCCCTCTGCGCGATGGACTTGATGGAATTGACCTGTCCATCCGTCTCCGCCCGTCCTTGTCCACATGCCTCGTGTATGTACGTCGGCCACATGCCCGTGTCGTCTCGAGTCGCGTTTCGGTCGGCGCTCTCTCTTGGCTGGGCATGGAAATACATAACGGTACGACGACCGCGCTGCGCGACTGCTCGCATCGCATCCATGCCTTCTTGTTTTTGTGCATGCGTACGAGTGAGAGAGGGGCCAGATCGATGGCCGCTGATATGGGGCCCAGACGTGCACGGGATGCCGGCGGACGGAGGGGGCGCAGGGGGCGCAGATTTGTCTTGTCGAGATGTGGCCGGTGCAACAGTGCGCGAGAGCCCCGGCGGCCGTGCCCACGGGCCACCTGTATTCGGTTATGTGGACGCGCCGCTAACTGTGGCGGCCGTACGCACGCGCGAGATCTTTTCCGGTCCGGTGCTGGGTTCGTGGGGGCCATCTGATCTGATCGCCTCCACTCGCTGGCCAGCCTCCGTCAAATCGTTTGCAGGGGTACTGCCGTAGCTAGCTAGGGTTACCTCTGCCGTACCGTAGTATGCTGGAATCACATTTACAGCGGCATGTGCATATGAACATTAAAAAATATACGAACAAATTATAATTTATGTGATACTACTGGCTACTCAATTCGTTTATAAATTAAAAAAAACTTAATAAAAATAAAAGAATTAAAAAGTCACATACAAAAAAAAAAGTCACACATCCCCTTAACCGGAAAAAAATCAATGAAAGAGAACCTCACGTAAGACCCCTCCCAATCTCTGTTCATCTTTCACACCTCCTCCCTGATCCAACGGCCCAGGGAAGGGCCTCACAGGAGGCCCTCCTCCATAGAATTTCCTCCCCCTTTGCCCACACCCCCCTCTGTCTCTTCCACCTCTAACCTCCTATGTATACTAACCTCCTATGTATACTACTCATTTCTCTGTCTGTCAAACTACATATCTATATCTCTATAGCTACAAATTAATTACATATCTACCAAAACTACATGTCTATAAAAAAAAACTACAACATTACATACTATAAATTAAATATATGCTCAAACTACAAAGTTAACTACAAAAATAGATAAAACTAGATATCTCTGTAAGCAAGCGAACCTTGATATGATGAACAGGAACCTCCTTGATGGCACTTGACGAGATGATCTGGGAAACAAAAAATAGTATAGGTAAAAAAAAGTTTACAAATTATATAATATTCAAAAGTACATATACGATATATATATTCAAAACACATACGAACCATAACTCAGCCAACAAATCATGAACAAGATGGATGGATGTTATATTTGGAAAACCGAAAAAAGGCCTACAGGATTAAACAGTTTTTGTGTACTGGTCTAACAAAAAAAAAATCTTATTTAGAGATTGGAACTAAAATGAAAAATAACATGAACAACAATATGGTTATCTCTGAGAATCTTACTATGTCCTAACCCTGCCAGTTTGATTGCAACAAAAAAATGAACCATGTGCTCCAAAAAAAGGCATTTGCATGTGACCTGATTGGACATCATGGTAAAAAAAAAGTTCCAAAAAATGTATTGTTTGGTAAAACAAAACTGAATTCCTTGTCCTAATGAACCTTGCACTAATGCTCGATAAAAAAAAGCATAAAATAGAGTTTTTGCACTTAATTACTATTTCATATAACCATTTTCTGTTACAGTAGCTAAAAAGAAAAAAAGCTCTAGCTCACCAGTTCACTGCTTACTCCCTTCTCTTCGAAGATTTCAAATCACAGGAACACCTATGAGCCTTGCATGCAATCCTGCTGCACGATTGAGAAAAACAAAACGATTACAAAACTAGATCAAAAAAATCGAGCTCACGTGTGCTTTGAATCAAACACCTAAGTAATAAAAAAACCCACCACCAAATTACACTACTACAAAACAGGTCATAGTAGACGGTTCATCACAGGCGGTTCTTTTGGAACCGTTTGTGTTGTTATATCACAGACGGTTCCTTTTGCAACTGTCTGTGATACGTCATTATCACAAACGGTTCGTATCATGAACCGTCTGTGATACTTCACAGACGGTTCATGATACGAACCGTCAGTGATAAGTACCTCATCACAGACAGTTGGTATTAACAACCGTATGTGATTTGGATTTTACCATGGCTTCAAATTCCAAGCCATGGTAAAATCACAGAGTAAGGAAAATTTGAAGGCATGGTAAAATCCAAATCACAGACGGTTGTTAATACCAACCGTCTGTGATGAGATACTTATCACATACGGTTCGTATCAAGAACCGTCTGTGATGAGGTACTTATCACAGACGGTTCGCGATACGAACCGTCTGTGATTTGTCGTCACAAACGGTTTTTGTATGAAACCGTTTGTGATTCGCAACGCAGGAATTCGAAAATTTTGAACACGTGCGCGGGAGGCAAAATATTTTGGTGTTGTTCTTATATATTATGGCTGACCTCCTCTGGGCGCTCAGTCTCGCAGTCCCGGTCCTCCCCTGGGCTTGGTCCTCCCTTGCTCCGGCAGTCCTCCTCCGAGCTCAGGTGTGTAGTGCTCCTCTAGTCCTCCCGCGGCTCCCGGCCCCACTCCTCGGGCTCCGGTCCTCCCTTGCTCCCGCAGTCCCCAACCTCCAACGCGGTCTTCCTCCCCAACAGCTGAGAGTCGACGCCGACACCAACGCTGACCTCCTCTAGTCCAACTCCGACGCCGACACCGACGCCAGTGCCGACGCCAAGCTCCTCCACTCCTCCTCCGACGCCGACGTCTCTGGTATATGCGGTTTTGTTGGTACTTTTGTATATGAGCTTCTGTTAGATTCAGATCCAGATTTGTATGTATGAGCTTGTGGTACTTGTGTTAAATTTATATCCAGATTTATGTTAGATTTTCCTCCAGATTCTACTTCTGTTGGTACTTGTATATGATTGAGTGTATGAGTGTATCCATGAATCCATGGCTTGAGAAATTTATTGGGAGACTTGGGAGTTGGGAATTCATGTATGTGTATCAATGAATCCATGTTTGGGAGGCTTGGGAAATGGCAGTGTATGTGTATGACTGTATCCATGAAATAAAAGTATTTTTTTTTGCAATAGAAAAAACTTTCACAGACGGTTCTGAAAAAGAACTATCTGTGATAATTACTATTATAGACGGTTCTTGTTCAGAACCGTCTGTGAAAATAGACTATCACACACAGTTCTGAACAAGAACCGTCTGTGATAGTTCACAGGCGGTTCTACTTCAGAATCGTCTGTGATAGCTATTTTCATAGACGGTTTTCAAACAGTCTGTGATGACCGCCTGTTATCATAGACAAATAAATACAGACGGTTCACAAAACCGTCTGTGATGACGGTTTAGAACCGTCTGTGATGACGTTTTGTTTAGTAGTGTTAGACTCTCCAATCCATGATAAGAACTAAAAAACTTAACAAACCTAGTCCCTCCAAAATCCTCCAATCACTGCCAATTCGGCTACCCCACTCACCCCCACGAACTTCAAATCGAACTCTGTGAACCACCGCATGAATCTCCCACCTGAGGGTGTTGAATCGAAGAAATCCCTAGAACCAGATCACCCAAATGGCTCGCTCTCCTGCAAAAAAAGAGGAAAAACAATTTAAACGAATCATACACTACTACAGAAAAGGTCTTCACAGACGGTTCAAAAACATCATCACAGACGGTTTTGTGAGCCGTCTGAGTTTATGGTCCAGTAATGACATGGGGTCATCACACACGGTTTTGAATCGTCTGTGAAAAAAGCTATCACAGATGGTTCTTAACAAGAACCGTTTGTGATAATTACTTATCACAAACGGTTCTTGTTTAGAACCGTCTGTGATAGTTTCACATACGGTTTTGAACAAGAACCGTCTGTGATAAGTAATTATCACACGGTTCTTGTTCAAAACCGTGTGTGATAGTTTTTTCTATAACAAAAAATCGGATTTTGAGCCAAATCAATCAATTGTTGGTAGTAGTTTCCATATGTAACCTCTATGATATTACTTCTTCACAGACGGTTTTTAGTGCAACCAGTAACACAGACGGTCACTAAACCAAAACTGTCTATGATCGTATTTAATACAGACGGTTTTGGTCAACCATCTGTGATGAGACGTCCAGTATTAGCCTTTTTGTAGTAGTGATATATACCATCGCATCTAAAACAAAAGGCAACTAACAAAAAAGAGTTCAAAATCAAACACTGGTGTGTGAGCGAAAACACAAAATCGACACCAAAATCGCATGGGATTTGCTCCACCACAGCTCAAAACTCAAAATCTCTATCTCATTCGCCGGTGGATTTGCACAAAATCCTTACCTAGGCAAAGAAGAAACAAGGCCCTCTCCTTTTCTCGAATTCGTTCCTCTCTACCGATCTATATCCCTCACTTCCCTTCCCACCTTCCTTCTCTATCATCGGTGGCGATAGAAATAGAGATGAGCACAGATGGAAAATGTGTTGTGGGGAATTGAAGAAGAGAAATAAAGAGGCGCAATATTCAAGGATGCATTGTTTCAAAATTTTTTGGGCGGTTCACACATAGAAGACAAGTCTCAGTTTTTTATCGAGTATGCTAGCCCCACCCGTTGCGCATTCTTTTGCACGCCCACATATACACAAACACAGTGCGAATCGCAAAAGTGTATCCAATGGATACAAAATCAAGTACTCGTAGACCACATAAATACTTGAGTGCCATTTAGCAATTTTCTTTTTTATCTTCAGCTTGGGTACAGGTCGGGATTTTTACTACTCTGGCAACTCTCGTCTTACGTGGAATCATGTTGGTACTCCACCAGTTACTCCATATTTTAGTATCTCAATTTAGGAATTTAGAGGGTTATATATGGACATGTTAGTATTCAACTATTTTATTTCAATATGGATCGCACTAGTTACTTAGGGGCTATTTCGTTTGGTACCCTTGCAAACCAAATAAAATATTGTTAACGCTAACGAAAATTTGTTACTATTTGGTTTGCTACCAAAATTGGGTAACACCAATGAAATCCAATGTCACACGTGGGCAATCCGAGGACGAGAAAACAACTCACTAAAATTTTGGTAACACCAAAATTTAGCTTTACTATAATCGAAACAATATTCTTTTTGCTAATATTTGGTTTTGCCTAGGTGTTGCCTACACCAAAATTTTGGCTTTGCTCATTTTGGTCATCAACCAACCAACCCCTTACTATTTGGGGTGGTTTCTTTTGTTTATTTGAGCCTCTAAGAGCGCCAACATCATTGTTGGACTAGATTAAGGCAACTAGAGGGGGTGAATAGCAACACCTATCATTTTCACCACCATAGTATTCAACTTTTTCTTCACTCAAATAGCTATGAAAGCTATGAATACCAGAGGCATAAGATCACAACGGAAGTCTTGCGTTAAACACAGAAAACCGCTAGCTCAAAGACATACAGCCGGTCTAACCGCCTAACTTTTGATTCTAATATATCCAAATCCCCTGAGATTTCAAACATAGCTCATCAAGAAGGTCAGGGGCATATTACAATCGATGACCGGGACAATTGAAACAATGGTTTCACAAATTTCTTAGATGAGAACAAGAAGGCACGAAAATCGGGGAATATTAAAACTTGATCCAAAAGCTTACTCGTGAGTGAATGATGGTCAAGATAATCGACCTTAGATTAGATCTCACAGATCCTAGCAAGCTAGATCATAGCAAAAGATGTAATCAAAACCCTTGTAACACAAAAATCCGAAAAGCATCAACACTTTAAAGGGATGAGCGTAGGTTTACGGCCACTCCACTATAAAAGGGAGGAGTGTAGGTCTATAGCTACTCCACCATAGAGGACAACAGTTCAATACATGAGCACTCAATTAATACATCTCTCTCAAACCCTAGCCTTCTCTTTCTCTCCATTTTCCCAAAAGCACAATGTAACATCCCAATTTTAGGCTTGTGTTTCAAATGTAAGAAAATGAGTAGAAATTAAAACTTTTTCTTACATCCTGTATTTCCTTTTGTACCAAACAAGTATTGTGCAAGAAGTTATGGAAATACGAAGTCACAAGTCTTTTGATCCAAATCTTGGGCTTTCAAAAACAATCTTGTCAAACCTCTGGATCATCTCCTGGAAATATTTTTCCTAAGTTCTTGGGATGATATGTGACCCCTCTGAGAAGTTTCACAATTGTTAGATATTGTTTGAATATTTTTGGAGGTCAGTCAAACCGATTCAAAATCTGGTCAAACCTTGGACCAGTGCCTTGTTAAATTTTTGGAGGAAAAAGCATAGCACAAAAGCCTCTGAAAATTTTATGCTAGATCCTCGTTTGAGCTAGCAAACTCCTGTAAAAATTTCATAATTTTTGGAGTTCAATTGCTACCTCAAACAATTCTCCAAATGTCACCTTTCTCTAATACCGGAAAAAGTCAAATCGGTTGAGTCGGACTCGGGCTCGGACCGAGCCCAACTCAATCGACTTCGGTCGAGCCAAGTCGCAGCGTCGCACGCGAGCCGATCTCGTCTTCGCGCTCGTTCTAGCCGTTGGATCTCCATCCGGCCGCTCACGACCTCCCACGATCCGGAGCTCTTGGCGCCCTCGGCGCTTTGGGGTGGTCGGCGCCGTGGGATGTCCATCGTGGGGCTCCACGACCTCCCGGGACCTCCTCGCCGCGCGAGACCTCCCACCTCGGCGATTACGGGACGTCCGGGACCTCCTTAGCGTGTTTCTTCCTCACGACCTCCACGAGGTCTGCGCCATGAAATTTCGCACCTCTGTGCGTGTGTCAGGGTCAGAGCAGTTGGGCAGTGAGATGTCACCTTTTGCCTCTTGTCAACGGCTCTTTCTGCTGACATGCATTTATTGCTAGTCAGCTTTAACCTCCAAAGTCTCCACCTGCTCTGTCACTTGTCCTGTCGAGCGTGCCTTTGGCAGGGGCATGGTTCTTGCTCACAGTGGGTTGCCTTAGCCCTTGCCAAGCTCCCTGGCTATACATAGCCTGAGACCTTCCTCTCCTATCCTTTCTTCGTTC
Organism: Ampelocalamus luodianensis; assembly: GCA_036346255.1. Lineage (NCBI taxonomy): Eukaryota > Viridiplantae > Streptophyta > Magnoliopsida > Poales > Poaceae > Ampelocalamus > Ampelocalamus luodianensis. The sequence goes on along the minus strand of CM070635.1, from coordinate 30,380,490 downwards.
TTAGCTGTGCTTGAGCTCCCTCAGTTTGAGTAGGTCCTCAAACTCAACCCCCACGAACACCACCACCTCCCTGCCTCCATTGTCACTTTTGGAGCTCTCCTCGAAGACCTCCAGGCTCCAGTGGTCCCAGCAACTTCCTGGCCTTGTTCACTCTCATCTTGATCTCCTCAACTCGAGCCTGCTCTAACTTGGCTTGGTTCTCATTGCGATGGTGCACGAGTTGGGGAGTAGCTTTGCGGGTCGAGGCCGTCTTCTTCTTCCTCTCGGCAAGCTCTTCATCGCGGACTTCATCGACCTCCTCCAAGTCCTCCGTCTTCCTCTGGACCTTCCCTACACTCGGGTGAGTCCATTTTGGTCCCTTAGGGCTTAAGGTCTAGCTAGCTTAGCTCGTGGCGCTCGGCTTTGTCATTTCGGTTTTGCCGAAACAGGTCCTCCGTCATTCTCGGCTCGTCGGCGTTTAAGGCGTCGCCGCCGTCCGAGTACCTCCGCTAGGTCCGCGACACTATTGCGAGTGTGTCGGTGCCCTTGGTCGGCGCGGTGAGGTCCGTCGCCGCCGGTGAGCTCGTTAGGTGCTCGGGCGTTTTGCGTGTCGTGCTTCGGACGGAATCGTGATGCGATGATTGGCATTAATGTTGTCTCGAGGTCGCTCATTAATGCGGTCTTGCCGGCATAACATTCTGAAGCCCCGACCTCCCTGGTGTATTCGTAGCCGTCTAAGACCTCCCCACGTTTAGATCTGGACCTTTAGATCCTCCCTGTGAAAACCCGTAAGTGTAAGACCTCCCCCTCGTTTAATCTCGGCCGTTAAGACCACCCTCGGTTAGATCTGTGCCGTAGATGGGTTTCCGCAAAAATTTCTAAGTCCCAGGACCTCCCTAGTCCACCTCGGCCTTTAAAGACCTCCTGGGATTAGCTCTTAGCCGTTAGATCTGGCTCTGTGTTAAATCTTTCGCGCTTGGACCTCCCCTTGAGTGATCCTAACCATTTAAGACCTCGTGGAACTCCATCTGAGCCGATAGGACCACTCCTGCGCAAAAAGACCTCCTCGAGGTCATTTTTTGTAAAAGCCACCTTACGGCCTCCACTGAGGTCCTCTTTGCAAAGACCTCCCTTGGTCATTTCGCAAAAACCACCTAGGCTACCATCGGGGTCCTCTTTGTCAAAAGCCACCCACGGCCTTTTACAAGGAAAACCCGCTCGGACCTCTTTAGCTCCATCCTAGCCGTCCATGACCTCCCGACTTTAGATCGGCGTTAGGTTTTATTTGTAAACCTTTAGCGCTCGAGACCTCCCTCGCGTTGTTGCGGACCGTTCAAGACCTCCTAGGTCTCATCTCAACCGCCCGCATCTCCTTCCGTTAAAACACTATCGCTTAGGACCTCCCGAGAAGATCTTGGTCATCCAAGACCTCCTCGTGTCAATCGGTACCGATCAAGACCTCCCTCACGGAGATCTTGACCGTCTCAGGACCTCCTCCTTTGGATCATTAGCGTTAGGACCCCCTCCTCGGTCTAAACCGTTAGATTTAGATCTAACGGTTAGACCTCCTTCGTGAATTTAGCCGTAGGACCTCTCTCCTGAGATCTAAACCGTTGGGACCTCCTCTGTGAGATTCTCGACTGTCCCGACCTCTTTCCTCAGGATTTAAAGCCTTAGGACCTCCCCTAGTGCTCGGGACCGCGGATCTCGATCGGCGGTCCACGACCTCTGATAAGCGCGTAGACCTCCTTGCGCGGCGCTGTACGCACGCACCGGTCGTGATCGTTGGATCGATCTCAACGATCGGACCTCCCCAGGCTTGAGGAAGAGGTCTTGTGCGCTGTGTTTCGAGCTCGTGAGCGTCGGACCTTGATCTAACGGCCCACGACCTCTCCTTGTCTTCGATTCGGTTGGACCTCCCGAGAGCTCAAAATTTCCTAAGTCTTTTCTTGTTTCAAATTTCAAAAATGCATAACTTTGTCATTTTAACTCCTTTTGAATGATTCGATTCTTTGTAGCTTTGTTATGGTATGAACTTTAATCTGAGAATGAAAATAGGCCTGTGTTGTAGCAGAAAATGATTTAAATAGCATGAGCTTGTTTAATGAAAAATGAGGTCTAGAAATTCATGAAAAATTTGTAAACCACATAACTTCCTCTCTGTAGTTGCAAAGTGAGCAAACTCAACCTGGTAAATTTAGCCTATTGACATGCTTTAAATGGATCTAGGCTTTGTCTTTATTCATGTTCCTAAGAAATAATATATGCTAGTTGTAGAACTTAGAAAAGTCATAACTAAATCATCTTAACTCCAAATGACCTAAAATTTTATATGGGTTACCACTATACCAGTAGGTAGCTACCATAAAAATTTCAGCTTCAAAACCTTTCTAGAAAATATTTTTGCTACAGTGCTAATTATGGCCGAAAATGAGTTTTTAAGTAATATCTTTTGCATCACAAATCCAAATTAGGTTTTTCCAGTTTCTATGACTAGGTATATTCGTAGTTTACCTTGTGTATAAATTTCGTCGTATTTGGATAAGTTTTGCTTGCTCTTTGTTTAAGTTTTGCTCGTCTTATTGGTTGTTCTTGGTTCTTTTTGCCTTTCCGCTTAGGGTTCGACATTTGCGGTAACCCCGAGAACGACCCTCCGCAACAAATTGAGCAACAGCAAGCAGGCAAGCAGTTTGATCATGTTAATCCCAGTATTTTAAGTATTTATGTTGATTACAAATTCTATGTATGCATTGCTACTTTGTTTTAATAGTTGGCCTAGTAGATGCATTTCCTTAGCAAATGATTATCCTCTACCACCATGAGCCTAGGTTACTTGCTGTGATTTAGAGTTCGTGGATGGGCTCTTGTCACTTAGTAGTTGCGAATTAATTGCTTAGCCATGCTTAGCTTCGGTAGAAATGGGCGGTTATCGACTTGTCGATAACCTTGATCACAAAACTTATTATGATTTATGATTTCCACCTTGTGCCATGTCTACTTATGAAAACTAAAACTAAAAACAAAATGATTTAGACTTGGGCACAATGGTAAGATGGTGTGATTGTGGGGTGTGACTGGAATGGTGCCCGGGTCAACAAGGACCGAACATCTTGTTACACTAAACCAAGCATTTTAGCGTGCTAACCACATTAGAGGGTATGGGACCTCTCTTGACTTAGTACTTTGGCGTGTATTGGCTCAGTCGCGGTCGCGGGAGGGATGGTGTTGGGAGCATTGTAGTGTCCGAAAGACTTCACCCGTGATGGGATTTGTTGTCTTTCGGCTTGCAATGTAAGCGTATGGTGTTTCTACCCATACGAGCGACTCGTAGTTAATACACAAGATTGGAAATGTCTCGTAGGACTTAGCCGGGCGGCATACCTTGTAGTGTGCTTGTGGCTTGAAGGCGGTGCAAGTGTGGGTACATTGGTACACCTGCGCAGGTTAAAACTATTCGAATAGCCTCGTCCTAGGTTATGGACACGCTTGGCAAGGTCTTTCAAGAGTTAGACTACAACCTTTTTAAATTAAAACTTGATGGGTGGTACGAATCGGGGATTCGTGCTATGTTGTGGTGGCTATTGGGATAGTCACTTCCAGGTGGTTACTTGTATGTATCTTTACTTACGGTTACTTTGATAACAAAATAAATTTGCAAACTTGCTTTTGAAATGTATTACATTATTGCAAATAAAGTTGGCTTCATGCAAAATGAGACATATGACCTCCACCTAAATAAGCTTGCATGTAGTTTATGAATAGGTCTGCTATTCCACACGTCGATCTTAAGGGTACAAAGACAATCTTTGTACTCGGTTGCTATGCTTAATTGTTTTGTTGCGAGGAGGAAGGTGAGCACTCAGGGCCTCACTTTTGCGAGCTGTGTTGTGGTAGCTTATGGGCGACTAGCTTGGCGGCTTGGTCGGTTGCCACTGGGTTGTGTGGCTAACCTGGTCGACTTTGTTCTAAGCCATCTTATGGCACTTTTGCTTCATTGCCATTCTTGTATATTGTTCTATTTGGCGGTCGGCTCTCTTTTGTAATAACTTTACTTTATGTATGTCGTTGTTGAACTTAGTGATGTATGTGTATGGAATTGATGTGTAATTTTGTGATGATGTACATATGCTGCAGTGCAGGAAGCATATGTCCATCGAGGCTTAGAATGTTTAATTAGTAACGCTAGGACCAATTGGAGGTTAAGTGTTACTAGCTAAATATTCCGGGTCCTCACAAAGTTGGTATCAGAGCCATGCTGACCGTAGAAACCCCTAGCTTGGTCGCCTTTAGGATATTTTGAAAACTTACTTTCAAATGGTTTATGAAAACTTAAGTAAGTTCTCTGATTTTATTCCTTACCTGTTTTAGCTTGCTCATCTCACCTTACTCTCACTTAAGTTTGAAAAAGTTGTTCCTCTCTCCCTTTCAAAAATTAGCCTCTATCGATTAACTTGGTTTTGGGAGAACCATGAGAGAGCTTGGAGAAAGGAAATAGGACAGCTAGCTAGTGGTGAGTAATTAAGGTAAGAAATGAGAGATAAATGCAACTAAAACTTGTGAGAATAAAAGGGTAAGAAGTGATATGAGATTAGCTAATGCCTATGCTCTATTAGGTGGGTATACCTTAAATTTTGGACTGGTTTGAGCTGGAAATTAGTGCTGAAATTTTGGGTCTTCTCAAACGATTACTCGTTCTTCCATACGGGTTAGTCGTTTCGGGAAGTTGATTCGGTGACTTATGGTCTCATGTTCTTTTGTGGCTATTCTTTGGTCATTTTAACTAAGTTTGGGTTTCTGTGCTCTTGGGTCTTGAACTGTATCTAACTTGTCTTAGTAAATCAGGATGGCTGGTGGGACACGTGGCGTAGGAATCAGCCGGGTAGTCCCGATGAGGAGCTTCCCCCTCCTCCGACCATGGCGGAAGTCCTCATGCAAATCGAACGCAATCGTTCGGAGGACCGCAGGGTGTTGGAGGTTATCGCCAGGAACACCTCCACTCCCTCTGGTGCCTCTGGATCTGGAGGTGGTCACCAGTCTCGTGGGGGACTTGCGGAGTTCCTTCGCACGCAGCCTCCTACCTTCTCCCGGTCCGAGGATCCCTTGGACGCAGACGACTGGCTGCGTCTGATTGAGCGGAAGCTCAACGTTGCTCAGTGCCAGGAGCAGGAGCGGGCACTTTTCGCATCCCATCAGCTGGAGGGTGCGGCACTCTCATGGTGGGAGAACTTCCTCGCCATGCAGCCCGCGGGACACGTGGTCGTGGGAGGAGTTCGGTCGACTTTCCGTCGGGCCCATGTCCCCGCCTACTGATGAAGTCGAAGAAGGAGTTCCTTGCGCTCAAGCAGGGCGCAGATTCGTGGATCGAGTACCTCCACGAGTTCAACCATCTCGCGGTACGCTCGCCGAGGTGGCCACCGATGAGGCCAAGCGGAGAAGTTCATGGAGGGTTTGTCTCGAGGAGCTTGGGACAAGCTCTCTATTGTGGACTTCCTCACTTCCGCACCTTGGTGGACAAGGCCATCATCGCCGAGCACAAGGCGAGAGCGGCGGCGAGTCCTCAAGCGCAAGTGGGAGGCCCAGCCATGCGCAGCAGTGGCCTCGTTCGTCCCGAGTTGGGCTCGCACCGTGGCCTGCCTTGGCTTCACCACCACCGAGGCCTTCAAAGACCGGCTCCACGCCCGCAGTCGTGACTCGATCGCGTGCGCTGCGATCCATCGCCAGGTGTTCCCGCAACCCCGCGCCGACGCCACCGCTTCTATCGCACAACAAGGGCCACTACGCGAGTAGTTGTCCTAAGAAGATCGAGCGCCCTCGTCCTAATGGAGGACGCGGCAAGGGAGTGGTCACCCACCGACTAAGACCCCGGGCTTGGGAGCGGCGAGTCAACCACATCTCGGTGAGGAGGCACGAGAGGCGCCCGACGTGGTGTTGGGTACGCTCCTTGTTAATTTGCGTCTGCTCTGATTTTATTTGACTCGAGCTTCGCATTCTTTTATTTCGAGGTCTTTTCTTTGTTGATTGTGGACTTATTTGTATTCCTTTGGGGATTCCACTGCTTATTCGCTCTCGGGTTCGAAATGAGAACCACCAAGTATGCCGGGATGTTCCTATCCACATCGAAGGAGTGGGATTCTTGGCGAATCTTATCCTACTCGACTCGCACGCTTGGATGTGATTCTTGGCATGGATTGGTTGTCCCAACACTTGGGGCAAATCGATTGTGCCAGAAGATTGTCTACCTCACCACTTCTTCAGTGAACAGGTTGGGTTTCGCGCGATTCACGAGCCCCATCTTTATGTCATTGAAGCAAAGCCGGCATTGGAGATTCACGACGCCCCACGTGTGTGACTTCGCGGATGTCTTTCCAAGATTTGCCGTGATGCCTCCTGCTCGAGATCCGGAGTTCGTGATCGAGTTGCTGCCGATCGCCCCTATTTCTAAGAGGTCAGACGCATGCCTCCTAATGAATTGGAGGAACCAAGAAGCAACCGGGTGAGCTGCAAGAGAAGGGTTTTATCCGCCTAGCTCATCTCCTTGGGGTTGTCGAGCTATCTTTGTGAAGAAGAAGGACAAGACCTTGCGCATGTGTGTTGATTACCGTCCGCTTAATGAGGTGACGGTAAAGAACAAGTATCCTTTGCCCGTATTGATGATCTTTTCGATCGGTTGACCTGAGCACGAGTCTTCTCAAGATTGACTTGAGACCGGGCTATCATCAAGTCGATCGTACGAGGATATTCCTAAGACCGCCTTTGCTACTCGTTATGGTCTTTACGAGTACACCGTCATGTCTTTGGTTTGACTAATGCTCCTGCTTTATTCATGAACCTAATGAACTCAGTATTCATGGAGTATTTGGATAGGTTTGTGGTGGTATTCATCGACGATATCCTTATCTACTCCAAGAGTGAAGAAGAGCATGCTGAGCATCTTAAGCTTGTGTTGGGCAAGCTGCGTGAGCACCAGCTGTATGCCAAATTCAGCAAGTGCGAGTTCTGGTTGAAGGAAGTGGCATTCTTAGGCCATGTTCTTTCAGCAGGAGGTGTGGCTGTGGATCCTAGCAAGGTCAGTGATGTGCTATCTTGGGGTCAACCCAAGTCAATCCACGGATGTGCGGAGTTTTCTTGATTTGGTGGCTACTATCGCCGCTTCATCGAGAATTTCTCCAAGATTGCAAAGCCTATGACCGAATCGCCAAGAAAGACAAGAAGTTTGAGTGGTCCGCCGCTTGTGATGTGAGTTTTCAGAACTCAAGAATCGGTTGACCTCACCCCAGGCTTGTTCTCCCGATATTCACAAGAGTTTTGATATCTATTGTGATGCTTCGTCGTGGTCTTGGTTGTGTTCTTATGCGGGAAGGCAAGGTTGTGGCCTATGCATCGCGGCAATTGAGGCCCCATGAACTCAACTATCCTACTCATGACTTGGAGTTAGTCTGCGTGGTTCATGCACTCAAGATTTGGCGGCATTATCTCGTTGGTAACCGCTATGAGGTGTATTCCACCACAAGAGTTTGAAGTACTTGTTCACCCAAATGATCTGAACCTCGTGCAAAGGAGATGGTTGGAATTGATCAAGGATTATGACATGGGTATTCAGCACCATCCGGCAAGGCCAATGTCGTTGCGGATGCACTCAATAAAGGTGTATTGCAGAACGTGTTGATGCTCCAAGAGCAGGCACCTACCCTCATTTCGTAATTCAGCGCCTAATTTGGGTTTGATCGAGCACGGTTCCTTTGTTACCTTGGTTGTGCAACCAACCTTGGTGGACCAAATCAAGGCGACACAGACAGATGATACCGGTATGAGCGATCAAGCGAACATCAAGGATGGGATAGCCAAGTGCTTTTCAGAGGATGAGCATGGCGTTGTGTGGTTTGGGCGGCGCTTGTGGTTCCTAAGGTCATGGAATTGCGGAATTGATTCTCCGCGAAGCCCATGATTCTCCTTTGTCCATCCATCCCGGGCTACCAAGATGTATCGGATCTTCGCCGAGATTCGGTGGACCCGATGAAGCGCGAGATTGCTGTTCGCCGCCGAGTGCGACGTGTCGCCGTGTGAAGGCCGAGCATCGCCCAGCAGTCTTCTTCGCCTTTGCCGCCGAGTGGAAGTGGATTCCGTTGGCATGGACTTCATCACGGATTACCCGCCATCCAAGGGAATGATGCTATTTGGGTCGTGATCGGCGTGTTGACTAAAGTGGCACATTTCCTTCCCGCAAGACTCGCCGTGTGGGGCCTTTGGCCGAACTTTATGTCTCGAGGATTGTGAGTCTTCACGGTGTCATCAAGACGATTATTTCGATCGTGGTGCGCTTTTCACCTCGCGGTTTTGGCATAGTCCGCAAGAGGCTATGGGGACCCGCCTTCACTTCAAGACACCTTTCATCCTCGGGATCGATGGTCGACGGAGCGAGTCAACCAAGTGTTGGAAGATATGTCTGCGTGCTTGTGTTCTTTCCTATGGGAAGAAGTGGAGAAATGCCTACCGCTTGTCGAGTTCTCCTACAACAACAGCTTTCAGCCGCCTTGGCATGGCACCATTTGAGGCTTTGTATGGGAGAAGGTGCGTAACCCGTTGAACTGGTCGAGATCGTGAGCGGCGCTTTTCGCCCGATTCGATCAATGAGGCCGAAAGTCAAGTTCGCTTGATCCGCGAGCATCTGCGCACGCCCAATCCGGCATAAAAGAGCTATGCGGTCGCCGTCGCCATGAGTTAAGCTTTGAGCCCAATGACTTTGTGTATCTCAAAGTCTCTCCCTTGAAGGGCCATCGCTTTGGCATCAAGGGCAAGTTGGCTCCTCGATATGTTGGGCCTTATCGTATCATCGAGAGAGTTGGAGCGCTTGCATACGATTGAGCCGCCAACGCACTTGAGGGTGTGCATGATGTGTTCCATGTGTCACACTCAAGAAGTGCCTCCGTGCCCGATCGAGGAAGTCCGCTGGAGGTTCTCGATGTGCGTGAGAATTTGACCTATCGCGAGCATCCTGCTCGATTCTTGAGGAATCAACGGAGAACAAGGAACCGTGTCATCAAGTTCCTTAAGGTTCAGTGGTCAAACCATTCTCAAGATGAGGCAACTTGGGAGCGAGAAGATCGCCTTGTGCATTTTCCTTCTTTCTTCTCCGAGTAAACTAATCTCTGGTCGAGATTCTTGTAAGGGGGAGAGTTGTAACATCCCAATTTTAGGCTTGTGTTTCAAATGTAAGAAAATGAGTAGAAATTAAAACTTTTTCTTACATCCTGTATTTCCTTTGTACCAAACAAGTATTGTGCAAGAAGTTATGGAAATACGAAGTCACAAGTCTTTTGATCCAAATCTTGGGCTTTCAAAAACAATCTTGTCAAACCTCTCGATCATCTCCTGGAAATATTTTTCCTAAGTTCTTGGGATGATATGTGACCCTCCGAGAAGTTTCACAATTGTTAGATATTGTTTGAATATTTTTGGAGGTCACCAAACCGATTCAAAATCTGGTCAAACCTTGGACCAGTGCCTTGTTAAATTTTTGGAGGAAAAGCATAGCACAAAAGCCTCTGAAAATTTTATGTTAGGTCCTCGTTTGAGCTAGCAAGCTCCTGTAAAATTTCATAATTTTTGGAGTTCAATTGCTACCTCAAACAATTCTCCAAATGTCACCTTTCTCTAATACCTAAAAGTCAACCGGTTGAGTCGACTGGGCTCGGACCGAGCCCAACTCAATCGACTGGTCGAGCCAAGCGCGCAGCGCCGCACCCGAGCCGACCTCGTGCGCGCTCGTTCTAGCCGTTGATCTCCATCCACCGCCACGACCTCCCCCGATCCGAGCTCTGAGCGCCTCGCCGCTGGGGTGGTCCGAGCCGTGGATGTCCATCGTGGGCTCACGACCTCCCAGACCTCCTCGCTCGCGAGACCTCCCCACCTCGGCGATTCTGGGACGCCCAGACCTCCTAGCGCCAGAGTTTCTTCCTCACGACCTCCCGAGGTCTCGCCATGAAATTTCGCACCTGCGCGTGTGTCGTGGTCGAGGCTTGGCAGTGAGATGTCACCTTTGCCTCTTGTCAACGGCTCTTCTCACGACATGCATTTATTGCTAGTCACTTTAACCTCCAAAGTCTCCACTGCTCTGTCACTTGTCCTGCCGAGCGTGCCTTTGTGGGGCATGGTTCTTGCTCACAAGTGGGTTGCCTTAGCCCTTGCCAAGCTCCCCGGCTATACATAGCCCGAGACCTTCCTCCTATCCTTTCTTCGTTCTTAGTCGTGCTTGAGCTCCCGCTTGAGTAGGTCCTCAAACTCAACCCCACGAACACCACCACCTCCCCGCTCCATTGTCACTTTTGGAGCTCTCTCGAAGACCTCCAGCTCCAAAGTGGTCCCAGCAACTTCCCGGCCTTGTTCACTCTCATCTTGATCTCTCAACTCGAGCCTGCTCTAACTTGGCTTGGTTCTCATTGCAGTGGTGCACGAGTTGGGGAGTAGCTGCGGGTCGAGGCCGTCTTCTTCTTCCTCTCCGGAGAAGCTCTTCATCGCCGGACTTCATCGACCTCCTCCAAGTCCTCCGCCTTCCTCTCGACCTTCCCTACACTCGGGTGAGTCCATTTTGGTCCCTTAGGCTTAGGGTCTAGCTAGCTTAGCTCGTGGCGCTCGGCTTTGTCATTTTCGGTTTGCCAAACACCGTCCTCCGTCATTCTCGGCTCGTCGGCGTTTAAGGCGTCGCCGCCGCCGCCGAGTACCTCCGCTAGGTCCGCGACACTATTGCGAGTGTGTCGGTGCCCTTGGTCGGCGCCGGTGAGGTCCCCGCCGCCGCGTGAGCTCGCGGTGCTCGGGCGTTTTCGCCGTGTCGTGCTTTCGGACGAGAATACGTGATGGCGATTGGCATTAATGTTGTCTCGAGGTCGCCATTAATGCGGTCTTGCCGCATAACATTCTCAAGCCCCGACCTCCCGTGTATTCGTGGCCGCCTAAGACCTCCCCACGCTTAGATCTCGACCTTTAGATCCTCCCCGTGAAAACCCGTAGTGTAAGACCTCCCCTCGCTTAATCTCGCCAAGTTAAGACCACCCTCGGTTAGATCTGCGTAGATGGGTTTCCGCAAAATTTCTAAGTCCCGGACCTCCTAGTCCACCTCGGCCTTTAAAGACCTCCGGGATTAGCTCTAGCCGTTAGATCCGGCTCGTGTTAAATCTTTCGCGCTTGGACCTCCCTTGAGTGATCCTAACCATTTAAGACCTCGTGGAACTCCATCCGAGCCGATAGGACCACTCTCGCAAAAAGACCTCCTCGAGGTCATTTTTGTAAAGCCACCTTCAGGCCTCCACCGAGGTCCTCTTTGCAAAAGACCTCCCTTGGTCATTTCGCAAAACCACCCTAGGCTACCATCGGGTCCTCTTTGTCAAAAGCCACCGGCCTTTTACAAGGAAAACCCCGCTCACCTCTTTAGCTCCATCCTAGCCGCCCATGACCTCCCGACTTTAGATCTGAGCGTTAGGTTTTATTTGTAAACCTTTAGCGCTGGACCTCCTCCGCGTTGTTACTCGACCGCTCAAGACCTCCTAGGTCTCATCTCAACCGCCCGGATCTCCTTCCGTTAAAACACTATCGCTTAGGACCTCCCGAGAAGATCTTGGTCATCCAAGACCTCCTCGTGTCAATCCTGGCCATCAAGACCTCCTCCGGAGATCTTGACCGCCTAGGACCTCCTCCTTTTGGATCATTAGCGTTAGGACCCCTCCTCTCGGTCTAAACCGTTAGATTTAGATCTAACTGTTAGACCTCCTTCGTGAATTTAGCCGAGGACCTCTCTGGAGATCTAAACCGTTGGGACCTCCTCTCGTGAGATTCGACCGTCCCCACCTCTTTCCTGATTTAAAGCCTTAGGACCTCCCCTAGTGCTCGGACCGCCAGATCTCGACCGACGGCCACGACCTCTGCTAGGCGCAGACCTCCTTGCGCGCAGCGCTGTGCACGCACCGGTCGTGATCGTTGGATCAGATCTCAACGATCCGCACCTCCCGATCGCGGAAGAGGTCTTGTGCGCGCGTGTTCCTCCGAGGCTCGTGGCCGCCGACCTTGATCTAACGGCCCACGACCTCTCCTTGTCTTCCGATTCGTTGGACCTCCCGAGAGCTCAAAATTTCTAAGTCTTTTGTTTGTTTCAAATTTCAAAAATGCATAACTTTGTCATTTTAACTCCTTTTGAATGATTCCAGCTTGTCGTAGCTTTGTTATGGTATGAACTTTAACTGAGAATGAAAATAGGCCTGTGTTGTAGCAGAAAATGATTTAAATAGCATGAGCTTGTTTAATGAAAATGAGGTCTAGAAATTCATGAAAAATTTGTAAACCACATAACTTCCTCTCTGTAGTTGCAAAGTGAGCAAACTCAACCTGTAAATTTAGCCTATTGACATGCTTTAAATGGATCTAGGCTTTGTCTTTATTCATGTTCCTAAGAAATAATATATGCTAGTTGTAGAACTTAGAAAAGTCATAACTAAATCATCTTAACTCCAAATGACCTAAAATTTTATATGGGTTACCACTATACCAGTAGGTAGCTACCATAAAAATTTCAGCTTCAAAACCTTTCTAGAAAATATTTTTGCTACAGTGCTAATTATGGCCAAAATGAGTTTTTAAGTAATATCTTTGCATCACAAATCCAAATTAGGTTTTTCCAGTTTCTATGACTAGGTATATTCGTAGTTTACCTTGTGTATAAATTTCGTCGTATTTGGATAAGTTTTGCTTGCTCTTTTGTTTAAGTTTTGCTCGTCTTATTGGTTGTTCTTGGTTCTTTTGCCTTTCGCTAGGGTTCGACATTTGCGGTAACCCCGAGAACGCACTCCTCCGCAACAAATTGAGCAACAGCAAGCGTGCAAGCGGTTTGATCATGTTAATCCCAGATTTTAAGTATTTATGTTGATTACAAATTCTATGTATGCATTGCTACTTTGTTTTAATAGTTGGCCTAGTAGATGCATTTCCTTAGCAAATGATTATCCTCTACCACCATGAGCCTAGGTTACTTGCTGTGATTTAGAGTTCGTGGATGGGCTCTTGTCACTTAGTAGTTGCGAATTAATTGCTTAGCCATGCTTAGCTTCTAGAAATGGGCGGTTATCGACTTGTCGATAACCTTGATCACACAAAACTTATTATGATTTATGATTTCCACCTTGTGCCATGTCTACTTATGAAAACTAAAACTAAAAACAAAATGATTTAGACTTGGGCACAATGGTAAGATGGTGTGATTGTGGGGTGTGATCGAATGGTGCCCGGTCAACAAGGACCGAACATCTTGTTACACTAAACCAAGCATTTTAGCGTGCTAGCCACATTAGAGGGTATGGGACCTCTCTTGACTTAGTACTTTGGCGTGTATTGGCTCCGAGTCGCAGGGAGTCGCAGGAGGGATGGTGTTGGGAGCATTGTAGTGTCCGAAAGACTTCACCCGTGATGGGATTTGTTGTCTTTCGGCTTGCAATGTAAGCGTATGGTGTTTCTACCCATACGAGCGACTGTAGTTAATACACAAGATTGGAAATGTCTCAGAGGACTTAGCCGGGCGGCAGATACCTTCTGTAGTGTGCTTGTGGCTTGAAGGCGATCCAAGTGTGGGTACATTGGTACACCCCGCAGGTTAAAACTATTCGAATAGCCTCGCCCTAGGTTATGGACACGCTTGGCAAGGTCTTTCAAGAGTTAGACTACAACCTTTTAAATTAAAACTTGATGGGTGGTACGAATCGGGATTCGTATATGTTGTGGTGGCTATTGGGATAGTCACTTCCTGTGGTTACTTGTATGTATCTTTACTACGGTTACTTTGATAACAAAATAAATTTGCAAACTTGCTTTTGAAATGTATTACATTATTGCAAATAAAGTTGGCTTCATGCAAAATGAGACATATGACCTCCACCTAAATAAGCTTGCATGTAGTTTATGAATAGGTCTGCTATTCCACACGTCTGCTCTTAAGGGTACAAAGACAATCTTTGTACTCGGTTGCTATGCTTAATTGTTTTGTTGCAGAGGAGGAAGGTGAGCTCAAGGGCCTCACTTTTATGAGCCGTGTTGTGGTAGCTATGGGCGACTAGCTTAGCGGCCGTCGGTTGCCTTGTGGGTTGTGTGGCTAACCGTCGACTTTTGTTCTAAGCCATCTTATGACACTTTTGTTTCCGCTGTCATTCTTGTATATTGTTCTATTTGGCCGGTCGGCTCTCTTTTGTAATAACTTTACTTTATGTATGTCGTTGTTGAACTTAGTGATGTATGTGTATGGAATTGATGTGTAATTTTGTGATGATGTACATATGTCGCAATGCAGGAAGCATATGTCCATCGAGGCTTAGAATGTTTAATTAGTAACGCTAGGACCAATTGGAGGTTAAGTGTTACTAGCTAAATATTCCGGGTCCTCACACACAAATCCTTCACTCCTCCCTTTTATAGTAGTGGCTAGGTTTAGAGAGAAAACCTTATCGGGCACCCATTAAGCCTACACATAAATGGGTCTATACTCACGTATGTTTCTCAAAGCAGATGACGAACCAGGTCTCCCGAATTTGTCTCTTCGTGATCTTCATCTTCTATTGACCTAAACAGCTTCTCCATTGCGCCGTTTCTCACCGGTTTTATCTAGGTTACCAACCCGGTATTTTGGCGAAGATACCAAAATACACCTTCTAGATCCTTATCCAAAGGCCGAGTCCAATCAACGTGAAGCAATCCCATGTCCGGTCAGACCGTCGACCAATGGCCGGTCAGACCGCTCCGAAATTTTTCTGAAGTCTCAGATAGCACCTTCTCTGGAAATTTCAAACTATATCTAGTTTTGCTCGCAACTCCAATTTTCATGAAGCCTGGTGCAAACGCACCTCCTAACACTCCCACACAAGTGTTTTAAAGTGTTCCACAAAATTGCACTTTTCCAACTTTGGTCGGTCTGATTGCCACTTTTGGCCGGTTTGACTACTAGGTGTTGGCCGGTCTGACCACCACTCTAGAGCCGGTCAGACCACTAGCCACAAGCCGACCAGACCGCCCACAGGGCTGGTCAGACTTCCTCAACCTGATCGATCAGCTCGCTAAAACCAAGAGTTTGAACCCCGAACACCTTGACATCATTGTCAATTGTTCAACACTAAGATTAGGATCATACACATGATTTCCACAATAGTCAAAGAACATCATGCCCTAAGTATCCATACTGACAATTACGTCCCCCACACTCTTACTTGACAGTTGTGTTGGACCGAAGAGGCGACTAGAAGGGGGGGGGGTTGAATAGGCACTACACAAAGATGACCTCTTTAAAATCTTTTGCCTCAAGACGTTCACGATTCTGAAACTGGATTTCAACAGTATTTTGAAATCACAAATTGGTCTAACTTTTGATCTACAACTCCAAACTTTATGAGACTTGAAACATACCTTCTCTAGGATGTCAGGAACCTGTTCCAATCAAAGATCATGAAGATCATTACCAAAGTTCCGATCTTTTTCCGTTTGAGTAAATGTTGCTCCAAAATTGGGCGAAATACAAAAACGGTGATTGAGAGGATTTCGTGGGAGGAATCAATCCAAAATGGCTAAGAATAGTCTCCCATACATCCTAGCACCCTCAATCATGGGAAGAATTAAGCCAAAATCTCTCAAGAACAAAACCCCTAAAATCACCATTTTTTCCACCAAAACAGGGCAAAAACAAATTTAGATTCAAAAGCTTGCTCGTGTGTGGTATGGTGAGCAAGATAGCCTTAGATCATATCCCACACATCCCAGCGAGCAAGATCACAGCAAGATTTTAAATAAAAACCTAAGAGACACCAAAAATCCCAAAGGCATCAAAGAGAGAGTAAGAATAAGATAGAACTCATATTGGGGTAAATCATGCATGGATTAATTAGAGAGATCGTATCTTTATAGCCACTCCACCATGGAGGACAAAAGCTCAACATTTGAGCACTCAATCAATCCATCTCTTATGAACCCTAGCCTCTCCACTTTCCTCTCCTATACCTAAATCACAAATTAGGGTTTCTAGAATACGAGAGTTCAAGGTGCACAACTAGCACCCTCCTCTTTTATAGTGGAGGCTAGCTTCTAAGGAGACATCTTAATGGACACCCGTTAATCCCACACATAACTGGTTTCACTTGCATCGAACCCTGCGTCGCTTGATTCAACTCCTCTTTTATAGTGGAGGCTAGCTTCTAAGGAGACATCTTAACGGGCACCCGTTAAGCCCACACACAACGGGTTTCACTTGCATCGAACCCTACGCCGCTTGATGCAACCTGTCACACGAAAAGCTGTGTCGCTTAATGTAACCCGTCACACGAACTATCGCGCTGCTTGATGTAACCCGTCGCACAGAATTGCCGCGCTCGATCATCATCCATGTGGCCCCAATGACTTCCCGCCAAGCCTCTCATGCGTTCGGATCCCACCGAACCGTCCGCGCTTGCGACGGAGACCAAGTCACTTGGTGCACCACATGTCTCACCATGACTGCACCTGGCTTCCTTGACCATTCGGGACCTCAGCTCCTCCCTAAGCCTAGTCCGGACATCAACTCTCCCCTGAGTCAAGTCCTGGTCCACTTTGCCACTGCCCGCATGTTCATCATTGGTAGCTTCCGCTCGAGTTCCTTGTCTTCTTGGTTTGTAACCACCCCACTAGCCTCAGACATCTTCCAGCACCACCTTGATCGTTTTGTACCTCGGTTCTCCTAACCTGGTCCCGATCTAGTCTGCCTCACCATAACCTAGCTTCGGTGTCCTACAACCATCACAAACAAGCAAACCGTTACGTAGCACCGCACGGTACACACAATCATCAATTCACATAATTGATGAGGCATCAGCACATACCTTCACAAAGGTCTTTGCTCAAACTTCATCTTTTGTGGTTCTTGTCCATCTTGCGCCTTGCTTGCGTACAATCATCTCACACTACTACAGAAAACCTCATCAGCGCGGTTGCTTCGAACCGTCATCACGATTTGTTTCCAACGTCTCGTAAAAGTCGTCTGTGATAACAGTGGTTATCCTGAGCGGTTTTTGAGCCGTCGTGATAAAGCTATCACGAGACGGTTGAAACAAGAGCCGCTCGCAAAAAACAGTATCACAGCGGTTGAACAAGAACCGCTGCGTGATATCAATTATCACAGACGGTTCTTGTTCCGAACCGTCTGTGATACCTGTTTTCACAGACGGCTCTTGTTCCAAACCGTCTGTGATAGCTTTTTTTATTGCAAAAAAATATTGCCATTTTTCATGGATACACTCATACACATACACTGCCATTTCCGAAGCCTCCCAAACATGGATTCATTGATACACATACATAGATTCCCAACTCCTAAGCCATGGATTCATGGATACACACATACACTCGATCATACACAAGTACCAACAGAAGTAGAATCTGGAGGAAAATCTAACAGAAATCTGGATATGAATCTAACACAAGTACCACAAGCTCATACATACAAATCTGGATCTGAATCTAATAGAACCTCATATACAAAAGTACCAACAGACATCGGCGTCGGAGGAGGACTGGAGGAGCTCGCGTCGCGTCGAGAGGACTAGAGGAGGTCGGCGTTGGTGTCGGTCGACTCTCAAGCGTTGGGGAGGAAGACCATGTCGAAGGTTGGGGATCTGCGGGAGCAAGGGAGGACCGGAGCTGGAGGTGTAGCAGGGCCGTGGAGCGCGGAGGACCGGAGAGCGGCTGGCCACCGAGCTTCGAGGAGGACTGCCGGAGCAAGGAGGACCGAGCCTGAGAGGAGGACCGGGGCTCGGGAGTGCGAGGCTGAAGCGCCAGAGGAGGTCGGCCATAATATATAAGGACATATTTTGCCTCCCGCGCACGCGTTCAAAATTTTCAAATTCCCTGCTGCGAATCACGAGGCGGTTTCATACAAAAACCGTGCAGGATGACAAATCACGAGCGGTTAGTATCACGAACCGTCGTGATAGTAACTCATCACGACGGTTCTTAATACGAACCGCTGCGTGATAGCACTCATCACGAGGCGGTTGGTATTAAGAGCCGTCTCGATTTGGATTTACTATGGCTTGGAATTTTCCTTACTCGATTTTACCATGACTTAAATTTTCCTTACTCTCGATTTTACCATGACTTGAATTTTCCTTACTCTCGATTTTACCATGACTTGAAATTTTCCTTACTCTCTGATTTTACCATGATTTTCCTTACTCTAAGCCATGGTACTCTGATTTACCATGATTTTCCTTACTCTAAGCCATGGTATACCATGACTTGGAATTTTCCTTACTCTAAGCCATGGTATCTCTGATTTTACCATGAATTGGAATTTTCCTTACTCTAAGCCATGGTAAAATCATAGAGTAAGGAAAATTTTAAGCTATGGTAAAATCGAGAGTAAGGAAAATTTAAGTCATGGTAAAATCGAGAGTAAAGAAAATTTAAGTCATGGTAAAATCGAGAGTAAGGAAAATTCAAGCTATAGTAAAATCAAAATCATAGACGATTGTTAATCCCAACCGCTCGTGATAAGGTAGTTATCATCAGCGGCGGTTGGTATCACGAACCGTCGTGAAGTATCATAGACGGTTCGTTATACTAACAAATGCGTGATGAGTGTCTCTCGTCACGACGGCTCCTTCTACCAACCGTCGTGATACTTCACGAGCGATTGGTAGAAGGAGCCGTCGTGATGAGACACCTTCACGCACGGTTCTTATTATGAACCGCTCAGAAGTATCGCTGACGATTGGTAATAAGAACCGCTCGTGATGAGGCACTATCACAAACGGTTCTAAAGGGAACCGCTCAGAAAGTTCAATACTGACGGCTTCTTTGGAACCGCGTGATGAGGCGCCGATATGACTGTTTTGTAGTAGTGTCACCCGACATCCACAATCGTTCTGGACCTTGGTTCTCCTAACCAAGTCCCGGTCCTCCTCCTCGTTGACCATAGTTGACTCCAAGCCACCTGCACAATAATAAACTAAGCAACCATTTTCGAGCACAAGTTCTTCACAACTTGACCTATGTTAGTCAAAATATGCATAATGCAACATCTATGCAATAAAACTCATGAAATTGACATAACCAACAAGGTCTATGATCAGCTCCACAAGGTCTATGACCAATGTCCACGACCACTGTCTGCGAGCAGAGTCCACGACCACTGTCTGCAACCAGTGTCCACGACCACTATCTATGACCAGTGTCAACGACCACTGTTTGGGACCAGTGTCCACGACCACTGTCTACAACCAGTGTCCACGACCACTGTCTTCGACCTGTGTGACCAGTGTCCACGACCATTGTCTTCGACCAGTGTCCACGACCACTGTCTACGACCAGTGTCCAATACCACTGTCTTCGACTAGTCGGTGCTAAGAGCTACAGTACTCGGAGCCTTCGACCACTTGATACTCATAGCTACAGTACTCGAAGCCTTCGACCACCTAGTACTCAAAGCTACAGTACTCGGAGCCTTCGACCACTCGGTACTCGTAGCTACAGTACTCGAAGCTTTCGACCACTCGGTACTCAGTTGCGGTCAAACCGATATTCCTGAACTCTGTAGAAAACGAGTGATTCGACAAACTCTCAACACCATTGCCAATTGTATCATCATCTTAAGATCATGAGCATATCCCTAAGATATTCACAAGTTGACACTTGCACCCATAGTTATAAAACTTGGCTGGTCTATTGGTTGAATCGGAAAAATCAGGACCCGGAGGCTCTGCCGGGACGGACGCACTCACAGGATCTAAGATGTAATTGACCAGGGAAAACTTGGTCAATCCTGCTGATTTTACATCCACCCGGCTAACCCACTCCCTACGCCTTCCTCGGCTAGCCGCGTTCTTAACTTTCATGTCATGTACCTATGAACTTTGATAAGGAATGTTATAGAAGAACACCTTATTGTTGAGCAACTTTGTGAATCGTGGTGGGAATGTTAGAAACTATGGGATAGCATATGTTCAAAAGGTTTGATTTTGTAGTGATATTTGAGCAGCGACCTTATAACATAAGTTGTTTAGAACACATAAGTTGTTTAGAACATCGATCGTAGGCTTCATGAATAGCTTTATATTTTTGTTTCAGATGGAATGGATACATATTTGGTTGAAACAGGGCTTAGATTGTTCTTACTTCTTACTGA
Source organism: Ampelocalamus luodianensis (assembly GCA_036346255.1). NCBI lineage: Eukaryota > Viridiplantae > Streptophyta > Magnoliopsida > Poales > Poaceae > Ampelocalamus > Ampelocalamus luodianensis. The sequence continues at coordinate 30,360,341 of CM070635.1, read as the reverse complement.
AAATAAAGTGATCAATCTTACTGATGCTGGATGCTGCATTTTCATTTAGCAATTGCAACCATTTAAAAGTTTGATGAAAAAATGAAATTGCATTGAGTGATTACTTGTACCAATAGCTTCCACGAGGAAACTCCCCAAGCCCCCAGCATCTTATGTGCTTACTCTGTGCAGGATAATGAAGTGGATATTGAGCAGCCTGTGAGTTATATAGAACATAAACATTATGTGAAAAGAAGCCTACCAATGTCTCGTTTTGGGAAGGTGATGGAGGGTTTTGATGATTAATGTGCACTATATTACAAACTAGTGCTTGGAACTATATATCAACCTCTTCCCTGCCAAAAAAACAATTTTATGGTTTTGTATCCCTGATTTACATATGCAATTTCATCTTTGCGGGTTCAAGTTCTTTTACTATTGTTGATGAAGACATGATGACTCGAATGAACCAATTAATCTTTATTAATTAGGTATTAACTTTTGTACTGCTCCACTACACTATATTTTTTTTGCCATGTTTTAGCTATTTTATCATATTGTTAAACATGTAATTCAAATTTTATTTTAATTTTGTATTTGTGTTATACTTTTGTTATGTCTCGATGTGGATAGTATTTGACATTAGTTATAGCCACTTAGTTTTGTGTCCGAGGACAAAGGCGGAGGGAGGGGGGACTAGCGGGGCCAGGGCTCACTCTATGATATAAATTTTGTCACTATATTCTTTTGTGATCTATAGAAATTTGTTTATATTTTTACTATTTTGCTCCCATCATAGAACACAATTTCACTATATAACTTATTAGGCTCCTCTCATTTCCGATTCCTGTCTCCACCGCTGTCCGAGTCTTCGTGGAATCATGCCCCGCTGATGAAAATCTCAAAACTACAAGCAGATAAAGCTGTTATTCATGGGAGTATAACTTGACCTTTGCTGTGAAAACCAAAGAATCCAGAGAATTGACAGTCCATTTTACACGCGGAATTGAACACCGTTCGCCCTGTCCTGTCAAGACTCAACAGCCACGCAGACACTTGCTGGTGGCAAAGCTACGAAACTGCAGAAACAAATTAAAGCTACGTACGTACTGGTTGGTACTGACGAGCACGTGAACACTGTTGTAGCTGTTCGAAGGACTAGTGCTCACCTTTTTGGTGGCTCTAATCTCGCAACAGCAAGACAAGGATATCGTGGCGGTACCAAAACCAGATCCTCATGCCTGGTACGGACGTACGACCAATCCACGTCATGCAGGCGTGCAGCAAAGTTTCGTACCGTCCGGCGGCAATGGAGGGGTTATAGGAGATCGTCCAGTGAATTCTAGCAGCTTGCCGTGCAAGTACACGCTACACACGCCTTTGTGTGCGGCTATAGGAGATCGTCCAGTGAGTTCTAGCGACTTGCAGTGCAAGTACACACTACACACGCCTGTGTGTACGACACCAAGGTACACACACACGTAGGAGCCGTGCACCTCGGGCCGGCGCGCCTGATGGCTCGTTCCATACGGGGCGGGACACGCGGCTCCGGCGCGTCCGTCCGTCCCCTGGCCGTTCACCGGCGGAGTATCGAGGACGCCGCGCTGTGACAGGCCGGCCCGCGCGGTGGCCTAGTGCAACGCCGTAGGCGCCTAGCCCCCGGCCCACCTGACCTACATACGGCAGCGCAGCCACGTTAGGGGTCCCAGCCGCGCGCGCAGCCCGCGTCACGTCGCGGTGGGCCCTGGGCGTCCATGTGACGGCCCCGGTGGGGCTCACATGCCCGCGCGCGCCTCGGCCGTCCTCTGAGCGATGTGCTCGACCCATCGGCCTCATGCGTCCGGTGCCTGGAGTCTGTTTTTCATAGCTTTTTTTTTCACGTTTTTAAGCAAAAATAGTAAATATAGCCACGTACAAATGAAATGTAAAAAATAGTATTTACAGCACAAAAACGCCGCGACACCCAGACGACATTAGGCGGCCTGCCGTTAACCCTGCCTGGGTAGGTGTCGTGCTATTACATTTCAAAAAATAATAAATAACCCAAAAACTCCTGTGTGTGGCGCGAATCTCGAGGATCTAGCTAGATGGGGGCCGAGGCCGTTTAAGCTGTGCGAGTGGAGGCCCACGGGCCACGAGCACGTACGTGGGTGGGATCCATCTTGACCGTTTAATTTTGGTACCGATGGATCAAGTGTGTGTGATCAGCTAGCTACATCTTAACACGGTGTCGATCGAGGGGACAAGTACATTGGGCCTTTTTGCTAGATAGGCTGTACTGCTGCATAGGTACACTCCGCTCTGCATGCGTATGTGCGGGCGTGCATGCAGCTACGTACGAACGAGGCCACGACGATGTTCATTCACCGCGTTCTTCGTCGAATCGTCGGTTTGTCAATTCACATTTTTGAATAAATACACCGTTTCTTTGAATTAATGTACGTTCGTTGTATGTGCAGTTATGGCAGCCAGATCGCATGCATGTATTCATCGTTCTGTGTGTATGTCTCACGTAAACAAATACGTACCTTAAACCTAGGGCGCTACTACGGCTCAGACGTATGGTGGGAGCCTTCCCACCGTACGGTCCGGGTCCGATACGATGCAACACCTCAGTAAGAGCAATGCAACATATTATTCCTCTTGTTGCAACATATCAAACACTCATATGCAACATTACCCCAAAATCTCAGGATCAAGCAAACAAAAAATTTCAGAATCAAAACAACACAACTATTTGTTAAAACATATGAGTATTTTTTGAATTACTTTAATCCAGAAATATACTAGATAAATTATAGAAATTACTCTAGCCATTTTCACAAAGCAGGTAAACAAGAACACTATAGGCATATGAATTTCTATAAGGACATAAACTAGCGTACTTATCTCAGTGTTCAAGGCAACAACAGATAATAAAGCTAACCAAATAACAAGTGCGAGATAGCCATACCCAGATCCAGTGAAAGAAGCAATAGCAGCAGGAGTCTTGGTGAGATCGTCGTTCGTCATGGCGTAGTGGACGTCGTGGTAGTAGTCGTGCAGTTGATGTAAACGTAGCAGAGAATCGGATGAAGAGGAAGCAGCGAGCAGTCGCGCAAATGCTCCCAAAACCTTATTCGTCCTCGTTCGTGCAAGCCTTCAAGGACGAGGGTTCTGGAGGCCTACTCTCCTGGTGCGGTCGTACACGCGCCTCGCTGGGATGGAGATCGCTAGAGAAAACAACAAAACAACAGAGTTTTATCTTAGTCTTTCGTAAAGTGGAGAGAAGAAGAACCAATACTTTGTTCTTCACAAAAAAATAGCCAAAAACAAATAGGCCAAAGGCTTTTAATTCACCAAGGAAACGATCGCCATTGATTCACCATCAACCAGTGTTAACCGCAGCCATTACTCACTAGTAACTGAACCGTTACTGCCAGCCGTTTGTTAATGCCATTTACTACGAGTCGATGCGTTTCGATTTTCGAATAGATAAAGAAAAACGCACCCGCACCCGACATGCCTGCGCACGCACGCACACACACACACACACCCCGCACTGCACGGCATGGCACAACACGGCTCGGCTCCGACTTGGCTCGGCGAGGCGAGGCATGGTGAGGCGAGCGAGCGAGCACGCACGTGTATTGGTTCTTTCCAATTCCACAAGGGCAGCTACCACGTTTCACCTTTTAAAATGGTGTAACTCCCCTTTAACTCTCCATGTGGGACTAAACAGTTTTAGCACGTGCACATGGGCCTTTGGGATTTTCCAGGAATTAATTAGAATTAAAATTGGGCCTAGCCCGTATTAATTCCAACACTATTATCAGACAATCAGACACAAACACATCTGGAGACGCCAAACATATTAAAAAATGCAACATCTCATAATTTTGTATGCAACATTTTTTTCCGTCGTATGCAACAAATTTTCCCCTCATGTGCAACAAATTTTTCTACGGTTGCAACATTCTTCCCTCCCGGCTCTCTTGCTCTACTCCCACGACCACCTCGCGCGGAAGGGGAGGAGACACGAGGGAGGGAGTCACGTGGGACGGGAGGGGAGGCCGGCGCGGAGGAGCCAGGCTGGCATGAAGGGCGTTCAAACAACAACTTATATGATTCATTCAACAACAAATAGAAGATGAAATTTCAGATCTGAAATTTGTGTGAGGGGAGGTGGAGTCTTACCTCGCTGGACTATGGATGCTCAGAGTAGCCGGAGGGGAGGAGGCAGGGATGGCAGCGGCTGGGCGGCGCTTGGGCGACGACGGGGTCGGCGTCGGTCGAGGCGTCGAGAGACGGCAGAGCAGCACGTGCCACTCGTGCGTGAGGACGACGGAGCATGATGTTGCCAGGCGGCGCTCGGCGCCAGCACAGAGGCAGGCGGGGACGGCGACGTGAGGGAGGAGACAGCAGGGGAGGACGAGGAGTAGGTGGAGCAGCTGCTGGGTGGGAGGCAGAGGCGGTGGCACTGTGCGAGGAGGAACTCGGGGGGAGGAGGGAGGCTGGCATGATGGCGGAGGAGGAGATGGAGAGAGCGAGTGGTGGAGAGAGCGGTAGAGCGATGGGGATAAGGGGATAAGAGTGGAGGTATTAGAGTGGAGTTGGGTGTGGCTTGGCGTCCGGTGCGTCGGATGCCCGAGCCAAAGCGTTTTCCTTAAACCTAATATCTAACCGATGTGTCATCTACCGAATCTATTAATTGTTAAAGTATGCATATATTTTTCGCCTTTCCTCGACAGCTTAATCTTTAAGATGTATTACTTAGGACACAAACACACCACGATATCAGAGGTAGCTGTTAGTTTCATCCATCAGTCATCTTTTTTAATAGTAGGATTTTGATCTAATGTATATCACAAGTTTCTGTGTTGAGGCAAAAAAAAAAAAAATCTAAAGTAGACAATTAAATGTAGGTGAACCCTACAAATACAATAAAATTCTAAACTAGGCAAAAGTAAATCTAGGTGAACCTTATAAATACAAAAAATACCAAAAAATAAAACTAAAAGTTACAGTAGAGCTGTGCTAAAATTGCACATCACTTAGTACGACAATTTTAGATTTAGTACTGTACAATTGTAGGTGACTGATGGATAAGAAAATTTTAGGCAACTGAAAATTAGCAAACCCGAATTCATAATCCTAGAACAGTATTTGATTCACTCATTAGACTTACTCCAATATCAGCAATAGTGTTCGCACGGTCTATGGTAGTCGATCTGGCTCCTCTTTTCTATATGTTTTTTTGGCAATTGTAGCTCCTTGTTGCTCTTTATTTTCAAAACTAGCTCCCGTTCGGTATAAATTGCACATTTAGCCCCTATACAGTGCACATGCCGCTGTTCCCGGGCGTTGCAGGGGACCTGCCCCTAGCCTCGGGTGTGGCAGGGACCGCCACTAGTCCCGGCGTGGCAGGCCGCCTGCCTCCGGCCCCGGGCGCGGCAGGTGGGGGGTGCATGCACGTGGGCGCCTAAAGCAATTTTGGCTGTTGCATTTTCATTTTTTCCCTGTTACATCACGTAGTCGTCACGTCACGTCGAGTCTTGTCTTGTCGATGTCATTCGTTGTCGACATTTTCTGCCTATATAACCGAATGCGCGGTCGACGGTTTTTCACAAGACTCTCATTCCGATTAGACTTGCTAAACAAATTTCGATCATTCGTTCGTTCACCTGTGGTATTTAATATTTTGTTATTGTAATTTTTAGCGTTAAGTACGTACTTAATAATGCACGTGCATTATATCAGTCACAACTGTTACATGCATAATTACTGTGAATTTGTCATTGTAATGTATTTGTAGCAATGACATGTAATACCTAAATGAATTCGCTAATTATAAGTTGTTCTCTATTTGCAGCAATAGCATGTAATCTACCACCCCTACTTGAGGAGGCATGGGATGTCCAGCATCGCTGTCACGCTTGGATCGGTGGCGATGAGCCGCCAACCCTAGTGACATAGGGACCGAGGGAGACCTGGCCGTTGGACAACAAGTATGTTGGGAGGCTTCGTTAGTCTGGGCTGATCGCGTTCGCCCGCATGATGATCATGGGGCAGAACCTCCTGATTGACGTCTCCCTTCTTTTCGTCCTAGTTGATCGTTGGCAGCCAGAGACCCACACGTTCCACTTCCAGTGGGGGGATATGATCATGACACTGCAGGACGTCAGCTTCTTGACCGGCCTGCCTTTGGGAGGCCTTGCAGTTGTTCCCCCTCTGAGGCCGCCGGGTGGGAGAAACAAACGTTGACGGCTAGGGTTTGTATGAGAGGTAGCGGAAGCAAGACAACTCGAAATAAAACACGATCTAAACCAGCAACACAACTCGACTAAGGACACAAACTCAACACTACGGACTCTGAAATCAAATTGTGCAAAAGGCTAAACGAGATCTGGGACAGGGAACAACCTATGACTACAATTTTTTTTGTAGGGCTTTTTCTTGGACTCTAGGATGGAACCGGAAAACAACAAGGGTAGGGTAAACTCAAACCTGAAGGAACACCAAGCTCTGATTACCACTTGATGGGAACGGGGTCCCGATCTTCCAATAGGTTCTGGATATGTTCGATTTGGTGGAGGCGCGACACAAATCAACTCGGCTTCGAACAACACGCCCAACCCCGCAATCGCAGCACCACGCTCTCAGTTATCAACCGCGTGTAGCCGGTTGACCTCGCCAAGAAGGCTAATCTCGCCGCGAATCGAAGAACACAAGCAAGAACAAGGAAGAACACAACGGAATTGCGGATGTATTGTTTTAGCACTCGAAAGTTGGGGTCTCACAAACCGATGAATGGCGAAACCGCCCAAGCGCAATTAATCTAAGCAAAACCGTAACCCTAATGGTGGGGTGGCGGCGGATATAGAGGACTTAGGGCGTGCAAAACCCGACGGGCCCTAATGGGCTCGAACACGATACAAAGCCGAACGGCCCAAAAGACGGTGACGCAAAGACCGACTGCATTCTGAATGCCCACTTGTTTCGACTATTCCCGTTGACTCAAAAGGAATTTTGACATGGGACCCGAGCCATTGGAAAGGTCGTCTTCGCCTTTCCATACATATGTGGAACGTCCAAAACGGAGCCCGATGCGATCCGGCGTCCGCTTTAGTGCGACTGGTCCCGACTCAATTGGATTCAAGTCGGCTTGAGTTGGGCCTCCAACATGATTTGATCGCCCTTGCTGGACTTGTGCGAATCGTAGCCCTTCTCCAAGTACTTCCAGGTTCTCTCCATGGTTCCTAATCATAATTAAATCATTAGGTAGCAATCGATTCTCAAATGAACAAAAAGAAGTACTTAGGAACGAGCTCACCTGTAAATTCAATTGTCAGGCACGAGCTCTAGTGATTGGTCCTTGAATGTCAAGTGGAGGATTGTTGTGTGTATCCGAAGAAGTGATGTCCTTATCAGTAACCACCCCACTAGCCTCAGACATCTTCCAGCACCACCTTGATCGTTCTGTATCTCGGTTCTCCTAACTGGTCCCGATCTAGTCTACCTCACCATAACCTATAAATTGCACATTTAGCCCCTATACAGTGCACGTGCCGCTGTTCCCGGGCGTGGTAGGGATCGCCCCTAGTCCCGGCGTGGCAGGCCGCCTGCCTCCGGCCCCGGGCGCGGCAGGTGGGGGGTGCATGCATGTGGGCGCCTAAAGCAATTTTGGCTGTTGCATTTTCATTTTTTCCCTGTTACATCACATAGTCGTCACGTCACGTCGAGTCTTGTCTTATCGATGTCATTCGCTGTCGACATTTTCTGCCTATATAACCGAATGCGCGGTCGACGGTTTTTCACAAGACTCTCATTCCGATTAGACTTGCTAAACAAATTTCGATCATTCGTTCGTTCACCTGTGGTATTTAATATTTTGTTATTGTAATTTTTAGCGTTAAGTACGTACTTAATAATGCACGTGCATTATATCAGTCACAACTGTTACATGTGTAATTACTGTCAATTTGTCATTGTAATGTATTTGTAGCAATGACATGTAATACCTAAATGAATTCGCTAATTATAAGTTGTTCTCTATTTGCAGCAATAGCATGTAATCTACCACCCCTACTTGAGGAGGCATGGGATGTCCAGCATCGCTGTCACGCTTGGATCGGTGGCGATGGGCCGCCAACCCTAGTGACATAGGGACCGAGGGAGACCCGGCCGTTGGACGACAAGTATGTTGGGAGGCTTCGTTAGTCTGGGCTGATCGCGTTCGCCTGCATGATGATCATGGGGCAGAACCTCCTGATTGACGCCTCCTTCTTTTCGCCCTAGTTGATCGCTGGCGGCCGAGACCCACACGTTCCACTTCCGGTGGGGAGATGATCATGACACCGCAGACGCCGCTTCTTGACCGCTCGCTTTGGGAGGCCTTGCGCTTGTTCCTCGCAGGCCGCGATTGGAAGGAGCGCTCACCATCGCCGCATCATATCCCCGAGAGGTGTAAGGGTGTTCCACACGCCTGGCTGTGATCATTCATGCATTGCCCAAACGACGCAACGGAGGAGGTGGTTCGATGCCACCTAATTGCATATTTGTTGTTTCTATTTGGGTGGGTCATGTTCCCTAACACACAGGGGGACACGATGTACCCTAGTTACATTCACCTTGTGGGGTCCATCGTGGACACGAACGATGAGGACGTTCCGCGATGCGCTTGGGGTTCACTGCATCAGTGGCACGCGGTCGCGGCCTATGCGACGCTTAGCAGTTGTCGCGACGGAACAGAGCTCGTGCGCTGGTTGCCACACGCAGTATACCGTTGTCGAACCCGGGAGCGAAGGATCCCGAATTCTCTGTGTTCAAACACCGGTCGAGGATTTTCAGTGTACATAGTCTCACAAAATGGATATCACATTCATATTCGAAATCGTAAATAACATAAAATAAATAATTGTTTAATACAAAATGAGTCTGAACAACAATATCAAATGAGAAATGATAAACACAGCGGAAACATAATAATAGTGGTGAGCCACACGATGCGCCACGGGCAATCGTCTGGGTCAAAGGCCTACTCGTCCGGATCCTCACCGTCGGGGAAGAAGTCTTCTCCTGAATAAGATTTATTCAGCAAGAGTGAGCACAACTACCGTGCTCGCAAGCTACACCCAATATTGAAATTAAATGCATGCATAAGGTAACAAATAAGTATGGCATGGGTTGTTTTGCATAACAATATTTTCAGTGTAAATAATCATAGTAATTTTCTAAGCCAGTTTTATACTATGACTAAAATCATATTTTGAAATGGCAATATTACAATGTGGATAACCTCCAATGATTTAGTGAAGGATCCCCTCCTAACACTTGGCTCCCCGCCCAACTTTTCATAAGGATTAACCATCCTCAGCATTTAATAAAGCATTTAAAAACCAAAAATAATTCTAACTTTAAGTGGCCCTGCTAGCATGTCCATGACCGCGAACGCGGCTATTCGAATAGTTTCTACTCTGCAGAGTTGGTACAACTTTACCCACACGATGTGACATGCTCGTTATGTCGGCCAATACACGCTTCCGTAGGCGTGTGACTGAGCAATTACCATGAGGCCTTTACAATGTTTTACCATGAGGCCTTTACAATGTTTTGTCCTAGTATACTCATGCCCGCTAAGGTTTCGCCTTGGACTAACCGTCCTCTGGGAGCCCCCTCTTGCGCCAAGTGGGAATAAAATGTCTAACCGACACCCACATAATCACATGACATAAATACACTAGAACATCACAAATTAATTAGCCAAATCCTGCCCATACAGGACATGTGGTAGTACGATATGGCATAACAATAAGCGGCTCAAAGATCGGTCCTCAATTGACTTGGCGCTATTCCTACAAACCATGGGCCTTAATCTTAACTGATCAATCCCTGCATAAACCCGCACCCACCATTCGACCATTTCGCCCAAGTCCAAACCCATTTTTGATTTTATTTTGAATAAAACTCTATTTATAAACCCATGTGGTAAGACATTACCACAATATTAAGTTTGAAACAAATTTGTAGAAATTTGGTGAAAACCCTCCCAAATTCTGTAAGTGTGAACTAAGCCTGGCTAAGCATATGTTTAATTTTGATAATATCTTGCCTATGGTATCAAGGTAGTCAGATACAACATTCAAATTGGCCATACAATAACACATGGAATTAACTATATGTAAAACAGGACATTAAAATATTTATACAAACATATGCATGCGATAAGGAATTTAAAAACTAAAAATAACCTAAAATACTGGGGGCAATATGGTCAATGGTGTAACTTGCCTTCGTTGATGTCTTGGAATTCTAAATCCTCATATTGGTCGAACTCTCCGGAGTCGTCGAAGTCTAAACGTGAAAATACGACAATTCAAATTGAAATTGAAATAAATTCAAAAAAATAGATCAAAATGACTCCAAATTGAAATATTTTAGTTTAGTTAGCTAGATTATAATTTTATACAAATTTTGCAACTTGAATCACCCCATTTGGAGTTCAGATGCAAAAGTTATGAATTTTTGAAGTTTAAATCCATTTTAAAACCTAATTTTTGATTTTATTAGATTTTCTGATTTATTTTTCTAAAGGAAATTCTAGTTATTGCGCAATGATGACGTCAGTGACAGAATTTCGGAATTAAAATTAAATAAAAACGATTTCTGACGTGTGGCCCCCTTGTGTTAGTGACATGGTCCATATGGACTGAGTCCATGGACCGTTTGGCGCAGGGGTTAAGGTGAGGTGGCGCACAGGCTACCACGCAAGCGCTGAGGTGGCGGACACGCGGGATGCGGTGCCGATGTGGCGTCGCGGACATGCGGGATGCGGTGCAGAAAAAGGGAGAGGAGAGTGCGGCGGTTGCATTGCTTACCGCGGCGGCGCGAGCGCGTGGGAGGAATGCCGGCGGCGAGGTGAGCGGCAGCGGCGTGGTTCGGTGGTGCGGCAACGCGGAGTTCCGGTGGAGCTCTAGTGAAACAGAGGCAAGCACCGGTTGCGTGGTGATACGACGAAGTCGTGGGTGACGGCGGCGAGGACGGAGCGTCGTCGGAGGCACCGGTATCGGCGAAGAAGACGATCACGGTAGAGGAGCTTTAACAGCGAATTTCAGCGAGTTCGAAGGGGAAGAGAGGGAGTGAGTGGTGGCTTTGGAATGAGGGGGATGAGGGCTTCCCAGTGCTCCCTTTTATAGGGGTCGGGGGTGACCGGGGGGAGGAGATCGTGTGCGCGGGCTCGGCGGCAGCGTTTGCTGCTTGCGTGCGAACCGGCGTGGAGAAGGTGGGGTAGTGGCGAAGAAGAGGCGCGAGATGAGGGGAGAGGTTGCGCACGCTCGCGAAGAATAGGATAGAATCGTGGCCGGCCATGAAGGTTCGAGAAACAACAATGGCGCCATGCGGTTCGGGTGAGGAGGAAGAAGGAGGTGGAAGAAGAGGGCGCGGGTCCACTGGCGCGTGAGGCGAGACTAGCGGGTGGGTCGCGAGTGAGAGGAGAGAGAGAGAGCAGCCATGGAGGAATGGGCCGTGCGGGTCGCGCTGGGATTGGTTTTGGGCGAAGCCGTTGGGTTTCAGCCCAAAACTATTTTTGGTTTTTCTTTGCTTTTCTATTTGTTTAAATTCGATAATTCATTTAGGCTTTAGATAATAGCAAAATAATTCCAAAATTATGGAAAATTCACGTAAATTCCCATACTTATATTAGACTTAATAAAATTATTTCCAACTTTATGTTGGCTTTTAATTTTGCAAACAAATTTGTTTTGACTTTAAAATATTTATAAAAACTTTTAAAATTTCGAAAATTCTACAAAGACACATAAATTTTAAATTTTACTGAAATTTGAAAATTGGGTCATACAAACCTACTTCTTAAGGAATCTCGACCGAGATTCAGCTTGGTCAAGAAATGTGCGGGTAGTTGGTCTTGAGGTCTTCTTCCTTCTCCCATGTGGCTTCACTCTGGGTGATGGCTCCACCGCACCTTGTATGATCTCGATGATTCACCGTGACACGTCGCGACATTCGTAATCTTCTCAAGGTGAGATCTTCTCAAGGTCAAAGCTTTCAGAAGGTATGGTCTTCTCGCGCTGCAGCATTTCTCAATCGGGATACATGGAAGACATCGCACTACCGACAAGGCTTCGCGGCTCAAGCCGATATGCCACTTCACCTCTTTTGGCTAGAATTTTGTATGGTCCCACAAATGCAGGTGCGAGTTTTCCTTTGTCCTAAATCTTCTTACTCCTCCGAGTGGAGTAACTCGAGATAGACAAAGTCTCCTACCTCAAAGTTCAAATCCCTCCGACAGTTATCGGCATAACTCTTTTGTCGGGTTTGTGCCACTCTCGATGCTCTCTTATGACTTTTACCTTACTTTCAAAGATCCTTGATTAACTCAGTCCAAAGAGTCGATGTTCTCCTACTTCATCCTACGTATGGAGTTCTCATTTTTCGCCATACAAAGCTTCAAATGGAGCCATTTGCAAACTGGCTTGATAGCTATTGTTATATGAGAATTCTGTATATGGAAAATTCTTATCCCAACTTTGTCCAAATTCCAGGGCACAGGCTCGGAGCATATCTTCGAGGACTTGATTGGTGTGTTCCGTCCGCCATCTGTCTGAGGATGATAGGTCAGATCGAAATTGAGTTTGGTCCTAAAGCTTCATGCACTCGCCGAAATCTTGATGTAAATTGGGAACCTCTGCTTGACACGATTTTCTTGGGCACTCCGTAGACAAACAATCTCGCCACATATAACTCGCCAACCGATCGCTTCAGACGTAGTCTTGACGGAATGAAGTGAGCTACTTTGGTCAACCGATCAATTATCACCCGATAGAATCATATCCGATTGGGTCCTAGGAGTCCGTGATGAAGTCCATGCCGATTTCTTCCCACTTCCATTCGAATTGGTAGTGGCCGCAACAATCCACCGGTCTATGATGTTCGCCTTAACTCACGACACACATCACAATGCGCATTTAACTCAAGCAATTTCTCGCTTCATGTCGACCCACCGCATTTTTCCTTCGGATCCCGTACATCTTGGTGCTTCCGGGTGAATGGAGTAAGGTGATTCATGAGCCTCCTTCGACTGATCGCTTTAACTCCTGTTGGTTAGGTACACAAATGCGGTTCCCAAACCACACAGTTCCTTGTTCATCCTCAGCGAATCCTGGAGCCTTGCCTCTTTGCATATTCTTCTTGATTTCCTTAATGTCTTCATCCTCTAGCTGTTTTTATCTGATCTGACTTTGAAGGGTTGGTTGTACTTCCAAAGCATTTACACAACCCTGACTAACAATCTCCAGGTTTAGACGCTTCAATTCTTCATGTAATTCTGGCTTATCCTTCTGCACCATCATGGTATTACAATAAGCTTTTCTACTCAAGGTATCTGCAACTACATTTGCTTTGCCCGGATGGTAGTGAATTCTAAGATCATAATCTTTTATCAACTCTAGCCATCTTCTCTGCCGAAGGTTTAATTCTGCCTGCGTGAAGATGTATTTCAGACTCTTGTGATCCGTGAAAATCTCACAGCGATTACTAATGAGATAATGCCGCCAGATCTTCAAAGCATGTACAATCGCTGCTAACTCAAGATCATGTGTCGGGTAATTTCCTTCATGTGGCCACAACTGCCTGGATGCATAAGCCACTACTTTGCCTTCCTGCATTAATACGCATCCGAGACCTTGGCGGGATGCGTTGCAGAAAATCTCGAAATCCTTACGGATATCAGGTAAGACTAGCACAGGTGCTGAGACTAATCTCCTCTTCAGGTCTTGGAAACTTTCTTCACAGGCATCTGTCCATTCAAACTTCTTTTCCTTCTTCAGAAGTTGGGTCATGGGTCTTGTAATTTTTGAGAAATTTTCAATGAACCTGCGGTAATAACCCGCTAATCCAAGGAAACTACTCACCTCGGTGACTGTATTGGGTTGCTTCTAATCTGATACTGCTTCAACCTTGGCAGGATCTACTGCAATTCCTCCTGCTAACATAATATGCCCAAGGAACGCCACTTGACTTAGCCAAAATTCACTTTTGCTGAATTTTGCATACAGCTGGTGCTCCCTGAGTTTATCCAGAATCATTCTGAGATGCTTCTCATGTTCTTCTTCATCCTTTGAGTAGATGAGAATGTCATCGATGAAAACAACCACAAACTTATCCAAGAATTCCATGAACACTGCTCATCATATTCGTGAAGTAAGCGTATGCGTCACAAACCGAAAGACATCATCAGTAAACTCGCATACCCATATCCGTGGTAAAGGTCACTCTCGAATATCTTCCGTCCGATCTTCGCTTGGTGATAACCAGATCTCAAATCAATCTTCGAGAAGACACTTGCTCCTTTCAGCTGATCGAACAGATCATCTATCCTGGGTAACGGGTACTTGTTCTTGATCGTCACCTCATTGAGTGATCTGTAATCAACACACATCCTCATGCTATTGTCCTTTTTCTTGACGAACAATACTGGTGCTCCCCAAGGTGATGAGCTGGGTCGGATGTACCCTTTGCTTCGCAATTCTTCAACTGCTTCTTCAATTCTCGCTAACTCATTGGTCGGCATTCTATAGGGTCGCCGATATTGAGCCGCCCTCGACTAAGTCAATTAAGAACATTACGCCCCTATCCGTGGCATGCCGTAGATCATCGGGAAAGACATCAGAATATTCTCGGACTACAGGTATGTCTTCAAGTTTCACTTCCTTCATACTGGTGAGGATGAAACTTCCTTTGGTGCAGGTCTTGGGCTTGAACTCGACTGAGATTCCTTCTCCATTAGTGAGAGTGATAGACCTATTGGCACAGTCTATTTGTCCATGATTCTTGGCTAGCCAGTCCATTCCAAGAATGACCTCCAAACCTTGGGAATGTAAGACTATCAAATCCGCCAGAAAGGATACTCCGGATATTTCAAGAGTAAGGTTCGGGCATAGAGAACTAGTTCTCATTTCTGCGCCCGAGGAATGGATTATCATAGGATTGGTTAAGGGGAATATAGTTAACCCATTTTTGTCCACAAACTTATTTGATACAAAAGAATGCGAAGCTCCGGAATCAAATAGCACTGAAGCTGGTATTGAGTTGACAAGGAACATACCAAGTACAACATCCGGCGCTGCCTGGGCTTCTTCCGCTGTGACGTGGTTCACACATCCCTTGATAAACTGTCCTGACGGCTTTGTAATGCCGCCAGTGGCTGTGGCTCCTCGTGTCGCTTGAAGATGCCGCCGCTTGCTTCTTGGGGCATCTGTTGGCGTAGTACCCTGCTTTCGCTGCGATGGAAATAGGTCACTCGCACCGAGGGAGCGGAGCTCTTCGCTGAAATTGCCCTCCGCCTGATGCGCCGCGAAGTTGGAGGTGTTGGGGCGTTGGTTCTCGATCGACTCGGATGTGGAAGTCCGAACTTCCCACGCCGCGGTGGTCGCGGTGAATGAACCGAGGCTTTGGAAGACCTCCGCATTAAACCTCCGAGTGGCCATCCTCCGCTTGCGTTCTCCATCTCCCGATGCTTGGCCTCCGGCGGATCGCCTTGTCCACCAACCGCTGGAAGTCGGTGAAGTTCGGGAAATCGCTTGACGAGATGTCATCATTAAGTCCTTCCATGAACCTCTCCCGCTCGGTCCTCGCCCCGACTACGCCTACCGCAGCCAGAAGCGAGCCACCGTTGAATCGGTGAAGATACTCGCCACCGAGCGATTGCCTTGGCGAAGGGCATGGAACTCCTTTTTCTTCAATGTCATCATGCCGCAGGATGTGGGCATGACGTGAGGCTCACAAACTCGCCCCACGAGATGGCCCGGTATTGGCGTGGGAGATGCAGAATTGTCCCACCACCGGCCGGTCCGTTGAGCCGTGAGAGGCGAACAGACCCTCTCGCGATCGGTGCATTGAGCGATGTCCGCCTTCTTTCCGATTGCACGGTTAATCGCCGCATCCATCACCGATCTTTCTGGAGAAGGTTGAGGACGATGCGCATGAACTCCGGCATGGTCACCCGCCGAGGAGGGTGTCCGTGCCCGAAAGTTGCGCGGTGGCTGCTGCGGCGCTTGATGTTCTCGAGTTGCCGAGCGATCGGGCCAGCAAGTCGGTGAGATGGGTCCGTTAGCCATCATCCGCTGCCACGCGGTCCCGCCTTTGGCGGTGGGGAGGTCACCGACAGCCGCTCCCCGATGGTCGGCGCTGCTGCCACTCGCCTTGGGCGCTGCCACTTCCAGTGCGGGTGGCCACTATCTGCTGAATTTTCCAAAGATTTAGGAAAGAGGAGAAAGATAGCACTAAGGGGGAACAAGTTTATATTAGCCCAAAAGCACACAAACATAAGGCAAAGAATCAAATTTTTCTTTTTCAAAGTAGTTCTTTATTTTATTCATTTGATTATGGCTACCACAGAAGGTTAGTAGCTCATAATTCGCAGCTAACAAACGAAACTAAGGGAAAAGCAAATATCTATGGTGTGGATGGGGTGTAGTCAGGGGAGTTGGAGGTACTGCCTTGGCCTGCCTTGTAGAGAGCTAATTCCGCTTCGGCTGCCTTTAGCTTCTCCTCCACGGCTTCCAATCTCCTCTGAACTAGATACAACTCGTCCAGGGTATTGCCATAGGCGTAATCCATCGCCTTGGCTAATTCCACCTGATGGGTGATCTCCGGCATATCCTCATTCTCGACTAAGCTGAAAGCACTGCCTAGCCGGGTGGGGATGTGCATGGGATAGTACTGGAATGTAGTATCCCGAAGGTGGGCGTCATAGGTATAACGAAGTCGGCGAACGACTTCTCTCGCTGCGTCCTGAATGCCGTCAGTGAAAGTCTCCCGACGCATTGGGGCGTTGAAGATGTGGAATGACGTATCCGGCGCCAAGTTGGAGTAGAGGCCAGCGCTCCTACTGTCCCACGATATACTTGTATCCTTGGTATGTGGGCCTCTTCTTGAAGCTCAAGTGCTGCATCATCTTCCACAGTATATCAGTCAATTCTCCAGCAAAGATCCCGTGGGAGATGCGGGTCGGTCTCTCGGCCATCTACAATTTTAGAAGAGACAAGAGTTTAGAAATCTTTTAACAGAGAAAGGAAGAGTAAGACTCTGGAAGACAGGTAAATAATTTTAAATTTTTGAAAATAGTCCATAATGGTTTTACCATTTCTACCGTGGGCCATGACCTACAGTTGATATGGCTCTGATACCACTTTTGTCGAACCCGAGAGCGAAGGATCCCGAATTCTCTGTGTTCAAACACCGGTCCAGGATTTCCAGTGTACACAGTCTCACAAAATGGATATCACATTCATATCACGAAATCGTAAATAACATAAAATAAATAATTGTTTAATACAACAACAGTATCAAATGACAAATGATAAACACAGCGGAAACATAATAATAGTGGTGAGCCACACGATGCGCCACAGGCAATCGTCTGGGTCAAAGGCCTACTCGTCCGGATCCTCACCGTCGGGGAAGAAGTCTTCTCCTGAATAAGATTTATTCAGCAAGAGTGAGCACAACTACCGTGCTCGCAAGCTACACCCAATATTGAAATTAAATGCATGCATAAGGTAACAAATAAGTATGGCAGGGGTTGTTTTGCATAACAGCATTTTCAGTGTAAATAATCATAGTAATTTTCTAAGGCAGTTTTATACTATGACTAAAATCATATTTTTAAATGGCAATATTACAATGTGGATAACCTCCAATGATTTAGTGAAGGATCCCCTCCTAACACTTGGCTCCCCGCCCAACTTTTTATAAGGATTAACCATCCTCAGCATTTAATAAAGCATTTAAAACCAAAAATAATTTAACTTTAAGTGGCCCCGCTAGCATGTCCATGACCATGACGCGACTATTCGAATAGTTTCTACTCGCAGAGTTGGTACAACTTTACCCACACGAGGTGACATGCTCGTTATGTCGCCAATACACGCCTGTAGGCGTGGTGAGCCATTACCATGAGCAATTACCATGAGGTCTTTACAATGTTTTGTCCTAGTATACTCATGCCCGCTAAGGTTTCACCCCTTTGGACTAACCGTCCTCCGGGAGCCCCCTCTTGCGCCAAGTGGGAATAAAACGTCTAACCGACACCCACATAATCACATGACATAAATACACTAGAACATCACAAATTAATTAGCCAAATCCTGCCCATACAGGACATGTGGTAGTACGATATGGCATAGCAATAAGCGGCTCAAAGACCGGTCCTCAATTGACTTGGGCATCATTCCTACAAACCATGGGCCTTAATCTTAACCAGATCAATCCCGTGCATAAACCTACACCCACCATTCCGACCATTTCGCCCAAGTCCAAACCCATTTTTGATTTTATTTTGAATAAAACTCTATTATAAACCCATGTGGTAAGACAATACCACAATATCAAGTTTGAAACAAATTTGTAGAAATTTTGTGAAAAACCCTCCCAAATTCTGTAAGTGTGAACTAAGCCTGGCTAAGCATATATTTAATTTTGATAATATCTTGCCTATGGTATCAAGGTAGTCAGATACAACATTCAAATTGGCCATACAATAACACATGGAATTAACTATATGTAAAACAGGACATTAAAATATTTATACAAACATATGCATGCGATAAGGAATTTAAAAACTGAAAATAACTTAAAATACTTGGGGCAATATGGTCAATGGTGTAACTTGCCTTCGTTGATGTCTTGGAATTCTAAATCCTCAGATTAGTCGAACTCTCCGGAGTCGTCGAAGTCTAAACGTGAAAATACGACAATTCAAATTCAAATTCAAATAAATTCAAAAACATAGATCAAAATGACTCCAGATTGAAATATTTTGGTTTAGTTAGCTAGATTATAATTTTATACAAATTTTGCAACTTGAATCACCCCATTTGGAGTTCAGATGCAAAAGTTATGAATTTTTGAAGTTTAAATCCATTTTAAAACCTAATTTTTGATTTTATTAGATTTTTTGATTTATTTTTCTAAAGGAAATTCTAGTTATTGCGCAATGATGACGTCAGTGACAGAATTTCGGAATTAAAATTAAATAAAAACGATTTCTGACATGTGGACCCCTTGTGTCAGTGACATGGTCCATATGGACTAAGTCCATGGACCGTTTGGCGCAGGGGTTAAGGTGAGGTGGCGCACAGGCTACCACGCAAGTGTTGAGGTGGCGGACACGCGGGATGCGGTGCCGATGTGGCGTCGCGGTGGCGGCCGCGTGGCGATGCCATGGTGGCACAAAGCCGGCGGGCTCTCGGCCCTAGGGTCGCCGGCGCTGGGCGCCACGGCGACGGCCGGCGAGGGCAGAAAAAGGGAGAGGAGAGTGCGGCGGTTGCATTGTTTACCGCGGTGGCGCGAGCGCGTGGGAGGAATGCCGGCGGCAAGGTGAGAGGCGGCGGCGTGGTTCGGTGGTGCGGCGACGCGGCGTTCCGGTGGAGCTCTGGTGAAACGGAGGCGAGCACCGGGTGCGCGGTGATACGACGAAGTCGTGGGTGACGGCGGCGAGGACGGAGCGTCGTCGGAGGCACCGGTATCGGCGAGGAAGACGATCACGGCGGAGGAGCTTTAACGAAGAATTTCGGCGAGTTCGAAGGGGAAGTGAGGGTGTGAGCGGTGGCTTTGGAATGAGGGGGATGAGGGCTTCCCGGTGCTCCTTTTTATAGGGGTCGGGGGTGACCGGGGGGAGGAGATCGTGTGCGCGGGCTCGGCGGCGGCAGTTGCGGCTTCGTGCGAACCGGCGTGGAGAAGGTGGGGTAGTGGCGGAAGAAGAGGCGGCGAGATGAGGGGGAGAGGTTGCGCACGTTCTTGCGGAAGAATAGGGATAGAATCGTGGCCGGTTGCGAAGGTTCGAGAAACAACAATGGCGCTCGGGCGGTTCGGGGTGAGGAGGAAGAAGGGGTGGTGGAAGAAGAGGGCGCGGGTCTACCTGGCGGTGAGGGGCGGAGACTGGCGGGTGGGGCCGCGAGTGAGAGGGAGAGAGAGAGAGAGAGAGAGAGAGCGCGCTGGAGGAATGGGCGTGCGGGCGCAAGACGGATTAGTTTTGGGCCGAAGCCGTTGGGTTTCGGCCCAAAACTATTTTTGGTTTTTCTTTTGCTTTTCTATTTGTTTAAATTCTGATAATTCATTTAGGCTTTAGAAAATAGCAAAATAATTCAAAAATTATGGAAAAATTCACAGAAATTCCCATACTTATATTAGACTTAATAAAATTATTTCCAACTTTATGTTGGCTTTTAATTTTGCAAACAAATTTGTTTTGACTTAAAAATATTTATAAAAAGCTTTTAAAATTTTAGAAAATTATACAAAGACACATAAATTTTAAATTTTTACTGAAATTTGAAAATTGGGCTATTACAGCTGTGGTCATAGGAGCACTTCGCGGTTGGATGATCGTACTTTAGCTCCGCAGTCCACCCTTACTCGCGCACAGAGCGTTTATACGGTGGGGCGGACGACGAGGATCCCGTGGAAGGCCCGACCATGGGATCCCGATGGATTGTGGCAATACTGGGGTGGGCTAGGGAGAGAGCGCATCGCATATACCCCGAGTTCCACAACGAATTCGAGGCCCTCCATGAGGACGACATAATATGGGCTCCCTGGACGGATGCCTTCATGCAGGATTCGGCGCCCAATGGCTTGAGCTTGCTATGCCATCAGGATGCGTTGTACTGGAGGACAACTTGCCATCTGGTGTTCTCCCACATGGTTGAGCCCTACAACCCGCAGTGGGTGATGTGGCGCTTCAACCGCACGTGAGACCCCAACCTGTGGCGACGCTTGCGGCGTAGCCACTTGTAAGTACGTTACATTGCTTAATATTGTAGGTGTGTTACTCATATGTTATGTCAGTACCATAATATAATTATTTTGTTCCACCGTTAGGCAGACGAAGAAGGGCCGCAAGAGAGATGAGTGGCTTCCGACGCAGTAGCCGTGGATAGATGCATGGCAATCTACCACTGATTGTATTTTCCACAAGGCACAACCTTACGATGCAGGGACTTACGGCATGTACTTGGAGTGGTACGTACGACATACGTGGGCGACATTGACAGGTGCCCCCAGCCCGATATGCAGATCCTAGCCACGCTGAACGGTTGGGCTTGGAGCTGGACCCGCATCGTGCAGCACGTCGTGACGATTCGGTACGTTGAGCATGTTGCAGATAAAACACCCTCCAAAAATAGGATTAAGTAACAAATTTTTGTTTGTTCGATAACCATGTAGCTGGACTGTTTGCATAGCGTTATGTAGTGCAGCCACCGGGAAATCGAGCGGGGTACGAACAACACAGTTGAATGCCTTCATGCGGCCATGAAGACTCTTATTGACGATGTTAAGCACGTCGTTCGCAGCATAAGCTGTGGAAGGTCCACCGATGTCGACTTGAGGCATCGGATGGAGTATCGTCGCGTACCCTCGCCCCCTCCATCTTCCTGTCCAAGCGAGTCGACCCAACGACGCAGCATCGACGGCCAATCGTCCGCACAGTTGCGACGTAGGGACTCTACGCTGATGCTGTTGTTGTCACGGAGGCAGGAAGAGGCCGTACCAGAGAGCACGGACGTGCAACTCGGAACCGCTGAGGTTGTCGCAGATCCCGCCGAGGATGACACTCTTGGGCAATTTCAATTGGACGACATGACCCCATGGTATCACCCGGCTACACGCTGCACTTTAGCGCTTCACCACGCAGGCTCACCGCATTCGAGTAGTTCAGCCCGCAAGCTCAGCCGAGTTGGTGCCCCTCCGCGGATCCTACTACGCAGCTAGGGGATTGGATCACCGAGATATTCTCAATGACACTCCCCCAGGTGATCCCCCTAGTATGACGACACAACAGGTGAGGAGCCCCGCTATGACCTACAGCAAAACCCACAGTCACCCAAGAGACTGACGTTCCCGCAGGAACAGATTTGTCGAAGACCTATGGCAAGAACACGGCGTGGAAGGACACTACAGGATCCTATGGCCGAGAGCAGTGAACAACAACATTACTAGTAGGAATACCGGTGTGAAGTGTAGCACCACTTGATACTCTGTACGTAGTAGTAGTAAGATTAGAAATCCTAGCATGTTGTAACTTGTACTTCAGTTAGTAATTTGTAATCCGAACAGAGTGTGGTAATGGTATTGTAATTGGACACTTCTACTTCGTTACCTATCTCAGTAGAATTATTTTATTCTCATTCATGAACGACTGTGATGCATAGATAAAGAGTGAACAGTACAATCTCATTACAACTGAAGTTCTACTTCGCAAGAACAACATATAACAGAAGAAAGACCGCAAAACTAACTATCTTAACTAATTTCTGGAGCATCTTCTCAACTCTTTCCATCCTTTCATCTAGTCTTTTAAGTCTGTTCTCTTCATTTTTCATTGGTTGATCGGACGGTCGAGCTACTAGACGAATTGCAACAACACCACGGGAGTCTTCTTGCAAGACAGCAATTTGCATTGCAATATCTCGAACCACTGGGACAGCTTCATCAGCCCACTGCCATAACTGACATATTGTGTTCTGCAAAAGAATTGAAGCTTCAAATGAAAGTAAGAAAACATGGTATTTGCAATGGAATTCATTCGGGGTGATTTTGCACAAGTTACCATAAAATTTGAATACTTCATGAACACTCGGGATGGATTCGTTGGCGTACGAGGTGAACACATTCATCGGATCCTTCCAACAAGGGCAAACCAAGTGGTGCCATAGTGATTCTAATTGTCTGCTCACTCGAAAGTTAGATGAGGCCGCAGACATCCCGTTGTACACTAGTAGAAAGGAGAAGAGGAAGAGAAGAGTGAGGTGAATGGAAGCCAAATCAACCATATATAGCCTTGGGAGCATGAAGGGACCATTGTGTGCAAAGGAGGATGTGACCACAGTCTGCAAAGCATAACGTGACCACTGTATGGAAAGTAGGATGTAAGCACTCTCTGGAAAGCAGAACATGTCCACTCTCTGGAAAGCAGGACGTGACAACTCTCTGCAAAGCAGGACATGACTACTTTCTGGAAAGTAGGACGTGACCCAAATGAGGTAGATATCCATACTTATAAATCGTTAATAACAACTTGAAGTGGTAATAACAACTTGTAACATCATACAAAGCACTGCAGGTTATAACGCTAATCACTACAACACTCAAATCACTACGACCAACATAACTCAATACACCGGATAGCTTATAGATACTAAGTGGCGCCGGAGGAAGAAGGTCTGTTGGGGTAGTTCCTAAACGAGTGCCCATGAGTCTTGCATAGCATACACCTCGTTGGTCTTGGCTGGTCTCCATGTTGGCTTGCATCCATGTCATTGTGGATGCGCCTTGACTGACAGCTCCCATAGCCTGGATGTCGTAGTGCTTCATTCGGTGACCACTTCACTGCTCCCGACCATAGGTCCCTGTTGTGGCCTTCCACACCGTAGGAGTTGAACTTCCTGTTCCAAGTATCATACATGTGACGTATGTCGTAGTACTCCGACATATACATGCTACAAGATTGGTGAAATATAGCACATGCAACATATACGTGGGAGTAAGGTTTGTGTAGGAGTTGAGGCTTATTGCAGGTGCAAACTGCCACATCACATATGGTGCAAACATGCTTCCGGTCACCTCTCATGTGGCCGCGAACGTACTTGTCCTGCAGGCGAATCTCGAACTTCCTTCTCACACCATCCATTGTGTGAGCTACATGGGATTGGGCCTTCGTAATCTTCTTCTCCATGTAGGCAAGGGTAACCTATGAGTACTGCTTCCCTTCGTCCAAATGCTGGTTGGTCATCATTGCCCGATTGACGAAGTAACCGACCGTGTGGTTCCATGTCTCATCGACAACGGCGGTGATGGGTAGGGCACGGACCCCTTGCAACACACCGTTGTAGACCTCGGATATGTTGGTTGTCATGATGCCATAGCGAGCACCATAGGTGTCGTGAACAAAGGACCATTTCTCATAGTCCAGGGCATGCATGCTCATCAACTCAGTGAACTCGCTTTGCGGTGCGCCTGGCCCAGAACCTCCACTTGCACGCTCGGTTTCGACCTCCAGCTCCCGCCACACAGCATCGAACTTGCGCTTTTGGTTCTGCAGGCAGAGGTTCTTGAACTTCTTCATGAGGTCCCTTCTCCGGAAGCGCATGTGGAAGTTGGTTACTAGATGCCACATGCACCAACGTGTGCGCGTTCATTGGAACGGCGGGCTCATACCGTGCTGCATGGTATGCAGCTCGGACAGTAACCCGGCATGACGGTCGGTGATTACGCACACATTTGGCCGGTCCCTTACAACATGTTGCTTTATGTTGACTAGGAACCACAGCCAACTTTCAGTGTTCTCATTCTCCACAATTGCGAAGGAAACTAGGAGCAACTGGTTGTTGCCATCATCAGCAACAACAGTGAGAATGGTGTCCTTATACTTCATGCAAAGGAATGTACCGTCCATAGTCAGGATAGGACGGCAGTGGGAGAAGCCCTGGACTACCGGGCCAAATGCCCAGAAGACTCGATCAAGGATTAGAGAATGTAGGATGTTCGACGGGTGAGACCTCTCCACCCTGTTCATGCATGTCCCCGAATTAGCATCCGCAATTTGCTTCAGCATTCTAGGGACTAGGTCATATGCCTCCTTTTAGGTACCATACAACCCTTTGAGCACCCTCCGCTTTGCCCGTCGGATCTTACTATAGCTAATGACATACCCTACTGTATTCGCTACATCAACCATCAGAACCTTCGATGAAACGGTCACATCAGCGACAACTAAATGGCTTATGATGGTCGCGATGTAGCCCGAGGTCACATTCCTATGCATTTGCAACGACTACACAAGCTCACATGTGTGATCCGTCACGACTGTGATTAGGAAGTCCGTTCCCGCCCCAGGGAATCTCTGCGCACGGGCTTTGCCCGGGCAAGAGCTAACAACACACTTAACTATGTACGTGTCAGGGTTAGACCTGCAGATAATGGAAGACATATAATGGTTAATACGACTTACTGTAGATAGTTGAAGATACAACGAACGCGCATCGAAAATCACCTGTAACTCGATAAGTTCGGCTGGTCTTCACTGCGAAACTAGCGATAGCTTGCTTGGTGACAGTCTTGTGTGGGAAATATTGCCCCACAAGCAGGGTGTCCACATCGAAGGCTCACAAAGACTGGTGGTCTTGTGGCAGAACAAGGGAAGAGGCCGTTTGCCAATCCAACCGACTTGAAACATAGTCCGTATCGGTGGAAACAATGCCACCGATGATCCCACCCTCGTCGTTGGCTTCATCCTCGTTGGATTGCGAGTCAAAGTCGTCCTCATCTTTGGTGGTAGTGCCCTCAGACATGCCATCAATAATCTCGTGACAGTCAACACGAGCACCCCGCCATTTATCCACAACTTCATTCGGTTGGAAACTACCGGAATCTCCATCAACTGGAGCATCCTGCCTATCGACGTCTAGCGCTTCCGAGACCTCTCCTGTCGTCAACGAACCGAAGAGAGGGACAAGAGCGCCGCTGCCCCCTTGAATGGTGGCCCACCTAGAGGACTAGGCGGCATAAACAAAATGGACATACACCATGGGTTATCGATAGATCGAAGCGTGAGGATTGCTAACGATCTCCATGTATTGTGCCCGCATGGTACTACTGGCCACCTTCACCAGGCCCCACAACATTTGCCCATGTGGTGGTACCGTGGTGGTGGTGACTGCCTGTATTACTATCTTGTTCCTAGCAACGTGTGTATGGACCTGCCTTGGGGCGCCAGGCAGGATCTCCCAGGACCTCCCAGAAGGTCCGACAGGACCACCTGGAGGTCTGGAAGGTCCTCCAAGACCACCCGAGGAGGTCTCTCAGGACCTCTCGGAGTGCCTTCAGGACCACCCAGGAGGACTTTGAAAGTCCACTTGGAGATCCTCCAAGGCCACCCGAGGGTCCTAGCCTCTGTGCATGCTGACCCAATCCCATGATCAGTATTGCTGGCTCGCACAAACATACATTGATGTGATAAAATCCGTACAACAAGCTAAAGAAGAAGCAATAGATAACTTAACATATATTAGCAAAGGACCTTTCGATCAAGCTTCTTACAGGAGTTTGCCACACGGGCTTACAACAACGAACACTTTGCAGCGGAAAATAAAAACCAAAATGCGCAGAGACAACCGACAAGCCCACAGGATATCGAGTGGAAGACATCCCCTAGCACGCATGCCTTCAAAAACCTCCTCTTCATGGAGCTTTGAGCTCCCTGGAACTTCCTATTCTACTGATCAAACAGAGGGCACAAGCCATGAGTACTTTGAATGTACTCAGCAAGCCATGGGAAAATATATGCAAATATTATTCATGCAAGGCTTGCCAAAAGAGAGCTGTAGGGTTAGTTTGTAGAAAGCAACATTGACAGTGAATAACATAGTAGATTGCAAGGCTTAAGTTAAAAGAGTAATATATAAATACATTTGTTTTCAAAGGAGGTCGTGAGCACCCACTCACTTCCAAGACCACTCCCAAACAGCCCTGGTCGTACCAACGACCAGGACCACCCGCAAGACCACTCTGGAGCCCCAAGACCTCCCCTGGGCACCAACCCTATAGCATCCAGGACCAATCTAGAGCTTCCCACGACCAGCCCCTGGACACCTTCCCGAGCCAGCCATGACCTCTCGGGAGTCGGCCAAGGTCTGTTCGAGAGAAATCCACGGCCTCTCGCAGAAGCACCCAGGAACACATTTTATAAAAGTCTACCCCTTAGGCAAAATCACCAGGCAATGTCCATAACCAGGGACATGGCTATTCGAATAGATTTACAGTCTGCAGAGGTTGTACACTTTTCCCACAAGAGATAGCTGTCGGATATAACACACGCTTCCTTAGGCATGTGAATCAAGGAGAGGTTATCACTAGGCTATTTACAAAGCTCCGATAAGACCTGGTTCTGCTCGCTAAGGTTTCGCTTCTAACGGGCATTAGCACCTGCCAGATTCGTGCCCCCTCTTGCGCCGTTTCCCATAAAAATAGAACCAAGTCAAACGTTGCTAATTAGTTGGCCTAGTCCGTCCCATATTGAACTTGTGGTTGCACGAGAGACCCGGATCAATGGCACACAAGGTTAAGTCCTTAGTTGGCTGCTCAGGCGAGTCTGACCACAACCCAGTGTGCATAAAGCACCCACTACTCAAATTTCCTGCCTATCCGCCCGAGCATAAAACGGTTTCATGTTCAACCAAGCCAAAGGACCACTAAGCCCTGGCACACAAAGTTTTAGAAGCAGTGGCGTTGCCACAATTCTATAGTTCATTTAGTCAAGATTATTAAGAAAGAAACATGATTCTCAAGACCAGCAGTTCTAAGGCAATGGCTAAGCATATAAACGGTCCCATGTTGGCAATATCAATATTAGACCAACTAACAGTACCCATCCTAAGGTGTCCAAGGGTACATGTCAACATGTCGAGCATAAATATTCAAGGAGGCATACTGTCAAATTGGAACTTAGCTACTGCCCAAACCACTTTTATAAAACTAGCCATCCAAGTTATTATCAAAACAAGGTACTTTTGTAAAAATAGGTTCAATGTGATCAAAGGTCTATGACTTGCCTCTGTTGATGAGAAAAGCTTTGATCAAGGTAGTTGGATCCTCGATCTCCTCAGCAACAATCGAAATCTACACGTTCGTAAAGAAACCAAATAAATAAAGCAGCTCCAATAAATCAAAAAGAACTTAACTCAGAACCAAAGGAGAAGAGGTCCACAGAGAAGGAGGTCCAAGAGGGAGATCCAGCGAGAGGGAGGTTCAAACCCAAGGAGGTCCGAACTAGGGAGCTTGGAAAGCTCACCAGAACCAAGAGAGGCTGAAGGAGAGGTTTGGGTGAAGAACAAAGAAGAAGTGGGTGCTCTATTTAGGAGAAGGAGAAAAGAACACCACCAAAGGGGAGTGACCAGATTTAATGGTAGTATGGCAGAGGCACACTGCTAGATGGTACGAAAAAAGATTAGAATAGGTAAAGGAGGTGACAAGAGAGTACCATGGGGTACCACTGAAGTGACCGCATTAAAGCACACAGACTTTTGCAGTACTAATGAGGTTGCAAGAGGTAGGAAAAAGGTGAGCAAGGTATTGTCAGGACTGACAAAAGGGACATGTCAAGAATAGCAGGGGGGCCCGAGGAGGTCAAGGGAGGAGGTCGTGACCAGAGGGGTGGTCGTGACCGACAAGGGGTGGTCTTGTCCACCAAGGTGGTTTTTGCAAATAGGCCAGAAGTCATGACCACAAGGGTGGTCCTGACTGCAAAGGTGGTCTTTGCAAAAAGACCACGTAGAGGTCCTACGGACAAGGAGCTCCTGATCAAAGGGGAGGTCGTGAATCAAGAGAGGGGGGGTTGTGACCAACGGGGAGGTCTAAACCCAAAGCGAAAGTGTAAACCTCAAAGGAGGTCTAAACCAACAGAGAAAGTCTGAACTCAAAGAGGAGGTCTAGACCAACAGGGAGGTCTAAACCACAAAGAGACCAAAATCTCCAAGGAGGTCTAAATCACAAAGGGATCTAAACCTCAAAGGAGGTCTAAATAAAAAAGGGCAGAGCCGAGGGGAACACGGGACAAGTTAAGAGGGGAGGAGACAACAGGGCTTAAACAACTCCAAATAAAACCAAGCTCGCAATAGCTAGCAAAGAACTAGAATTCAATAACAAGAAATGGGTTCTCAGAAAGGGCTCGACTCGTTGGGAGGAGATCCAACCAAGAGGGTGGTCTTTGTAAAAAGACCAGTAAAGACTAAGAGGGAAATCTTTGCAAAAAGACCGGGAGATCCTGAGGACAAAGAGGTCCCAAAGACCGGGAGGTTCTAACATCCCAATTTTCAGAGCTTAAAAATCTTCTAATAGTTAGTAGGGAGAAAATTCACCATTTGAATTTTATTTGATTTTAATTCCAAAGCTTAATATTGGACTTTAGAACCAAAAACATTTAATGTGCATAATCCCAACATGAACAATAGCCAAAACTATTTTATTTGGGTTCTTTGTGCTCAGATATATTTTTAGATTTTTCTAGAATTTTTCTGAGTTCATTTGCTAATTTCTATTGCATATTTGAATTTCTGGTATTTTCTAAATTAGAAAAACTATTTAAAATCTCAGAAATCAACTCGGGCCGCATCTCCGCAACTCATCTTCTCTTCCCGTGCACGCGGCCCGCTAGCGGCCCAGCTCATACGGCTCGCAAACCGCCGCCTCGCGCCTGCGCTTCCCTCCTCCGCGCGCGTGGGCCCCGCATGTCAGGTCATCGTCTTCCCCGCGTCGTCGTCTTCCTCGCGAGCGCCCGAGTCGTTCGCCATTGCCGAGCTCCAGCTCCTGTCCGACATCGCCACTTTTCTATCTAAAACCCTTCTAGAAAACGTGCCAAATCCTATCTCTAACCTCTCCGCGCCCGTTTCTGTTAAAATCCAATCACGAATCTCACCATATCCCCGAATTTCCAAATTTGGTCTCGTGTTCATCTCGGACTCGATTTGGGGATTCCTTATCCCGGGCACCCCAGCTCCTATAAATAGGCCCCCGAGGATCGCCAGCAACTCCGCAACCCAGAGCCGCCACCCACCTCGCCCCAAGAGCCCTACCGCCGCCGCAATCAGAGTTTTAGGGTTTTCTCACCGCCGGTCTTCTTCTCCATTTTGCGCCACGCTGTCGCGCGTCATCCTCGAGTGCACCATCGGTTCGGGCGACGCAGGACTACCTCTAGGAGACCTCGCCGTCGCCGGAATCTCACCGGAGCTCCCGTCCGACAAAAACCGAACCTCTCCGCCGCTCTGAGCTCGCCGCCGGTCGCCACCGTCCACCCCGAGCACCCGGAGTTGCACCAGTAGGTTCGCACAACACCTCTAACCACGGTACCACTCACCGCGGTGAATCGCGCCGTTCGCGTGTCGTTGGTTCCCGAGCCGTTATCGCCGCGGCCCGACGTGGCAGCCCGTGTCAGCGTCCACCTCAGCCGTTTGCCTACGTGTCATCTTGCGTGGCGCCGTGTCAGCAGACACGTGTGCGCTCACGTGGAACCCCAGATCTGATCTGGCGTGAACTTGGTCCACGGTGCACCGAGCCACTGACATGTGGGTCCCACCGCGAACCAATTTTCATCCCGTCCGAACGTTCTCGATGACGTCAGCGTTGCGCAATAATCCGATTTTTCTTCAGAGAAATAATTCGGGAAATTCCAGAAAATCCAAATTAGGGTTTGTTTTTAGATTTAAACTTCCAGAGCTCATAACTTTTGCATCCTAACTCCGATTGAGCCCATTCAAATTTCTAAATTTGTCTAAATTCAAGCTCTTTTTATCTGAGTTTTTTATTTAATTTTTGGAGCTTGTTTTGCCTCTGTTATTTATTTGTTTTGTTTGTTTGTGTCTCGCTTATGCAGTAGACGCTGCTTCGTCGGGAATTTTGTGGAAGAAGGAGCACCTCAAGATCAAGACCAGTACATAGACCTTTTCCAAGGCAAGTTATACCTTTGATCATCTTGAACCCAGTTTTCAAATTACTTTGTGTTAAATTATTGTATTCTACTTTAATTATTTATTTAAATGCTTTGGGCATAGTTATTATCCACATTATTATCACATCTTGCCTTTGTATGTCATAATTCCTTGTCACCCTAGATTGGTTATTAGTTGGTAATATTATAGCACCAACGCGGGTTGGTTAGATGCGAGTACAATTGCTTAGCCATGCTACGAGTCTCACATCTCATGAAAGTTGCAAATATGAACTATGACTAAGTGACTATGGAACTTCGTGTAAAACTGTGTGCTATGTGTTATTACTTCGTGATGGCATGTGTTGCACTAAAACCAACTAGGTGGTAAAGGATTTAGACTGAGGCAAGTGGTGGAAGCTGTGTGATATGGTGGACTATGTGATGGGAATGTTAATCTTTGTGATCTAGTTAGAAAATGGAAGTCTTGCCTTGGTCAATTAAGGACTTAACTTTGTGCGCCATTGAACTGAGCCTTACTGTACGACCACATGCCTGGTATGGGACGGGCCTAACTTAGTAAGTTATGGATTCTCGGCATTGATGTTCAGGTGGATAGGTTAGGCTGTGTGATAGGGTGGAGGTGTGATTACTTGGTGGTTGCATCGCGGGACGATTCGTCTTCCCTGTTCAGCGGTGTGTGTTATACCAATTCTATGTGAGCTGGTATAGCGGTTTGTAAGCACACTGGGAACGTCAATGTTTGAGATGAAGTTTTGAACCGCTTTGTTACGATTGGTGCTTGCTACACTAGTTGTATCTTGTGGGTAAAGTGTACAACCTCTGCAGAGTGTTAAATCAATATATTCGAATAGCCGCGTCATGATCATGGACATGCTCGGGATTTCACACGAGGTAGTTTTCATAAAATGTTGGGATGGGAGCTGTGTGATTTAAGTCATATGGCTGTGTGAAAAATTTTTGATTAGGCTATGTGTCTTTGTGGAAATAACTGTTAAATTAATATTGTTTATTTGTTTTGAATTATGCTTTCAATCTATTATTCGTATTCAATTGCAAATGTTGCTTTTATGCAAAAGAACCACAGAAGCCTTTTCGTTGGAATAAGCCTGCATCTATACATTGCATTCTGTGGTATGATTTGCGAGTACGATTGTGTACTCACGCTTGTTGTAAAACTTGCGCCCAAACCTACAGAAGAGGAGGAGTCTACGCTTGCTTTCGAGGAGGAGTTCACCGAAGGTTGTTGATCGTTAAGGTCTGGATCCCAGTCGGTTGCCTGTGGTGAATTGGTGGGATCTACGCTGGAGTTATTTCCGTTCCGCTGCTGCTTTATTCTTTGTTAGCTCTGCGTGGCTTAATAAGTGTAAACTCGACCACAAGGTCAAAACCCTTATTTGTTATTCAAACTAATCGTTTACCTTATTTATCGTTTGTGTGGATCGATATTTACCTATGTTAACCCTGTGTGCACTAGCGTGATCCTGGACTAGTGCAGTATACACAGAGGGTTCCAGAATTGAAATTCTGGGTCCCGACAGAGGTCTTGAGGGCAAAGAGGTCTTGACAAAAAGGAAAGTCACGACCTAGAGGAGGTCGTGACCAAGAGGACGACCCTGTAAAGACCAAGGAGGTGGTCTTTGCAAAACGACCCAAGGGGTGGTCTTTACAAAAAAGCCAAGGGGAGGTCCTGATCACAAGGGATGATCTGGACCAGGAGGGTGGTCTTTGCAAAAATACCAGATGCCATGACCACATAGAGTGGTCGTGACAAAAGAGGGTGGTCTTTGTAAAAAGACCAGAGGTCATGAGGAGGAGGAGATCCAAAGGACAAAGGCAACGGTGCAACGAACCAGGGCCACGTGATCTCGATCGGGTGGTCCAAGGAGAAGAAGAACGTTCGGAGCACGCGGATGCGCACTTACATAAGGTCGCCCAAACTCAATTGAACGCACCACATTGCAAGGGAACGTTCGGACCATCCGAATGCCTCCTCTCAATCAGGCCATCTAATTAAGATCTAACGGTCCACAAGAGGGGAAAGCGCCAGGAGGTTTGGACTTAAAGGGAGGTCCAACCAAGAAGGAGTTTCAACGGATAAGGTATAGAAGGGGAAAGGATCCAATCGGGGAGGTACAAGGAAAGAGGTCCAAGGAGGTCCTAACGGCCAAGATCTAACAAGGGGAGGTCCTGATGGTCAAGATGAAGGCAAGGGAGGTTCAAATGGACACGAGGAAGGTCTGAACCTACAAGGAGGTCCAAACACAAGGGAGGTCTGAACCTACAAGGAGGTCCAAATACAAGGGAGGTCTGGAAATAAAGGTATGTCCAAACAAAAGGAAGGTCTAGAGGAGCTAGGCCGAAGGACACACAGGGCAAACAGGGGAAAAGGTGCTAAAAGCCAGAGAACACCAACAACCCAAGATCGACCAAAAAGAGTTAATTGAAGTTCGATTAATTCAAGTTAAATCTCCAAGTTTCCAAAATCTTGAAGTTAAGCTTGAGTAATTTAGAAAAAATCGAATGGTTAGTTTTAATATTGAAAACTTCCAAAACTCTGGACAAACGGGACGTTACAACGTGCCTATCGAACGACTGCTGAATGCACCATCGTATCTCGAGCAAATCCACAGGCGCCAGGTTGGGAATGTTTAGCAAGGCGCGTTGGCAGCTCGACATATCAACTCCGTCTGGACCGCCACACACGCTACTGTGGAACACGTATAATGTCTCCATTTCTAACGAAAATAACACAATATTTCAACAAAAATACAGCACGAAAACCATACATACGTTGCTAAGATAAACTTACCGTTACGACGTTACCGTTTCTTAACCTCAGACACGGAAGACTGCAAATTCAAACATGCATCTCATTAGTAACGACTTCGGCAAATAGTGCGAACAAAGGACTAACAAAATGGTTAAGTACTAATTCTCCTGTTCAGACAGAGGGACGCACCACACAAAGAGGGAGAGATGCCTGAGAGAGTGAGACCTAAGGCTTGTGAAGAATGAGTGCGTGGCTGCACGTTTAAATTGCCGAGCAAGGGAGAAAACGACTACCAAAAACGACGCGCCTGGCATAGGGGGAAGGTCACCTACCGCGCCTAGCACAGGGGGCAGGTCCCTACTGCGCCCCCACCGAGGGCAGATTCACGTGCGATGTGACCCAACGAAGGAGCTTTGTGCGGAAATGACACTACGCTGCTCCAAGATTCATCCTACGCAGGACAACGAGTGACTCAACGAGACACAACATGACGACGATGTGACGTAAAGGAGATAAATAAATGGAAAACAAGAAGAAGACAACAAACCTTTCGGCGAGCACGCATGCATGACCAGACAAGACATGACTCTGCAAAGCAGGACGTGACCACTCTCTTCAAAGTAAGACGTGACAACACTCTGCCTCGAACGCTTTTCAGACAGAAAAGACAACACTCTGCAAAGTAGGACATGACTTCTCTCTGCAAGGTAGGACGTGGCCACTCTCTGCAAAGTAAGACGTGACAACTCTCTGCCTTGCCAGCTTTTTAGACTGAAAAGACAATACTCTACAAAGCAGGATATGACTTCTCTCTGCAAAGTAGGACGTGACCACTCTCTGGAAAGCAGGACGTGACAACACTCTTCCTCCCCAGCTTTTCAGACCGAAAAGACTGTACGCTGCAAAGCAGGACATGACTTTACTCTACAAAGTGGGACGTGACCCGACGAGGCAGCTTTACACAATGACGTGAAAACACTCTGCATCGTAGGCTACTCACATGAATTTAACCACATCATGCCAACCCGTTGGCTTATAAAAGGAGGTGAAAGAGATCTGCGAGAGAACATTACACAACCAAACCCAACTCTACACAAGAGCTTGCTTTACCATGTCGGAATGGATAAGATGCAGAAGAAGTAATGGGACAAGATGAAGAGGCAATGGGACGAGATCCGCGAACAAGCAAGGGCAGGTGGGGCGCAGAACGAATAAGCAAGGGCTGCTGCTACTCGGGTCAAACAAGAGGAGCATGCCAAGAGGGCAGCTTTTCACAATGATGCCCCTTGTAGTAGTATACCCTACCAGAACGTTCCAACCGAGCCTTCGCCGCAACACCCGCCAGACGGGGAGATACCGTCCCTCTGTTGGTGCAGAGACACATGCAAGTTCTTCAAATCCAAGCAGCGGCTCAGCCTGGGCATGCGTTACTAGGGTTGTGCGAACTACTCCTGTGACTATCCCGACCACCGTTGGGACACGAGCAGCTATCGGTAGTCTGTAAGGACCAGTTACACTATGTTCCCCTACCAATTCTCTTTCAAAGTATGCGCTAACAACCTGTCCCGTCTACCTGTGGTCGTCGGATCCACTATGTGGCTACCGCAAGTGGATTGACCTAGAGATCCACCCATGCGACCAGTGGCAAATCGACTACGAGGAGTGGGATGCCAAAAGAGCACACGAGATCTGGGAGGAGGAGCGTGGCAACAACGAGCACACCGAGCGTATCCGTCGGGAGGAGAAAGATCATCTCGAGACGTGCAAGCACAAGGAGCGTGACGCTCGCAAGAGGGAGCGCGAGAAAAAGAGGGAAATGGCAGCCGAGGCCAAGGCGGCTGATGAGGAGTACAACACCGAGCTCAGAAGGAAGCGCAAATGGCCCCAGTCCACGCAGTAGGTCAGGCCATTTCGTAGTAGTCCCTAGTCCTACCCGCCATGTTTTTTACTATCTCCTAAATGCTTATGTCGTAGTGTATCGTAGTAGTAGTGAGGATGACTAAAGCAAATAGCCGAACCATCATGCCATATGACCACGTGTAACGTGCTTCTATTCGTAGGCTCTAATGTAGTTCTGGTTCTATGCCTCCCCTGAGCCATCAAAGCAAGCCTATATTGCAAGTATACCTCTTCTAGTGGAATCCTAGAAAGAATCATTCGCACCGATATCGAATCCTCCATGTCAGCATAGCCAAATGATCAAACACAAGCACGTGAATGAAACAAACTAAATTAAAATTGCAGACTATTAGAGCTTCTAACATAAGAGTACAAGTTCTAGAACATAAAGAAGCAAATATATATGCCAAATTGTTCTGTGCAGTGCATGAAGAGTATGGAACCACAATATTTCAATCTACTGTTTTAGGGTATCTTCATAATCACAACGAGCGTTCTCAGCCCCTTCAATTGCATTTTACAAGCTCCATAAAGTACTCTACTTTAACTCCACCATACGAATTTCGGTGGTCTAACAGGACCAATAAATACTGTTTAAAATTCTGCGAAGGCATAAGTACAAAAAAAAAACATTTTCTATTTTATTGGATTAATTAAAACTTAATTGTAAAATTCCAGAAAATAAAAAACATTTTTAATAAATAAAATAAATTTCAATTAAATTCAAAAATATTTTATTACATCTATTAATTTCCAAGGATTTTTATGTATTTTTTTTTTTGAAATTTTGATTTTTTGAATTTTTTCCCTTTCGTTTTTTTTTCTTTTCCCTCTCTCCTCTCTTTCTCCTACGCTGAAGCGTGCATGCACCCCCACCTGCAGCGCCTGTGGCTGCCTCGCCCACCACCGGGGGCAGGCGGCCTACCGCACCCGGGGCAGAGGGCAGGTTCTTGTTGCGCCCGGGAACAACGACACGTGCACTGTATGAAGGCTAAATGTGTAATTTATATCGAAAGGGGGCTAGTTTTGAAAATAAAGAAGATTACGAGGCCAGAAATCCCAAAAATTCTTTCCATCCCCTCTATTGACTCCTCTCACTGGATTGCATTGCCGCCGTGTAAGTTGATGTCACCGCCAAACCCTAATTGTCACCTCCCGTCATTAGCACCTCGATCCGGCGGCGTGCGCCTCGAGTAGCAACGACGGACCTCGATCCGGCGGTGCTGGTCCTCGATCCGATGGTGAGCTTCTTCGGCGTGGCGACAACGGCCTCCATCGTGGGAGTCGAGGCGTCCATGGCGCGGCGACGACAGCCTCCATCCACCCTGCGTGCGGCGGCAAGATGGCGAGCCAGGTATGAGTCGTCATCTCTCTCCGCCATTCTCGATTGATGGCATGGCAGTGATCAGCTTGAGGTGATGGCGACGAGCCGACGAGAAAGACAGGTGGGCTGGCACAAATTGTTTATTGCCTTGGCATAGGTGCACCTACATGCACTAGCTCCAGAAATATGGCTGCTGGCATCGCTTGCTCCGGTGGTGGCACCGGTGGATATCTCTCCGCTCCTAGCCCCGGTTTTGGAGCACGTCACTGTTGGTTTAATGGACCCAATTAAATTGCAGTTGTAGACATATCTGAGTGCTAGGAGCATGCATGCACAAGGGAAAACTATATCTTTAGGGATAAAATATTTTATCGGACCCCAACCGATAGAACGTGTAATCGTCGGCGGGTTAACCGTCGGTTACCGAAAATTTCAGACGGAATTTTTTTAATTAAAATTTGAATTTTTCTGATGTAAAAACAAAATTTATCTAACTTTTGAATTAAAATTTGAATTTAGATAAAAAATTAGATAAATCCAAAATGTTTTTGCAGGCCTTACCGATAATACCGGCTGCCGGTGAAATTTCACTGACAGCGTTTTGCATGGCATGCACTCGCGGCGGTGGCAAGAATCAAGGAAATCCGCAGACAATCTGCACAAGACGTGAGAAATCACAAACCTAGACGTCGTAGGCTGCAAAACTTGTAGCTCGCGCGCAGCGGAAAAGACAAACCTGTGGGGGATCGTCGAACGGGGATGCATGCATGGCACCGCTGGCTCCAATGTAACTCCAAGCCAATCGAAAACCGCAGACCAGCCGTCGTGCGCAGGCACTGCATCACTTTGCTATCCCATATGCATGCAGCCACCCTCCTGTTGGCTAGCTACCGATTTCGAGGCTACAGTATTTGCGTAGAGATAGATCAAATGTACGTAGAGGTAGAGCTGTGAACTTCGATGCAACCGTTGAGTTCTCTCACAACTACGCCGCCCATAGCCAGAGTTATACCAGAGCTAGTAGCTTTGGTTAATCATAAAATGACGACATGCATGCATGTATTCTCTTCATTCACATGAATACATGGTTTTGGAAAATGTGCTGTCAAACTTTTGAAACTTTTGCTATTAGTATCTTTTAAAAAATTTAGATTCACACACATATATATCTCAAAAGTATTTTTATAATATTATAATTATAATTAATTTTATAAATACATTACGATACAAATTATTGGCGAAATTGCGTTAATCACGTTGATGTACAAGACGACTTTTGTTTTGTACTACGGAGTACACACACTAGCACTTCATTCATACTTGCTTGGCATTTGTCACAACGGCAAAAGCTGCAACGAGCTGCTAGCTGCATGGCCACGGCCGTCTTCGAGTACAGTGTGGCGAGCTAGCTAGCTGGGCCAGGCTTTTAGTTTGGCTGATGTGACATGCAAACCTTTATATATTCTGCTCTCACGTATTCTGATCGAAATTGGTGGTCTGTTCCTGGTTACGGTCTCACATTATACTAAATAACATGAATATTATTTTTTCATTCATTTTTTTCATTATTCGAATGACTAGCAGTTATAATTTGAATTATCCAAAAAAATTCAATTAATTAAAATAAATTAAAGAAATATAGAAAAAGTCCGAGAAATGTGCCACATTGGAACATGGAGTACCAGGTATTGTATGAGGACTGTAGAAAAAGTTTGGAGGTCAAAAGTGAAAAAAAAATATGATTTGCCGAGTGTCAAAAAATGACACTCGGCAAAGGAGCCTCTTTGCCGAGTGTCAGGAGAAGACACTCGGCAAAGGGTTAACGGCGGCTGCCGGCCGTTAACGGTGGTGCCCTTTGCCGAGTGTAATTTTTTGCCGAGTGCTCGGCCCTCGGCAAACCATCTCTTTGCCGAGTGCCAGATGTTGGCCGAGTTCTTTCTATCTGGCACTCGGCAAATAGCCTCTTTGCCGAGTGCCCGATAGAAAGAACTCGGCAAAGTCTGGGACACTCGGCAAAGAAGCCGTCTCCGGTAGTATACATATTAGCTTTAGCTAGGTGGCAAATCTGTCGGCGACACTGTTTCGACAAAATACGTACTCCTGTAGTACTAGACTACTAGTACATAGGTACGTGGTACGTACTCTACATCTACACGGAGGCACACTGCTTAATTACATGTTGCAGAAATAAAGGTGCGTGCCTTCCTTTATATGTAGACCAGTATACGTAGATTGGATTCGTACCCGGTTATATTATACTACATACAAGTGTATAAGTCAGAATTTTTGGCAGCACGTTTTGGCATCGTATTTACAGTAATGGCAGTAGTAATTTTTTTTTTACAAAAATAGCAGCATGACGCATAGCCACTGTGCGACAGCCGCTCCTCGCCCGCCACGTCGCCGCTCCTCGCCAACCACGTCGCCGCGGCCGCACGGTAGCCGTGCGGTGGCATTGCCGCACGGCCACCGTGCGGTGTGGCTGCCACACGGCCGACCCGACCGCCATGTGTCCCTCCTCCCCTAGTTAGGGTTTAGATTATGGTTAGAATTTAGTTTAGGGTTTCGGTTTTGGCTGTGGTCGTGGGATTTTTTAAATATAGCAAATGAGTTCAAAAAATTATAAAATTTTATGTGAATGCTCCTAACACGGTGTACTTTCTTGTGTAATTTTTAACATAATTTTACTTGTTCTGATTTTACCTCGCAATTTCATTTAAGTGTATCGATTTTATCCTACCACGTGTCACCCCTTCCCCCTCCTACACGCATGGCCCCCTTGTCGCCAGCCCTACTCTCCCCTCTCCCGCAGAGCCCCCTCCAGTGGCCACCTTTCGAACCTTCCATCCTCCCTCCTCCACACATCTATCGACTCCTCGCGGCTGTTCCCCTTGCCCATAGTGCAGCGCGTAGACAACATATCCGAAATTCTCGGCGCCAACGCAGTGGCTCCTCCTTCGCCCGGCTATAAATACCGAAGCTTGAAGTCGCTCTTCGCTCATCCCAATTGCGTTTCGCTTCTCGTTCTGACACTCGTCGTCGAGAACTCAGAGAACCTAACATAATTTTTTTTGAAGATTAAGTATTTGGTTGCTGCTCGTCGCTCGTCTTTTTTTGATAGCTTACCCCCGAAGGAAGGGCAGGTAATTTGTCGGATGGTTTGTTGTTATTACCATAATTAGTTAGTTTACTGGTTATTAATTAATTAGTTTATTGCTAATTAATTAGTTTAGTGGTAATTAGTTAGTTTACTAGTAATTAATTAGTTAGCTTAGTGATAAATATTTAGTCGTAATTAGTTTAATCGTTATCAGTCCCGCATATTAAATTAGAGCGAATTGACTACTCGTAATTTATTTACTGATAATTAATCAGTCGTAGTTAGTTAGTTTAGTGGTAATTAACTAGTCGTAATTAGTTAGTTTAGTGGTAGTTAATCAGTCGTAATTAGTTAGTTTAGTCTCTGTTAATTAGTTTAGTGGTTATCAGTCTGACATCTTATATTAGTGTAAATTAACTACTAGCAATTAGTTTAGCGGTAAATAATTACTCATAATTAATTTTTGAAAATTGTTGGTAATTAATTAATTATTCCTATTTTAATTACACATATGTAATGCATCACTTGCATGCAATTTGTCGTATTTAATTACACATATGTACTGCGGATGGGGTTGTTGTGGCTTCAGGTAATTTCGAACATGCAAGACTTGTTAGTGTTTTATGGCGATGGTCTTGTACAGGCCAGATCTAGCGGGTTGGACCTGTCGAGATGCTAGTACAAGATGGTCCGAGCGGAGGGGCTCGACGCAATGAATATTCACGTGCTTCAGAGCTGCATCCAGAGGGAGTTCGTCACGGAGGCAATGACGAAGAAAGTTGCGATCGAGGGGATCACCTGCACAAATGATGTGTGGGAGCTCATCAAGGTGGCTGGAAGCATAGCATCAGTGGTGGAGCTAGGATTCCAATAAGCCTCAGGCCTAAACTAAAGGGCTATAGGTCTATAACTAACATCAAATACTATCAACACTAAGATATAATAAAAGTACAACACAAATGCACAATCGAAATAAAATTTGAAATCCACATTTAACGATACAACAAAATAGATAAAACATAGTAAAAAAAATAAGAATGTAACATACCACTAGCACGAGGTAATTTGTGCTTAATTAACAAAGATTCGAATAGAAAATTAATAGACATACACTGATACACTCATACTGTTATAGAGTCATACTGATACTCATAACTTCATTCTTTATAAATCATAAGTCATAACTCAATAACAGTTTTTAGTGTTGCAATAGAAATCTGGTTTTTTTACAGGAGTTTACAGTTTTTCTCTTTGTGATTGACATTCACTGGAAGAGGACTTAAATCAACATTTTTTTCCTTTTTAAGTATACTAGCTACGATAGCCTTCCCTTTCCAAA
The DNA here is from genome assembly GCA_036346255.1 of Ampelocalamus luodianensis. Taxonomy (NCBI): domain Eukaryota; kingdom Viridiplantae; phylum Streptophyta; class Magnoliopsida; order Poales; family Poaceae; genus Ampelocalamus; species Ampelocalamus luodianensis. Next base: position 30,319,431 of record CM070635.1, on the reverse strand, counting down.
TGCCTACCTCTACCGACTACCATGATCTGAATTTCTAAACATCGAATGAAGTTCTTAATAGGCATTTGTCTATTTGATTTGTAGATTTATGTGTCATCGAATATCTATTTTGTATGACCATACAAAAACTATGTGAAATATGCTTAATTCAGCTAGGAATTTATGTTGGTTATTTATTGTACAACAATGATCAGCAAATCTAAGACTGATAATAACTCCTACAACTATACAAGCCAATGCCAAAGTGCTGACTGAGGAGGAGCTCACCGGGAGCCGGGAGCTGACACCGATGGTGAGGCGAGGAGCTGAGGACTGAGGAGGGCGGAGTAGGAGCCAGGTGGCGCTGGCCGTTGCCGCCCTGGGGGCCTAGAGGGCCGGGAGGGCGGCGCAGTGCTGGGGGGAGGCGTTGGGGGGTGGAGCAGCCGAGCAGGGCATGCCTGAGGAGGCGTTGGCCGCTGGGGGGAGCCAAGGAGGGCAGTGCTGGCCGCTGGGCGGTGGAGCGGTGCGCTGTGGAGTGGATTCGTGGAGAGGAGGCGGGGGGCGGCGCCGGGCTCCGGGTGAGCCATGAGGAGAGGAGGCGCTGGACGCTGGGCGACACCGCGGCGGAGACGAGGCGGTGGGGTGGCCAGCCACGGAGAGGAGGAGGACTGGAGTTTGGAGCCTGGAGGAGCGCTCGGGCAATTGGGCGCCTCGGGGAATTGCTAGGCACAGCTTGGGGAAGACCGAAGGGAGAAGGCGGCTAGGGCAACCCGCCTCCCCCTGGGGGCTGGTCCTGCTTCCTCACGCCGTAGGCTGCTTGCTTGGCTGGCTTGGAGCTGGGCTAGCCGGTTGGGCCTTGGGCCTGACACTGTGTATTAATCTTTTTGTGTATATATTTTCTCTAGGCCTCACTGCTATTTTCTCCGGGCCTCGGGCCGTTGCCCAACTGGCCCGAGGTCCATCTTCATCCCTGCATAGCATGGAGCCAATACATGCAACTTGAGGCTGAAGATGGCAGCACAGAATGTGCTGCCTTGGAGGGGAGACTTGCGCATAATTTTGTGCGAAATGAGCAGGCGGAATCGTGGTGGTCGGCCTACATTGAATGCCACGAGTATCTACCGGACCAGCCTCTAGGGTTGGAGTCCAACAAGGATGTCGACCCAAGCTCGGATAGTAGCGACGATGATGCACAACAGGCCGGTGGTCCAACCGGGGGAATTGTATCATCGGAGGTGTCTTACGTGGCATTGAGACTTGATGATATTGCGATATGTTCCCTCGTACTGCCACAAGAAGAAGGCTCCCACTGGCAGTTTGATGCCGACACCCTCTTAGTTAGGCAGTGTTTCCATAATAAGGAGGTCGTGCAACAAGCTATAGCATGGTATGCCTTGTCCATCAGCCATGTGTACCGAGTGCACTAGTCCAACCCAGGAAAGTACGCAGTGAAGTGCGTAGTGGAAAGCAGCCCTAGCAAGATAAGCGCTCACTGAGCGAAGATCTTTGGCTCGGTCTTCACGATCGAGGCGATGATCAACCACACATATGAGCTTAGCGAGCCCCTGCGGTAGCATCGGAACATGACTTTCGCATATGTGGCAAACCACATCAAGCACCTAGTTGCAGCGGACATGTCCGTCCCCCCAAGATGCTGATGTCAAAAGTTGCCAATTAGGTTGGCTATCCAGTTAGCTACAGTCGGGGTTCACAATTTCGGCAAAATTTCACCGAAATGTCCAAAATTTTGTTCATTTCGTTACCCTCCGAAAGAAATTCAATTCGTTCAAAAATTTTCGATTTGTTTGAATTTGGAGGGAATTTGAAGGGTTAAAGTGAGTAGAGACTAGTGAACAAACATCAAATCAAAGATAGCCTAGTTGGAAGGCCCCCTTGTTGGTTTCTTGGAGACCTGGGGTCGAATCCCACTCAAGGCATTAATTTTTGCGATTATTTTAAATTTTAAATTCAAATTTGATTCAAACCAGTTTGAAAACCCACTAAAATTTCAGACCGAAATTCCAAAATTTCAGTGATTTCGGCCCCCAACGAATTTTCTCCAAAAACAAAATTTGTTTCCCTGGCTACAACAAGATCCGACGAGCCAAGTAGAAGGTCATCGAGTCCATGTATAAGACATACGAAGAGGCGTATAACCTTGTACTGAGATTGCTTCGCCATATTGCTGAATCATACCCCAACACGTACATAAACAAGCTCGACCATGAAGATGTTGAGAGAGGGCCCATCCGCTTCATGCTGGATCGGGTCTTCTGGGCTTTCGTTCAGGCCATTCAGGGCTTCCAGTTCTATCGTCCCGTGCTCACGATGGATGGTACTTTCCCCACAGGGAGGTATAAGGGCGCCATCCTTACCGCAGCAGATCGACACAAATGACCAGCTTCTCCCGGTGGCATTTGTCATTGTGGAGAGTGAGAACACATCCAGTTGGCTGTGGTTCTTGGTGAACGTGAGACGACGATGGTGGGAGACCAGCGCAATGCATGCCTTATCATAGTCCGCAATGTTGGGTTGTTGGCGGCCATCAACACCATACAGCACGGGATGGAACTCCCCAACCAATGGATTGACGTGCAATCCAGGTGGTGCATGAGGCATCTTGTCTCTAATTTGTTCACGTAGTATGATAGTCAGGAAGTTATGAAGACATTCAAGACATTATGTCTGTACAACCAGAGTTGGAAGTTTGAGTCCATCTGGAGGGACCTCGAGCACCGAATAACGAGGCATACAAGGGAGTGTACTCTGGAGGGTGAGCAACCCAGCAGTGCCATAAGTTTCTCGGAGTGGATTAATGGCCCTACTCCTGAATTGGAGAAATGGTCCATTCTCAACGACATAAATGGTTCGAGGTACGGGATTATAATGACCAACATGTCCGAGGTGTACAAAGCATCCTCAAAGGTGTACGGTGCCTCCCTATTGTGAGACCCCGGGGTATTTAGCTTGTAATGCTTAGTCTTCCATCGACTCTAGCATCACAAACAAAATATCCTGTGCCTCGGGAAAATGTATACTTTCCAGAATTGAAGTATACACACAATTTTACAAAATATTGCATCAATTCCATACAACACACAGAACCAAAGCTAAAGCTTTACAACCAAAAGACATACATAATAGTTATTACAAAAGAGAGGCCAACCGGCCAAGAACTAAAAGAACAGCGGAAGCAAAATGCCATAAGATGGCTATGAACAAGAGCCAACCGGTTTGCCTCACACCCACAAGGCAATCCGACCGGGCCGCCAAGCTAGTCGTCCACACCGCAGCAAAACTCACAAAAGTCGATCCCTTGGGGATCAACTTCCTCTGCAACAATTAAGCAAAGCAAATGAGTACAAAAATATACTCGCAAGACTTACGAGTAACAAACCTAGATATTACTATATGCAGGCTTTAATCAAAGGAGAAGGTTCAAGGTTTATTTTCAGCATAAAGCAGATTTTATTTGCAATAAGTAATAGATTGAAGGCAGTTTTAACAATCTGAAATTTATTTATTCAAATAACAGCGAGACAGTAAGTAGTGACATAAAGACATCCTGGAGATGACTAAACCAATAACAATCACAACAATAGCACGAATTACCCATTCGTACCACCCACATCAAGTTTTAATTAAAAGGTTGTAGTCTAGTTCTTGCAAGAAATAACCAAGTGTGTTCATAACCTAGGACGAGGCTATTCGAATAGATTTAACCCTGCAGGGGTGTACAATGTACCCACACATTAGACCGCCTTTTCGCCATATGATTAAGCACACTTCCAAAGGTATGCCGGCACGGCTAAGTCCTACGAGATGTTTCCAATATTGTGTATTAACTACGAGCCGCTCGTATGGATAGAAACCCATATGCTACATCGCCCGTCCGAAAGTCAACAAACTTCAATGCTCCCAACATCTGCCTCCTACAACCTCCTACAACTCAGAGCTAACACACGCCAAAGTATTAAGTCAAGAGAGGTCCCATATCCCTCTACTGTGGTTAGCATGCAAAATTGCTTGGATTAATGGTGTAAGTAACTCGGTCCTTGATGACCCGGGCACCATTCCAGTCACACCATAAGATCACACTATCATACCATCGTGCCCAAGTCTAAAATATTTTATTTTCAGCTTTAGATTTCACAAATAAACAAAGCACAAGGTACTGATCATAAGTAATAACAAGTTTTTGTGTGATCAAGGTCATCGACTAAGTCGATAACCACCAAATTCTACCGGTAACTAAGCATTGCTAAGCATCACATCGTAAAGACAATAAAAGAGCATAAATCATTCACTGGGCTCTAATTCACCAGTGAGGATATTAACTTAGGGTTATGGCAGGGGTGAATAATTTCAAGGAAACAATGCATTAGGATTACCTACCTCTAAACGACAAAATTAACTTTGACACAAAGAAGCATGCATACTTAGTTTTTGCAAACAAAATATTAGAATTTAAAAGTAATGGGAGCAATATGAACAAATGATGCTACATCTGCTTGCCTTGCTGGGGATCACTTGCTTGCTGTAGAGGGTTTCTCTCGCAATCAACACAATCGTCGAAACCTATCAAAAGAGCGAGAACATCTAATAAAAACGACAAACACCGAAAAAGACTCAAAATCCAAAGTGCTCCAAAATATGTGAAACTTACACAGCAGGAAGAGCATGATTTTAAATGAATTTATCAACAAGAATCATTCGATTTGGACTAGGTATGCAAAAGTTATAGCCTAAATACTTTTAATCTGCTGGAAAATTCAATTTTAATTGCTATATGTTACTGTTCATCGCACAAATTTCCAGAATGTTTTTGAACTTGAAATTTTTATGGTAGGCATATAATGACATACTAAGGTCAGAAAAATTGGGTTTACTTCATTTGGAGTTAAAATAAATTTATTATGATTTTTCTAAATTATGGCAATAGTGTATGATTAATTTCAAAAATAAAGACAATATTAAAACCTATTCTACACTAATGCATATTAACTGAGGATCCTAACAAATTTAAGTTTGCTCAATTTGAAGTTACAGAGAAAAACTTATGCATTTTACAAGTTGGAACAATTTTTAGTGCATGACAAAGCTAAACCCTTAAAGTGAAGAGGTCCTGAGGGAGGTCCTAAGGGTCTAGATCTAACTAAGGGAGGTCCTGACAGCTAGGATCTCACAGAGGAGGTCTTGGATGACCAAGACTTAAACTGAGGGAGGTTCTGACAGCTAAGATCTCGCAGAGGGAAGTCTTAACGGTCAAGATCAGACTGAGGGAGGTCCTAGGCGATAAGATCTAATAGAGGGGAGGTCTGGACAGTTAAGACCTACTCAGGGGAGGTCTTAACGGCTCAGATCTCCACGGAGAGGTCCTAAACGATAAGATCTAAAAGAGGATATCCTGGACGGCCAAGATCTATCGGAGGAGGTCTAAAAGGTTATCTTTTCAGAAGTCGCGGGAGTGGTCTTTTGCAAAGAGGACCTCGAGGGAGGTCTTTGGGATGGTTTTTTTTTTTTTGCAAAAACGCCAAAAAGGGGGGTGGTCTTGAGCGGCTCAGATGCGACCAGGGGAGGTCTTGAACAGCCCAGGTTCCACGACTTAGCGCTGCGCACACAGACACGGGGTTTTAAGTCGCAGGCCCACAAACCAGAGACACACACGCCATTTCAGACAACCATTAACTACTAAGCCAATGATTAGTAATGATTAGTTCATTAGTGCTATCCTAACGACAACGCAACAGAGCTGCTGCGTCCGACAAAAGGCCCGAGGGCAAACAGCGGCTTGCCGCCAGCGATGAGGACCTCGCCGGCGCCACCCATGGGCACCACTAAGTGCATAATAGCTTTGCACCTACTGGGCCCACTCTCGACGGTGGCGGCCTATAACGCTGACGAGCCGAGAGAGGCGGTGATGACCAATACAGCAAAACTCAAAAAGCAAATATGAGCTCCGCATTGTTCTGAGAAGCAGGTGCCCAAGCCTCTAGGGACTAACAAGAGGTTACCTGAGGATGGAGAAGGCAAGAAGATAGTCGGGGAAGCTCCGACGACCAAGTATCTTGCCGGACTTGGGGAAGATGATGGAGATAGGGAGGTCTGAGTAAAGCAAAAGCAAATGAATGGTAGGGTTAGCTGCAATAGGGCCTAAAGGGGCCCAAGAACAAGGGATTGGGAAAAGAAGGTTCTTACCGGAGTTGAGGAAGAAAGGGGTTGAATTCGGCTGAATTTGAATAAACCCCAACTTCACAATGTCTGCGAAGGTCAAACAAAATAAGTTAGGGGAAATTCTCAAGGTGATCAGAGGAACAAGTTGACACGCCAAGAGTTGCAATTGAACCACTGGAGCCCTGATGTCACCGAGGAGCTCCAAGGTCCAGCAATGGCGAAAAAGGGGTTCTCGGGTGTTTAAGCTCAAGCGACAGAGATGAGAGCTAGGGTTGCAAGGTGGTGTCTAAAAGAAGCTAAGGAGGAGCTCCAGGGTCCTTTATAGCTAAGGGAGCAAGGTTAAGCAACGCAGTGCTCCACGGTGCACCGAGTCAAAAGCTCCTGCCATGGGTGCACTTGAAGTGACAGGGACAGGTAGAAGGGGGACTTTAGAGCAAAGTCACTAGCACGCATTGAATGCTGGCAGTAAAGAGCCGTTAACAAGGAAAAAAATGAAATGACAAGGCTCTTCTCCTCCTCTGCCATGGCGCACGCGCGAGGAAGGTGATGATGACCAGCTCAGAGGGTCCCACTTGCCAGTGAAAGAACCCAAGGTGGACTGGTCAAAAGACAAAACAGTTAGGTTAAGTTAGGAGATCAATTTGGGAGGTCTTGGCGGTTGGATTAGAAATGGAGGGCCACGATTTAAAGTGAGGTTCGGAGGTCCTAATGTTCAAGGAGATCTGAGACACAGATCAAGACATGGACGACCCACGATCACCCAGGCACTAACAGAGGTGGTCGTCAAGGGTGGTCTGGAGGGTTGTCTTTGCAAAAGACCAGCGGGGTGGTCTGTGTAAAAACACCGAAGGTGGTCTGAGAGGAGTTCTTTGGGGAGGTCTTTTGAGGAGGTCTCTGCAAGCGACCCAAGGTGGTCTTTGCAAAGATACAAAGGGTGGTCCAGGGGAGGATCGAGAGGGTGGTCTTTGCAAAAAGACATGAGGTGGTTGTGACCAAGGGTGGTCCAAACGAGAGGGAGGTCCGAGCACTCCCGAAGATCTCAGCGGTAGGTAAGAGATCCAACGGCTGACATTGATTTCGCCTAAAGGACTGAGCCCGTGTGTGCTAGGAGGTTGTGTTTGACTAGGAACTCGAGTCTGACTTGAACCCAAACCAAGAGTTTGACTTAGGGTTTGATCACAAGATTTTTTTCAGAAGAGTCACACAACATCCCTAGAACCAAGAAAAATTATTTCTCGAGGATGATCACAAGATTTGACAAGGATTGAAAAAGGAGGGTCATGACTTTAGTCAATTAGAAGACTTGAAGTTTTTGAATTCCACAATTCCTTTACAAGAATTACAGAAAAGTTAAAAAACAGCAAGATGCAAGAAAAAGTTTTAATTTCTACACATTTTCTTACATTTGAAACACAAGCCAAGAACTGGGATGTTACACCTATCACCACGATCGTTGAGGAGACATGGACTCGCACTGTTGGTTATTTCATCAATAGAGCCACCGTAGCCAAATGATAGATGGAGGAAGGCAAGCAGTGGTCCGAGAACATGCAAAGGCACATGAACCAAAAAATGGAGAAGCTCTAGATGCACAAAATCCGGTGATTGATGGCCTCATGAGGAAGTATGAGATCAAGTTTTGGCAGAAATATGTCAATAGTCATGCTAGGGGGGAATAAAACAGGCATACACCCTGGGTGATGTGGCGACATGCACCTGCAACAAGCCGAAGCTCCTGCACAAGCCATGCTCGTATGTATACAAGGTGTGTGCGTAGTTGAGGCAAATGTGTATGTCGTACATCTCCGAGTACTACGACATGCAGCACCTTTCTAGTACACAGAGTGCAGAGTTTCACTCGTACGGCTTGGAAATGAACAAGGTGCAATGGGCCCCGACCAAAGCCTTGAAGACAGTAGGGAAGGGGTGACGGCAGACACGGCACTTCCGGAATGACATGGATGATAGCCAACGTGCCAGTATTAGCCGCACGATCAAGTGCAGGATATGCAAGACCCCTGGGCAGTCAATGAAGGATTGCACCAACAGACCGAGCTCGTCTAGTTGTTATTCAGTGTCATAAATTAATTGCATTGATGGCCTTGTTTTGTTCTCTACAATGACATATTTGGTGGAACTACAATATGTCAGACTCGTCGACAAACTTCTATGCAAGGTTGTTGCAGAAGCGCAAGTGGCTTGCGAAGAAGGCCAAACGATACCCAAATTTTTCAATGAAGGATGCTCCGGTACCATCAGCGTTTCTGGTCCCGCAGTGTGTGTGAGAAGAGTCGGTGAAGATCATTCTGTCGACACACCCAGACACCTCTGCCCGGGCGTACTACACTTGTGAGCACCACCTCGTAAGCATTTATTTCACACACATCGATTTTCCACTCCCTACGTTGATTTCCATAAATTTTTAACTTCTTCCGCATGTAATGGTAGCCTGAGATGCGTTGCAACTTCTTCTAGTGGATCGACGGCCCAGAGATGTACGATAGGACATTCATCTAGCAAAAGTACATGTTCAACTACTTGATGCGGGCCAAGACCTTCATGCGGTGGAAACCTTACGTGCCGGACTGTGTTGAGGAGGCACCGGAGGAGCCCAGGACTCGCGCAACAGAAAAGGGGAAGGCTCCTGCTACTGAGACTAGCAGGCGTCTGTAACATCCCAACTTTTTGAATTTTAAAAATCTTTTTGAGTAGCTTGGCTCTGTGGAAAAATTCACCAAGATTTTATTTGAATTTTAATAGAGCTTAATATGGACTTTCAGTATCAAAATAATTTAATGTGATTAATCCCAACATCAATTAACATCAAAACTATTTTATTTGGATTCTATGTGCTTGGATATATTTTCTAGATTTTTCTAGAATGTTTTGAGCTTATTTGCTATTTTCTAGTTGCTATTTGAAGTTGCTGTATTTTCTAAATTAGAAAAGCTATTTTAATTCCCGAAAAAACCTTTGGGAAGCTGAACCTCTTTCCTTGGCCCAATCCTATTCCAAGCCACCGACCCATTTTCACCCGTAGCCCAGCTCCGTCTCTCTTTCCACGCGCACCCGCACCTGGACCCACTTGTCAGCCACAACTGTGCCGTTTGTCACAAGGGTTCTTTCGAGCCTGTGTCGCTATCAAGCGAGCCCCACCAAACCCTGTTCTTTGTCTCCATCCCCGTCTCGCACCCGTAATCCTCTGCCGTGTGGACCTCCTCGATGTGTGCGCTTCGAACTCTCCTGGGCCGCCGCATATAAGGGGAAGGGGAGCCCTTGGCCTCCGCATCTCAACCCCTAGCCGCCTTAGCACCGGAGCGAAGCCCTAGCCGCCAAAGAAGCAAAATCACCACCGCAACTCCGATGAGCTCCTCCTACATCGCCAGAACTGCGGAAGCTTCGCCGTCACCTTCGTTGAGTTCACAAGAGCAAGAGCTTCACCCTTGTCGCCTTGATTCCACCGAAGGATCGTCGGAACCCTAGATCTGTCGAGCTGAGATCTTTTCTCCGTCTAAAGCCCTAGACATCGTCATCTTCTTCATCGTCGGCCAAAGGTCTCCATCCTCACCGTCACCACTCTAGTGGACTTCGTCGCCTTTGGATGCCATCTTTGGGTTCACCTCGACGCCCGCATCTCTATGCCACTCTCATCTTCGCCGGAGAACCCCTCTAGCACCGTCGTCATCAAGCCCGAGCCTTAGCTTCCTGTCGGGACCCAGAATTTTGATTCTGGACCCTCTGTGTATAATGCACTAGTCTAGGATCACGCTAGTGCACACAGTGTCAACATAGGCAAATATCGATCCACACAAGCGATTAATAGAGTAAACGATTAGTTTGCATAACAAATAAGGGTTTTAACCTTATGGTCGAGTTTACAACTTAATGAGTCACGCAGGGCTAACAGAGAATAAAAGCAGCGAAACAGAAATAACTCCAGCTGAAATCCCATCAATCACCACAGGTAACCAATTGGGATCCAGACCTTAACGATCAGCACCTTCAACGAACTCCTCCTCGAAGGCGGGCAAACACTCCTCCACTTCTGTAGGTTTGGGCGCAAGTTTTACAACAAGCGTGAGTACACAACCATACTCGTAAGTCAAACCACAGAATGCAATTTATACATGCAGGCTTATTCCAAGGAAAATGGCTTCTGTGGTTCTTTTACAGAAATGCAACATTTGTAATTGAATACAATAATAGATTGAAATGTAATTCAAAACAAATAGACGATAATAATTTAACAGTTATTTCACAAAGACATAAAGCTAATCAGGTTGTTCACATAGCCATATGACTTAGATCACACAACTCCCTTCCCAAATATTTTATGAAAACTACCCCTCGTGTGAAATCCCCGAGCATGTCCATGACCGCGGACGCGGCTATTCGAATAGATTGATTTTACACTCTGCAGAGTTTGTACACTTTACCCACATGATACAACTAGTGTTGCAAGCACTAATCGTAACAAAACCGTTCAAAAACTTCGTATCAAACATTGACATTCCCAATGTGCTTTACCGCTAGACCAACCCACACAGAAAGCTAGTCCGACACACACCGTTGGACCTAAAGACGGCGAACCGCTCATAAATGTGTACACATAGTAGTCCACACCTCCATCCTGTCACGAGCCTAACCTATCAACCTGAACATCATTGTCGAGACTCCATAACCTACTAAGTTAGGTCCATCCCATCAGGCATGTGGTCGTACAGTTAGGCTTAGTTCAATGGCGCACAAAGTTAAGTCCTTAATTGACCAAGGCAAGACTTCCATTTTCTAACTATGCCACACAGATTAACTTTCCCATTCACATAGTCCACCATATCACTTAGTATCCACCACTTGCATTAGTCTAAATCTTTTACCACCCAGTTGGTTTTAGTACAACACATGTTATCACAAAGTAATAACACATAGCACACAGTTTTACACAAAGTTCCATAGTCACTTAGTCAAATTTAATATTTGCAACTCAAATGATATGTGTGACTCGTAACATGGCTAAGCAATACTACTCGTATCTAACCAACCCACGTTGGAGCTACAATAATACCAACTAATAATAAACCAAGCTACAACGACAAAGATTATGACATACAAGGACAAGGTAGATATAACAGATTGGATTGTAACTATACCCAAAAACATTTAAATACATACTTAAAGTAAATGCAATAATTTGAAGCAAAGTACTTTTAGAAAACTGGGATTCCAAATGATCAAGGTATAACTTGCCTTGGAAAAGGTCTAGGTATTGATCTTGGTCTTGGTGCAGTCCTTCTTCTTCTTCGAAGTTCCCCGAAGTATCGACGTCTACTCGTAAACGACGCAAATAAACAAAACAAATAAATAACAGAGTCAAGACAAACTCCAAAAATTAAATAAAAATATCATATAAATAGATCTCGAATTTAGATGAGTTTAAGAATTTGAATGAGCTAAATTCGAGTTCGGATGCAAAAGATACGAGCTTTGGAAGTTTGAATCTAAAGAAAATAACCTAATTTGGATTTATCAGAATTTCCGAATTATTTCTTAATAGAAAAATCAGATTATTGCGCAACGATGACATCAACAAAGGATTTTCGGGATTTAAAAGAAATAAAAGAAATTCTGACATGTAGGACCCACATGTCAGAGGCACGGCTCACGGTGGACTAAGCCCACCGAGCCTTTGGATCTGGTCGCGGTGGACCGTGCCACGCGGGCGCACACGTGTCTGCTGACACGACTCCACGCAGGATGACACGCGTGCACGAGGATGAGGTGGTGGTCGACACGGCAGCGCCATGTCAGATCGACGGCGGCGGTGCTCAGGAACCAAGGACAACGGCGAACGGCGGCTTGCCGACGAGAGTGGATGGTACCAACGTGTAGAGGGGACTAATGTGAACCTATTGGTGTGCTCACTAGAACGAGAAGACGACGGTGGTCGCCGGCGGCGAGGTCGAAGCGGCAAAAACTTTTGGGTTTTAACGGACGGGAGCTCCGGTGGCGCTCCGGCGACGCGGGTGGGTGCGCGAGGAAGCTCTGGTGACGGCGAACCTGGCGGTGCACTCCGCGACGGCGGTGGCGCTGAAGCTTGAGAGGAGGAGAGGGTTGGGGATTGGGGTTGCGGAGGACGATGCAGTGTCGAGGGTGCCTTTTATAGGCCCCGGGCGTGCACGACGTGGCGGGAGAGATCGTGGGGTCGTGGCGGCGGCGGTTGCGGGGTCGTAGTGCACCAGACGTGGAGAAGAGGGAAGGAGGTGGGGGTCAAGGCGGAGGCGGGCGTGGAGATCGTGCGCACGCACGCGAGATTCTAGGGGATAAGAGCGGTGCATTTGAAATTCAAAAATACGGCGAACTCAGGCATCTCGTTGGAGAAGAAAGCGGACGGTGACGACGACGCTGACAAGGCAGGCCCACCTGGTAGAGAGCGAAGGTGAGGACGCGCTTGCGGGCGATCGGACCACATTTGATCTGACCATCCATCTTTGATCGGACGATCTAAACCGATGGTGACGTTCGGACCTCTGAACGATCAAACCACATCTAACCATTCAAAACGAATCCAACGGCTGAGGCGAAAAGCGCGCGCGAAGAGAGAAGGAAAAGAGAGACTGACAGGTGGGGACCACCTGTCAGCGGAGACAAGCGCGCACGCAGGACTGGGCAAAGGCGAACACGTGAAAATGGGCCGTCGGGGAAAAAGTTTTCTCTTGAATAAGAGTTATTCAGCAAGAGTGAGCACCTAAGGTTTCGCCCCTTTGGACTAACCATCCTCCGGAAGCCCCCTCTTGCGCCAAGTGGGAATAAAAGTCTAATTGACACCCACACAATCATCATGGTACAAATACACTAAAACACTACAAGTTAATTAGCTAAATCCTGCCCATACAGGACATGCGGTAGTACGGTAAGGCATAGCGATAAGCGGCTCAAAGACCGGTCCTCAATTGACTTGGGCGTCTTCCAAACAAACATTGGGCTTTAATCTTAACCAGATTAAACCCGTGCATTAACCTGCACCCACCATTCAACCAATTCGCCCAAGTCCAAACCCATTTTTTATTTTATTTTGAGTAAAACCCTCTTTATAAATTCATGTGGTAAAAACAATACCACCATGTCAAGTTTGAAATAAATTTGTAAGAGATTTGGCTAAACCTTCCCAAATTCATAAGTGTGAACTAAGCCTGGCTAAGCATATGACTAGTTTTGATAATATATTGTCTATGGTGTCAAGGCAATCAAGTACAATATTCAAATTAGCCATACAATGAAACATTGGAGTAACTATATATAAAACAGGGCATTGAAATATTTATATAAACATATGCATGCATTAAATAATTTAAAAACTGAAAATAACTTAAAAATACTGGGAGCAATATGATCAATGGTGTAACTTGCCTTCGTTGACGCCTTGGAACTCTAGGTCCTAGAATGGTCAAACTCTCCGGAGTCGTCGAAGTCTAAACGCGAAAATACGACAAATTCAAATTCAAATTCAAATTCAAATTCAAATAAACTCAAAAAGATAGCTCAAAATAACTCCAAATTGAAATATTTTGGTTCAGTTAGCTAGATTATAATTTTATACAAATTTTGCAACTTGAATCACCCAATTTGGAGTTCAGATGCAAAAGTTATTAATTTTGAGGTTTAAATGTATTTAAAAATCTAAATTCTGAATTTATTAGATTTTCTTGATTTATTTTTCTAAAGGAAAATATAATTATTGCGCAAGGGTTACGTCAGCACACAGAAAATTGGATTTCCGGCCGAATTCTTTTTCTAAAGGAAAACCCGGAGTCACTCACATGTGGACCCCTTGGTCAAAGACTAGGTCCACGGGCGGTCAACGGACCACAGTGGACTCGGCTCACGGGAATAGTGCGCGAGTGAGGGTGCGCTGGCGCGGGGTGACGTGGCTGCCATGTAGGCGTGCACGTGGGCAGTGAATCTGCTCTGGAGCTGAGGTGGCTCCGACGCGGCATCTATGTGGCTGAGCCACGTAGGCACGAGTGGCGGCGGCGTCGGGACCGAGGGTCACCGGTGTTGTGGTGCGCGGCGGTGTCCGGCGAGGATACCAAAAGAAAGAGGGAGAGGTGGTGAATATGATGCGCTCACCCACACGTCGAGAGAAGGACGGATGCGGCCGGCGGCGAGGAAGAAGCAGCGGCGCGGCTGGGGTCGACGGTGAAGGGGTGCTCCGAGGATCCTCCGGCGTCGAGGGTGAGCGCACCGGCTTCGCGGGGTACGGCGATGACGATGGTGGTGGTGTTGAGGACGGAGCTTCAACGACGGCGGTGCAATCGGCGGCGAAAGCTCCTTTGGGCGGCGATCTTCAACGGCAAATTCCGGCGGCGCTGGGGCGTGTGAGGGGAGGTGAGTGAGGGGGAAAGGTTGAGGAGGAGAAGGGGCTCATGGGGCTCCCCTTTATATGGCGAGGGGAGGCCGAGAGCGGTAGCGACGTGGGGAATGTGGCGGCGGCGGTTTGCGAGTTCGTGGCGTGCGTGCGGAGAAAGAGGGGGAAAAGGTGGGGATCGTGTACGGCGACGGACGTGGGTCTCGTGCGCACAACGCGGGGAAGTCGGGGGGCGTTGGAGAAGGCTGTTAGCGAAGCTCGAGTGCGGCGGTTGCGCGGAGAAGAAGGTGGGGGAGAAGATGACGCGGAACCGTTGGATTTTGATCCAACGGGCAAGATCGTTAGCGCTGACGTGGAGGTAGCGTGGTGCACGACTCGTTGGATTTTAATCCAACGGTTGGGACTTGATGAGGGTAGAAGAACGTGGGTGAATCCTAGCCATTGGAATCTGATCAGAGGGTCCACGCTGATGGAGACGTTCCGGCCTCCCGAAGGCATAGCAAGATCTGGCCGTTGATTTTTTATCGGAAGTCTCACGTTGATTGTGACGTTCGGACCTCGTGAAGGTTCAAAGGATCGTAGCCGTTCACTTTAGATGTAACGGATCACGATGATTGGGACGTTCGGGCCTCGCGAAGGCATAGCAAGATCTGGCCGTTGGTTTAAGATCCAACGGCCGAGGGATGACGGAGTGGTTTGAACGCGCGTGCGCGTGAGGGGCTGATAGGTGGGGTCAGGGTGAGGGAGAGAGAGAGTGTGCACGCGGGAGGTGGGCTGGTTGGGCCGTGCGGGCCGGGTGGGTTTGGGCCGGAGGTTTGGGTTTCAGCCCAAACCGAGTTTTTAGTTTTAAATTCCTTTTCCATTTAAATTAATACTGTTAATTCATTTAAGCTTTAGAAAATAGCAAAATAATTCCAAAAATTATGGAAAAATTCACAGAAATTCCCATACTCATTTTGGACTTAATAAAATTATTTCCAACTTTATGTTGGCTTTTAATTTTGCAAATAAAGTTGTTTTGACTTTAAAATAATTATAAAAAGCTTTTAAAAGTTCCAGAAAATTCCATAAAAATGCATAAATTTTAATTTCTACTGAAATTTAAAAATTGGGTTGTTACACAAAGGCTCTAATGCACTTGACAACCTTAATACAAACAAAAATGGTTTTCCAATTGGTTGCACTTGTCATCCAATTCTCGTGGCTGAATATGGAAAAACCACTCGGTGGCCATGCGGTGGAGGAAAAACCACACGACCACCCTGCGGTCGAGGCTCCACCGCATGGTGGCCATGCGGCAGAGGCTCATTTTTGCAAATACGACAGGAAGACAACCATTTTTACTAATTCGTGCTGAAACAAAGCCAATACAACAAAAAATTCCATGATCGCCTTAGGTGATGTTGAATTGTTGATGCAAGTAGTTAAAGATATTTGTTGGACATGTAGGTGTAGCAATAGTCAGTGGAAGTTGATTTACAGAGCTGCACACCGGCTAGCTAGTTGCATGCACTTGTTGCACAAACTGCACACTAACTCGTTGAGTACGATGACTTATATCCTAATATAGTACAACTTGAAGAGGTGTGCTACAAAAAAAGCTAGTTGAAACCTAATAGGATTAGTATTTCTACTTCTCTTCAGAGTAAGATTCCTACTTCCCTTTGGAGGAGGACTCACTACTACAAAAAGGCTAACACTGGACGCCTCATCACAAACAGTTGACCAAAACCGTTAGTATTAAATACAATCACAGACGGTTTTGGTCTAGTGACCGTCTGTGTTACTGGCAGTGCTAAAAATCATCTGTGAAGAGGTAATATCACAGAAGGTTCATGTTGAAAACCGTCTGTGAAGTATCACAGACGGTTCTTGGTCCGAACTGTCTGTGATACTTCACAGACGGTTTTCAACATGAATGGTATGTGATTTCCCGTGTTCTTCACAGATGGTTTGTATTAAAAATCGTCTGTGATAATCTCACTTATTGCAGACCTGACCCTCACAATTTTTCTTAAATTCTAGATCTCATTTGGGGCTGCTTTCAGGAGTTGGGGCTTTAAGGCAATTTGGTGAAAAGAGACCACAAATCAGTTGGGAAGAGTGATTGTAGATCCATTTGTTGACGACTATGGTTAGTAATTTGTTCCTATTGCATTATATTTTAGATCTAGCTTGGTAAAGAGAGAATTGAAGATGGTTTAGATCTAGCTTGACGTAGAGAGAAGATTATTTACATCTAGCATGGTTTAGGGTTTAGCCAAGGAGAACAGAGCAGCAGAAGTAGAGAAGTGAAACCCATTCTTAAATGCAGGGAAGTGAGTAGTGGCTTGTCCTGCAACAATGCAAGAAACAACCATCACTCCCCCACTACTCCACTAGCCACTGCTCCTACTCTATTCCTCCATCCATCTCTTCTCCCACTCTCATCTTCATAGTCTATTTCTACTTAATTCCATTTAATTAATTCTTGCTACATATGGCTACTTTTGATCATATATATATATATATATATATATATATATATATATATATATATATATATATATATATTGTACTAATTAATTTATTCAATATTTAAAACTAAGTTGTCATATGCGTAGCGTAGTTGGACCGAAGTTGAATGTACACAGAGTACCGTGTGAGTGTCTACTTTTACAAGAGCTGCCAAGGAGGATATGTTGAATAAAGGGTTGAATATATGTATTGTCCATGCATTGACTGCGAGAATATGAAGATGTTTAAGAACTGAGTACAGATCGAAGCACACTTGATTCAAAGGGGTTTCAAAAAAAGGTATACACATTAGACCAGTCACGATGAAGAGCAGATTATATAGGAAGGTAGTAATAACGACATCGCCGACGAAGTCAACGATATACCGCCTGATGATGTCGATTGTGGTTTCGATTCAGATAGGCTACACGATGACAATCTTGATCAGATGCTTCATGATGCAGAAGGGAACTATGATGAGAGAGAGTATGTTAAATTTCGGGGCTTGATGGAGGACTTAGAGAAACCTTTGTTCACGTGCTGCAAGTCGAAGTACACAAGGTTGTCATCCATGCTTGAACTATTGAAATTGAAGGCAAGCAACGGTTGGTCCGACAAGAGTTTCACGACGCTGTTAGGTCTCTTAGCGGACATGCCTTCGGAGGAAAATGAGTTGCTGAAAACCACTTACAAAGCCAAGAACGTTCTTTGTCCATTGGGAATGGAAGTAGAAAGAATACATGCATGTCCGAACGACTGTATCCTCTACAGTAAAGATTACGCAAACATGTATGTATGTCTGGTGTGCAACGCATCCTGATACAAGCATAAGAATTAATCAAATGATGGCAAGGGAATCAAGGTGAAGAAAGGACCTCCTGCTAAGGCTGTGTGGTATCTTCCGGTAATTCCCCTTTTTAAGTGATTTTTTGCGAACCCAAAGGAGGTAAAACTGTTGTGTTGGTACTCGGAGGAGCGTAAGGAGGATGGAAAGCTAAGACATCCTGCTGATTTCGCTCTATAGAGAAACATCGATAGGAGGATTGCATATTTCGGTGCGGAATCGAGGAATATAAGGTTTGGATTGAGTATAGATAGAATGAATCATTTCGGTAACATGAGTAGCCGACATAGCACCTAGCCCATGACTCTCTGTATCTACAACCTTCCTCCTTGGTTGTCTATGAAGCAAAAGTATATTTTGCTGTCGATACTTATCCAAGGGCCGAAGCAACTTGGGAATGATATTAATGTGTACTTAGCAACATTTATGGAAGATCTAAAAAATGTTATGGATCAAAGGGGCACAGGTATGGGATGCGTACAAATGAAAGAACTTCGCTTTACGCTCAATGTTGTTCTACATCAAAATGATTATCCTGCCTTTGCTAACCTGTCAGCCCAGAGTACAAAAGGGCCCAAAGCCTGTACTCACTGCTAAGATGATACCGAGAGTGTGTGGTTGAAGCACTCATGCAAAACCATGTACGTGCGTCATCGTAAGTTCCTTCGGAGGGCTTACCCATACCGCATGATGAAAAACAATTCGATGGAGAGATGGATGACAGTATAGCTCCAAGGCATTTAAGCAGAAAAGAAGTCTATGATATGGTTAAGGATTTTGATATTGCGATCGGAAAGGGACGTAAATCAAGGACCCGTGAGAAGAACATCTGGATGAAGAGATCAATATTTTCGGACTTATCTTATTGGGAGTACCTAGAAGTTCACCACTGCATCGACGTCATGCACATAGAAAAATGTTTGTGACAGCTTGATTGGTCTCTTACTGAACATTTGTGACAAAACAAAGATGGTGTCAACGCACAGCTTGACTTGGTTGATATGGATATCAGACTTGAGTCAGCCCCAACAAAGACCGATAAAGGACGAACGTACCTCCCCTCTGCTTGTTACACTCTATCCAACACCGAGAGAACTGAACTGTGCTGGTACTTGCATGGTGTGAAAGTTTTATCTGGTTACTCCACCAACATAATGAAACTTGTTTCAATGGAAGATTTGAAGGTAATAGGAATGAAGTCTCATGATTGTCATGTGCTGATGACACAGATGCTCCTTGTTGCAATTAGAAGTATCTTGCCAATCAAAGTCCGAGAGACAATCATAAGGCTATGTTATTTCTTTAACACAATTGCTCAGAAGGTCATCGATCCCGAAGGACTAGATGCTCTACAGGACGAGGTGGTGACGACTCTATGTCATCATGAGATGTATTTCTCTTTGTCATTTTTTGATATCATGGTCTGTCTCATTGTTCACACTGTGAGGGAGATAAAGATATGCGGGCCCATGTTCCTACGTAGCATGTACCTGTTCAAGAGATTCATGGGAATTCTCAAGTCCTATGTACGGAATTGATCTCGGTTGGAGGGCAGCATCGTCGAAGGTTATGCAACCGAAGAGGTCATTTAGTTCTGCGTTGATCGCATGACTCAGGTCGAACCGATATGTGTGCCTCGATCTCAACATGAGGGGAGGCTCGAGGGTATCGAGACCATCGGAAGGAAAGCAATCACTCCAGATATGGATGCGTATGCTCAAGCCCATTTCACAGTCTTGCAACACATGACTGAAGTGTCTCTGTATATCGGCCAACACAAGGACGTGCTTTCCTAATAGGATCTGGAGCGGCTGGATGTTTGGATCACGAGACAGCACAACAGTCGGTTCAACCAATGGTTGAAGGAGCGACTCGCTAGGAAATCGTCAAGTGATATGCTGACATGGTTGGCAGAAGGGCCAACATTTACAGTTGTGACATGGCAAGGATACGACATAAATGGGTACACATTATATACGCAGGCTCAGGATATAAAGAGCACTAACTAGAACAGTGGTGTCTGCATAGATGCGTTCAGTACCGATGGGCTGAGGAGCTCCTACTATGGGCTCATACAGGTGAAGGTTGATAAGTACGGTGTCACTACCGTAGACCTCGAACATGTTAGATACAAAGACGAACCATTCGTACTGGCTAACCAAGTTGTTCAAGTCTTCTATGTAACCGACCAGGCAAATAAGAAGCGTCACGTAGTTCTTTATGGAAAAAGGAGGATTGTCAGAGTTGAGAATGTAATAGACGAGAAAGAATACAATCAATTTGACGAGTTGCCTCCTTTCAGAAATTGCATAAGGGTCAAGGAAGAACAACGTGCCAAAACAAGCTACATAGGCATCGATCATCTTGAAGGGCTAATTTTTAAAGAATATAAGCAAGTGGAATGATGAATGAAATGTTTATGTGTCATATGTGCTCAATGATTAATTTTAGTTTAGTTGAGTTAATTCATTTGTGAGACGGATGTGCTTGTTTCTGAAATGAATGTGAATTAGATGTATGCATGTACTTGTTATGTTTCTGCTTGTTTCAGAGGGCATGGTTAGAATTTCATGAGGCTAGCCACTAAACAGAAATAGATTTAGCAATACAAAACAATATCACATATTGTTCCTTTGGACAAACCGTTTGTGATAATCTATTACAGATGGTTGCATCTACAAACCGTCTGTGATACAACAGCTATCACAGACGATTTCATCTACAAACCATCTGTGATACATCAGCTATCACAGATGGTTATTTATTGGAATCTTCTATGATACATTAGCTATCACAAACGATTATTTATTGGAATTGTCTATGATGTTTATTTATCACAGACGGTTCTACTTTAGAGCTATCTGTGATGTCCAACCCTATATATATTCAGACTCTAGGGTTTGTCTGCACCCCCAGTCAACTGATTAAGTTTCTCTAACATCCCTTCTCCCTCGAGCCCATCGCCTCCTCCTCCTCGAGCCCAGCGTGCCTCCTCCCCCGAGCCCGCCGCCTCCTCCTCGAGCATGAGCTACCGCCTCCCTGAACCCGGCACCCCTCCTCCCTCAATATCGGCGCGTCTCCTCCTAGAGCCCGCCTTCTCCCCTCCCTTGACCTTGTACGTGTCCCCTCCTCCTCCCCCGACCCCAGCGCGCCACCCCTTCGACGCTGCTCTACTGCTCCTGTGCTTCTCCTCAGATTGCTCAGTGGCTTTGATTGCCATCTGCCTCATGAGTATCACAACATTTCAATTTAATTACCCCTTAGCATTTGATATGTTATAGTTAGTGATTCATATTGTATTTGTTTTGATACTGCTATTGGAATATATTGCAATGCGGTGTGGTGGGCTTGAGATGGATGCTCTGTGATGGTAATAGTCTTGTACTGAAATTGTTTTGATAATCGGGTTTCAACTTGAGCTCTAATTGGAATGCATACTACTATTGATTGATCTTTAGCATTTAGTTTGTTACTTTCGGTTGGTTAATTGGTTGAACCTCCAGGCCAAAAGTATTATCGATTGTCTTTTGTTTAAAGATCCTGTCGGTAGATAAGTAAAATAGTATTTTAGTGCTCAAAGTTTGAATTAATATTGTCAAATTCAATTAATGATGAGTTTAGACTAAAGTAGCAAGAAGGCCAAGATTAAATCTTGTGCAACTCTACATCTGAGAGCAATATTAAAATGTTAAATCTTAGCTTTACGTTGATTTCATTTGTTCACATGATGTTTGTGTTGAACATATTATCCCTTTTAAATGACTTGGAGGATTTACATGTTTCTTGTGAAGATGTCATCCGCTCATTCTTCATCATCGTCGCCTCATGCGTCTGATGTGCCATCCTCTGAAAAATCCAAGCGCAAGGAAAGAGGAATATTGAAAAGGCCCGAGGGCCGATTTACCATCACGGAGGTCGATGCGTATGGGATCCCTCTCAATCCTCACCGAGCAGCATCCGTATTTCAAAGAACGGTCGGAATAGTTACACGGGAAAAGGTCAAGATCACCTATGATTCGTGGAAGGACTTGACCAAAACTCAGAAAGGCCAGCTGGTGATGGACATTTTTCGGTCGTTCGAGATCCTGGTAGCACACTAGGACTCCGTGCGACCACACGCGTTGCTAGTGGCGTGCAAAGCATGGAAGAACTTCAAGAGCACGCTTGTCAAGCAATACGTGGAGAAGGATCTAACCCCCTTCCAGAAGTATCCGTTTATGGAACCGTACTAGCAAGACTTTGTGGCAAAGAATATGATATATGATTTTAGGAGTGAAAGTGTGGCGCACAGGACCCTCCAAGCAAAAAACACGCACCCCCACAGGCTCAGCACCACTGGATACGTGGGTAAAATCCTACAATAGTGGAATGCGGACGAGTAGGCAAGCCTGTGGGTGGCCTCCCTACCATTTGCCTGGATCCCTGATGAGCGCGCCCGGAACTGGTTAAGAGTGAGGTCATCTACCATGTCTTCGGGGGACATCTCCTTTCCAAACCCCGTAGACGAGAAAGTATCCCAGTGCCTGGTAAGATATCAAACTACCTATTTTTTAATTACTCCATAACTTCATAGGAAGTGAAATAATATGTCGGGCTCTTGTAGGAAGCGCTTAGTGCAGAATTTTCCCAAGACTCATTCCAGGCAGTCAGGGGGAGATATGCTCTCCACAGCCCTGGGAAACAAGGAGCACCCATGTCACAGAGAGGCCTTGTTCTTTATGTTCCATGGAAACATGGATTCCTAGAGGATTCTGAAGCGTATCGACGTAGGAAGAGAGCCAAAGCCGAGCACAAAGCACTGCTGCAACAGCAGATTCGTGCATCCCACATAGAGGAGATGCGAGATGTCACACGAGATGAGACACGACGGCAGATGGAGAGCCTTGTGGAAAGGCTTAGGGGAAATCAGTTGCAAGCCCCCGTCACTACTGTACTAGCCAGCCCCCGAAACGTCTGAGTAGCTGTGCGTCCAACCATAACTTAGAACACAACAACAGATTTCCTATTGATGATATCCCGGTAATAATTATTATCTCTGGAATACTCGATCCATTGATTGGCCTATTGGAGTAGCTAGTTTTGCATAGTTATGTAGGTGCCTATGAAGTGTAAGCTCCAAGTGAGATATGCCTCCATTGACTTGGATGATGCTTGGGGTTGGGCGTATCCATCCAGTGTCGGGGCCTTGGTGCACGGTGTAAGTCTAGCACTGGGTTTCGCAAAAGTGAATGTATCTGGTGTTCATGCCAATCCCAAAGTTGTCCTACTGTAGAAGCCCCCAAACGACGAGGTCTTGACTCTAGCGCAAGCCATTGGAATATTCAACCAGTGGCCCAAGAGGGACATCTGCCTAGAGCTACCTGCACTGGTGTCAACTTTATAGAAAAGTTCTACAACAGTGCCAAATCCACGGGAGTAATTTGCACCGGAGCTACCTGCACTAGAGTTACCTGCACCGATACGGACAGGGCCCGGTTCGTCAAATGTATCTACACCTCGTGCCGAGCTGACTCTCATGAAGTCAACCTCTAAAAAGTGAGACAACAAGGGAAAATCAAAGAAGCCCGATGATATCCCCATCTTGCCGTTGGCCCAGAAATTCATGAAAGGCGAGCCATTGGTCGAGACGGTAGATCCCCTCCAAACCCTAGGAATTGCTTGCACGAGATTGCATGAATGATACATGGAACATGCCAACAAGACGGATAGACAACGACGCACGGGTGTCAATGTCAAGTTCAGGGGGAAGCATCTTAACCACGAGGTTCAAGACTGTGTCTTCACAGTGACCTTCGAGGATTTGTTCTTTCTCTTCAACCTCGATGCCCTCGACAGCTCACTCATGGGATGCTGGACACTGTAAGTGTGTACAATCACGGTCTACGTTCGTGTAATACTGATAAATATTATATATAACTCCTTGATTTTGTATACATATATATATACGGATACATGATTTCTGAAGCCGAATCAAGGCAATTACCGGTAGGTTTCATCGACCCACACTTGGTCTCCATACAAAGCATCGAGGAGAATGCATCCTTCGTTGAGACTTACATGACAACATCATTGCTGGCTCACCGCCAGAAGGAATTCATACTTTTTCCCTACAACCAGGGGTAAGTGCTGCACTAGTGGCTATACTTGTTGATTTGTACTTTATAGACAACACGAACTTAGGTTTAATGACCATAGCGACATACCTGTGTAGGTACTACTGGATTCTAATTATAATTATACCATCACAGAACAAGGTAATAGACCTTGATTCCCTAAAGAAGCCCGAACACGACTTCACAGTTGTTCGGCAATTAATCAATAGGTAAACACATTTCTTCCATAGATAACTCTATTGTAGTGTTTTCTTCATTTGGAATCACGTAGGTCGTTCGTCGTGTACGCTGTTAAGGGAGGGGATGCAAGGGAAGGATCATGTGACATGATTTCAATTTTTTATATTCGCTAGTACACATTAATCTTATATAACACTTCGTAGTAATGCCTCTCGAACTAACTAATTCTATTTTTTGCAGTGCCATTAGTAGCCGCCGGGCAACACCTGTGGATACTATGTTTGCCACAACATGCAACTACTAATCGGTTCCGCGATGATCAATGATCCTCAGGTTTGCCAATCTTGCAATAATTATTTCATACATATCAATTTATATATACACGACTTTAATCTTTTTAGCGACAGGTTGTGACCATCACGAAAACTACGTTGGAATAGGCTCGACTCATAAAAATTCAAGGATAGTTTGTGTCATTCTTGTTGCGTGGGGTCATAAACCCAGATGGGGAGTTCCACAATGTACATTGAACTTGATTGGGATAAGATTGAACTCAATAGTACATGTGTGTATTTGTTCATTGAATGATTAATTTTAGTTAATTTGAGTTAATTGATTTGCATGTGATATAGATGTACTTGTTTCTGAAATGAATGTGAATTGTATGTATACTTTTAGTTCATTTCAGCTAATTGATTTGTGATATGGATGTGCTTGTTTCTAAAATGAATGTGAATTGGATGCTTACATGTACTTGTTGTGTTTTGCTTGTTTCAGATGGTATGACTAGCATTTCCTGAGGCTAGCCAATAAACAGAAACATATTTAGTAATACAAAAGAATATATCATAGATGGTTCCATAGGATGAACCATTTGTGATACATCAGTTGTCACAGACAGTTTCATCGACAAACCGTCTGTGATACATCAGCTATCACGAAACGGTTTCATCTACAAATTGTCTGTGATATATCAGCTATCGCGGACGGTTTCATCTACAAGCTGTCTGTGATAGACAACCGTCACAAACGGTTCAGAGTTAATAACCGTCTGTGATAGTCTTCATCAGAGATGGTTCAAAAACTGTTTGTGATGACCTCATATCATTACTGACCTATAAACTCAAACAGCTCACGGAACCATCTGTAATGACGTTTTTGAACCATCTATGAAGACCTTTTCTGTAGTAGTGACTAAGGACACTATATAAATCATAAGAGGTGGCCATAGGAACCAAAGCAAGCAAGAAGGAAGTAAGCAAGGATGGAAATCATCCATGCTAGAGGCACACAAGAGGGTCAAAGGCTAGGTTATTATGTAGTACTAGATTCTTGTATAGGGCAAGTATCCGATGGTCATAAGAGGTTCGAGACTAGTGGTGAGAAAGCAACAACCTATTGTACTATTTTGATGTTGTGCTTAAGGAATTTGCGGTCAGCTTCGCCAAATCTTTCTCTTGTTGTGGTCGTTTTATCGTCGTTTGGTTCAGTCTACAAGATTCATCTAATTCATCATCGATACTTTGCATGCTCATGCTGTATCTCATAAACTCTTATCTGATCTGGAGGCTATCGTGTATTAGGAGGGGTATCAAAGCCAAGGTCAGATTAATCTAATTTGTAAGAAGGTTGGCAAAGCGCCAAGCGGCACAAGATCAAGATTGATGTTGATAATGTGGAATCAAGTAGAAATATTTGATGGTGGAGGTAATTACAGCGTGTGGCAATGCATGATGAACATTGTCCTAGTCCAGTAAGGGTTAATCGATGCTCTTGAATGGGACAAACCGGAAAAGACGTCTGAAGAAGACTGGAAGGTGATGGAGTAGAATGTTGTCAGTACAATTCGTCTATGTCTGTTGGACCCCGGATATTGAATACCCAAAGTCCTCATGTGTGTACCGTACTAGTCCTGTGATCAGTGCCTAGTACACACATCCACAACGTCAATAATCACATCCATACAATTCATACATATAACATGAAAACAAATAGAACATTAAACTTAAGCGTTTACATTACATGGTCGACCCACGAAATTAAAACTTAATTATCAAAGAAGCGTAACAAGTAAAACCAAAAAGTCCAGCAGTATGCCCATCCATACCCTCAGGCAACTGACAACGGCCAAACCCTAGCATGACCCGTCATCGTACCCTCCGGTACCGGGTGCAAAGAATTCATCGTCGGGCATTGGCTCATGCTCATACTCTGATCAACAATTTAAGCAAGATTAGGTACATTTTATACTCAGCAAGACTTGTAGTGTATCACAACGTAATACAAATGTAAGACTATCGAAGGATGTGGCTCTATGTTGCAAGTTATTTTTAGCATTGGACAAGTTTAATTTGCAATATCCATATGTAATAATTTGCAACGAAAATTTCAAAGCGCAGTTGACATGTAATGAAACAAAAAGTATGTAACTTAACAATAATAAATTCACAACCCTGCTCGATGGTGATCATCATTTAATTCTCAACCATAGACATCACTCATGTTAACAACAACAAAACCATCCCAACATTTCCTAACAAATCATTTTTGCAAAAATTAATACTATACCTGATGAGGACATCAACCTGCTGGATACGATCGCTACTCCATCTCCAACTGGGCTACTCGGCTGCGTCAAACTCTACTCGAACGGGCCACCGACGACGAATTTACTTCACTTATATCTAGTGTTGCGCCACCTCACATTGGACCGAGGGCCTTGTATTAATTATTGGGTCCAAAGGACAGCCACCACTTTAGGTTATTTGGGCCGGCCACTTCCCTGGTCCATATGGAAACCTAGGGTCAACACTGTTCATGCGGTACTGTTCAAGCATTAACAGTACCCGTGCCACCTCTTCTCTCCTATAGATAGTGGCCGCCACCACTCTAGTTTTCCTGGGGTTTTGTTGATTGAAGTTTAGCTTTGCTACTTTA
Organism: Ampelocalamus luodianensis; assembly: GCA_036346255.1. Classification (NCBI taxonomy): domain Eukaryota; kingdom Viridiplantae; phylum Streptophyta; class Magnoliopsida; order Poales; family Poaceae; genus Ampelocalamus; species Ampelocalamus luodianensis. Next base: position 30,292,343 of record CM070635.1, on the reverse strand, counting down.
TTCTTTGTCCACTTGGTTAGCGAGATCAATAGCGACATTGTTATTTGGAATCCCACTTATCAATACATTCAATTCCTATTCGCAATTTCAGATTGCTTATTTATCTTGTTCTTATGTGCTTTTTCGATGTATGTAGGAATCAATCTTCGTGATCAGGTCAACCGGGTATTCGTGCACAGTTGATAATGACTTGTCGAGTAATTCAGTGATTGTGTGGTTTTGAACCTTGCGAGTTCGTAGCCAGGATCATGAGAGTTGAGCGATTACTACCGAACTTACCTTCTCATCGAAAGATCGGGCCAAAACAGGACCTTCATGGTTCATCAAGTGGTATCAGAGCTACAGTTCTTCGGTGAGAAATCAGTACCCTTAGTAGTAGATTCGTTTTTCATACCTAGAGTCCAAAAAATTGCCCCAAAATGTTTTTGCATCTATCATCCTATCCGATCCCCTTTGAGCCATTGCAATTTTTCTTTTCAGTTTTGTTCGTTGAATCATTGGTTGCATCGTCGTGTCAAGTGCTGATTCTAGTTCTAGTTTTTATCTAGTTGGTCGTTGTCTAGTTTGCATCTTGTTCTTCGTGTATCCTTTGCGTAGCTTCATCGCTGTGTAGTTCGCATCTTGTGTGCTTTGGTTTCTGCCGCACCACCACCAAAACCTCCCTGTCGCCGCGCCACCACCAATTCCCTCCCGTGCCCCCACCACCAATCTCCTGCCACTGCAAACCAACCTCCCATCCCCTACTACTGCCTCCATTGCCTACTACCGTGGCTTGATCTCGCTACCGCGGCAAGCAACACCCTGCTTGCCATCTCCTTGCTGCAGCCACAACCAACTCCTTGTCGTGACCACCCCAGGCATTGCCTCCCTCCTGCCGTGTCTTGTGCTTTACCTCCCTACCACGATCATCCATAGATCGAGTCATGTTCACGTCTTGTGTTTTACCATCCTGCCGCGCCAACCACCGAAGCCCCCTGCCGCAGCAGCCGAAGTCCTCCTACCGTTGCTCCTTGGCATTGCCACGGCCGCCATCCTCGCTGTCGCAGCGACTGCCAACAGAGCCTCTTGCTGCCGCTTTATCACACTGCAACGCAAGCCACCCTGCCTCTGTCATGACAAATACACTCTGCCGCGGCAATCCCTCGCGTCGCCAAATACCACCAAGCAGATTGGTTTTTCCAAAGTCGACTGGCTTCAATCTCTAGCCAATTTGGTTTGGCTGAACAATTTCTTTTGGTTTGAAGTAGAAGAAAGAAGGAAAAATTTGGGTTTCGGGCTCCAGAGAGAAAAAAAATAGAGAGGAAAAAGGAGGAAAAACAAAAGAAAAACAAAAGGAGGGAAAAAAAAATATGTGTCCTTCATTCCCGAAAATTGAAAACCCAACAAACCTTTGCCAAATCCAGTGAAAATTGGTGGCGCCCTTCTTTATACATCCACAAGCTTCCATAAACAATTTGAGAAAGTTGGGCCCATGGGATCAAAAGTTATAGCAGTTTCAATTTGAGGCCGAAACAAATTCGAGTCCGTTTCCGATACACCTTCAGTAAAACGGGTATAACTTTTGCATACGAAGTCGGAATTCGACGTTCTCAGACTCGTTTGAAAGCTAACAATGACGCGCATCCAAGAAAATGATTGGCTTTTGCTAGTAGCCCTCCAAGACCCCCAAAATCGGCCATCTTTAGCCCCAAAATCGCGTTGCAAGCTTTTGGTTTTCTGTTTTTGGCAATTCTTTTTGTCCTACCTTTAGAATTTGGGGTTCGTCTCAACTGGAAAGTTGTATATCTAGTCGAAACCTTTCAAACGAGCATATATAAGCCATATAAAACTATGCCTTTTCATCATTTGAGACTAGCTATTGTTTCTGCTTAATTTAGAGGGCTGTTTACGTTGCACGTTATTCTGTTTTTGTGCTCTACATCGCGCAAACAGTCTTGTGCCTTTAGAAAGAAGTTTGAGTAGTTGGCTAGCATCTATCCTAGCACTTGTTGTGAGATTTTTCCTTGCTTACATCAAGTCACATTGATCGTTGCGTGTGTGTACATACACTTCTCTGCATAGGGATTTGATTAGCTAGTTGTGATTAGGCTAGGATTAGCAACATTGGCTAGTACTTTGAATAATCTTTCAACTTGCATTAACTGATTTGATTATTGCTGATCTTTGCTACCATATTGAAGCCTTCCGAGCTCCACTTCCTACCAACTCAGCAGGTATCGTCCTCGAAATCATTGGGCTATTCACAGGTGAGAGTATCATGAACCAGTCACCGGTTGTACCACTTCCTTGTTGTATTGGTAAGAACTTGTAAGAACTTAGCATAAACTTGAGTGTGAGTGACTTGATTTGAGCCTCCAAATCCTAGTAGTTGATAGGAACATATACTTATGATTTATTCTTTGTTTTCTACTAACAATGATAGGTTGGTTGAAGTTTGTAGATTACGATGTCATCGCAAGCAGATTTGAACTCAAAGGGAAACAACTACCTGCATACATATTGCCACTCATGCTGAGAGTTCATCATTGGACTACTTTATATGGGTTAATATGTTGGATAACTACTTTGAAAAACAGGACCTTGATCCTTATGAGAAGATGAGCATGGCAAGGACGACGCTGATCGGTGATGTTCAACATTGGTGGTCAAATCTCGGGTACCACTTCATGTACACATGGGAGCAGATGAAGAAGAAATTGCAACGTCGTTTTGTACCTCTACCACCCACAGTCACAAGCGAGGTGCAACCTAAGGTAACTGAAAATGCTGACATTGTTTTAGCTCCTACTCCATCTCCAGATACCGCCGAGATGCTTGAAGAAATGAACGATGATCTGGTGCATCGTATGTCATTAGAGGAGAAGTTTGAAGTACCTACAGTATCTAATGAGGATGACAATGACAAATGTACTGATTTGGTGCTACAGTAAGACATAGAGCAACCTTGTAAGTATATACTTGCCGTAGTGCAATCTTTTGATTTCCCTTGTGTTGCCTTGAACGAACTATGTGTTGATATGAATTCTCATAATTTTGCACATGTCGAATTAATTACACATAAGGAAGTACTTGATAGAATATCCCCTGCTGATGCATTGTGCTATATCATGCTTAATGATCCAGTTATTTTCGAATGTACTATGGAGAAAGTTTCTGGATTTTTATCTTTAAATTCTCTTTCTAGCACCTACACCTACTATTTTAAATTAATTGGATATTATGGTGTAGACAATCAATTTCTGGTATATCGAATATGCATAACTTGTGATCAGATGGATGAATTGAAGCTTGCTGTTTGGGACAATAATTCCTGTGTGCTGAATCTTGTTCACTATGTAAGGAAAATAAAATTTAGTACTCATCCAATGCCTATGTGTTCACCTTTTATTGCACCATCTAGCATTGACAATCTGAATAATGACGTTGAAGTATGGAAGAACTTACAAATCTTTTCACCCTTGCTAGATGAATTTGCTATTACTCAATTGAACTCGGATTATATGAATGACTTGTGTACTTTGAAATCAATTGTTATGCTGCCCATTAACTTACAAAAGTTGAGGACAATTTTCTTTCATAACCGGGCGATGCATAACTCTACTATATACTTCATTTATACTTGCAAATTGAGTTGCACACTAAATACTATAAGAAAGGATACCTTTCTTGATTTGTTGCATGCACAATTACCATTAATTTTCAAAGCTTTCTCTATTTCTTTGCCACCTGTTGTTGCTAACATTTTACAAGAAGATGAGAATGCATTGCTACAAGTTTTAAAACTTTTCTTGGAGCTGGAGGATGAGCTTGAGTCGAGGACGACTCAAATACAAGAAGGGGAGGATGATGAGGACATCAACCCACTAGATACGACCGTTATTCCATCTCTAACCAGGCTACTCGGCTGCGTCAAACTCTACTCGAACAGGCCGACGACGACGAATTTACTTCACTTATATCTGATGTTGTGCCACCTCACATTAGGCCGAGGGCCTTGTATTAATTATTGGGTCCAAAGGACAGCCACCACTTTAGGTTATTTGGGCCGGTAACCTCCCTGGCCCATATGGAAACCTAGGGTCGGCACTGTTCATGTGGTAGTGTTCATGTGTGAACAGTACTCGTGCCGCCTCTTCCCTCTCCTATAGATAGTGGCCGCCACCCCTCTAGTTTTCCTAGGGTTTTGTTGATTGAAGTTTAGCGTTGCTACTTTATTCTTTGTCCTCTTGGTTGACGAGATCAACAGCGACACTGTTCTTCAGAACCCCACTTATAAATACATTCAATTCCTATTCACAATTTTAGATTGCTTATTTATCTTGTTCTTGTGTGCTTCTTCAGTGTATGCTGGAATCGATCTTCGTGACCAGGTCAACCGGGTATTCGTGCACGGTTGACAACGACTTGTCAAGCAGTTCAGTGATTGTGTGGTTTCGAGCCTTGTGAGTTCGTAGCTAGGATCGTGAGAGTTGAGCGACTACTACTGAACTTACCTTCTCATCTAAAGATTGGAGCAAAACAGGACCTTCGTTGTTCATCAATACCTAATGTGACCGCACTTAGCACACTCATGACCTCGAGCACGACTATTTAAATAGATTTACACTCTGCAGAGGTGTACAACTTTACCCACACGATATGAGCTCTCTAGTTTGTTTGGCATCTGTCAACACCACCGCTCAAAACATGTTAGTAAGCAGTCTAGAGTTTGTAAAGAAGCCTTTACATCACCTAGTCCTAACCTTGCACTAGCTCTGCGAATGAAAAACCCTCAATTCACTCGGGTACACCCCCATTTCAGTGAGGCATTCATTGTTGTATCGGCAAGCTTTGTCCCAACACCTCGGTGAAGGGAGCCCTTTCGAGCAAACCTACCCGGATATGCTCGTACTACTGCAACCTACCAACATGCAAGGCTAGACCTAGATAATTAGCTAAGACCACCCAGTTCAGCCGTGTGGTTTTACGCTTACACTTAGGTTGGATACATCGGTGTTTGGTCCTTAATTGATCCGGGCGAGGATCTCCCCCTATCAACCTGAGAGATACACCCCTCACACTCTTAGTTCATAATATAACTCGCCCGAGTCAAAAACTAAACTTTTCATTTTCATTTTATACCAACTAAGAGAGGTAACCCCTACAGACCAACATGTCAAATTCTCCCAAATCTAAACTTAATCTTCAATGTTCAATTTAGCGAAACTAGAGTTAGGATAAGCATCTATTCGATGTTCTTAATCGAAATACCCAAAATGACATTAACTACTATCTAAACCATATCCTAATGGCTACAACAGTAAGAATGACAAATTCACAAGGAGGATTCATGCATTCAATAGAAATTTACTACTGTTATCATAAAATATAGCCATTTTAGCCAAACATATACGCATGCATAATAGATTTTTCAAAATGAAATACAATAATTGAAATAATGGGATCAAAATGGTCAAAGGACGATCTTGCCTTGCTCTAGTTTCTCAGGGAATGAGGGTGCTTGATCGTCGATAATCTCGTTCGCGTTTCCGACGTCTATTCGAAAATAGCTTAAACCAAATCACAAAAAGTAGAATAAATTAAGCAACAACAAAATCCAAATATTTTTGCATATTCAGATAGAGCATGATATGAATTTAGAAAAAGAAACATCCAATTTAGAGTTCATATGCAAAAGTTATTAACAATTGAATTTGATTCGGTTTGAAAAATGTTGAAAATAAGAAAAGGGTGACGTCGAAAGTGTATTTTCTAATATTTACGCTTTCTAATAGAGAAAGCATATTTACTTTATATTGAAAAGCATATTTACTTTATATTGAAAGGAACTTTTCCATATTTACTATTTTTTGAAAATATTTTCTTACATGTGGGCCCTACGTGTTAGTCTCTTGGGTTTTTATTTCTGATTTTATTTACAAAAACCGCGGATGGTCCTACATGTCAGTTACTCATTATTTATTAAAAAGTAAATAACTTAATTTAATTTTAATCCTGAGTTAACCTGTCGGGACCCAAAAATGCAGTTCTAGAACCCTGTGTGTATAATGCACTAGTCCAGGATCACGCTAGTGCATATAATGTCAACATAGGGGAATATCAATCCACACAAGCGATAAATAACGTAACGATTAGTTTGAATAACAAATAAGAGTTTTGACCTTATGGTCGAGTTTACACTTATTGAGCCACGCAGGGCTAACAGAGAATAAAACAAAGAATGAACGTAAATAACTTCAACAGAGATCCCATCAATTCACCACAAGCAACCAACTGGGATCCAAACCTTAAAGATCAGCAACCTTCGACGAACTCCTCCTCGAAAGCAGGCGTAGACTCCTCCTCTTCTGTAGGTTTGGACGCAAGTTTTACAAACACAACCGTACTCGCAAATCATACCACAAAATGCAATTTATAGATGCAGGCTTATTCCAAAAGAAAAGGCTTATGTGGTTCTTTTGCATAAATGTAACATTTACAATTGAATATGAATAATAGATTGAAAGCATAGTTCAAAACAAATAGACAATACTAATTTAACAGTTATTTTCACAAAGACACAAAGCTAAACAGATTATTTCACATAGCCACATGACTTAGATCACATAGCTCCCATCCCAAACATTTTATGAAAGCTACCCCTCGTGTGAAATCCCCGAGCATGTCCATGACCACGGACGCGGCTATTCGAATAGATTGATTTAACACTCTGTAGAGGTTGTACACTTTACCCATAAGATACAACTAGTGTAGCTAGCACTAATCGTAACAAAACTGTTCAGAAGCTTCATCTCAAACATTGACATTCCTAGTATGCTTTCCGCCAGACCAGCTCACAAAGAATGCTAGTCCGACACACACCGTTGGACAGAGATGCGGCGAACCGTCCCGCGATGCAACTACCAGGTAGTCACACCTCCACCCCGTCACACAGCCTAACCTATCCACCTGAACATCAATGCTAAGAATCCATAACCTACTATGTTAGGCCCGTCCCATCAGGCATGTGGTCGTACAGTAAGGCTCAGTTCAATAGCGCACAAAGTTAAGTCCTTAATTAACCAAGGCAAGACTTCTATTTTCTAACCATGTCACAAAGATTATCATTCCCATTCACACAGTCCACCATATCACACAGTATACACCACTTGCCTCAGTCCAAATCCTTTACCAACCAGTTGGTTTTAGTGCAGCACATGCTATCACGAAGTAATAACACTTAGCACACAGTTTTACACAAAGTTCCATAGTCACTTAGTCAGATTTAATATTTGCAACTCGAATGAGATGTGAGACTCGTAGCATGGCTAGGCAATTGTACTCGCATCTAACCAACCCACGTTGGTGCTACAATATTACCAACTAGTAAACCAATCTAGGGTGACAAGGAGTTATGGCATACAAAGCCAAGGTGTTATAACAAATTGGATGATAACTATGCCCAAAAATATTTAAATACATAATTAAAATAGAATGCAATACTTGAAACAAAGTGGTTTGAAAACTGGGTTCAAGATGATCAAATGTATGACTTGCCTTGGAAAAGGTCTAGGTACTGATCTTGATCTTGAGGTGCTCCTTCTTCTCCAAAATTCCCCGACGAATCAACGTCTACTCGCAAACGAGACAAATAAACAAAACAAATAAATAATAGAGGCAAAAAAGCTCCAAAAATTAAATAAAAATCTCAGATAAATAAGCTCGAATTCAGATAAATTTTGGAATTTGAATGGGCTCAATCGGAGTTCGGATACAAAAGTAATGAGCTCCGGAAGTTTCAATCTAAAAGAAACCCTAATTTTGGATTTTCTGGAATTTTCGAATTATTTCTTAAAAGAAAAATTGGATTATTGCGCAAGCATGACGTCAGCAAGGAATTCCGGAATTAAAAGAAATAAAAAAGAAATTACTGACATGTGGGACCCACATGTCAGTGAGATAGCTCACGGTAGACAAAGTCTACCGAGCCTCGGGATTTAGAGACCGGTGGACTCCACGTGGATCTGATCTGGACCAATCCCGGCGCGACACGTCAGCGGCGGCTACTGACCGGGATGCTGACTTGGGCGTACATGCGCAAGGTGACGGGGATGCCACGCGAAACGACACGTCGATGCTGGAACTGCGGTGGCGAGCCACGTGGACGGCCATGTCAGCTCGACGGTGACGGGCTCGGGAACCAACGGTAACGGCGAACGGCGGCGATCCACTGGCGGTGAGTGGTACCGGCGTGTAGCTGAGGTTATTGCAAACCTCTGGGTGCAACTCAGGTGCTTGGGATGGACGGTGGCGACCAGCGGCGAGAGTTGAGCGACGGAGAGGTTCGGCTTTTGTCGGACAGAGGTTCCGGTGAGGTTTCGGCGACGGCGAGGGCTCCTGGAGGTAGCTCGGACGACGGCGAACCCGGCGGTGCAGACCACGAGGGCAGGGCGACGTCGACGACGGCGCAAATCGGAGAAGATGACCGACGGCGAGAAACCCTAAAACTCCGATTGCGGCGGCGCTAGGGCTCTCGGGGCGACGTGGATGGCGGCTCTGGGTTGCGGAGGGCAATGCGAACCTCGGGGGCCTATTTATAGGGCCGGGGCGGCACGGGATAAGAAATCCCCAAATCAAGTCCGTGAAGAACACAAAACAAATTTCGGAAATCCGGGGATAGGATATGATTCGGGATAAGATTTTAACAGAAACGGGTGCGGAGAGGTTAGAGATAGGATTTGGCACGTTTTCTAGAAGGGGTTTAGATAGAAAAACGGCGTTGTCATACGGAGCTCGAGCTCCAAGCCATGGCGGACGACTCTGGCGCTCGCGAGGAAGAAGCCAGCGCGAGGACGACGACGACTTGACGCGTGGGGCCCACACGTCAGCGGCAAGAGGAGGCAGGCGCGCGCGGGAGTTGGGCTCCGTGCGAAATTGGGCCGGAACGGAGAGAAGACGGGCCGGGGTTAGGGAATTCGGCCCGTAGGATTTTCTGAGATTTTAAATAGCTTTTCTATTTTAGAAAATACCAGAAATTCAAATAAGCAATAGAAAATAGCAAATGAACTCAGAAAAATTCTAGAAAAATCTAGAAAATATATCTGAGCACATAGAACTCAAATAAAATAGTTTTGGCTAATGTTCATGTTGGGATTATTCACATTAAATATTTTTGATTGTAAAGTCCAATATTAAGCTTTTGAATTAAATTCAAATAAATCCAAATGGTGACTTTTCTCCCTACTAACTATTTAAAATATTTTTAAACTCAGAAAATTGGGATGTTACATAACCTGCTGACAAATGGGGTCCTGTTGGACCCAAGAGTAACACCCCCAAATCCTCTGTATATTCTACACTAGTCCTTGGAACAGTAGCTAGTGTACACAGTAAACAAATATGGCAACATACAAAATTTGCTCCAGTTTATTAATAAATATCAGAGTTTATTACAAGAAAATTTTACAAGCCAACAATAAAGAACACAGCGAAGGACGAAGTTATAGTAGAGTCCAGGTAATCTGCCATAGGCAATCGAATAGGGTAGCAGTCTAGTCATCGAGATCCTCAGCAGTTGCAAAGTCCTTCTCATTTGAACAATGTTTTATTAAGCAATGGTGAGTACAAAATGTACTCTACAAGTTACACCCATAACAGAGTTAAGGCATGCATGGATATTATCAAAGGAAGGCTTATAGGGTTATTTGTGCAAAAGCAACATTTGACATTTTAAATACAATAGCTAAGTTCAAAAGCTTAAGTTTTACAATATCTAAAATTGAGTTTTAAATGAATTAATAAAGCTAGTGTAGGCACCAACCTAACACTAACTTAAACACGGGCACCAACCCAGGGCTTCAACCCACGATTTCTGTCATGGACACCCATCCATATCATAACATTCTAACTTTGAGTGGCTTTGCTCAATATGTCCATGACTGTGGACACGGCTATTCGAATAGATTGACACCCTGCAGAGGTTGTACAACTTTACTCATAAGAGATAATCATCTTATACTGTCTATTTGTCAAACTTCTGTTGGTGTGCGACTAAGTGATTATCACAAAGCTTTTACAATGCTTCATCCCAAACTAGTCATGCCCTCTAAGGTTCCACTTCCATTGGGCTAACAACCCGCCGTAAGCCCCCTCTTGCACCAAGTGGGAATACTGCCTAACCAACACCCGCACATCAAAATGGCACAACCAACAGTGGAATGTTGCAAATTATTTAGCCTAGTCCATCGCATTCCAGACTTGTGGTAAGTACGGTGGTGCTTTGCAAGATGCGGCTCGAAGACCAATCCTGGACTAACTTGGGCAACTTTCAAAATAACCCCTTGGCCTCGTCCCTTCACTAAATTGAGTTCGTGCATAAACCTGCACCCCCAACTATCTGTTTCGTCCAAGTCCAAACTAGTTTTTAATTTTATTTTATTTTTTAAATCATTTGTAAACTTCCTTGACACACCAATGCCAAGGATACAATTTAAATAACAATTGATTTTAGGCTATCAATTCCCAGATCAAGTATTTTAGGTCTAAGTATGGCTAAGTTCAATTTTTTTTTCCAAAATGTTCTACTTCATACTATTGCATAAACTAAATTTTCATATAAGGTGTCAAGGCATATTTAATTCAATGTCAAAATTGGCTACACAATGGAATTGGGAATATCTATAAATCTAAGACATGCATTGAAATTAAATTGAATAGAAATAAGTATGCAACAATAATTTAAAACATAATTTAAAATATTTGGATCAAACGTGATCAAGTATGTAACTTGCCTTGCTCAAATAATTGTTGTTGTGAAACGACATCAAAATCTGACTCTTTGAAGTCATCGAAATCTATACGCAAAAATAAGCCAAAATCAGACCAAATTTAAATAAATTTCAAATTAAATAATTTTAGTATATATAGCTAGATCTTGATTTTATATGAATTTAGAAATTTGAATCACTTGAATCAGAGCTCGAACGAAGGAGAATAGGCTTTTGAAGATTGTAATTGACATGAAATGATAGAAATGGAATTTCTAGAATTTGTTGAATTATTTTTCTAAAGAAAAATCCCTTTATTGCGCAGCATGATGTCAGCGAGTGGATAACAGAATTTTGGCTGAATTGATTTTCTAAAGAAAAAAGGAAATAAAACACGTGTGCACTGACGGGGCAACCACGTAGGCGACTAGGGTGAGGTGGTGATGAGGTGGCATGAGGTGTCGTATGCGTGGCATGACATGGTGGGCGGCAAGGTAGTCAGAGTCGAGATCCTAAGTTGGATCGATTTGCCTTCGGTAGGATCGAATCGTAGTATCGAATCGTAGAATCGGCGATTCTATGGAATTGTAAAAATACACATATTTAACATCTATATTATAAGTTTGTATAATTCTTATATGGTTTATCACTTACTTATAATCTAAAAAGGGACAAAGAACTTTTTATCGCACAACAGAAAAGCATAATGGTACTGACATGATAGGTGATATAGTTCTGAACTACAGGAGAACAACCAATGACCATGACTAGTTTACTACAATTACATGATAAATGTTCACAACTTTTGTAAATCAATATCTAATTGCAACACTGGCATGTTCCTTAAAAGCAGCTAGACATCCAGGAATAAAAATAGCTTATCATTCTCAAGCTCAAGATTGCTCATGTTATAATATAGATATTTGTACTAGCATTATCACACTAATATTTATAGTTTCATTCTCAGAAATTAATATCAATAAATTTTGCTCTAAAACAAAATATCAGCAAGCCCTGACCTATAAAAAATTATAAAAAAATTGCAAAAAAATGTATTTTTTTTGTCCAAACGATTCTACCACGACTCTACTATGCGATTCTACACGATTCTACGCAATTCTACGATTTGGATCGCGACTCTACCACGATTCTACCTGATTCCGATTCACGGTGCGATTTGGATCGACAGGCTGTCATGGGTTCATAGAATCGTAAGATTCTAAGAGTAGGATCGCGATTCTAACTACCTTGGTAGGCGGCGCACGGGGACCAAGGACTGTCGACGAACAGCGGTGATGGTACCATCGGAGAGAGGAGATGGGGAAGGTGGTGCTCACCTCGGTGGCGATGAGTACATGTGGGGATCATTAGCGGTGAGGGCGGTGGTGGTGGCGGTGGCTAGATGCGGCTCGCGGTGGCACAAGAGCTCCAGCGAGGGCGAGGAGCGCATGGCATAGAACATGCAAAGTTGAACCCAGTGGTCGGGGCAAAGGTGGCGGGGCGTTGTCGACGACGTTGGGAACGGCGGCGGAAGGAGCTTCGGCCGGTGGGAGGAAATGTTTGTTTACGGTGAGGAGAAAGGGTGAGAGGATATGAGACTCGAGTGAGGAGATGAGTGAAAGGAGGGGCTCCTGGGTCTCTCATTTATAGGTCAAGGGGGGTGGCCGGGGAGGGAGATCGCGTGCAGAGGTCAAGTCGGGGCGGTGGTGTGATTTGGGGATTAGGGACGAAGAAGGAAAGGAGAATCACCGAAATGGACGTTGTGATGAGACAGGGTTTTTATGGCATCGATGGTGCAAAGATTCGGGGAGGAAATCATGGGATTTAATGAACTTATGCAAGTGCTCAAGCTAGTGTAGGCACCAACTAACACTAACTAAACAGGCACCACGGCTTCACCACGATTTTCATGGACACCCATCCATATAAACATTCTAACTTTGAGTGGCTTTGCTCAATATGTCCATATTGACCGTTTCGAATAGATTGACACCTGAGGTTGTACAACTTTACTCATAAGAGATAATCATCTTATATCTATTGTCAAACTTCTTGGTGTGCGACAAGTGATTATCACAAAGCTTTACAATGCTTCATCCCAAACTAGTCATGCCCTAGGTTCCACTTCCATTGGCTAACAACCGTAAGCCCTCTGCACCAAGGAATTCTAACAACCCACATCAAAATGGCACAACCAAGTGGAATGTTGCAAATTATTTAGCCTAGTCCATCGCATTCCGACTTGTGGTAACGGTGGTGCTTTGCAAGATGCTCAGACCAACTGACTAACTTGGGCAACTTTCAAAATAACCCTTGGCCTCGCCTTCACTAAATTGAGCCTATAAACACCCAACTATCTGTTCAAGTCCAAACTAGTTTTTAATTTATTTTTTTTAAATCATTTGTAAACTTCCTTGACACACCAATGCCAGGATACAATTTAAATAACAATTGATTTTAGGCTATCAATTCCGATCAAGTATTTTAGGTCTAAGTATGGCTAAGTTCAATTTTTTCCAAAATGTTCTACTTCATACTATTATAAACTAAATTTTCATAAGGTGTCAAGGCATATTTAATTCAATGTCAAAATTGGCTACACAATGGAATTGGAATATCTATAAATCTAAGACAGCATTGAAATTAAATTGAATAGAAATAAGTATGCAACAATAATTTAAAACATAATTTAAAATATTTGGATCAAACGTGATCAAGTATGTAACTTGCCTTGCAAATAATTGTTGTTGTGAAACGACATCAAAATCGACTTTGAAGTCATAAATCTATGAAAAAAAGCCAAAATCGACCAAATTTAAATAAATTTAAAATTAAATAATTTTAGTATATATCTAGATCTTGATTTTATATGAATTTAGAAATTTGAATCACTTGAATCGAGCTCGACGAAGAGAATAGTTAAGATTGTAATTGACATGAAATGATAGAAATGGAATTTCTAGAATTTGTTGAATTATTTTCTAAGAAATCCCTTTATTATGATGTCAGTGGAATTTGGTGAATTGATTTTCTAAAGAAAAAGGAAATAAAACACGTGCACTGGGGCAACCACGTGGCGACTAGGGTGAGGTGGTGATGAGGTGGCATGAGGTGTCGATGCGTGGCATGACATGGTGGGGGCAAGGTAGTCGAGTCGAGATCCTAAGTTGGATCGATTTGCCTTCGTAGGATCGAATCGTAGTATCGAATCGTAGAATCGCGATTCTATGGAATTGTAAAATACACATATTTAACATCTATATTATAAGTTTGTATAATTCTTATATGGTTTATCACTTACTTATAATCTAAAAAGGGACAAAGAACTTTTATCGACAAATGTGAAAAGCATAATGGTACTGACATGATAGGTGATATAGTTCGAACTACAGGAGAACAACCAATGACCATGACTAGTTTACTACAATTACATGATAAATGTTCACAACTTTTGTAAATCAATATCTAATTGCAACACGCATGTTCCTTAAAAGCACTAGACATCCAGAATAAAAATAGCTTATCATTCTCAAGCTCAAGATTGCTCATGTTATAATATAGATATTTGTACTAGCATTATCACACTAATATTTATAGTTTCATTCTCAGAAATTAATATCAATAAATTTTGCTCTAAAACAAAATATCAGCAAGCCCTGACCTATAAAAAATTATAAAAAAATTGCAAAAAAATGTATTTTTTTGTCCAAACGATTCTACCACGACTTTACTCTGCGATTCTACACGATTCTACGCAATTCTACGATTTGGATCGCGACTCTACCACGATTCTACCTGATTCCGATTCACGGTGCGATTTGGATCGACAGGCTGTCATGGGTTCATAGAATCGTAAGATTCTAAGAGTAGGATCGCGATTCTAACTACCTTGGTAGGCGGCGCGAGGGACCAAGGACGGTCGACGAACAGCGGTGATGGTACCATCGGAGAGAGGAGATGGGGAAGGTGGTGCTCACCTCGGTGGCGATGAGACACGTGGGGATCATTAGCGGTGAGGGCGGTGGTGGTGGCGGTGGCTAGATGCGGCTCGCGGTGGCACAAGAGCTCCAAGAGGCGAGGAGCGCATGGCATAGAACATGCAAAGTTGAACCCAGTGGTCGGGGCAAAGGTGGCGGGCGTTGTCGACGACGTTGGAGAACGCGGAAGGAGCTCGGCCGTGGGAGGAAATGTTCTGTTTACGGTGAGGAGAAAGGGTGAGAGGATATGAGACTCGAGTGAGGAGATGAGTGAAAGGAGGGGCTCCTGGGTCTCTCATTTATAGGTCAAGGGGGGTGGCCGGGGAGGGAGATCGCGTGCAGAGGTCAAGTCGGGGCGGTGGTGTGATTTGGGGATTAGGGACGAAGAAGGAAAGGAGAATCACCGAAATGGACGTTGTGATGAGACAGGGTTTTTATGGCATCGATGGTGCAAAGATTCGGGGAGGAAATCATGGGATTTAATGAACTTATGCAAGTGCTCATGGCGGTTCTGTGCGGGCGACTGGAGGTGGAAGAACGAGGGAGGAAGAAAGGGGTGCAGCGTAATGGGCCGTGGGGAAAAGGTGAGCCAGGTGGGAAAAAAATGGAAAATGGGCCAGATAAATTGGGTTTCGGCCCAAAGTTGAATTTCTAAATTTTTAAGGTTTTAGTAATTTCTAAAATTGAGTTAATTCAATTAGGCTTTTGGAAAATAGCAAATAGAGTTAAAAAAATTCTAGAAAAATTTACAAAAACTCCTTGAATTATTTTGAACATAATAAAAATATTTCCAACTTAAAGTTGGCTTTTATTTTTTGCAAATAAATTATTTTTAATTTCTAAAAAATAGGAAAAACCTTTTTAAAATCCAAAAAATTCAAGAAATTAATTAAAGTTTTCTTTTTAACTTTAAATCCTATAAAACCCAGAAAACTCAATAAATTTTCTTTTTTACTTCTAAAATCTAGGAAATTCAAGAAAGTTAAGAAAACTCTTTTGAAACTCAGAAAATCCAATAAAATAATAACTTTATTAATTTTAATTTTGGTAACGAAACTTTGGGATGTTACAGGTCCACTTGTCAGCCTCTCAGTTTTTTAACGCATTTTAATACTGAAAACTGTAGATGGGTCCCACATGTTAGGAAACACCAAGTTAGGAAAAGACATTAGTAGAATATAGAACATGTTATGACGCGGTTGGGTGAGGTTCAAGCTCACCAAAGGGAGCTCTTTGGCTCTTTGCCTGTCGGAAAAAGGCGGCAATAGGAGATGGTTGGCATGGGCACAATGATGCAATGCATAGCACGGAGGCGACAGGAGCAGGTGACTACAAAATTGGTGGGCGGCATTGCACACCAGGGATAGGTGGAGCAGGTGCGAGCATGGTGCGCACGCAGGCACGAGCGTAAGGTGGACGAAGGCTTCTGACGTGAGGGCCTGGCGCTTTAGTGAGAGAGAGAGAGCGAGGGAGTGGGGTGGGCTTGGCTGGGCCATGGCGGCGCATGAACGAAATGGGCCATGGTAGTTTTGGCCCAAAGGCGAGCGAGAAAATAGAATTTGGTTTGAAAATTTCTAGAAACGGCTGAGAGTTTAAGGAATTTCTAAATATAGAAAATGGGCTCGAAAAAATATGACAATTTTGTGGAGCTCCAGACATAGTGTACATGCTTGTGAAATTTTTCTAGAATTTTATTTGTTCTTCATTGTTCTCGAAACTTCTTTCAAGCTACTATTTGTATACAATTGCAATAATTGTTTTAGGGAAATTTCAAAAACATGGTAAAATTTATTCCCACATTTATCCTCGGTACAAATATCCCAATTTTGGATTTTTGGGATGCGACAATGTCTCTCTGATGAAGTAAAGTACTCGGTGATCAAGGAAATTTCACCGAATAAATTATGGAGTAACTTAGAAGAATTGTATATGGCAAAATCGTTGACAAACCTATAAGTGCTAAAGTGGAAACTGTATAGATTGCGTATGGAGGAAGGCACATGATTTCTTGATCATCTCTCAATGCCTTCAACAAGCTTGTCACATAGCAGATTAGTGTGGATGAGAAAACTGAGGAGAACGACATGGTCGTCATACTAGCATTATTTCTACCACCATCATGGTGTAGTTGGTGCTGAATATTCTCATTGAGAAAATCATTCTCAACTTTAAGGATGTAGTTGCATATCTATTGGAGGCCGAGTCCTTGAAGAACCCATCGGAATCTTCATCCCTGGGTGATCAAGCATGGGCTGTTGTGGGTGTTGCAAACAAGAGAAAAAGTCACAGGAAGAAGAAGGATAAGAGCAAGGGCACACATGTATGCTATCTATGTGACGAGGAAGGTCATATGATACAAGACTGTCTGAGTTTGAAGAAAATGACGGGTGCATGTTCAGTAGCTGTAGTGAACGATGATTCAAACATACTAGTCGTCCGTATGTGAAAAGCATAATGGTAGCGACATGATAGGTGATATAGTTACGAACTACGGAGAGAACAACCAATGACCATGACTAGTTTACTACAATTACATGATAAATGTTCACAACTTTTGTAAATCAATATCTAATTGCAACACGGCATGTTCCTTAAAAGCGACTAGACATCCGGGAATAAAAATAGCTTATCATTCTCAAGCTCAAGATTGCTCATGTTATAATATAGATATTTGTACTAGCATTATCACACTAATATTTATAGTTTCATTCTCGAAAATTAATATCAATAAATTTTGCTCTAAAACAAAATATCGCAATACGACCTATAAAAATTATAAAAAAATTGCAAAAAAATGTATTTTTGTCCAAACGATTCTACGACTTTACTCTGCGATTCTACGATTCTCGCAATTCTACGATTTGGATCGCGACTCTACCATTCTACACGATTAGATTCACGCAGTGCGATTTGGATCGACAGTGTCATGGGTTCATAGAATCGTAAGATTCTAAGAGTAGGATCGCGATTCTAACTACCTTGGTAGGCGGCGCCGAGGACCAAGGGTGTCGACGAACAGCGGTGATGGTACCATCGGAGAGAGATGGGAAGGTGGTGCTCACCTCGGTGGCGATGAGACACGTGGGGATCATTAGCGGTGAGGCGGTGGTGGTGGCGGTGGCTAGATGCGGCTCATGGTGGCACAGAGCTCCAGTGAGCGAGCGCATGGCATAGAACATGCAAAGTTGAACCCGATGGTGGGGCAAAGGTGGCGGGCGTTGTCGGCAGCGTTAGGAGCAGCGGCGCGGAAGGAGCTTCGGCGGTGGGAGAAATGTCCATTACTGTGGTGAGGAGAAAGGGTGAGAGGATATGAGACTCGAGTGAGAGATGAGTGAAAGGAGGGCTCTGGGTCTCTCATTTATAGGTCAAGGGGTGGCCGGGAGGGAGATCGCGTGCGAGGGTCAAGTCAGGCGGTGGTGTGATTTGGGGATTAGGGGCGAAGAAGGAAAGGAGAATCACCGAAATGGGCGTTGTGATGAGAGCAGAGGTTTTATGGCATCGATGGTGCAAAGATCGGGGAGAAATCATGGGATTTAATGAACTTATGCAAGTGCTCATGGCGGTTCTGTGCGGGCGACTGGAGGTGGAAGAACGAGGGAGGAAGAAAGGGGCTGGCGCGTGGGCTGGGCCGTGGGGAAAAGGTGAGCCAGGTGGGAAAAAAATGGAAAATGGGCCAGATAAATTGGGTTTCGGCCCAAAGTTGAATTTCTAAATTTTTAAGGTTTTAGTAATTTCTAAAATTGAGTTAATTCAATTAGGCTTTTGGAAAATAGCAAATAGAGTTAAAAAAATTCTAGAAAAATTTACAAAAACTCCTTGAATTATTTTGAACATAATAAAAATATTTCCAACTTAAAGTTGGCTTTTATTTTTTGCAAATAAATTATTTTTAATTTCTAAAAAATAGGAAAAACCTTTTTAAAATCCAGAAAATTCAAGAAATTAATTAAAGTTTTCTTTTTAACTTTAAATCCAATAAAACCCAGAAAACTCAATAAATTTTCTTTTTTACTTCTAAAATCTAGGAAATTCAAGAAAGTTAAGAAAACTCTTTTGAAACTCGAAAAATCCAATAAAATAATAACTTTATTAATTTTAATTTTGGTATGAAACTTTGGGATGTTACAGGTCCACTTATCGACCTCTCGGTTTTTAACGCATTTTATCTGAAAGCGTAGATGGGTCCCACATGTTAGGAAACACCAAGTTAGGAAAAGACATTAGTAGAATATAGAACATGTTATGGCGCGGTTGGGTGAGGTTCAAGCTCACCAAAGGAGCTCTTTGGCTCTTTGCTGTTCGAGAAAAAGCGGCAATAGGAGATGGTTGGCATGGGCACAATGATGCAATGCATAGCACGGAGGCGGCAGAGCGGTGACTACAAATTGGTGGGCGGCATTGCACACGGGGATAGGTGGAGCGGTGCGAGCATGGAGTGCGCGCAGCACGAGCGTAAGGTGGGCGAGCTTCGACGTGAGGGCACAGCGCTTTAGTGAGAGAGAGAGTGGGGTGGGGTGGGCTTGGTGGGCCATGGCGGCGCATGAGCGAATGGGCCATGGTAGTTTTGGCCCAAAGGCGTGCGAAAATAGAATTTGGTTTGAAATTTCTAGAAAGCAGTGAGAGTTTAAGGAATTTCTAAATATAGAAAATGGGCTCGAAAAATATGACAATTTTGTGGAGCTCGAGACATAGTGTACATGCTTGTGAAATTTTTCTAGAATTTTATTTGTTCTTCATTGTTCTCGAAACTTCTTTCAAGCTACTATTTGTATACAATTGCAATAATTGTTTTAGGGAAATTTCAAAAACATGGTAAAATTTATTCCCACATTTATCCTCGGTACAAATATCCCAATTTTGGATTTTTGGGATGCGACAATGTCTCTCTGATGAAGTAAAGTACTCGGTGATCAAGGAAATTTCACCAATAAATTATGGAGTAACTTAGAAGAATTGTATATGGCAAAATCGTTGACAAACCTATAAGTGCTAAAGTGGAAACTGTATAGATTGCGTATGGAGGAAGGCACATGATTTCTTGATCATCTCTCAATGCCTTCAACAAGCTTGTCACATAGCAGATTAGTGTGGATGAGAAAACTGAGGAGAACGACATGGTCGTCATACTAGCATTATTTCTACCACCATCATGGTGTAGTTGGTGCTGAATATTCTCATTGAGAAAATCATTCTCAACTTTAAGGATGTAGTTGCATATCTATTGGAGGCCGAGTCCTTGAAGAACCCATCGGAATCTTCATCCTGGGTGATCAAGCATGGGTCATTGTGGGTGTTGCAAACAAGAGAAAAAGTCACAGGAAGAAGAAGGATAAGAGCAAGGGCACACATGTATGCTATCTATGTGACGAGGAAGGTCATATGATACAAGACTGTCTGAGTTTGAAGAAAATGACGGGTGCATGTTCAGTAGCTGTAGTGAACGATGATTCAAACATACTAGTCGTCTGTTAATCAGGTACTTCTCATGGATGGATATTAGATTTGGGTTGTTGCTTCCACATATGTTCGACGAGAGAGATGTTTGACAAAGGATCTCTACGCCTGGTAGATGAAACTATTCACTTAGCATATTGCAAGGAATATGTATTTACTGAGGTGGAAATGGTTACATTGGAGATGTATATTTGAGCACATCGCACATTAACGTTAGTTCGCCATGTTCTTGGCTTAAAAAAGAAACTAATCATGAAAAGTATCTAAAGCAATGGAGGATACTAATTAATGGGTAATCTTGAACGTGGAGCAACCAATGGGAGATTTGATAAAAATCCTGGTCAGGAGAAGGAAACCATGTCATCAACGGTAGGTACTTAGATATGATCTGCAGTTATGTGCGGAACTACAAAAATGATTATAAACTCTAACAATCGCAGAGGCATACGCACAGACTATTGGAAGAAGGAAGATGTTGTGGGACCAACAACGTGGTACCGACGAGTAGGTGGAGCTTAGAGACGGTACAAACCTATGACATGGAGTGTTGGTGATATGCCTTATAGGCAATCATAGAGATGATTGTATCACGTCTATGTTTATGAGTTATAGCATAAATGGTATTATGTTCCTTGAATAAATTATTATTTATAAATATTAACAAGTATGTGACTTGTTCGTGAAGCTCTTTAAGTTATATGATGTCATTCTAAATGTATCCCTAGTCGGATGTCACTGGTCGAAATATTAGTGACTTATCAATCAGCATATCTATTGATTGATGACTATGTTTCACTAGTCATGGATATGGGGATATTGAGTCAATAATGTGGACACATATTAGAGAACATGGTGTTGAATTAACCCACCTTGAGACGCTATTAAGATTGTTATGATTTTGTATGTCATCAGTTGGTCTCAAGTAATATGATGTATAATCCTTAGACCTGAGATCAGCATGATTTTCTACATATGTAATTGTAACACCCCAGCTCCAAATGAGTCTGGAATGCTACAAGAACTAAACTAACTAGAACAATCTATAAATTTTTCGACAGAACTTCCTTTGTATAAACAACGAAATCGAGGTACTAACAGATAACCATGGCATTTATTATTACTTCTATAATCCAAATCTTTCATGCATATAAAATAATCTTACGATTGCAAGCAATTAACATCATTCTCATAACCACGAATAATCCGACAACCAACATCATAAAACATCCATAGATGGTTTCCACACATTATTTATTCCGAGTGGAACTAAATAGCAATTGCATAAATGTTGTGAGGTAGTGCGTGCTTTCAATGTCTACTCCCTCCCATGCATGGCGTTCTTGCGGAAGTACCTATAACAAGACAAAGCAATGGTGAGTCATACGATTTCAGCAAGTATCAACAAGGTTGCAACATTCATATAGACATAACATCTAAAAACAACTTTATTCAACACGGTATAGCATTTCAAATATTAAAATGATGATAATGCTATGCACTCTTTATCTTTATCTCTTTCACATTTCTACAGGTAATGCGGGTATTCATCCGTCAATGAATACCCATGCACGTGCCCTTTAACAAGGACCAAGAGCCTATACACACATGTATAGGGACCTTTGCCCGTCATCACAATGACGGGGACCTCAGATCCATTGCCCACATTTCATGAATGTGGGGACCTCAAGCTTTGTCATTACATATGACAGGGACCTCAACAATGTACTCTTGATCACCACGTGACCAAGTCTCAATGTGCTCCAACATGCATAAGTACTACAACATCATATTTTCAATAACATAATTCAATATGTAATCAGTATGTAAACAATAGCATCGGAAGGAACCTTAAACATAACTTGCAAGCATCAACACAACTAGAATCATCTCCACAACACATTCACGTGGCAATGATGAACAATACACCACTCAATCATGACATGCAACCAATACTACGCATAAACCCGAATACTTGCCTCAACCGTGCGAACGGTGGGCGCGAAGAGGGTGCTACTCTTGGAATCACGCTTCCACCTGGACATGAAGAAAACCCCATTCTAAGACCAACATTCTGGACCAAAATCATAAATAACATCGCAATTGAACTCGCTAACATCTTAGCATTTTCTAATTCTCATAATTTCTAGCGATCGATCACTGGACAGCTAGCTTCTAAAATACGTAACTTTCTGCTCGGGTGTCCAAATAAGATGATCTTGGACATTCTGGAAAGGTAATTAAAATTTCTAACAATCGCAGAGGCATACGCATTCGGACATCTATTGGAAGAAGGAAGATGTTGTGGGACCAAACATTTCACGTGGTACCTGAACAGTAGGTGGAGCTTCAGAGACGTTCGTCAAACCTAGTGACATGGAGTGTTGGTGATATGCCCTCTATAGGCAATCATAGAGATGATTGTATCACGAAACACTATGTTTATGAGTTATAGCATAAATGGTATTATGTTCCTTGAATAAATTATTATTTATAAATATTAACAAGTATGTGACTTGTTTACGTGAAGCTCTTTCCGAAAATATATGATGTCATTCTAAATGTATCCCTAGTCGAACGGATGTCACGCAGGGATCGAAATATTAGTGACTTATCAATCAAGATATCTATTGATTGATGACTATGTTTCACTAGTCATGGATATGGGGATATTGAGTCAATAATGGGGACACATATTAGAGAACATGGTGTTGAATTAACCCACCTTGAGACGCTATTAAGATTGTTATGATTTTGTATGTCATCGCTGGTCTCAAGTAATATGATCCCTATAATCTTTAGACTTCTTTCAGATCGCATGGTTTTCTACATATGTAATAGTACACTTAGGGGTTGCCACACATTACTCCGTTACTAGGTAGTTATAAATGTAGCTTTTGGGTATGATATGAAACATACGGAGGGATGTGACTGGACGGATATAGGATTTGCCCCTCCTAACATAACAAGAAAGATATCTTTAGGCCCCTCGATGTGGTCGGATAAAGAAAGTGCATGGCCATGCCACTATTGGTCGAAGAGTTCACTACTACAAAAAGGCTAATACTAGACGCCTCATCACGGACGGTTGACTAAAATCATCAGATTACATGCAATCGCTGCAGCGGTTTTGGTTTAGAGATCGCTCATTATTTACTAGCTGCGCTAAAAACCGTCTGTGAAGAGGCCAATATCACAGACGGTTCATATTGAAAACTGTCTGTGAAGTATCACACACGGTTCTTAACACGAATCGTCTGTGATAATTGTAGACTTCACAAACGGTTCATGATACGAACCGTCTGTGATAAGTATAATATCACAGACGGTTTTTAATCTGAACCGTCTGTGATACTAGCTTATCACAGACGATTTTTAATATGAACCGTCTGTGATACTAGCTTATCACAGACGGTTTTTATTTGAAATTGTCTGTGATTCATGAAAATTTTTGAACACTTGCGCGGGAGGTGAAATGTTTTGGCGCTGTTCTTATATATTATACCCACCCCCACTTTGTCGTCCATTAGTATCTCCCTCTCCCCTCCCCACGTCGAGCTCCGGCGACCGCCCTCGATTCCGCGGCGCGGTTCGGCGAGGAGATGCAGCCGACGTGGAGGAGGAGGGACACGTAGGTGATCCATGTCTGCCGCAGGAGATAGACTGCCAGAAGGTACGTGTATATCCCTAAAACATACACAATTTGTTGGTTGGTTGATGATTCTTATTTTATTTGTACCTAATGTCGGAGCGCCGCCGGAGGTTTTTGGTCGTCTCTCCTTGCCGACAAGCTTGAGTCAAACTCAGACGACATGCAAGAATAGCTTGCGATATGCTGGTGAGGTACAGAGAGAAGCAGTGTTGAACCAATCCAAAAAGCCGATGAGTTATTCAGGAGTTTGGAGGCACAGATGGTTTCTAGCTAGTTTAACTTGATAACTTTATTCTTTTTTCCCATTCGGAGGGGACGTTGTGAAACCTTTTGGTTTCCCTTTCCTATAATGTGTTTGCCATCAGAATTTTACTTTGATTTTAGTTGTCTTATTAGAGGTTGCATATAGAAAGTACTGTCCAGCAATTGATTAGTTTGGCTTAAAATCCGATTTTTTTTTGCAATAGAAAAAACTATCACAAACGGTTCTGAACAAGAACCGTCTATGATAATTACTTATCACAGACGATTCTTGTTCAGAATCATCTATGAAAAAAGCTATCATAGACGGTTCTTAACAAGAATCGTCTATGTGGTAGCTTTTTTCATAGACGGTTCAAAAACCGTCTGTGATGACTCCTATCATCACTGACCTATAAAGTCAGATGGTTCAGAAAAACCGTCTGTGATGACGATTTTAAACCGTCTGTGATGACCTTTTCTGTAGTAGTAGTAGTTCGCAACATGAAGTTAACCAGCACTTGATCGAGAAAGTATTGAACAGTTCATGGATGACATATATCTCACCTAGAGTTCAACCAGATATCGTGAGGTAAAAGGAGAATACACAAGCAGGTCGTTTAGTCTGACTAGATACAAACTTGTTGTATGGAGATACAGACTGGTCGTGAGCTGGTCGTACATGATCACTAACTGGTTGGTGAACTGGTCGTAAGTTGTTACAAACTGGTCGTGACTAAATATGGACTGGTCGTATAGAGATACGAGCTGGTCGTAAGTGATAACGAGCTGGTCGTAGATCATATTGCATAAAATTCGTCCAATATAATATTTGTGTGTATTCGGAATCGTTATATCCTACTAGGAACCGATAACGACTTGTGGTCGGAAAGAAGTTTCCGAGTAACAACCAATTATGCATGAATCTACCGGGTCACACACTTAACTGGTTGAAACAAACCAGTTCAAATAGGAACCGTTATGGGCTCTTTATAAGGGGATGCATGGGGCTATTGGGACACAAGAGAGTTGCTCTACCGAAATCCTACCCGCCATCTCCCCGAAGGCCCTACCGTACGCATTGGTGCTAGCACACCGATGTACGACGTTCCACCTCTAGATGTGTGGATACCGTAGAGGCGTTGCTACAGTTGCTGCTGCGCTGATCGAGGATAATCCACGACCTACGCAAGGAATGTGATAGCTTGCTGGAGGAGACGATCGGTGCGGAGGATGTGGGACGATCAACTACAACCACTACATGATGCGCTCAATGTTGGATTAGGTTGCTCTAAGTCTTCTTCCGCTGCACTGCTCATCTAGTGACGACTGTCTATGATCTCTTGCTTGCATGACTTTCTGGTTTACGTGGTAAAATTTTTGAATTGTTAGTTAGTGTAGCATACCCGTATCCCTACATGGAGGGCTGTAGGAACAAGATGTGTAGTTAACCAAACTACATAACAAATAAACTCTCAGGTGGAGGGTCCGGGCAGTCAAGGCCGGACACCGAAAGCCACATTGTGGTGATGTGCATGAGCCCTTGTGGTGGGGGTACTCCCAAAGGTGGGAGGTAAAACAAAAAAAGAAGAAAAAAGGTAGTGCTGACTTGGAGCGAATTATTGGAGGAGCATGATGACTTCAACGGATAAGAGTCAATATGAATATTGTTGTGTATGGTGACTCATATCCTAATGTAGTAGGCCTTTGAGAGATATGCTACAAGGAAAACTGATGAATCCTAATAGGATTAGAATTGCTACTTCTATTTATAGTATGATTCCTACTTCTCTCTGAAGGAGAACAAAATGCACTACATAAAGACATAGGGTGGCCATAGGAACCCAAGTAAGCAAGCAAGAAGCAACCAAGCAAGGAACTCATTCATAGTAGAGGCGCATGAGAGGATTGGGGTCTGACTTATTCTTTAGCATTAGTTTTTGTATAAGGCAGGAATCCAAGGGTTTTAAGATGTTCAAAAGGGTTACGAGAGAACAGCAATTCGTTGTATTTTTTTGAGGTTGTGTTTAAAAAATTTATGGTTGACTTCGCTAAATCTTTCTCTCTGGTCGTGATTATTTCGTCGTGTTATCTTAATTCTCTTTACGAGATTATCTTTTGTTTTTGATATTGTATATGCTTCTGTTGTATCTTGATATGATTGGACGTTACAAGAGTATAAAATAGCTGTACACGTATCGCCTTTCGATCGACGAGTCATGGCACGAACCGACTGATCGAGTGCCGTAGTACAACTGTTTAGATACGCGTTCGTCGTTACGTGCGCTTTGAAGTACACTACGACAACACGTACGGACGCTAGCTAGCTAAGTCGGCAGTAGGCTGTGTGTACTATATATGTACAGCCCCCTATAAATCGTCCAAAGCTCGCCTCTACATTGTCGTGTACGCTTTGTACAGCCTTGTGTGCAACTGTGCATGCATGCGTGTTGATGTGTTAAGGGGAGAGAGAGCAACTAACTAGCTTTGTATTGGTCGAGTCTACATGCATGGTACGTTACAAAAGCTGCGTCCAGCAGCCAGGTAGCAGCAGTAGCTTTAGGTAGTACTGCGTGGCTACTACCGCGAGCCAGAGAGAGAGAGAGAGAGAGAGAGAGAGAGAGAGCGCGCGCGCAGAGGCAACGTTACTAGGAGTACGCTGTGGCTGGAATGAAGAGCCAGCGTTTGCTTTTTGGTCGTGCGTCTTTTGGAGCCGGCGGTGTCGGGCGCATGTGTGGGCACGTCAAGAGCGCGCATCAGGCACGTCCGTGTGCGCGCGAGGAGCTAGCAAGCTAACGTATCATCCCCAAAGGCAGTCTAGCCGATCGGTTCGTAGCATGTTTATATGCGTGGCTGGCAAACAATCTTGCATGATCTAGCGTGCTCCCAAGAAGGATTGTAATTTGGGTTAATTTCTTATATATATCACTGAAAATTTCTAAAATTTCTGATTGTGTCACCAACACGTGAGGTTTGGTCCCACGTGTCAGTGATACAATGAGTGACATATAAAGAAAGATATATTTTTATGGTAAATAAGGAATTGCCACTTTTAATTTGCAGTCTAGCTCTTGGAGATGTACATGGATGTTTTGTGCTACTTATATTTTCTTTTCTTTTCTTTCAAAAAAAAAATTGCTACGCAACATTCCACTGATTTTTTTTTTTTATGAAATTGAAATCCTCACATCTAGATCAACATCACAATTCGAGCACCGACGATGCTCCGTCTCTGGTGAAGCTGAGCCTGCGTGCAAGCGCCACCGCTGGCACCAGCTTTGCTCGGCTGCTACCGTATCCTCCCTCTTTTCCTTATATTAAGGAGACACAACTGAAGAGAGGACGACTATGGCCTCTGCGATTGATAGGCATGATTTGATCGAATGACACAAAATTCAACTTAAATCACTCATATTTTCAATTGAATGTTATATAGTCACCCCCATCTACTAAAAAACAATGAAAGGGTTTACGATGCCCCCGAACCTTAGATTTGTGGGGGACCAATGGTGGCCAGCGAGAGCACTGACGCCTCCGAAGGCCAGGAGGCAAGCACGAGGGAGGCGGAAGTTAGCGGCAGTTGGCGGCGACGGGTTGGTGAATGAGGAGGGCGACGACAGCAACCATTGCAGGAGACGGCAACAACGAGGGACACTAGGTGCTGGTGCATCCTCGCTACGTAGTGTTTGTGGCGGCATGAATGGAGAGGCAGAGAGGTAGGAGTTTTTTTTGCTCATTTGGCATATTTTCATGACGAAATGAAAAATCTAGCCTCCCCTCTAGCGAATTGGCCAAAATGGCATCGCAGATGGAGGGGCCGACGACATGTGTCCCCTGTAGTGCTCCGGAGCACTACACTGTCCTATCGCTCACCTGGAGCACAACAGGACATGTGCTGCGCCTCGCCCTCGGTGGCCTGCAGCTTCCCTGCCATGTGTGACCGGGCTCGCCATCATGTTGCTCATCGCGTTCGTGCCCCACCTACCGTTCACCCGCCGATCATCGCCGCACCGCTCACCCACCCACGTGCACCGCACCGGCTTCTAGCGTCCGATATCGCACCGCACTTGCTACATCCAGTCACATCCTCATGTCACTTCAACGTCCCTTGCGTCATGCCGCGGTCGACCAGTCACGCCCTTGCCGCTCACTCGGAGCCCTAGAGTCACTTCCCATGGCTATAAAAGCCCGCGCCCATCGCTCTCAACCCCCACACCAGCTTGAATTGCTCAACGCAGAGGGAAAGAGAGGAGCGAGCGAGAGACAGAGCAGATGAATATTTTTCTGATTTTGCTGCTAATTTGTTTTAGTAGAAATAGTTCTACTTAGAGCGAAATTCTTCAAGAAGAGGTATTTTTCGCATGCATTATGTATATTAACTATGTAATTAGTGTTTAATTAGCTTCTTGACAATGATAGGAATATAGTCATCATTAATTTAGTAGTTTGTTAATTATCCACTGATTAGGTAGCATAATTAGATAAGGATTACCAAAGTGTAGTTGCTTTGGCGACGTAGAAAAATCTAGACTAAATAGTGCAAACTGTTAAGGTGACTGTGTACAAAATCGGGTACATGTTGCGAATGTGTTTAGCACGATTGTTGGCTAAGTAGGAGCCATATTTAAATATGGTCGTTGATGGTTATGGTATTTTTGGCGCGCATGATTAGCAAGATAGTCGATAATAATTTACTAGTATGTTATTTATGCACTGATTAGTTAATTTATTAGGTCTGGATTATCAAAGTTTAGTTGCTTTGGCGATGTAGGAAAATATAGACTAAGTATTGCAAACTATTCAGGTGAATGTGTACAAATAAAATATTTAGCACATATTGTGCAAAATTTTAATATTTTGTTAATTATCCACTGATTAGGTAACATAATTAGACTAGGATCACCAAAGTGTAGTTGCTTTGGGGATGTAGAAAAATATAGATTAAATAGTGGAAACTGTTTAGGTGATTGCGTACAAATGAAATGTTTAGCACATATTGTGTAAAAATAATGGTGCAGTGCGTCTGAAGTTTTTTCACGTAAATGTAAGTGTAAGTGTTGCAAATGTGTTTAGCATAATTGTTTGGTATGTAGGGAAATATGTGAATTGCCAGGTACATAGTTTAATCCATAGGAAGTAAAAACAGTGAATTGCTGGTGTCGATGATCGGAACACATAGTCCCCTATCGAAATTACTGTAACAGCCCTAACTTAGGGTTTGTATTTCAAATGTAAAATTATGAGGAGAAATAAAAACTTTTGATGCCTCATGAAATCATTTGGAAGTTTTCCAAATTTTCCCTAAACAATTTCCATTTTCTAGAATTTGTTCTTGCGAATGGAAGTTGTTGCCAACAAATTATTAGCCTTAAAACTTGTGATCATCCTCTGAAAATATTTTTCCTATCATCTTGATCATCCTAGCTACCTCTCTGAATTATTTCACAATTTTTAGATTTTATTTGCTATTTCAAATGGCCAAGTCAAACTAGTTTGAAATCTGGTCAAACTTCTGTACAGCAGCTTGTGAATTTTATTGGGAGAAATCTAGTGCATAAAAACTCCTGGAAAAATTACACAAGGTTTTCCTCTATTCCAGTAAGCTCCATAAAAATTTCGGAATTTTGGAGCTCTAGAGCTACCTCTAAAATTCCCCAAACCTTCTTTGTCTTTCTAATTCAAATCGGAATCATCGTTCCTCGGCTCGGACCCAACTCGCACTCGAGTCCGACCCGCACCTCTTGGCTCGGTCGCGCCACTTAGCTGCACCGTCCAATCGACCGTCCGATGCGATCGAACGATCCACGCTCGCGTATGCAAACGACTGTCCGAATGCATACATCAATCTCGACCGCCCATCTCGGATCCAACGGCCAAGATATTCTTGATCGAGTCCGACCACTCGTCGCGCCGCACTGCCTCTCGCTCACGCCGCTTTGCTTCTTTCGTTGACGAGTGGACCCCACCGCCAAGACGCCTCGCCTTCTCCGCTCTCACCGGAGCTCGCGCCACGCCGCGCATGCTCGCCACGCACTCGCGCGCGCCACCTATTGCCCGCGTGTCCGTCTCCGGCGCCGCGGGGTCTCATCTACCCACCGAGCTCATTCATTTCTTCTACCCCATTCTCATGCCTTCTCCGCCCATTTTTGGTTTCGCCGAGAGGAACCCGGAGCGCCGCCGTGTTAGCGCCGCCCTTGAGCCCGCGACCGCACTCACCGTGATCCACGCCGACGCCGCCTCCATTTTGCCCACCGGTCCTTGGCGCCCCGTGAATCACCGTGGTGGTATCGTCGTCCCCGCCTCCGGCTCTCTCCGTAAGCTCGCTTGCGATCCGTGAGTCTCTAGCCCCGCTACTTGGTCCTCGTGATCGCAATCCTCCACCGAGTCTAACGGAGGCCTCGCCTATCTTTGGTGCATCGTGGAGGGTGTGCGCCGGTTCTTCTCCGAGCACGGTATTTCGCCGCAAGGGCGCTTCCGCCACCTCGGTGCTCGTCGTCGTCTTGATCGTGGGCATAACTTTCCGAGTCAAGGCGAAGGCCGTGCGCACCTTCCCGGCTTCGCCGTCAGAAGGCCATCTCCGCGGTAGCCGCATCTTCTTCCCGCCTCCGCCGTCGTGAGCTCATCTCCGCAACCATCGGGCTCGCGCCGCCGCCTTCGTGTTCGCAAGTCTCGTGAACCCGGGTATCACTCACTCGCCTTGGAGCCGATCGTTTGCAAGTTCAACTGCGCGCCGCTGCCGCTCCGTCGGCGCGCGGCGAGCCGCCGTGTCATCTCATTAGCGCTAATCTTGTTTAGTGTAGTCACCGACTTGTGGGCCCTTGCGTTAATCATGTTTAGAAATCGTCTAATCCAACCGCTATGTTTCACCTTGAGTCTCGTCATGTGGGCCCGGAATGTCGCTTAGGGATTGTGTAGTTTCGCACACGCTTTCTCGTCGGAAGCGATTTTCGCTAGGTATATGTGTTAGGATTGCATTCGTTAAGTCAAGACGATTCTTTGAATACGCCGACGCGCTTTCTACGGTGGGTCAATGTCTCTGGTCGCCTGCGCTACGGCCCATCTGTCGTCTAGGGCTAGCCACCGTGGGTATAAAAAGGTTTTAAATGCTTTATTGATTTCAAATGCTTTTCGATGCAATCGTTAATCCAAATAAACTTAGAAAATGCATACTAATTCAATTTATCTCCAAATCGCATGAAACCAGTCTTGATAATTGTCATTTTAAATTTACTAATTACTAAAATTAGTTCAACCATGTCTCTGTTAGCAAAAATCATAATAAATTAAATGATGTATTATGTAGTTTCCAAATTAGAAAATTCATATCTCTTTCAATAATTATCTAAATACATGGAACCAATTTTGTAAATTCTCATTTTTAGTATACTAATTATCGAATAGGTTTTAGTTATGTTTCATATTAAAATTTTGCTAAGTAATTAACTAGTGCTTTAATGTGTATGTTAGCTTGGGAAATTGCTAGAAAATTCATCACCACTTCAAACAAATTATTTCTCTGTTTCTAAAAATGTGTTAGATCTTGTTTAGGCTGTTGTGTAAAGCTTGGAATGTTTTGATGTTGTTGTATGTTTGAGCTTTGTTTGTTATTCGTTCTTATTCACGTTATTTGTTCAATCGGTAGGCTTCACATTTGCGGTAACCCCGAGAGTGATCCTCTCGCAATGTGTTGAGCCTATTGAGCAAAGAAGTGCAAAAGCGCTTTGATCATGTTTATCCCAGTATTTTAAAGTCTAATATTTTGTTTCAATCCGTATGTATGCATCGCTAATTTGTGTTAAATTGGTTAGTTAATCCTTTAGATGCATAATCAGTAGGCAAATGATTATCCTCTACTACCGAGCCTGTGTTATTTGTCGTGATTAGAGATCATTGGATGATCTCTTGTCACTTAGTAGATACGATTTCACCGCTTAGACATGCTTAGTATCGGTAGAAATGGGCGTTATCGACTTAGTCGGTAACCTTGATCACACAAAATTTACTATAACTTTATGTTTCGGCATTTCATTATGTTTAATTGCAAAATTAAAAATGAAAACAAAAATGATTTAGACTTGGGCACAATGGTAAGACTGGTGTGATCTGTGGGTGTGACCGAAAGGTGCCCAGTCGCTTAAGGACCGAGTTACGGCGCCACCGATCGAGCATTTTGCGTGCTAACCACACTAGAGTATATGAGACCTCTCTTGACCTAGTACTTTGGCGTGTATTGGCTCGGTCGCAGGAGGTCGCAGGAGGGATGGAGGTGGGAGCATGGTAGTTGTCTGAAGAGCTTTATCCTGAGTGGGTAGTTGTCTTTTCGGCTTTACCATGTAAGCGTATGGATTTCTATCCATACGAGCGGCTCGTAGTTAATACATAATATTGGAAAAAGTCTCGTAGGACTTAGCTGTACAAAGATACCTTCGAAGTGTGCTTTGGCTTAAAGGCGGTCTCAGTGTGGGTACATTGGTACACCCCTGCAGGGTTAAAACTATTCGAATAGCCTCGCCCTAGGTTATGGACACGCTCGGATACGCCCCCCAAGAACTAGACTACAACCTTTTAAATTAAAACTTGATGGGTGGTACGAATCTGGGATTCGTGCTATTGTTGTGGTGACTATTGGGATAGTCACTTCTAGGTTGCTTATCTTTCTATTTTGTTATTATTGTTCTTCTTGTTATTTCAATTAAAATGAATTGCAACCGCCTTCAAATTGTATTACATTATTGCAAATAAAATTGGCTTTATGCAAATGAAACATATGGCCTCCACCGATAAGCTCGCATGTAGCATATGAATAGGTCTCGCTAGTTAACACGTCGGTCTTGCAGTACAAAGACAATCTTTGTACTCGTGTGCTTTGTTTAATGTTTTGGTTGCAGAGGAAGAAGGTGAGCCCCAAGGGCCTCACTGCGTGAGTTCTCGCCGCCGCAGTGTGCGACGACTAGGCTTGGCGGTCCGTCGGATGCCTTGTGGGTGAAGACACGCGATTGGCTTTGTTTATAGCCATCTTATGGCACTTTGCTTCCGCTGTCTATTTTCCATTATTTGTGTATCTTTTGGCTACGGTCCCGGTACGTAATAATTTACTCGCTATTTGTTTATCTTCCGTTTGGTAGTTGCTGTTTGGACTCTATGTTTGGTATGGAGTTGATGCATACTTTTGTGGGAGGTGTGTATACTGCTCTCTGGGAAGTATACATATCTCGAGGCTCGGTTTATTTGATTTGTGATGCTAGGACCAGGTGGTTGGTTAAGCATTACAAGCCAAATAAACTGGGGTCCTCAAAATTACTACATGAAATAATATGAGAATGCTATCAAGAATAAAGATATTTTATTACTATGGATACACTGAGTATTTGTATAAGAATACAATGGGTGTTACAGAATGATCGTAATGATCGTGATCAAGAATGTAAAAAAAAACTGAATCTATAGAATCATGTCTTTAATATACACATGATACCCCATTATAGTTATTGGAGAGGTGACAGTTAATGTCACTAAAGGCGCCTCTAATCTTCACGTGCATTCTTCAGTAGAGTATTGAACCATCGTGTCCTTTAGCCAACTGTCGAAAGTTGCTAAATGCGCCAATAACTGTTTTCCCATTAGACACATAGGAAATCGTCTTGTCTTCTAACCAGTTCACTGGTGGGAACTTATCCAAAACCGCTAGATAGTCGAACAATATCCCTAGCTGGTCGTGTCATGGGTCCAACTGGTCATCAACCAATTGGGTTGTAATAAAGCGTATTAAACTTCCTTTAAATTCTAGTTGTAGTTTCATAACCGTTACAGCGGTAGCCTGACATGTGAGCCTATTTTGATAGTGTCGTTGACTTTGGCCAAAAAGGTTGACCTAGTCATGAATCCTTGTTAGCTGGAAACATGGATATTAAGTGTATTGGGTTATTGTGGTCATAGTAATGTCCAATATTCAAGACTTGCTTGTGTTTTCGGCGATGATCTCGTACGAGGTGGACCAAGTAGGTTGGACATGTCAAGAATCTAGTTTAAGGTGGTCCGAGCGTAGGGCCTAAATCAGATGATTATTGATGAGCTGAGGTGATGCATCTGGAGGGAGTTCGACATGGAGACAATAAGGAAGAAGCTTTATTGACATTGAGGTGGTAAACTGCGCAAATAGGAAAGGGTAGGGCGTATGGGAGTTACACAAGGTGAAGGGTTGCGTTGCATGGGGCTAGTACATGCATATTGCTAGGAATCCCAAGGCGGCGATATACGAGGGACCGATGATGTATCTGCAGTTCGTACAAATGGGTCCCAGCAAACATTGATGATGCTAGGGCCAGTGGGAGCAGGGAAGCGTATGCGGTGGGTGAAAATGGGAGAACCAAATGTGCTAATTTGGAGGGAGACTCTGATAGAAGATTTGTGGAGAATTTTTTTTGAAAATGAGGGGATGAGAGAACGGCGATCGACCCGCATTGACTGCCATGAGTTTCTATTGAACCAGCCAGATGAGTAAGAGTCCAATGAGGACACTGACCCAGGCTCAGATGGTAGCGAGGAGAACACACACGAGGAATTGTGTCAATGTAGGTGCCTTACATGTCATCCAGACTGGATGATCTTGCAGTGCAGTCATTTGTATTGCCACAGGACCACGAGTCCCAATAGGGGTTTGATGATGACACCCTGTTAGTTGGGCAACATTTCCCAAACAAGGTAGCTATGTAGCAAGCTATGGCATGGTATGACGTGTCCATCAGCCTTGTGTACCGGATGCACAAGTCGAACCCAGCTCATTACACAGTGAAGTGCGTAGTGGAAGGTTGTCGTAGCAAGGTCTGGGCGCAGAAGGCGAAGGGCCATGGCATGGAATTAATGATCACAGCGATGATCGATCGTACTTGTGACCTTAGTGAGCCGCTGCAACAACATTAGATTGTCACTTTGCAAATGTAGCATGCCTCATCAGCTACCTAGTTGCGAAGGATGTGTATCTCTCCCCCCAAGATGCTATTGTCAAATGTTGCCAATTTAGTTAGTTATCCAGCCAGCTATAGCAAGGTATGATGAGCCAAGCAGAATGTGATCAAGTCCATGTACAGGACGTATGAGGAGGCATACAATCTTGAGCCTAGGATGCTTCATCAGATTATCGAAGCAAACCCCAACACATACATAAACAAGATGGACAAAAAAATATCCTGATGGAGCCCCTAACTACTCCACATTGAACTGTGTGTTCTGGGCATTTGGTCAGGCCATAGAGGGCTTCAAGTTCTATCATCCGGTGCTCACAATGGATTGCACTTTTCTTATCGGGAGGTACAAGGGCACCATTCTCACTGCGGTGGTGACAGATGCAAATGACCAATTGGCTGTGGTTCCTTCCAAATGTCAAGCGAGCCATTGTGGATTTGTGGGAGCACAGTCTAATGCCTACCTTATCACAGACCACAATGAAGGGTTGTTGTCCGTGCTCAACATCATGAAGAATGGGACGCAACCCCCCTTCCAGTGGAACGATGTGAAAACCTAGTGGTGCATAAGGCATCTTTCATGGCTAGTTCTATAGTAAGGACCTAATGAAGACCTTCAAGAAGTTGTGTATGCAAAACCAGATACACAAGTTTTAGTCCATTTGGTGAGAGCTTGAAGAGCAGACTGCAAGGCATACGACGTAGAATGTGGGATGATGAGGACAAAGCTCCAACGACGGCGACGCAATCAACGATGGCGATGATCGAGCACCGACGGCTTCAAGCGCGAAATCCGATAAGGTAGCAGGGAGTTTGTGGCTAGGAGCTCGGTAAGGGAATGAGTGAAGTGGGGGTGGAGGGGATGCTCCTTTTATAGGGCAAGAGGGTGGCCGCAGAAGGAGAATGTGCGTGGGCAATTACTTGACGACTGTGGAAGTGTGTTTTAACGCGAGGAGAAACTACCAGAGTGAAAGCGGGAGGTGGAGGGAGATCGTGGAGAATGATTGTGCATGATCTTGAGTGGAAATAGCAGTGTTAAAGCGAGCTCTAACGGCCGAGAATGGCTGTTTGAGAAGGTGCGGTGAGGTCGAAGACGGAGCTGATAGACGGGCCTCGCCTGTTAACGAGGAGGAGAGAGGGGCCGAGCGGGAGCAGGGCGACGCGGAAATAGGTCGGGGCGGCCTACGTCGGCGCAAGGGAAAAAAGGGGAAAAGATCGTGGGACAAAGGGAAAAGAAGCAGACAGAGAGAAAAAGAATTCGGGTCTATTTGCAACTTTATGGATTTTTAATGTTTTTGATTTACAGAAATTGCAAGAATTCAAATAGGCTTTTAGAAAATAGCAAATAGGCTAAAAAATTCTAGAAAAATTACCAGAAATTCCTTGAATTATTTTTAACTTAAATAAATTATTTCCATCATAAATTTGGTATTTAGCTTTGCAAATAAATTAATTTTAGCTTCAAAATAATAGGGGAAAACATTTTTAAAACCTACATAATTCAAGGAAATTAATTAAATTTTCTTTTTAATCAAAAATGAAATTTTGGGATGTTACATTTTTATGCATCGCCAATGCTACATTTTGTGCTACTAACCATCCATCTACGAGATATACGTGAAAAGTGTTGTATTGCAGGAAAAAAATAAATTTTCAAGTGATTTTCATGCCAAATTCACTCATTTGGAGAAATCCATTACTGAACCGGCAAATCAACTGGTTTCGAAGATCATTTCCACGAGGTTTAAATGGTCAATACATTTCCAAGGCCCAATTTGGAGATTCCAAAGATGACACTCGTCGAGATGATTGAAACACATATATCATTTGCCCAATTCGTAGTCTGGACGAAAAAAATTATGATGGAAACACCAAGCCTTCAACGGGTCGATGGCATGACGGCATGGAGGATTTATACGTGCATGCGAATTTCTAAGCAAAATCATTAGTGGGACCTACAATTGAATAGAGAAACTTATTTCCTTGCTTTCGGATGATTCCACACAACTCTTGAAGAAAGGAAAGCAAAAGAGATAAGGAGATTAGGAGATTCCATATTTGCCTCGCCAAGAAACAGGACATAATCTGCCCATCATTTTGCAACGTAATTTTCGTGACTAAAACGGCTTAAAATGGGGAAAACCCATAACTACAAAGTTGTAGATCTCTTTGCATAGTCCAATTTGGAGTCCTTATTGACCTAATTTGGAGTTCTTGCATGTGAGGTATGGATCCCGCAAGGTAGGATGTACAGAGAATCAGAGTCTATAACATAGTCAATTTCCAAGGCAAATTTGGCCACGAAGACGGAACATTCAAAAAACCTCCATGAATATAAAGTTGAAGTCCTCTTCATTAGCTAAACAAAAAAATCACCCAATTCCGAGTTCGGAGAGAAAGTTATGCCCCCTCCCCGAAATATTCTCTACACAGAAGGAAAGTACAAACCGACTTGAATACGAAGGGGATTCTGAATACAAACTCTCCAAACTAGTTGTTTCCAACTGTACCACGTTCAAACCACGACCCTCTAGCCCCTTGGCCTTTAAATAGGACCCCAAGGGTGCCCTCCAAATCATCCAATCTTTGAGTTCTTCCCTCACCACTCCGGCGAGGATAGAGCAATGTTCGCCAATGAAATTAGGTCTAAATTAGATATTAGGGATTAGTGAGGGCTCTAATTGTCCTCTCTAATTAGGTTTATAATTATCCTCTCTAATTTGAGGGGACTCTAATTATGCTTTAATTAGATATGGTTTTAGTTAGAGCCCAGGATCAGGAGCGTCTACGCCAGAAGGCTGCTGGAGTCTACAACTTCTGTAATCTTCTCGGTTGTAAGCATTCCTCTGTATTTCCTATGTTTTTATGTTTTTCTATGTTGATTATTACATTTTGCATATATGATCATACTACTATGTGTCTTCTTGATATCATGCTTGTTTCTTAGTCGGTAATTAGTTATATCGATTATTTTGCCCTAGGTTTAGACATGGTGTTTAGATCTAGCGAGCGGAACTATATCAAGTTGTCACTACTACAAACAGGCAATAGCAGACACCTCATCACAGACGGTTCCAAAGGAGCCGTCTGTGTTGAACTTATACAGACGGTTCCCTTTGGAACCGTCTGGGAACCGTCTGTGATATGTCCTCATCACAGACGGTTCTTATTACCAACCGTCTGTGATATGTCCTCATCATGTATAGTGCATGCTATGCTAAGAATAACCTTATCACGTGACAGGTAAACCGATGAAAAAGGTAGTATTGGACTGTAGAGTGAGAGCCACCTTAGTGCTTGATCAAACATCTTATTGTTACACTATTTTAGCATTGCAACCTTAGATCATTAGTACTCATTTCCTAAAATTAGTTAGATCTATTCTAGCTCTTAGCATTATTGCTTTATGACTAGCTTTCTTTTCACTGAAGTTAGATCATATTTATCACTCATATTCATTTACCCTAGGTAGTTAAATGAAAATTAGATTGTTGCACCCTAGGTGAAGTTAGTCCGTTCTCTGTGGATACGATAACCTTGGAATACTCCAAGTGAAAAGATACAATTGACTCGTGCACTTGCGGTGACATTTGATTGCTCAGAGTCAACGTCAATAGCTTGCAGTGCCACGGAGGAAACCCGACACATTTCATTCAGTCCACACCGGGTGTACTAAAGTGCTCAAATATCCGTGTAAGAGAATCTCTCTCTCTCTCTCTCTCTCTCTCTCTCTCACACATTTTTCATATTGCACGTTGTATTTCACATATCGCTAACTTTATCCGTGCATAATGGCAGCCGTCGGAGCGTTGCTATTTCTTCCAATAGATCGATGGTCCGGATAAGTATGACATGACCTTCATTTAGCAGAAGTATATGTTGAACTATGCGGTGCCGCTCGAGAACTTCACCTGTTGGAAACTTCACTCGGTCGAGACGGGGAAGACAAGACAAAGGCTGCGATGGTCCCTACGAAACAAGGGTGGTGGTGGAAGACCAAAGTCAGCTAGCTGAGGACGCTCGGGCCGAGCGTGCTGCAGACAAGGGAAAGGCAGCTATGGCCCCGATGCTCCAGCTAAGAAGGTGGTTACTTCCGCGGAGGTCATGGAAGCCTACTACAGGGTTGCCTTCATGAAAGGCCATGCCCGCGGGCCTGTAGGAGACAAGGGAATGGCACCAATAGGCCCTTAAAATTGACTTTTTTCCGATCCACCAATTTTTCTGATTCCAAAAGGCGCACATGTATCCTACGTATAGATCGGGTTGATGATTTGTGTATGTTGTCATTTCTACTGTACGAGTAACAGGACAAACAAATGAACGTAAACAAACCTTGTGCGCCATGTAATTCACACCTACATTACGAAATTTTATTGTCAGAGTTGAAATCTCATCTTTTAAATTTAATTCCCAAATTATTCTCTATTTAATATTTTGTTTTCTTTTTCAAAAATAATAGGTTGTGCCACCACTACACTCGTAACAACAGTGATGGTGCAAACGCTAATTCCCTATAGTACAAGGCTGCAGTGCAGTGCACCGGGTGCACGATAGGCTCGGTGCAGTACACCGGGTGAGCAGCATGGCACTGCAGTGGATCGGGTGAGCGGCAGGGCACATGGAGGCAATGCGATGGCGAGCCCAGGCATGTGCGACAGGCTGTTGTCGCTCCTCGGGAGTGCGACAAGCCGCTATAGTGCACCTGGCACTACTACAAAAAGACTAATACTAGACGCCTCATCACAGACGGTTGGCCAAAACCGTCTGTATTACATGAAATCACAGACGGTTTTGGTTTAGAAACTGTCTGTGTAAATGGATGCTCTAAAAACCGTCTGTGAAGAGCAAATATCACAGACGGTTCGTGTTTAAAACCGTCTGTGAAGTATCACAGACGGTTCATAAAACTAACCGTCTATGAAGTAAACCATTATCACAGACAGTTTGTAACAAACAACTGTCTGTGAAACTTCTAAGACGGTTCTTTTAACTAACCATCTGTGATAATGTATACTTCAGAGACGGTTTTTTATCAGAACCGTCTGTGATAATTTAATGTTTCGACTCCCGCGCGTTATGCGTCTTTCGTCTCCCGCGCCGACAGGCGCCGATGCGTCTCTTCGTCTCCCGCAACGACAGACGCCGATGCGTCTCTTCGTCTCGCGCGTCGACGTAAATGTGTCTCTTCAATGTTTTATAAGAGTGATATTATCGCGCCGCATGGCGTAGGTACATATGGTGATCAATAGTAGTACATACACCATGGTGAGCACGCGGAGCATGACGGAGCGGGCGAGGAGGTCGGCGATCGCCATCCTTGATCTTCCTGACGAGGTCGTCGTCCACATCGTCGGCCTTGTGGCCGCGAGCTCTCCTCAGCCCATGGCTGACCTCTGCAGCCTATGAGCCTCGTACTGTTCTTTTGGTTTTGGTATATAGGTCTTAGCTATAGTTAGGATCAGTTTGTGAAGATGACTGTAGCGTACAAGATCGAAAAGTTGCAAGGCCATGTACAATATCCAGTAATTAATTCTTGTATTAAGATTATATATATCATCTTGAATTTTAGTTGCAAGGCCATGTACAAGGCGTCCAAGGCACGCGTTGTGGGGATGCGCGTGGCGCTGGAGCGGGAGGCGGCGGCGATGAAGTGGCAGGACTACGAGCGCTACCTTACCGTCGTCATCCACTTGGCCACCGCCGGCAACCCGGAGGCCTGCTTCATTGTCGGCCTCAATCTTGTCTTCGCGCCCCAAGACATGCAGCGCGGCCTCGTGTTCCTTGAACGGGCGGCCGACGCCGTGCCGCCGGCCACAAGACCACGGCCTACGTGCTCAGCCTCCTCCTCTACACGGCAAGCGAGACGCGCGACGTTGGGAAGCAGTACATCAGGTAGGTCGAGGGCGAACCGGCCGTCGGCGGGTGCGAGACAGCACCCAAGACCAACCGGGAGTGCAGGCGGTGCTAGAGGCTCGCCGTGGACAGGATCCAGGCGGTGGCGTGGGGGAGGATGGACGGGCCCCCGCTGGGCTGGGTGTGGACGCTGTCGGAGGACTGCCATCGGTGCACAAGCACCAGCTGCGGCGTGTCAGGGTGGGACGACTACGCCGTCTTCTGCAGCGATGACTGCAGGATTAGGCATGAGTATGCCAAATTCTTTGCACTCATGTTGGACTACTTGCTGTAAAATTAGTTGTTTTATGTACATATGTTATAATTTGCATTTATCTATATCAGAATGCATGTGTCAAATGTTCTGAGAATTTTCAATATTTGTATATATATATATATATATGTGTGTGTGTGTGTGTGTGTGTGTGTGTATTTATCACAGATTTCCAAATTAACGAGAGAGGACTTCTCTTTTATACGCCATGTTGTTCTGCACCATCAATTTATCACAAGATTAAACCTTAACCTAATTAAAGCAACTCCCCAAAAGAAAATAGAAATTAAAAAACTTATATATGATCATCACAGATCACTTCCAAACGAGAGAGAACTTCTCTTTATACGCCATGTTGTTCTGCACTATCAATGATTTATCACAAGATTAAAACCTTAACCTAAAGCAAATCCCCAAATGAAAATAGAAATAAAAACTTATGATCATCATCTGGAACCAATTTATTCAAATACTAGAATAATTATCATGAATTAATTTAATTTTCACCAAATTTTTGAAACTATATTTCACCTACAAACAAAAGGATGAAGGTTCTATTATGGGATCGTCTGTGATACGTCTCACAGACGGTTCTATTATGGACCCGTGTGTGATATGAGACCATATCACAGACGGTTCTATTATGGACCCGTGTGTGATATGAGACCATATCACAGACGGTTCTATTATGGATCCGTCTGTGACACGTATCACTGACGGTTCTATAACAGAACCGTCTGTGATATACCTTTATAAATAGGAGCCCGCGCGCTAGGGTTTGCGCCCTAACTCTCACTCCCCAGCGCGCGCTAGGGATCGGGACGTTGGCCGGGCTCCTGCATCGCGACTCCCCCGTCGCCGATTCGACCTCGCTGCCATCTCCCTCGCTGAATCGAGCTCGCCCCGCCATCTCCCTCGCCGAATCGAGCTCGCCCCACCATCTCCCTCACCAAATCGAGCTCGCCCCGCCGTCTACGTCGCCGAATCGAGGTACACCGCTCCCCTCTGCTCCCTCGGCTACCTCACCTTGGCCAGATCTGTCTCTCTCCCCTGGATGTGGGTTGTGCTAGTGGTGGCAAGTGTTTGCCGTCGTTGCCACGTCATGTCTGCACTAGATCATGATTTCTTTATTTACCATGGACGTCTAAGAAATCTACCAAGCAGCATGAGGAGGATGAGACAGCATGCAGACAAGGACATCCTGCCTATGCGGACTGCTTCATCAGCATGAATTGATGCCTTGAGATGTTAGATTACCTGCTGTTATGTATTGTGTATAGATTAATTGTGCCTTGAGCTGTTAGATTACCTGATGTTATGTATTGTGTATAGATTGTGCTCTTGGATGATACTTCTATGATGAATTGATGTCACAAATGCAATTGGATGTGATATTGTGTATAGATTAATTGTGCCTTGAGCTGTTAGATTACCTGCTGTTATGTATTATATATATATTGTGCCCTTGGATGATACTTCTATGATGAATTGATGTCACAAATGCAATTGGATGTGATATTGTGTATAGATTAATTGTGCCTTGAGCTGTTAGATTACCTGTTGTTATGTATTTTGTATAGATTGTGCCCTTGGATGATACTTCTATGATGAATTGATGTCACAAATGCAATTGGATGTGATATTATGTATAGATTAATTGTGCCTTGAGTTGTTAAATTACTTGCTGTTATGTATTGTGTATAGATTGTGCCATTGGATGATACTTTTATGATGAATTGATGTCACAAATGCAATTGGATGTGATATTGTGTATAGATTAATTGTGCCTTGAGTTGTTAGATTACCTGCTGTTATGTATTTTGTATAGATTGTGCTCTTGGATGATACTTGTATGATGGATCCTGATCTCTTCTCTATAAAGTCTCTAAGCAGTGCTTGCTTATGTCTTTAAACCGCTTATATATATATATATATATATATATATATATATATATATATATATATATATATATATATTATATATATATATATATATATATATATATATTATATATTGTTAGTCCTCAACCACTTTAGGAGGTGTCGTCCACGACATGAGGAGGATGAGACAGTAGCCACGGACAACTTCATCGAACCCCTGCAGGTTCAAGAAGCATGGCTACCAAGAGAGCATCAGGATATCCAATAACCTGGATGTTGTCGACAGGTAATTGGACGTTGTCGTGTTTAGAAAGTGACGTGGACGCACAACTACTCCGACCGGTATCAGGCATGTTGCTTTCTGAACACAGCGACGTCCAATTACCTGTCGACGACATCTAGGTAATTGGATGTCCTGACGCTCTCTTGGCAGCTATGCTTTTTGAATTTGCATGGGCTCGATGAAGTTATCCGTGGCTGCTGTCTCATCCTCCTCATGCTGCGTGCACGACCCCGCGAAAGTGGCTGAGAGACTACGAACATATATATATATATATATATATATATATATATATATATATATATATATATATATATATATATATATATATATATATACTTGTTTTAAAGGCATAAGCAGCTACTGTTTGGAGACTTTATAGAGAAAAATCATCACAGACGGTTTCAGCTACAAACCGTCTATAGAGAAAAGGCATCACAGATGGTTTCAGCTACAAACCATCTATAGAGAAAAGTCATCACAGACGGTTTCAGCTACAAACCGTCTATAGAGGAAAGTCATCACAGACGGTTTCAGTAACAAACCGTCTGTGATAGTTAGATATCATAGACGGATCTAAGTTAATAACCGTCTGTGACAATATGCATCACAGACAGTTTGAATAACCGTCTGTGATGAATCATGTTATCACTGACCCATAGACTCAGACGGCTCACGAAACCGTCTGTGATGACGTTTTTCAACCGTCTGTGAAGAC
The DNA here is from genome assembly GCA_036346255.1 of Ampelocalamus luodianensis. Lineage (NCBI taxonomy): Eukaryota > Viridiplantae > Streptophyta > Magnoliopsida > Poales > Poaceae > Ampelocalamus > Ampelocalamus luodianensis. Next base: position 30,248,272 of record CM070635.1, on the reverse strand, counting down.
CTGTAGTAGTGTGGTGTGCAACACGTGGTCTGTCGTGCTCTGGGTGAGCGGCAGGCATGTGCCATCCTCCGGGAGCATGGCAGCTGACACATGTGTGTTTCCTGCCTCTCCATCCGCGGTGCTGTTTTTGCCAATTCACCGAAAAGAGCTAGATTTGCTATTTCGTTGCGAAAACATGCCAAATGAACCAAAAACTTGTACGAGAAGGGGATTTTTAGGTTTTATATCTTCCAATAGTTTGATTTAACGATGACAAAATTGACTTATGTATAGAGAATAAGTTACGAAATTGGTATTCTTTTTATCGAACTTCTGCAATTTTTTGAACGACGTCTTCAACGTGCAACTTTGTCTTAATTTTATACAACCAGAACATTTGTGGTAAATATTTAAGGCTTGTTTGGCCTCGGGATTTTAGGGAAAAAATTGCTTCTAAAGGAACCTTAATTGATCCACGCCATCATGTCCCACCGAATAAACGACATGTCTAGATCATTCTCATTCCTCTCGATTAATCCGCACGGTTATAGTAATAATCTTTCCTTTTTCTAATTTGACAACTATACACAAGTTGTTGCATTGACCGCATAATAAAGGTCTATCTACGCAGAATCGTGAAAAACTTTCAAAATTTATTTACAACTCCATTATACATAAATTACAGTAAAGTATTTATATAATTTTAGTTCTTGGTCACTGTAATTATTCTTGAAAGTCTTAATAACTCATATTTCCATCATATGATTCAAAATCTCACATGTACTTTGAGAGGTTGAGCAAAAACAAAGACACAAAAATATAAAATTATATACCAACAAAATACGGCAATGTGGTGAACCCGTTATTTTCTTCATATGTACTTTGAGATGTTAAGCAAAAATAAAGATAAAAAATTATATACCTATAAAATACGGCAATGTGGTAAATCCGTTATGTTTCGAATAAAAAATTATAATAAATTAAAATCTAATTCATGAGATGGGAAAAAATGCACATCTCAAAGCATATCGGACGAATGAAAATTCAACTATTATGATTTTTTTTCTTACAGCACAGTAACAACACGAATCTTATAGCACATCTAACGAACAGAAAAATGACAGTTTTGGCTTCAAAAAATTGTCGGAAGTTATATAGCAATTCTCATAATCAAATGAGTACAATAATCATAAATTTATTCCATGATAATATTATAACAATAATATGTTATGACCAAACTGGCACCCCAAATTCCTTGTTGAAGACCATGAATAATCAAGATTGAGGATTAATCAGGCCTTCATCAAAATTAGATACTCAAGATTGAGCATAAGATTCAGTGGTCAGTACTCAGTAGCGCCACTCATGGGAAGTTCAGAAAATGGTGTAAGTGGCTAGTTCATTTGGTTTACGATCGACTTGGAGAAAAATGTCATTAGCTAGAAGAGGGCAGAAGACGGGGCAATAAAGAAAGATCGATATCGAGACTTGAGGGTTTCTATTGAGATTTGCTTGATTAGCGACAAAATTGCCACCAATCTCGCAGCAGTCATGCATCTAGCAAGCACGGAGAGATCGTCAAGGAGAAGTCAAGTACCCATAACATATACAGAAGGTGCGTGTATATGCAAAGGCAAATTAACATCGAAATTGCGCATGGATATATGCATATGTGTGACATGGTTTCAAGATGGTCATCGAATTAATCAGCAGATAATTAAGACACAAGCAACTCTTGTGTGCAATAATAAAACAGCACGATATATAGCATTCATGATCATTACATTACATGAGGGAGCTAGCAACAGCCAGCCATTTGCCAAGCCAAAACAATAATCCAAACACAACACCATCATGCGACGTCCATAACATCACACTATTCAAGCCCTAATTAAACACAAACACATATATATGTGTAGGGGTTTGCTCCTAACACGCACCTTGTTGCCAAAATTGGAGCCCCGGACACAGCTAATTTACTTGCACACGGAAGCAATCAAACCCTAGGCACACGTACGAACCAACTAACCAACCTTAATTATAGGAAACTTCTTGCATGGATGCGCCGGTCATAGCGCGATCAGAGGGCGCGGGGGACAGCGGCGGCGGCGAGCGGCGTCTTCATCTCCAGCGAGAGCTTGAGGACCTCGTCGAGGCAGACTGGCGGCGCGCCCTCCGGCAGGGCCCACTCGAAGGCGTGCACGAGGCGGGCGACCCAGAGGGAGACGGTGGCGAGGCCCAGGTTCTTGCCGGGGCAGACGCGACGGCCGGCGCCGAACGGCGCCAGGCGGAGGTCGCCGCCGCGGACGTCCACGTCGGCGCCGCCCTCCGACGGCAGGAACCGCTCCGGCGCGAACGCCTCTGGGTCGGCCCACACGGCCGCGTCGTGGGTGATGGCCCACATGTTGACCATGGCCGTCGTGCCCGCCGGCACCACCATGCCGTTCGACAGGCGCACGTCGGCGGTGGCCAGGCGTGCCCAGCTCAGCAGCGGCCCCGGCGGGTGCGCCCGGAGCGTCTCCTTCACCACCGCCTGCAGATACGTCATGCGCGCCACGTCGGCGTCGGTGGGGGAACCCCCGGCTCCCACCGCCGCGTCCACCTCCGCTCGCAGCCTCGCTTGCACCGCCGGGTGGCGCACCAGCTCCGCCATGCACCACTCGGTGAGCAGCGCCGTCGTGTCAGTCCCGCGAAAGATCATCTCCTGCATCAAACGAAGTCAAGAAAAGAAAAACAGAAACGAGAATATTTAGCAACTGACATAAAGTGTTGACCCGAGAAAGACGCGAGCAATTAAAAAGAAGGAAACCGATTTGTACTTACCCAGAGGACGGCGACCATGTCGTCCTCGTCGAGCTTCTCGTCGCCCTCGAGGGAGAGGAGCACGTCGACGAAGTCGGCATTGTCGTCGGGGCTGGTGCCGTGTTCGCGGCGTAGGCGGTGCTCGTTGATGACGCCGCGGACGAAGGCCTGGACGCGTGGGACCAGCGCGGCGCAGCGGCGAGCAACGTTGCCCGGGTCGTAGAGATGGGCGAACCACGGGAGGTGGTCGGACCAGTTGAACGCGCCGAGGAGCTCGAACCCCTCACGCACCATGCTCTTGAGCTGCTCGGCCTCGGCAGCGCCGGCGCCGGAGGAAACGTCGTAGCGCCTGCCAAAGACGCTGCCCATGATGTTGTTGAGGGCGGCGACCTGGAGGTGGTGGCGGAGGACGACGGCACCGGAGGCGGACTGCTCGGCAGCGATGGCATGGACCATGGCCGTGGCGTCGGCCAGGCGGCCGGGCTCGTGCGCGGCCACGCGGCGCGGGGAGAAGAGGTGCGTGGAGGCGATGCGGCGGAGGAGGCGCCAGTACTCGCCGCTGGGCGCGAACCCGATGGCGCGCGCGAACAGCAGCTCGCGCGCCGAGCGCTTCAGCGGGCGGTCAGCGAACGCCGGGTGGGCGAGCACCTCGCGCGCCGTGGCCGGGCACGACGACACGACGGCCGGCGTGTTAGCGACGGAGAACGCCATGAGCTCCCTCGCCCCCGGCGCCGCCGCGCAGGCCATGGCGGCGAGCACGCGGTGCGGGAGCCCGCGCGAGAGCGCGAAGATGCTGCCGAACACGGGCAGCCCGCGCGATCCGCAGATGGGCGTCTCGCCGCGGCGATCACGGCCGTGCGCCCACGCCGGCCCGCCTGGCGACGCGGCCCACGCGAGCACGGCCGCCGAGACGAAGGCCAGGAGGAGCGCGCCGGCGAAGAGGGCCGGGTGCGCGCAGAGGGTGTCCGCGCCGAGGAACGCCGGGAGCGCGTACGCCCACCACGTGGCGTCCGTGCACGAGGATGCGGTCATTGCCATGGAGAAGGTGTTTGTGTTCTTGGAGTAGCGAGTGGTTACAGTAATGGCTTGTAACAGATGAGTGAAGAGGATTTGTAGGGGAGGGCTTGTATTTATAGCCAAGGGAGGAGTGTGTCTACTGTTGGCCCTGCTCTCGAAGAGAACTCACTCATCGGTTCTCTTTCTAGTGTTTCACATGCATACACACACAAGAATCACGATGGAAGAGAAAAAAATATGCATACACAAGAACTTTGGTGCTGAGCTGCAACCTGCCTAGTTAAAGCGTTTTATTTTCTCTATTCTATTTAAAACACATCTGATTACACGTCCTTTTAAAGACTAACTAATCAACTTGCTAACCAAGTCAAAAACTAAATATGAAAAGTCTAACAAAGGAAACAAAGTAATTTGATCCGATGTTGATTGCATCAGGATCGTAACACTCTATTACTTGACAAGTCTAGATTAATTTCCAACAATCTCCTCCTAATCTAGACTTGCCTTCTCCTAGTTGATAACTTTAGACTCAACGTATAATTCGGACTACCAACTACGCTTTCACATGAAGTAGTCTACAAGCAACCTAAACGCACGTAGCTACATGCACGAACTCAAGTCAGTTGGTACACGTCCATCTACATGCAAGGACTCTAACTCGACTAACATGCAAAAACCACTAAGACAATAACTCTTAATCATGTTGCATCTTCTTCACATCTCAAAGGCCGATCTTCTGACGTATCTCCAAGAAGTACCACTCGGCACCGGTTAGCAACACAAGCCCCCTTTACGTGTTGCCGAACCCACGCAGTCGCTTCTCTACCACGTGGTGCACTTCTTGAGGGACAGTACAATCACCCTCGCCACGTGATCACTCTTGAGGGACAATACATTTGCCCTCACCATCAACGACCGTGAATATGGGTGCCACCACAGCCCATGCACCTCGCAGTTCTTCTCCTGGAGACACGTAGATGGCCGCCAATGCCATCTTGCATTGTCGGTTGTCGACGACGCTCCTTGGTAGCAGGTATTTGGGAGACATGTCACGTCCACTCTTCACCGCTACCTCTTTGCGGCCACAACTTTGTCGCCGGTGGCACGATTCACTAGGCGACTCCGACCTCCGATTCTTCTTGCGGTGACGGCCGCCATGCCATCACCGTTTGTCGGCCTCATGCCGACTCGTTTCCGGCGGCTTCGCACTGCCTCACCTTGCCGCCGCCGACCTCCACCTCCGGTGGAGACTGCCGTCGTTGGCCTACTCTATGGCGATCATGTCGTTGCCGTCGGTGCGCACGTCACGTGTGATTCCAATGCACTGCGCGCCTCACCATGGACGCGCGGACCTCCACCATCATGTTCCTGGTGCACGGTGCTACAGCCGGCCTCGTCGCCGGTGCCTTGTACACCTCTGCCCACGCGCAGCACCAACGTGCCCGCTTGCGCCCGATGCGCCGCTGGTCCCCCGAGCTTGCCGTCGGAACGCGGCTTTGCCGATCCACCGCTACGCGCGGCACAACCCCGCTCTGATACCAATTATTGGCCTAGCTCTCGAAGAGAACTCACTCATCGGTTCTCTTTCTAGTGTTTCACACGCGCACACACAAGAATCACGATGGAAGAGAAAAATAAAAATATTTTTTATTATTTTTATTATATTCAGCGGGCTTTCAGACCCGAAATCAAGTCCTGAGCCCGGACCACTGATCGGGGCCACCGGCCTGGGCTCGGGCCAAGCCACCCATGAACTGGTCTAATTGTTGTAGTGTTTGAAGTGGCAAACGCTCCACATCCATGTCATCATATCCAGTAGTTCTGTATGTAGAGTTTGAAGTGGCAAACTCCCTCCGATTGCATATACAAACCAATTCGGCCCGGGCTCGAGTCACACCACCTATGAACCGGTCTAATTGCTGTAGACTTTGAAGTGGCAAACGCTCCATATGCATGTCATAATATTCACTAGTAGGTTATGTATGTAGAGTTTGAAGTGGCAAACTCTCTCCGATTGCATATACAAACCAATTTAGCTTTAGACACAATGACCTTGGTGCCCCTATTTATTCCCAAATTTTACCCGCTTTTCCCTTAAATATGTTTGGGAAGGAGCGCTTGGGGAAGCCTGGTTTATTGATGAGAATTTGGGCAACATCATTCAACAAAGGGTATGGTAGGGAAAATGAGATAAATGTGTAAAAGTTGTAGATGAACCTATATTTAGATAAAGCCCATAGGCTAAAACGACTTATATTTACAACGAGATATGGAGTACCATATTTTTGCATTCTAAATAGCAGAATATTATAATCTATTTTGCCAAAAGGGTATTAGATTATTAAAAATTGCTTTTTAGCAGCTTAATTTGAAAAATAAAAGCACACCACAGCTTAGCCACCAAATAGGCACATACTAGCCTTTAGTTATACTAGTCTATTGTGTATGTCTTGTACTAGAGAGGAAAAAATAAGTAATTTTTTTGGTTTTCCCTTTTATCCATGCAACCTCTGCTTTAATTTCTTTATCTAGAATTTGTTACTTGAATCATCATCACACCGTAATATGCACTCGATTATTTCGGTATAAACTATTTCCGGGTCAGGAATCGGCCGGGATATGCCTACTACATGGTCTTGCAGAATTTGTTTTCTAGTAATTTGAAGCTAGCATATCTATTTTATTTGACAATATTAGTGCAGAAGTATATGTGATAATTTTATTGAGACTAAGTGTGCTGATTTGGATATGATCCAACAAGAAAGAGAATTTTTTTTTGATGGCATGACTATGATCCGGAGGGGACGATCGGTCTAATTTTAAAATACGAGCGCTGTAGGCGTGTGATCGAGCAAATCGCGTGGTTTTGGGGCCGGGAGCTGTCGGTGCAGCACTGTGCTGTTGTACCGCTAACGCGTCACCTAATAGAACTTATATGACCGAAGTCTATAATCATATATAGCGGTAGATTTTTAAAATTTTGTTTAATTAGTTTCATGCCTTTCCATTTTAAAATTCCAGCGTGATGTCTCATAAGGGTATATACAGTGGTATAGACAGTGATTATCTGTAGTACCTTCCATATCATCTATAGACAAAAGAAAACACAATCCATACAATGAGTTGTCTCTAAGTTATCTATATATGTCCTCCATAAAATGAGGCTATAAAACTTGTGGGTTACAGACGGCATAGATACAACAGTAAAACAGTCGTCTATAAAGGCCTTATGGACTGTCTGTTGCATATCAAACAACTTCATTCTCCCTCTTTGTTCTCTCTCATCCACATCACTAAAAATCTTATATGACAAAGATAATAGACTGCTGATGTCACCCCACTGTATATGTCTTAACAATTGTTAGGAGAGGGTCAGCGTTTGACCGGGCTGTGCGGTGCGTCACTTCAGAACGGCTCGGTGCACGCCTAGAGACGACGAAGAGACGAGGCGAAGCACGCAGAGCAGAACGCCCCATATATTTAGACATTAATTAATTTAGCATGATTCACTAGGGACCATATATCAACCTCCAAGCGCTACGATAACTATTGCGTAGCCTGGCGGTGTGGTATTATGTCTCTCTACTTACTTGATGATTTTGATTCCCACGTACCACATGTTGGATGGGGTTTTTTATATATACATTTTTAACTTGATTTTTCAGGATTTGAACAGGTAACATGTGGGTTGTAAGCATTAAAATCACTACGCTAGCCAATTGTTCTCACTCTCAGTAAACCTATGGACTACATCATGTTAAGTTTATGCTATTCCGTCAACCACAAAATAATGTCGTTTTGGACATCGAGACAGTCCGCAAAGTGCAACTTTTGACAATTGATTTCTATTATAATATATTTATAAAATCTGACAAAATTATCCTTTTATTAAAGTTTTTTTCAAAATAAATCTATACATATCATTTTCATATGTCCAATCTAAATATTGAAAAAGATACCGATAGCTAAAGTTTGAAAAGTTTGACTGTACATACCCTAAAACGATATTTTTTTGTGACCGAAAGGAGTACCAATTATGCATGTTGGTATTTTGTTCTAATCAGCAGCCACAACCCTTTTTAAAATTTGTGATCATCTTATTAAGAAAACAACATTACAGAACACACGTCATAATAAAATAGCGTTAAGTTTCTGCCGGTGCATAAATAAATAGCTTTTGAAATTAAAATGATTTCCATGACCATCCTCTATATCGTACTGATGGCTACTTATACTCAGAAATATATATACACACTGTACTCTATCTATCATATTAATGTCTGAAGGAAAACATAGCCAATTAGGAACTAATTACATGGTTTTCTTTAATACACCATTACGTGGCAAGCTAGAACCCTAGAACTAGACATGCTTAATTAGTAGCCTTGCACGCTAATCTCAGCAGCTTAATTTGTAAATTAACATGAGCAAGAGCTGACCAACTGGGTTATAGTAACTGCTACAGGTATTCTAAGGTTCAGATGGTTCTTTTATTCTCCATGAGAATCTGGTGACCAAGTTTTTCTAGATTGTTCATGAGGACATAATTGGTTTCATTGATGTGTGGTGCGCGCGGGTGAGTGCCAGGTGACCATTTTCTGGACAAGAACTTAAGTGTTATGATATATGTTTTCTCCGAATCTAGGTATCAACAAGGAATGTCCGAGCGGTGAGCGATTAACAATTAATCTACTCCACGTAGTATTTGTGTTATGTCTAATCAAAGAGTACATGAAGATAGCAAGGTGCACGTATGCTAGCTATAGGGACCAGCATGGTGGAGTAAATCATCCACTTGTTAGAAACGATAAGTCAAAAATAAGAAAGATGATCAAGAACGCGAGACATATACTTTAATGTGGAAAGCTCTTGTCGAAAAAACTACCAACACACAATCGGCGATAATCACTATACGAAGAGAGTTACAAAACGTAAGATTTTACGGTGAGTCGTCAACTCAATCATGTGCATCTACAAGAGTATATAAAAGGGTACAAAATGACTTGAAGTCAAAAATGAAAAAAAAAATCGAAAAATCGCCTAATCCATACCGTCCTTTCATCATCATCATGTAAAATTCTGATCACATATACAACTAACGAAATGTCTAGTCCAATTGACACATAACACCTGGATTGTGTCTATGTAATAGACAGGGTTCGAATCACACCAGTACATATTAGGTTTTGGGTTTGATCCTGTAACCTCTCGATCCCTAATTAAGTCTACAATATCCATGTAAACCGACTGTATCCTATTTCAATAAAGACCTGCTAGAGTAAATCTAGCAAAAGCTTGCAAGTACAAGATCTAGAAGAACATTTAAAATATCCAAAAAAAGGCATCTATGTTGTTTTAGCATATCCAAAAAAAAGACATCTATATTGTTTTAGCATAAATAATCTGGAGCAATGATTTTTGGATAATATGTTCATATAAAACAACATTTTTAATAACAAAAGAACTGCAAAACCTAAAAAATATCAAATCTTTTGAACTTTAAACAAAATACTAAAGTCATCTAACGATTAAACGTTGCTATATATATTTGCTTCAACGTTTAATGTATATGCAATTTAAAACATCTTAACTTTTTTTTCTACCAGGAATCTGGTTAAACTATTAATTCAAAACTAAAAACATTTGTTTGTTTCAAACATTTTGAATTTATGCTTATATAAAAATTTGAAATTTCTGGTAGAGAATATTTAAAATTTCACAATTACTAACAGTTTGTGGGAAGGTTCTAAATTACTAGTATTGTAACAGTTTCGGGGCGTTTACCTTTGCACTGATCGGGATATGGTTTGGAGCTCCGAGGTTCCTTGTCGCTCACAGCTAAGATCTTCTTAGAGCTTTTGATTTGAAACTTTTGACCTTTAGTCTTTGTCGACGATCAAGTCGTTGATCTTACGAAATAAAATAGAGGAAAATGGCACAGAGTTACTAGGAGAGAATGAGACTGCACTTTATTGATATGAACTGGCTATTATAAGGGGTGTCCTTAACAAGGTAGTGGACTATTCCTAAGTATACTTGATTGCTATGCTAATACTTAAGATGAAATCCAATCGTCTGTTGATCTCCTGGATTAGGTTGCGGCCAATCGGACTGATCTCTTCTCCTCCCTTGATCTTCCTTTAAATAAGTGATGAAGTGGTGGTAGTTACTTCCTGAAGAGACACCTGTTGAAAGCGTCGCGACTAGTCAGAGAGAGGTGGCAGTTTGATAAAGTATCAACCGTTGAGCAGTTAATGTCAGTGGAAAGCATAACCATATGGTGGTTGTTGTCAGTGACTTAGAGCTACGAATCGTCGCGCGGTATGGAATAAATAAGGTACATGTTCTATTCATCACACGGGAGGAATATACTCAAAGCGAATCTAAGTGCCAGTTTATTGCTTCTATGAGCAATTATCTGGTCGGGTAGTAAGTATAGGACCTCTCCGACCAAGGTACCCATGATGTAACCTCTGGAAATCTTATGACCACGGGGGTCGTTGGCCTTAGGGGTTACGACCACGAAGTCATGAGGTCTTTAACTAAAATAAAGGAAATGTTTTAGAGGTTTTAATCCTCGTCAGTCTTGCTCTTGAATTTTTCAGCCTTTTTATATTTCTTCTTATTGCCTTTGCCCGCTCCTCGAGTGTCCTTATCGTCACGATCAATTGTGCGATTCCACTTGACCGCTTTTGCAGCAGTTGCATAACGGTCGGCCATTTCAAAGAACTGGGTGACGGAAGCCATATGATTTAGAGCGATATCATTTGTGATCCTTCTATTGTGGACTCCCTACTTGAATGCTCTGATGACAGAAGAGTCAGAAACTTCAGGAATTGAATTGCGAACCTGATTGAAATGCTTGATAAATTGGCGCAAGGTCTCATGAGAATCATGTCGTATTCTATGCAGGTCATCCTCCTTTCCTAGGCGGTTGTAAGTCCCTATAAGTTGGCTAGTAGTAGGGCGCAAAGGTAATGCCACGAATAGATCGACTCTTGTGGCTGATTTAACAGCCACAACCGAACAGATCCTTCGAGCACAGTAGGAAGGTAGTTGGTCATGACACGTTCTCCTCCTGTTGCTGCTCGAACAGCGGTGATATAGATTTGAAGAAACTCGATTGAATTTTATGACCCATCAAACTGCTCTATGTTCACTAGTCGAAACCGGGGCAACCAGTGAACTGCTCGAAGGTAAAGCAAAAATGCCCGACATTCGGTAATAATATCATAACACATTCTTTACAGGAAATAAGGGTTGAAACCACCAAGCGATCATACTCAACGATAGCCAGTGGTAAGTGGACCTAACCTATCATAGATGTCAGCCCTACTAGAGTAATACTCATCATACCTCTAGGAGTTTGTTGATCACCAGTTATTCGAGTGACTCTTCCCTGACTAGGGTCATGATTAGGAGATCGACCAGACCTATTGTCTTATCGTTCTTCATGAGGAGAATCATCTGAATGACTGGCATTCGATGGAGTTGTCCCGGTATGACTACAAGGACCATCATGTCTCGAAGTTTTCGTGCGATCTCTTGAGCAAAGAGGTCATAGCTTGGTGCTTGTACAAGCTTTTGAGTCGGGTTTTTTTTTATCAGGTCATTGATTCGTTTAAGTTCTTGAGCTTCCTCTAACTGGTATTAGATGCGCCCATGTAAGAACCTCTCGGTAGCAATTCTTCATCTCCGAATGGTTTTAGGATTATCAACGTCCGAGTCAGCCAAAGAATGCCTCAGTAGAAAGTGATCATTTCTAGGATTTTGGGCACACTTATGAAGATGGAGATCCCATTCATCATCGGAGGCATTCTCGCTAGCACCACGAGAGCCCGAAGTGAGTGTGTGATGGGAAGCATCCCCAACCCTACCTCTTGGAGAGAGATTAGGATCTGAGGGGAGGACAAAGACTTCCTGGGTGCTATTATCTCCACTCGCATCTGAGTCCTCTTGACTCGAGGAGTAGTTGAAAGACAACCCCTCGCGACTTGGAGCAATCCCCTCCAGGAAAGGGAATTCCGGGTAACCATCTCCGACTGAAGGTGAACCTTGCAGGGGGAGTGGTCGAATCCACAGATGAAGGGGGCTCGACAATGCACCTCGTGGGGGTAACCGAAGGGTGACGGTTATCAAGTGTTGATTGAGTCCCGAAATCATGGATTCTAGGACTTGCTGTGCTAGATTGAACAACCTCAAATAGGCTTGAACATTTGGAGAGAGAAATCTCGCCGTGTTCTGTACATGCCGTGGCGCGATCCTGGCCCTGGTTGGATGGACCCTTGCCCTTTGAAGAGTCTGGTTCCTCATCTGGGTGTAATGTCGTGAGGGGGAAAGCTCCCTCATCAACCTTGTTTGTGGCATGGTCTTCTGGATCTGGTGAAAGATCCCTGGAAACAGCATTGCATCGGATGAAATGATGCTCTGCTCGTACTCGTAGTAGGCATTCATGTCAAGTTCTGCTTAGTCTGCCAAATCGAACTAATTCTCCTCATTCCACTCTCCCACCATGAAAGCATCAGAGTTGAAAAATGAGACAATTTGTCAAAAAAGAAAGAAGAAATCGGAAGATCCCCACGGACGATGCCAACTATTGATGGTTTAGTATTGATCTTATGAATGAATGTTGGGGACTCTCCTTGAGTTAAACAACACAGAAAAAGACACGGGGATTTTATATAGATTCGGACCTTCTCCTGAGAGAATAATAACCCTACTCCTGTGTTGTTGTATTGATTATGCTTTACAACAGGGAAAACATTACTAGAACTAGGGCTTAATGACTTCTGTGTGCTGATCTTGTCTTGTATTTGTTGCGTTGTTCTTATCCTTTGTCCACTAGCTTTACTTCTTATATAGCGCGTGAAGTGGTAGCAGTTGTCTCGTATTAAGAGGCGTCTCACTGTTTGATTAAATACGCACGTTTAGTGGCAGTTATTGTCATAGACTAATCCTCTCACGTTGCCTTGCAGTTATGTCAGAGACAGATGTTTAATACATGTAGTTATCCCAGAGATTAACATCACATATTAACTATTGTGTGTATTAAATACAGCGCATAAGTGTCCCTAGTCAATTCGGCCCACATGTTTATAGGCTTTGTTGACCATAGGGTGGTCGTAGTAAAACTTGTGACCATGAACTGATCGATCATGAGGTGGTTGTAGGAAATCTTACGATCACTAGGTAGTCGTAGAAGAAGTTACGACCATATAGGGTGGTCGTAAAATGGTGGAATAAGTCCACTTTACCCCCTTGAACTATGGCTCGAGTCCAAAAAACACCTTGAACTAAAAAATCGTTCACTTTACACCCCTCAATTATTAAAATCGGAGCAAATCACCCCCTCATCCTAAACCACCCCGGTTTTGGATGATGTGGTGTTCGCATGTACATGTTTCGCTGATGTGGCATACTCATGCATGTCTTCTTGGCCAAACTGGGTCCACGACACATTTGGCACCACTCGCTCGCACCCCAAGACCAAGTCCACGCCTCCTAGACCAGGTCCGGCCTTCCCTGTTTGGGCAATGCCACTGCCAGTTCCACCTTCGTGCGCCTCAGTCCTCCCCCGCACATGCGCGACCACGGGTGGAACCGTGAGCAAGTTCTCCGTGCCCACTATTTTTGATGTGCCACCCCGTTTCCTACTTCCTTGCGTGCGTGTCTTAGGACAGATCCACTCCAGCTTGGCCTACTACCGACGCCACGCCCCTTGGAGGTCTGCCGATGTGGCGCCATCGCACCCAGGAGGTCCATCGACCTCGTGGCCCAGACCGGTTCCACACGCACCACTAACCCATCCACCAGCACTGCGCCCTTGTCTCTGGGAGGTCTGCCAGTGCCGTGCCCCCAGCTCGGTCCGCAGGGGCCGCACCTCAACTCATGCCCCTCTTCTTTGGCCAGAGGAGGTGGATGAGCACAAGAAGTGGCGACAGCGAGACTCAGTTAAGGAATTGTAGCAACAGTGCTCTGTCTTGGCATGTTCCCATAGATGGCGAAGCAGGTGGAGGAGTTCTACAGCACGGAATTGGATGGAGGTAGCTGGAACGAGGCGACGACGGGGTCACTTGGCACGGAGAAGATGAATAGTGCATCGGCAGATTCCAGCGAGAAACGTAGGCTAGATTGTGCGCATAACATGTTCTAGGACACAGAGAAGCAATCTATGGCGGCATGCTGAGTGCGGGTGGTACTGAACATACCAGCGACGACGACGGTCATGGGGGAGCGATGGAGTTCAGTGGACGCGCTCCTCGACGGCAGTCCCGCTTGGGCGTGTGAAGGGGGAAGGGAGGTGGAGAAGGAGAGGGAGGCAGAGAAGACCGTCTGTCCCGCCACTCCAGATCATAAGCTGCTGCACCGCCGTCTCATTTCCTACGCTCGAGAGCCACCTCGATTCGTTCTCTCAACGACAGAGAGAGATATGGATGGTGGAGAGACTAATGAAGAATGAGGGAAAGGGGGAAGGATAGAGAGGGACTAGAGAGGGAGGCATAAGGAGTTGTGGCGCTGGGGTGGTAGGGCAGGGTGGTCGCCACCGGCGGTACTTGGTGGCGGGCCTAGATCTCCTAAATCGGGCACAAAAGAAGAAAGAGAATGGGAGAGAAGGAAGATGAATGATGAAAGAGATGGGGCTGACATGTAGGATCCATGTATAAAATTTCCTTCTTTTAATCTACTATAGCTGATTCAGATACCACATAAGCCAAAACTAGTGACGTAGCTACCAACATGGCTAAAACCATCAATTAAACCACCCTAGGGTGTAACTTGATCTGATTTTAACAATTTAAGGATGTAAAGTGAACGGTTTCGTAGTTCAAGGTGTTTTTTGGACTCGGACCATAGTTTAGGGGATAAGTGGAGTTATTCCTAAAATGGTCTACGACCACTGTGCTAAGCTTCTCCCTTATTAATGATAAGAGGTATAATTATGAATAACATGAAGATATTGTTATCTATAATAATAATTACAGATAAATAATTTAATTAATTAAGGATTATTAAATCCTCGTCACCACTGTTGACTGACTGGCACCGTAAGTAACCAATTTCCCATGAAAGTCTTGTCCTTAAGTTCTCATTAAAAAAAGATAATCTTGTCCGTAAGTAACCAGTGTTGAAATTTGTTAGTACTGCCCGAAGAGGGAGCAAGCAGCAACCGCCGACATTTCCTAGGATCTTCCACAAATGGTCAAAATAAGGCAACGCCTAGCCTACAACTTTCAAGCAACTAGTAGTAAGCAAAGAACAGGTAACATCGATCAGTACTGCAGCCTCTCCGACAGACAGACAGGCAGCCAAACATCAAAGGTTAGTTAATCAGATACCACCTGCAGCATGCTGTGCTTTAGAGACAATCCCGCTAATTGACAATTAGACACTTGATACAATATATAGTACTGACTACTGAGCCACTGAACATATTGACTGAGTAGCTAGCCAGCTACAACCTAAAGTATCTATGGTCCAAAATAGTTGTAAAGTATCTATGGTCCAAAATAGTTGATGTCGTTTTAGCAAATTAGTTTTGGTAACTGTTTTCATATTTTATGCACCGAATTCCACCAAATACATATGTTAATTACTTATTCTAGAGTTAGTGTTGAAGCGATAGATATCCATCCCTCAAACACATGTTAAAACGGGAACATCTTGGTCTATACGCATGATAAAAAATCGCATCTAGATCAGACCCATGGAAATATATATATGCTCAGATCCTATTTCAATAGAAATTTCACAGCAAACAGTGTAACTCCCCTAAGAATCTGTGTGGAAACTGCGCATTCCGAACATGCCTTTGCAGCCTCAAACTGCACGCTAACATCTACAGTTAGCTAACGAAATAATCGGAGGAGAGATTAGCTGGCTAGCTAGCAGCTGCCATTTCCCATGCATGAGATCGACCGAATCTTCTACAAAATTCTAGCGACTAAGCTCCAAAAGGTAGCAAACAACCGCCCTTCCATAGGAAGGATCCTCCCCAGATATTGGTCAAAGCTAGCTAGCTAGCCATGCGCTTAATTAAGGCTTAACACTACAGTATGTATGTATACAAGTAATTAAGCAATGCTGCAAAAGCATGTGTGCTTTGCAGAGCACTACTGCTCCGACAGGCAGCCAAACACGACAGATTAATTAGTTAATTAACCAGAAAGCTAATTCACCAGATACTACTTGCTAGACTAGACTAATGTGCTAATGTCACAGACATGAGACATGCTTAATTAGTCTCCACCGACACCGCCGAGCTTGTCGGCTGACGACACTCTCGCTCTCTCCCCCGTCAACGGTCACCGTCCGCCACCGCGTTATTCTTCGACGTTCGTGCATACGTACACGCTGTGGGGCTGCATATCCGCTTCTCTCTTTCCAAATATATGGACCGTCATTTAAACATTAACACAGTCTCTAATATACAACTTTTATCACTATTTTTTCCACTAATATATTGATACACATCCTAAAAGGTTTATGTTTAAAAGTACTTTCGATGATGGCAAATTACGTACCAATATTCCTATTTTTTCTCTCGAAATTACGTTCCAATATTCTAGAAGTCATAGTACTGTGTATGCGTTCTGAAACTATATATCAGTTTTTAATCAGAATCGAAGTGATGAGTATTGTCTCGAAGTAATTATAGCTGCCTACAAAGACACAATTCCAGTTAATTAATTAAGTACTCCTACGGCAGCTAATTAATTAGCTAGCTAGGCTTGTGCAGTAGCATCGTGTATATAGTACATATCTCTCATGTATCTCTTCGGTTTGGAGTCGCTGTCCGGCAAAAGATTTGCACCGTTCACAAATCTTTGCTAGAATTCGTACAGGTTTGTAGACCCATTGCATGAGTTTGTCTGGGAAAGATGAGCAAAGCAGCGAGTCGCTTTCTGTCCATCTCGTCGTGTTATGGTCAAGGATTTGTATGTGTACATGTCCTTTTCTGTCGATCCTTTTCTGTGGATATGCCGTCGTTTTGATCCTGCGAATTTGTACCGACAGCCTTGCATGTTACACTGCTGCAAGCTAGCTAGCTGAGACAGTGACCTCCTGGTTACTAAGGCTTTGCATTAAGGAGTGTATCCATAGCCTAGCTAGCTGATACACTATATGCCATTTTCATAATGCTAAAACAAATCATGATTAATTAAAAATATTCTTTTGTCTTTCCTTAAAAAATGGTCTTACAGATTTTTATAATATTTGGTGCAACCTCGCAAAAAAAAAAACAGAGTGATTTAATCTCAAATTTCATAAACACTTATTTTTACACTTTATTCCATGTACCCCATCAGTGCCACACATCAGTACTAGAAAAATGATGTGCTACTGTTTTAAAAACTTGTTATAAAATCCATCTCGAAAAAAGGAAAATGTTAATATCCGACATGTACTCAGTTGATACAAATTTGTCATAGGCCTAATGCTAGGCCGAAATGTAATTGGGCTGTATTGTCAGCAAGCCCAGAGAGATTTCAATTGGGCTCAGGCCTCATGAATTGTAGGACGATGGTTTCCGAAGGACAACAACAAAAGTCGACATGACGAGATCCGAAGGACAACAATAAAAGTCGACTTGCCACCTCAGCTGCACTGTTGAAAATACGTCAATAATGCCCGTACCATCTCTATTACTGCAGAGGTTCACTACATCAATATTGTTTTGTTGCTTGAGTCCCCACCCCCAACCCAACGGGCCAACACAGCACGCACAATGTCATACTGGGCCAGGTATGGCCCTAGGCACGACACACACACGGCAGGGGCAGCAACTGCAGCGAGGCCAGTGCGGCGTGGGGGAGGAGGAGCCCGGGCTCAGCCACGGCCAGCGTAGGGGAGGATGGGCTCGACACGGGGAGAAGGAGGCAGGCGCAGGGAGGAGGAGGCCGGGCTCGAGTGCGGAGGTGGCGAGGCACAGCCGGCACGGAGGAGGATGGCACGTGGAGGCGACGGGCACAGTCAGCACACACGGAGGAGGAGGAGGAGGAGGAGGTGGTTCAGCTGTGTGTGTGCGAGTGCGATTGTGCGGTAGAGGTGTCGGTGGTGCACTGGTGCTTTGTGCGTGTGCGAGTACAACAACTATGAGGCTTATGGCCTATCGGGCTGAACAATGCCCAGGTCGGTCCGGCATGACTCAAGGTGTCGGCATGACATGTTTGGGTCGGCACACCGACCTATGGGCGTACATGGCCCGCACAGTTAAACGGATTGGCTGTGTCAAGTCTAATTGTGATGTGCCGGTCGGGCATTTAGCCATGATCAACGAACAGTATTCTGCAGTGGTACTGTAATAGCAATGAAATATTTACTGTAAAGCTTTTGCTGTAGCGAAAATACTGTAGCTATTGATCTTAACCTTTTATATTTGATCGAACGGTGAATATTGCATCCTAATATCCATTTTCTCTAACTATGAAGTTTCATGTCCTCGGAGCAGGCCAGTGGTACGGTGGTAGGAGCTTGTGTTTGTGAGTTTAAGAGGGTCGATTTTGATAGTGAATGTCAGAGCTTCTGGCTAATTTTGAAAAGAAAAAAAATGTGTGCTGCAATTTGGCCTGGTTGGCACGTGAGAATTTCTAAATTTTACCTAGAGTAAATTACAACTTGTGTCGTTAAAAACCTGTGTTCAGTAGATCCACAGACTTCATAATTGCATACTCATGGCCTCAGACTTATTCAAGTGATCATTGCAGTTGCAGGTCCACAGGATGATTAGTATATTACACGTCACTTTCGCTAATGTAGGTCAGCTTGACATGGCATCATTTCCCTTGCGAGGACTTGATTTTTGCATCGGAAACAACGGGGATTCCGGGGCAAAATCGAGATAATTGAGCAAAGAGGAAGAACAAAGACCAGGGAAGGAGAGGAGAGAGAATTTGGAGGGTAGATTAGGGCATCTCGTATTTATTGTCGTTTCTTAGCTACGTCACATCAATAAAATCCTACGTGGAGGAGAAAAAAAGGAGAAAAGAGAGAACATGTCGTCTCTTCACACGAAATAAGATATGATATATTAATTTACTCTAGATGACATGTACTAGAAACTATTTATTAGATATATTATCTCTAAAGATGATATAACATATGTTAAAGATAATATTATCTCTAACTATTGGAGATTTGAGTTAAGGAATGGAGCAGTAGCAGCACGCCCGTTGTACCAGGTGGTGTACGCGATGGAGGTGATCGGCAAAGCCAGCTTAGCCATGGGCGCCATGGCGGCTGACACTGTGGACCTCTTCGGCAAGAAGAAGGTGGTGGCGGTGACCTCGACAAGAGGCTGCCCGAGGTTAACACCACGAGTCACTCGTCGCTGTGCTGTGCTCCGGCATGTCGCCCAGGCCCAGAGTCGAACACCTGCCGCCGAGACCATGTCGCCCGCCTCCCCCGCGCCGGAGGAGACGCCGCGCCCGGTGCGCTTCGGCATCCTGGGATGCGCCAACATCGCGCGCAAGCTCTCACGCGCCATGCTGCTCGTCCCCTCCGCAGCCGAGGTCGCCGCCGTCGGCAGCCGCTCCGAGGGCAAAGCGCGCCGCTTCGCCGCGGACAACGGCCTCCCCGCGGGCACCCGCCTCCACGGCTCCTACGAGGCCCTCCTCCACGACCCGGACGTCGACGCCGTCTACCTCCCGCTCCCCACCAGCCTCCACTTGAAGTGGGCCACCGCCGCCGCGGCGAGGGGCAAGCACGTGCTCCTTGAGAAGCCCACCGCGCTCTGCGCCGCCGACCTCGACGCCATCCTCGCCGCCTGCGAGGCCAGCGGCGTCCAGTTCATGGACTGCACCATGTGGGTGCACAACCCCCGCACCGCCAAGATGCGCGAGCTCGTCGCCGACCAGGCCACCATCGGTGACGTCAGGGTGGTGAGTTCTTGAAACCTTCTTGATAAACTCGATTCGAAATTGGAAATCCTCAGTGAAGATTGGAATCGTCTGGCTTGCGTTTGGTAGTATGCTTCAATTTGCTCATTTCTTGGTCACTCCTATTTCCAGTCATGTTGGATTGTTGGGGGAAGTTTGGGTGTTGATGTCGTTGTAATTGTGCTTCATTTGCTCCATTACTTGGTAGTATTTGTCGGGAATGAATGGAATCAGGGGTAAAATTAAAAATGCTGCTTTCTAGCTAGAGGAACATTTGATCTATGATAGTGTTTTTTAGGGAAATTTATGATATTGTTCAGTTCGTGTGTGCTAAACTTTTTTCCCCGAGCCAGGGAAAACCCTAATTTCTATTATCAGAAATTAGATCTCCAAAAACACTTGCGTTAGGTGATGGCGTCACTGGTACTTCAACCGCAACTTGCCACATGAGCTTCGTTCCCAATCACATGGTTGCCACATGAGCTTCGTTCCCAATCACATGGTTGCCACATGAGCTTCGTTCCCAATCACATGGCTTCCCGATCTCCCTCCTTTCTGGCTTTCTGCAATTATCACCAATAATCCAGCCAATAACACACAGAGAATGAGTGAGACCTGATCATTTGGCAATTTGCGTTGGAAGCATGCCAGAATGCGTGCCTTCCAGATCGCCCAAAGAACTGCAATATGTGCTAGACTGGTAGCGTGCGTTGCCGTTCTTTGCCGATATAGTGTCATACTGTCATCTTCCCATAGTTTCTTTAGTCTATTGCATCTTTTGCTTGTGCTCCAGTGTCACAAAATTCTCTAGTGAAGTGTGAGTTCATCTAATTATAGTTGCCATGGTTTGTCCTTGTATTTAGCAATGGCTTGTTGCTACTGAAAACCTTACTGGTGTGAGATGTGTTTGGCTTCTGAACATGCCATAACTAGGAAATTTATGAAGTGCATGCTTGCCTAGTTTACGTGAAGGAACACGATGTTTTGTTGCTAGAAACTGGGACCGCCGTCTTGCTTGAGATGTAGAGTTTGTTTGTTCTGCTTCTTCCTCCAAAACTCCTTGAAGGTCCTTGCCCTGACCTTATATGATTGCCCAATGAAAATATTGTGGTTTGTCACTTGACCTCTTTTTTCTGTCACATCTCGCATTCTTATAAATGCCATGTTCTTCTAAATACTCCACTCTCCTAATTTTGAAGTCATTTTCATGAGTATGTGAACAAGTCATTTGACCATGTGTGCTGGCTTTCTTTCTTTACATCATTGTGGAATTTGTAGCACTTATTTCAACTTTCGTGCAATTTTACACGTTACTATAACTAGTGATTAAGACATTGTTCTTCCAATATAAAACAACTTGGCCCTTTTAGTGATTTTATGTTTCCAAATAATTCGCTCTATCTGTTCACGTAATCTGTTATACAATTAGCATCTAGTGAAGTTTTTGTTCCCAGTCAGTTTTTAGCATCTAGTGAAGTTTTTGTTCCCAGTCAGTTTCCGGCAGATACTGCTGTTATTTTCATGTCTATATTTCCCGAAAGTCAAGCTGTTTTTTTTCCTGTTTGCAATTCCTTTGCCCCTTTTCACCAAAACATCATGAACCCAGAACTATCCCCCTCCACACCAGTTTATGAATGAAGCCAACTCTCTTATGCTATACATCTGCTCACTCAACAACCAGCCCACCTGATGCCTGAGCAGTTATGTGTTGCTTTGATATAATTTGCAATGCTTCAAGGTCTGGTCTACACCAACACCTTGGGCTTCGTTTCCTCTTGTCCAAAAGTGTTAACACAGTTGGTATGTTTGTCTCCCTCGAGGGTTATGTACTTATATTTTGGAGCAACTCACTCTTAATAACTGTTAGATTTTAGGAGAGGAGTGAAATGAGGGCTGAATTGTTCGTTGTATTGCAAGAGTCCAAGGGGGCAATATATAGTGTACAAGTGAAACCCTAGACTAGAAACCCTAGACTACTACAATTACATTACTACCCCTAACCCATACATAACTACTACATTACTACTCTTAACACCCCCACTCAAACTCAATGCGTATGCAATAGCATTGAGTTTGAAAAAGATAACACTAAAAAAAAGATAAATCCAAAATCCGAGCTTGAAGATGTCGTCGAAGCATGCCACTTTTGAACAAAAATTGTCCATCGGCTCTAGACACGAATGTCTTGATTTGAAGATATTGAAACGGACAGGAATAGAAAGATATGTCGAATCAAGCCAATGAGAGAGATAGAGATGAAGACGATGAACCAGATCCGCCCACCTAAGATGTGAGGTGATGGTGTCGAATCTGGTGCTCGACGAAGGCAAAGACGACGGTCTAGATCCGCCCACCCAAGATGTGAGGTGACGGTGTCGAATCTGACGCCCGACGAAAACAAAGACAACGGTCCAGATCCGCCCACCCAAGATGTGAGGTGACGGTGTCGAATCTGGCGCTCGACGAAGGAGAGACAGTTGATGATAACGACAAAGAAGGCCATTGGTCAAAAGTCACAATGATGCGAAGATGTGTAGCAAGATGGCTACAAGAGAGGACCAAGAGGGCAAAGTCGCATCAACAACGATGATGGGGGTAACCGCACTCGATCCAATGGACAGACCGCGGCAACCCGAAAAGGAAGAAGCAATCGGCTGATTGACAAAGGATATAATGAACTGACATGATTTCGACGAACTCAAAGAGAGAAGCAACGGACTTGGATGGACTCGATGGAAATCAAAGGAAATATACTAAAGATACTAGCAGCAGCATTAGCAATAGTGAGGCAGCAATCAATCAACAGATCATATCCAACTAGCGATAACCAAGCAGCAGTATGAGTATCAGTCAGATCAGAAGCGGTAATCACCCACACCCACACGAACTAGCAGACAAGTCCAGGTGCTGGAGCAGGAGTCGCTGGAGCGGCAGACGAGCTCCCAGCGTGGACCTCCAAGCGTCGGAGAGGAGACGGCCAGAAGAGGTGGCTCGGTGGGCGAAGATGATGTTCTCGAGGAGCTCCGCTGGGAGGGAATCAAGGATGAGGCTGAGCCAACGGTCCAGTCGGGCGGAGACCACCTGATCCGGTTGCTGATGGCGAAGGCGAGCTTCGGCAGCGAGGATGGCCACCACCCGGATCTGGTGAAGATGAGCCAGCGGCGCCGAGCTGCGCCGGATCCGACGAGGATGGTGGCTCCGGGGCCAGAGGTGGTGACGCAGCTCCCGGTCCGAGGTCACGTGAAGACGAGGCGTCGCTGGAGTAGATGAAGACGCGAGCTCCCGGCGTGGATGTCCCGCCACGGCGCCGGCAAGATGATCGCGCGAAAGATCCGGCGCGGGAAGCGATTCGACGAGGCGGGGTGGCGACCGCGAGGGGGTCTGATGGTGGCGGCCGCGAAGGGGAGCCGGCGAGGTCGGCGCGGAGAGGTGGCCCGCGTTGGAGTCTGCGAGGTGGAACCAACGTGGGAAACGTCCCCGCCTCTGCGCTCTCCTCCCCCACCGCTCGGATCCGGACAGATCCACACGGGAGAAGGCCAGGCGGCACTGAATCCGGATCCGACGGGCTCCCAAGGACCAGATCCGACGCGCTCCCGACGAGGATGGTGGCGACGCCAGATCTGGCGAGGGTGAGGCCGGCGACGATGATGGCCTCCAGGCGTCGGATCCGCGAGGATGACGCGCGGGCGAGCTCCAATCGCAGAGGACGACAACCAGTGGCTCGGCCGAACGCCCGAACCGATTGAAGACGCTGCTGCTGGGAGTTGCTACTGCTGCTACAGAGAGTTGCTACCCCTGGGAGTGAGATTTGTCCCCCAGGAGCTGCAGCGGTGGAAGAAGACGGAGTCTAGTATTCGGATCTAGGCTCTGATACTATATTAGATTTTAGGAGAGGAGTGAAATGAGGGCTGAATTGTTCGTTGTATTGCAAGAGCCCAAGGGAGTAATATATAGTGTACAAGTGAAACCCTAGACTAGAAACCCTAGACTACTACAATTACATTACTACCCCTAACCCATACATGACTATTACATTACTACTCTTAGCAATAAACACTAAGAGACTAAAGAAATTCACACTCTAATCCATAGTTTTTAAGAAGAGCCAACTCCTCTCTGACTCTTGTAGGTTTACTAATCTCATCCCCTCTTATTAAATGATGTTTGCGCCTCTTCTCATTACATTGCCAAAGGAAATTGCACTAGCCTGGTTTAATCTTCCATTGAACCAATTATGCACCTCAAAGAACAGTAGAATAATGAAAAGGTTTAGCAGTTAAGACTAAGGTGATCAGCTTAGTCTTCGTTGTAATTTGTATCTCTGTGACTTAAACATATGTGAAATGGTCACTAACAGGGGCTCCAACTAGTTTCTGCAAAGTTATTTGAAGTCTAGTTCTTTGCTTCTTACCATTTTGTATCACTTTCAATTATCAATTCAAGCGTAGACGCATTTAGGCAAGTTACTCTCCCGATATATACATTCTTGAAGCCCTATGGATCATATTATACTCATTCTGTCTTGTCCGATTACGCTCATCTGGAGATTTTATGGTTTTGTTGTCTCATTATCAATACATAATATACATTTCTAGAGACTCCAGCAACACCATATTTAGTGCTGAATGATGTTAAAAATAGTGTTAGCGCCTCTTTTTCTATTACCATCTCTGCACATTCTTTGCTCAACTGACTTAAATTTTTCAATGTTAATGGTAGAAAGCCAGAAACTGGTCAAATTTCAGGTGATTACCAGACAGGAACTGGATTTGTATATAAAAAAAATTAGCCACAGCACCGCTGGGGGAAAATTCCATTACCACCAAGATCTGGAACCGTGGTGGGATTTTTTTCCATTGGTTTTGAAATCATCACTTGGGAGGGGTCAATCCATTCTCTAAAGAAAAAATTACCCCTGGTTGGTTCTTTGTAATTGTTCGACATGGACACTAGTCACGGTAAAATCGAAAGCGAACAAACAAGATGAATGTTGATACTGTTTTTCCTGAAAGAAAAAGATGAAGTCAACATCAAGCAAATTAAATACAAAAAACACCTAAAGATATATCAGCACACAGATATAATTATATAAATAAAGTATATATTTATGTCTATGTAGTTTTGGTCCTTTGAGTGAGCAATAGCTATAGTGAATTGGTGACTAATACTACAAGAGAAGGGGTTTAATTTTGATAATGTTCTGCAGTTTTGGGTTCATATATCACATATTGACACTGCTCGAAAAGTTGAAGCTGAGCCTTAAAATTGAGGTTGAATTTTTTTCTTAGTGGCTACCAGCCTACCACCATGCATCTATGGATTGAGTAAGGAGAAGACAGTATAATTGTGGAAGAAAATTTATTTTGTTAAATCTTTGCTGTTTGAACGCGTGACACCAAATTTCAACTGTGCCATAATGTGCATCCATCTGGTGCTGTAATATATAGCTATCTATTCATCCTAGATAGATAAGAGTCTGGCTATATTGTCTCCAGCTACTGAAGAACACAATACAATACTATTGATTCCACTCCTAGAGTTTGTCAAACAGTTACTCGTCATTACTTAACTCTGCGCAGAGTAAATAGTAACATCGATGTGATTCTTAGTGCATGCGTATGGAGAAATTTTGGAACCATTAGAAACAGACTCAGAAATGGCTGCAGTCACAGGAACCCATAGCACATATATGAACTATGAAATGCTTATGAAATGATATACTCCCATTCTTTGCTGGCTTCAAGTGTTTTCGGTACTACAAAGTGATTATTTTCTTGATATAACTTCATAACTGTTTGTTTCCACTTAATTTGGACTTATGCAAAATGTTATAGTTTAACATAAATCATTGTTTTTACTTCTGTTGCTTCAGATAAACACCATGATCAGCTTTCAAGTAAACGAAGATTTCCTCCGCAATGACATCAGGGTAAAGCCAGACCTTGATGCCCTGGGTGCACTTGGCGATATCGGCTGGTACTGCATCCGTGCAATCCTGTGGGCTGTTGACTATGAGCTGCCCAAGAATGTGATTGCTCTGCGTAACCCTGTTAAGAACCAAGCCGGCGTGCTCCTTGCCTGCGGCGCGACGCTCTACTGGGCCGATGGCAAGATCGCCACCTTCCATTGTTCTTTCCTTGCCAACCTCACCCTGGACATCGCCGTCGTTGGCACAAATGGTACACTTCATGTCAACGACCTCGTCATCCCGTATGAACAGAAGTCTGCCCCGTTCAGCGTGGCCTCCAGGTCAAGCTTTGCCAAGCTCGAGAGTGGATGGGATCCGCTGCCGAGCAACCATGTCGTCATGACAGAGCTGCCACAGGAGGCTCTTATGGTGCAGGAGTTCTCTAGGCTGGTGCAGAACATTCGGGACGCAGGAGGCAAGCCTGAGGGGAAGTGGCCGGTCATCACCCGGAAGACACAGGTTGTAATGGATGCAGTGAAAACTTCAATTGACAACGGATTTGAGCCAGTTGATGTTGCCAGCTAAATACAACACAACTGTTCACTCGGTGATACTTCTCCAGTCCATGTCTTGTACTTTGCATATTTGCTCAGACATACTTCTAAATCCTACACAAAACTACTTATTGAAATAATTTGAAGGATTCTGGTCATATTGGGGACAATACTACAGTGTATCAAGTCAGATGTTTTTTTACGAATAAATGGTGTAATATATGGAAAACCTACCTTTGAGTGATCGTGCTGTCAAAGGACACCATGGTCAACGAAGAGGGAGGCTCAGAGTTCAAACATTTGTTTCAGCTAGCTTGGTGCTGCAAAATTGAAATGTTGCTAACCTGTTCATCTGAAGTATGCCCTTATCTCGGCCACATCGACTGATGGACTCCCTTAACCAAACCCACATAAGGGAGGCATGGTACTGGTTACGGCGTGGCAAGTGGTCTTCGACAGCGCTGATGCGGAGGAAATTGAGGCGAGCAGAAAATTCAGGAGCCCATGAGCTCGCACAGTTGACAAAACGCACTCACCATAGTGCTGTGTGGTGAAACTCTTTTCCTACCCGTTCACACGGTTGATTGCTCAGGATTGTAATTCTCTGTCTAGGTAATCAATAAAGCTCTCTTTTCCTCGCAAAAAAGGACAACGCTAAAGTCGACTCCTCAGCCGTACTGTTGAAAATACCCCAATTACGCTCATACACGCTTCGCCGCTTTGAGGTAGGTTGATTGGATTTTGACGCATGAGATGAATATAAGTGAGATATTTTCTTTTTTTTAACAATATAAGTGAGAGCTTGAGATGTTCCAACATTGAAGTTTCATGTGTGGGGAACTGGCCAGTGGCCTGGTGGCTGGTGGCAGGGGGATGTTCAACCTCCCAGTTTGAGTCCTTGGACCGGACTGGGTGGCCATTTCATTCTCCGGTGAATGTCAGAGCTCTTGGCTAATTTTTCAAAGGAAAAAGGAGGTTTCGTGCGCTGCAATATGGCCTGTATGGGATGTGAGAATTTCACACAAATTTTACCAAAAAAAGAGAATAAATTACAACACGTGTCCATAAACTTGCACAACGAGTTCAAGTAGATCCACAAACTCCAGAATTGCATACTCATAGCCTTGAACTTGTTTTAAGTGGTCATTGCTGGTCCAAACGATCAGTACGTGCAGTTCCTTCTGTAATATCCCGCTTAAATATCAAGAAATAGGAATTAGGAAATTGGAAAGTTATTAATTAAAATTCAGAAATCAGAGGGAAAAGAGGGGAATTAGAGGTGGGCCGCCTGCCCTTTAAAGGAGAAGAGGGGAGGGCTGGCCGAAACCCTAAGCCAGCTGCCCCACCCCCTTGCCTGCCGTGCGCCCCTAGGCCCCTCCACTACCACCCCACAGCCACCAGCCCCTGTGCCGCCCCTCTCCTCCCAGCGCCACCCCCTGCGCCT
Source organism: Ampelocalamus luodianensis (assembly GCA_036346255.1). Lineage (NCBI taxonomy): Eukaryota > Viridiplantae > Streptophyta > Magnoliopsida > Poales > Poaceae > Ampelocalamus > Ampelocalamus luodianensis. The sequence goes on along the minus strand of CM070635.1, from coordinate 30,220,693 downwards.
CCTACAACCGCCTCCCTGTGCCGCCCCTCCTCTGGCTGCTGCCGGCTAGAAGGGAGAAGGAAGGAGATCAGCAAGGGATCAGCAAAGAGGAGAAGGCAAGGAAGAGGAAGGAGGAGAAGAAGAAGATAGGAGGGAAAGAGAAGAGGAAAGCCAGGGTTTGTGATCGTCCCCGATTTTTTGTGGGTAACGACATGATAATCCCTAGATTGATCCTAGAGTCATGTTTATTCACGTGATAGAATGGTTTGGTCGTGGGAGCTAGATGTTTCGTTATGTTCTAGTTTGTTAAACTGTGCTACAGAATCTTATGAGGGGATGTTGGGATATCTGTCTTGAATCATGATTTAGCCTGGTTAGGAAAGTTGTATATTATTTTCTTAGGTTTCCAGGAAGGTCTATATCACTAAATTTGGATAAGTGAGTAAAAAGATATGGCCTCGGGAATACCGCTGTCTAGAAATCTATTATCAATAGCAGCAGTCGTATAGATGGATTAATTACGTTCATTAGATGAAATAATTTAATTATTGTCATAACTAGAATAAGCTAGATAATTCTCAGTAGATTCCATAAATATTATGACTTACTATTTTTCATGTTGTATAAAAATAGATACAAAAATGTGAAATCTACTGTTATGATAATTTCCAGTATAACCTTCGGGGTTGAAAACAGGAACCTAAACGGCAAATTCAGAGGACTTGCATAACTAGGATATTGTGGGAATTTCATGTAGTTTCTAGAAAATATATAGTTTACTATATTTGGAGTTCAAAAATGAAAGTTATGGTCGTTTAATCATCGGGACAGCGGGTAGGTCATCCGGTGAAATTTAGTGCATCGTTTTTGCGTAGGAGCGTGGTTGATTTGTTTGATGTTTTGGTACTTCTGTGGAATATTTTGAATGTGTTACTGATTGGTTATCCAGGGAGCGTTGCCTCAAGTACAATGCCACATTTGCATCACTCGGTTTCTAGAGGCTCAAAGGCATGGGCTTGGTAGAGCGGTGGCCATTGGTTGGTCAACCCTTGTCTTTACCATTGAATTAATATGGCATTTATTTATGCTCTCTATTGTTTATTTAAATGCCATGGTGTTATGATTATAATGATTCAATGAGGATATGACATGAAATGATGATGATGACATTTTGATATGATGATGCAATTACCATGGGGATGACATGGTAATGTTAATAATGGATAATGAGCATTTGTGTCATTTGCTTGCGTAAGAGCCAGGGCAGTGAGTAATGCTATATTTATGGCTATTCCAGCGTACTCCATGATAAAGTCTTACAGAGGTAGGGATCCCACCCTAAAGAAGGCGGGGGAAGAGTGTATCATCGACGGGTGAACACTCTACTGCACCGGTATCAGCTGAAAGAGTTGCATCATTGACATTGCATACATGAGTACATGAGAATGATATTGATAAGATTTGAGTACATGGGAATGATATTGATGATATTTGTGAACATAAAAGACAAGAACGATATTGATGATATTTGAACATGCTTATGTTTTATTGATGATGATTTAAATGTTTAATGAACTGTTTGTTACCGTTCTATTTTGTACTTATTGAGTCATGAGCTCACTTTTGCTTTGTTGTTGCTTTTAGGTAACCGTTGACGGTGATATGCATGGTGGAGTAGCACACGATCATCACATGCATCTATCACACCGATTTCATCAATTAGTTTGTTTTATGTAATCTAGTGACATGATTGTTTCATTCAAGACTTATTCATGATTGGCTTTGATTATCTTGGAATTGTTAGTTGGAACTTGGATCGATTTATTATTAGTTCATTTTAGTTTGATCTATTAACTACTTAATTTGTTGGTTGGTTCCTTATTTGCATTAATAGTATTTGATTATTTTTATTTGCTTTCATCCTATGTACTGGAAGCGTGGTTCTAACGTGACTTGGGTGCGGCATCCTGAGTGTTTCTCAGGTGCAGGTATCCCAGACGTTTCTTAGGCATGTGTGCCTTGAGCTGTCTTGGTAACATGTTACTCAAAGACCAAGAAAGAGCATGCGAGACATTTGCAACTGGTCTTAGAGAAGTTTAAAGAGCACCAGCTTTATGCCAAGTACAACAAATGTGAATTTTGGTTTCAATATATCAGTTTCCTTGGACACATTGTATCTGCTGAAGGAGTAGCCGTTGATCCATCCAAAGTAGAAGCTGTCGTAGGATGGAAGCAGCCTACCTCAATAACCGAAGTGTGTAGTTTCCTTAGTTTGGCCTGGTACTACAGACATTTCATCGAAGGGTTCTTGAAGCTCTTCAAACTGATGACCCATCTTCTTAAGAAAGAGAAGAAATATGAATGGACAGAAGCCTGTGAAAAGAGTTTCCAAGAATTGAAGAAAAGGTTATCCTCTGTACCAGTGTTGACCCTGCCAGATATACACCGGGACTTTGAAGTCTATTGCGATTATTCGCGCCAAGGCCTTGGCTTCGTACTCATGCAAGGAGGAAAAGCTATAGCTTATGCATCTAGACAACTCCGTCCTCACGAGAACAACTATCCAACTCATGACCTGGAGTTAGCATCAGTAGTGCATGTCCTAAAGATTTGGCAGCATTACTTGATTGGAAATCACTGTGATATCTACACAGACTATAAGAGTCTCAAGTATATTTTCACCTAATCAGACCTCAACCTCGACAAAGAAGATGGTTAGAGTTGATTAAGAATTACAATTTGGATATTCATTATCATCCTGGTAAGGCTAATGTAGTCATAGATGCATTGAGCCGTAAGTCTTATTGCAACAACGTCATGATTCGGAGCACCAACCCGAGCTCTACGAGGAGTTCGAAGCACTCAACCTTGAGTTAGTAGAGCAAGACACCCTAGACGTTATGGAAGTGCACCCAACTCTGGAAGACAAGATCAAGGCCACTCAAGAAGGACACCTTGGAGTCCAGAGATTTAAGCATCTCATGGCTAAAGGAAAAACCTCTAAGATGATCGAAGATCAGCAAGGAGCCCAATGGTATGGGAAGCATCTCTTTGTTCCCCACCAGAAGGAACTCAAGGATTTGCTACTAAAAGAAGCGCACACCTCAGCCTATACTCTGCATCCAGGTAGCACTAAGATGTATCAAGACATGAAGACTCTATATGGATGGTCGCGAATGAAGAGAGACGTCGCCGAGTTGGTAGCTTGTTGTGATGTCTGCCAGCAAGTCAAAGCCGAACATCAACGACCAGTAGGATTGCTCCAACCCCAGCAGATCCCCCAGTGGAAGTGAAAAGAAATTAGAATGGATTTCATTACCGGTCTGCCTCAAACCAAATCTGGATGTGATTCGGTATGGGTCATAGTCAATAGACTAACAAAAGTCGCCCATTTTATCCCAGTGAAGACCACCTACAAGGGAGACAGATTGGCCGGGCTATATATGGCACGTATTGTGTGTTTACATGGAGTACCCAAGAAAATAGTCTTAGATCGAGGTTCTCAGTTTACCTCACATTTTTGGGCTAGTCTGCATGACATACTCGGAAACTACCTGGATTTCAGTACAGCGTATCATCCTCAGACTGATGGTCAAACAGAGAGGACAAATCAGATTCTAGAAGACATGCTTCGGGCGTGTGCTTTGGAATTTTCTGTAGACCGGGAGAAATGTCTACCGTATACCGAGTTTGCATACAACAACAGCTTTCAGTCGAGTATGAAAATGTCCGCGTTTGAAGCACTCTTTGGGAGAAAATGCAGAACTCCTCTGCATTGGTCAGAATCCAAAGAAGGTTATGTCTTTGGACCAGATACCCTCAAGCAGGATGAAGAGAAAGTTCGACTGATCAAAGATCGACTTCAAGCAACTCAGTCCATACAGAAAAGTTATACCAACAACCGTCGAAGGGGATTAATCTTTGAAGTTCGAGATAATGTGTATCTCAAAGTATCACCGTTTTGTGGCACTCGAAGATTCAGAGTGAAAGGCAAGCTTGCACTAAGATATATCGGCCCATTTCCAATCACCATCAAGCGTGGAGAAGTAGCCTACCAACTTGAGTTACCTGAAGATTCGTCAGACGTCCACAACGTGTTCCACGTCTCTCAGCTCAAGAAGTGTCTCCAAGTACTTGAAGAGCATACTCCAGTCGGAGCCATCACCTTGCAGAAGGATCTGACTTATCCAAAGCATCCGATCAAGATCCTCGATGTCATGGAGAAGCAAACCCAACGCCAGATCATCCGCCTGTGTAAAGTTCAGTGGAGCAACCACTCAGCAAGGGAAGCCACCTGGGAGCGCCAAGATCAGTTGAAGTTGGGGTTTCCGTTCCTATTCCCAAAGCTGCTCGAATCTCGGGGTTGAGATTCCGTTTAAGGTGGGTAGGCCTGTAACATCCCGTTTCAGATGTCGTTTGGTATTTTTCCGTTCGTCTTCTTGGTTTTCATAATATATTTCAAATTATTGTGTAATTGCAAATTCTCTAGTTTTGTCCTCATTTCAAGAGATGGGTATCGAGTTTCTGCTCGAATCTCGGTTTCAATTCAAATCCTCTCAGTTGGGCCAACCTAGCTAGCCCCTCCCTTTCCCCTGCCCCTCTCCGTTCCTTTTGACCATGTGTCAAAAAACCTTCTTTCGACTGCATGCCCACTCTGTCGCACCCTGTGCGTCTTGTCCCCGCCTGGTGCCCTCTGCGACCACCCTTCCAGTTGCAATCTCCTCTTGGTTTCAACCAGCCTCTTGGTTTAGACAACCCGCTTGGTTTAGACCACCCGCTTGGTTTCGACCACCTCTTGGTTTCGACCGCCTCTCAGTTTCAATCAGCTCCACCTGTCAGCCACTACTCCCTCTCTCTCCTCCTCGTTTTTCTCAGTGACGTGTGCATTGAAGGCTGTCGTCTCCTTCGCGATGTGTGCATTAAATGCCATTGTCCCTGGTATGCCATGCACATTTAAATGCCGTCTGCACATTAAATGCCGTGCCTCCGTTGCGCAGCCGCAAATTCCGTAGCTCCATCTTGACGCTCGGCCCTCCCTTCCCTCTAAATAGAGCACCAGGGAGCCATTTTGCCTCCTCTCGTTTCCCTCTCGACTCTCCCTTTCGCTCTCCAGTTTTCACTTTGTGTTGCTATGGTTGCTTGAAGCTTCGAGCTCCAAGTTCAAGCCGCTACGCACCTCCTCTCGGTCCTCACCATGCATTTTCTCTTCTTCCTCAGTCCTGGTTGACCTCTTCACCGTCGACCTCCTTCGCCTTCGACTGCGAGCTTCCTCGTCACCGTTCGCCATCCGTTGACCCCCTCCGGCCCCTCTCTCATGTTGGTGAGTTTCTCGTGCCCTGTTCTTTTTCTTTGTTCTTTCGACCGTGTCGAGCCGCCGAGTCTTTCTTTGTTCTTTCGACCATGTCGAGCCGTCGAGTCTTTCGAGTCTTTCTTTGTTCCTATGACCACGTCATGTAGTCATATCTTTCTTACGACCACGTTGAGTAGTCATAGTATTCCTCTTGCGACCACGTTGAGTAGTCAAAACTCCTTTCCTGACCACGTTGTATGGTCGAAACCTCCTTCCGACTAGGTGGTCGAAACTTGCCCTTGCGACCACACGAAGTTGTTGAGCGGTACTCGAAACCAAATCTTCGAGGACTCCGTTATCCTCCGTTATAACTCCGATCATAGTGATGCTTGTTTCTAAGATTGTCTAAATTCAAGATCTTGTTTTTTGCTCTAGTTTTTATTTAATTCAAAGTTCTTTTATTATTTTTTGTGTATTTATTTTTTTCTCTATGCCTGTTATTCCTTTTTCCGGTTCGACTGTTCGAGTAGAGTTCGAAGAAGCAGGAGATCCCTAGTTTGATCAAGCCCAAGATTTCTAGGACTCTCTTACCTCTAACCAAGGTAAGTCAATACTTTGACCATTTTGAGCCTACATTTTATGCAAGATATATTCCTTTAAAATTACCAAAGCTGCAAGCTTTATTTCTTTAAGCAAATGTATGTTAACTCTTAAGGTAGTTAAATACTCATTTGGTGATTAATCATTTATTACCCCATCCTTTGGTAACTGAATCCTTAATCCTTTCACCCTAGTAACTATGTGATAATTACTAGCTATAGGTTGTACTTAAGCAACATGCTAGTCTTGCTTAAGTACCAGTGCATTAAAATGCCCTAATCATCATCTTTAAAATCATGAATTGTTTTGGGGAAGCCGTGGGGGGGGGGGGGTACATGATTGTACTATTTGAGTTAAATTGGTTTTCCCCCTCAAAACCCCAACTTCTAACACCACATCTGGGTGGATGGTATGATGGTGGGTGCGGATGTAGCACGAGCTTGGTGGGAATGTGGTATGAACTGCCCAGATGACATTAAGAACTTAATCCGGTGATGACCTCCCATCGTAAAACATGTGCAACCATAAGTCTGCAAAGTGCAACTTGGCTTGGTATAGTTATCGAACCCTAAGTCATCTCGCTAGAGAGAATTGGGGCAGTACAAGCGGCGGATGTGTTCCGGCTTGAAAGGGACACTGTGGTAAGGTGAAATTGCCAGCTGCGTTAGTCGTTGTAGTGAACATCCCACACAATGTATGGGTGTAATCCCATACGGGTGAGATGACGAAAGGGGCAAGATGATTTGAAAAGTTACAGTGACGGACTCTCAACCACATGATTAAGGAATCGTGTGGGGGCTAGGAGTTGACTATCTCTTGTGGGTACAGTGTACAACCCTCTACAGAGTGTAAAATTGTTTAAACAGCTGTGCCTACGGTCAAAGACAGACATGAGAACTTACTAAAATTAGTTTTATTTCAAAAACCTTTATTGGATGGGATGAAAACCGATCGGGTGGATGTAACCCTGACCAGGTGTTGTTAATAGTGGTCGTACCCAGTGTTGTTAATAGTGGTCGTAGCCACTGTAACATCACAGCCCAACATGAGCCTGAAATGCTACCAAACTAACATTAAACAATTATAAGCCAAAACATTCTACCAAATTTCGGCAGAACCTCCCCCGTATAGATAACTACTAGGAGGTTCTAACATTTGAATAAAACATATATAAATAATTCAACATCCAAGATCATCAATAGGCATTCAAAACATGTAAGCAACTAGCATATTCAAAGGTATCCAAGAGACACTACTCATCATTATTACACTTAATACAATGCATGAAGCCTAATCATAATCAATCCTTAAGTAGTTTGCTCATTTATTAAGGTACGAACTAAAAAAATTATCAACTTTAAAGGTGGATGGCAGTGTGTGAATCCAATTCAAATCTACTCCCTCCCATGCATACCGTTCTTGCAAAAGGTACCTAAAACACAACAAAAGCAAGGGTGAGCCCAATGACTCAGCAAGTACAAAAAATGAAACATTAAACTCACATTTACAGCATCAACATTCCATTCCAAAGCTTTACTCGAAAACATATCTCATGATGTATGAATGCAAATATGCTATGAAACTTTTCTTTCACTCTTTTTCGCATTTCACCGGTAATGCGAGATATGCGACCGTTGCCGCATACCATGCCTGTGCTCGCAAGCGCAGGGACCAATTGCCCTATACTCCGCAAGTAAAGGGGACCCCAAGCCCACACTCCGCAAGTGTGGGGACCTCAAGCTCGTCAAATACATGACGGGGATCTCAACAAATGCTTGGTCACCACGTGACCAAGTCTTCATTTTTTCAACATGATGCATATGCACAAATTATGAATCATCATAATCATACCTCCTCAGCAACATCACCTTTGAATTTAACTCATTCATTCTTCTATCATTCATGTTCATAGACATTCATACACTCAAGCAACTATGCATAATACATATTTTCACAACATTAATAATCATGGTCAACAACATTTATAACACTATAGCATCCATAGATATCACATTTATTCACAATACTAGCAAACAAGTACTTGCCTTAACCGTACGAGGACGAAAGACGCGAAGAGGGCGCTGCCCTTGGAACCAATCCCTCACCTGAATATAAATATAAAGCATGCTAAGACAACCATATTGACCCAAAACTTAGCCAAAAGTGCAACCGCACTCGCTACACTCGCAAGCGCTTTCCCAATTCCAACTCCTAAAGTTCGATCTGTCCCCTCTGTGGACAGCCATAATCTAAAATTCATATATTTTAGTACAGAAGTCCAAATGAGGTGATCTTAGACTTCCTTGAAAGGTTATCAATTTCCCCAACTAAACCTAGTTGGTGGGCTTTCCTGATTCGGCCACCTAATACCCCTACGAAGCTGTTTAACAGAGCATCAGTTTCACGTCAGGTTCTCTGGACAGTACACTAAATCTACCATAACTTTCAGTTCGTTTGTCCAAATTTTACGTTCTTGGGTTTTCCTGAAAGTTACGACAATTATCTATAACTTTTATTATACTGAGATCCTCTAATTTTCTCTTTAACTGATCGCGCAAGTCAGATTACTAAAACCTGTCAGAATACCGACGGATTTGCAGAACAATCACACTAATAAATTCATAACTTCTGGTACAGAGGTCCAAATAATGAGATCTAGTACTTCATCGAAAGCTAAGGACGTCCTCTACAAATCTCTAGGAGACAGCCAGATCTGATTCTGCCATTGAACTACTCAAAAACGTCGGCCAACCTACTCTGCTCTAACAGATCTAATTATCGATAAAACTTAATAATCAAATAATCGACTAATCAGAAGGGGTTCAAGTCTTACCCTTGAAGAACCACTGAAGACAACGTACTGAGGCTGCAATCTCTCCCCTTTCCTCTCTCCTTCCCTCACTCCTTCTCCCTTCTTCTTGATCGGTGACCACAATGGAGATCTCCCCCTTTTTCTTCTTGGACAACACCAATGGAGGGAAAGGTAGGAGGGGATGGATGCTACAGTACCATGGCGCTACAGTGCACGTGCTACAGGGGAGGAGGAGGGAGGAGTGGGGGTGTCTAGGGTTTGGGGGAGGGTGGCGCCTCCCCCCCTTATGGACGGCCACCTCTTGGATCTAATGGGCCAAGGCCCAGGCCTAGGTTGCCAGGTTTTAGCAAAAACCCCCCTCTCTCAAAGTTGAACTAACTTTTTTCTATTTGGTTCTTTTCTTAATACTGAAAACTCCCTCCCGATAACCCTTCCTACTACTTTTGAGGTATTACACTCTACCCCCCTTAAACAGAATTCGACCCCGAATTCGAACCACACTTAACGCCAGGGAATAACATAGCTACAAGCTTACCATCATTATTATGCACCTACTGGGAATAACTCCGGGTACAACTCGCGCATGCGAGACTCCAATTCACAAGTCGCTTCCCTCTTAGACTTATGGGATCACGTCACCTTGACGGATACCAACGTATTTCACCTCAACACTAGTCTTGACCTTTACAGGTACACTTAACACACGGGACTCAGAGGTAAGGTCTTACTCGATGGCCAATAGCTCTAACAAAATCTCAAGCTCAGAACCTCTCATGTGCTCTCTCAGCACTGAAATATACAAGACATTACGAATCCGCGCAAGTAATCGAGACGGTCCTAGCGATAAGCCAATCTACAAATTCCCGTGACTAAAGAACCTATCCAACACACCTTTGGTTAAACTTCTTTTTGGTACCGAAGTACATCGTTTGCACCAAACACACGGAACTCTTGTTCCAACTCTCAGTCGATCACTTTACTTATACAAGCAGCATCTCCTTTAATAAGGGATGCACAAGGAACTTGCCTATTGTAACGTCCCATTTTTTCGGACGGTTAATAGTGTTTACCGATCTGGTTTTCGTTCTTCGCCATAATTCAAATTACCAAGCTTTTTGCGAAAACTTTCTTTTCCTTCCGGTTTGTGTTTCAAATGTAAGGTTCTTAACTTTTGAAATTCAAATCGGGTTGGAGTTTCCTCTTTTGTCTTCCCGCCATTTCGAGTTGGGCCTCCTTTTGCTTTCGTGCTTAGCCCATTTTCCTCTCGGCCAAGCCCATCTCCTTCGCCCGCCCGCCCGCTTTCCTCCGCCCAAGCCATCCCGCCAACTTCTTCTCGCCCTAGCCGCCCGGTCTTCTTCTTCCCCGGTCAAGCCGCACTCAGCGCCTTCCTCCTCTCTCCTCGTGCTTCCTCGGACCGCGTGCACCCCACGCCACCACTCGCCGCAGCCATCGCCCCTTAATGCCTCCCTCTCGCCGCCCGTGAGCTCGCTCCCTAACACCGACCACGAGCGCCACTCACTGCCGCAGCTCGTGCCGCTCGCACCAAAGTCGTGGCCACGCACTGCTCCGCTCGAGCCGCTCTCGTATGCCATCGCCACCCACGAGCACCTACGCCGTCCGCCGCCTCGCCACCGCGTGCCCGCCGCAGCTCCTCTAGCTCCTCGCCACCCATGCCAACGGCTCTCCTCCCCTTGTGGCCATAAGAGAGCCCTCCTCTCCTTCACTCACCCCATTGGCCTCCCCACCTCATCTCCTCCTCCCCGAGCACAAAACCAAAGAGCACCATAGCTTTCATTTTCCCGGCCGAGCGCTGCCGCGCGACCAGCCATTCCGGCGCTTTCTTCCCCGCGCCGTCCTCGTCACCATGCATCCCAAGGCCCGAGGAAGCTCTCACTTACCTTGCCGGCCTTCTTCTTCCTCCACGGTGAGCTCCCCACGCAGTTCCTCCGCCGCTCGCCCGCGCGTCGCCGCCCGCTCGGCTCCCCGCCTCCCGAATCACTCGGTGGCTTCCCAAGCTTCCTCGGTGCCCAGCGCCGCTCCCTTCCTCCGTGCCACCGTGCCGCCAGACCTCCACGGCAGTGCTTCCGCCGCCGCTTTGGCCCCGCCGCCGCACTCCGCCTCTCTCGGCGCGCCGCCCGCCACGGGTCCCCAACCTCGAGGCAACCCATTTCTTCGGCTAGCCCACCTCCCACGCCACCACCCGCCGGCGCGCGCTGCTTCCAAGCCGCCATACTCTCCTCTCGCTCCTCGCTCTCTGTGAAAAACCGAATGGATTGGGGATGAATTGGATCGGGCCCCACCTGCCATGCTCTTAACCCTTCCTCCTTTGGCTGCCTTGTGGGTCCACCCATGGCTCGCACCATGCGCCAAGCACGCCTGTGATGTACTTGGTCCACGCACTATGCGGTGGACCGATTTCTCTCCCTTGTTCCTTTTTGAGTTAATTCCAAGTTCGAACTTCGGAAGCTCCGTTCTCCTCCGTCGTAACTCCAAAAATTATGAATTAGATTTCTAAAAATTTGTTAATTCAAGACCTTGCTAATGGCATAGGTCTTGTTTATTTTGAAGTTCATTTCTTGTTCTCTATTATTTATTTGCTCTCTTTGCCGTTGTGCCTTTTTCCGGTATTTTCGCCCGATTAGGATTCGAAGACGCCGGAGATCCCCAAGTTGATCAAGCCCAAGATTATCAAGATCCTCTTGCCTATATCCCAGGCGAGTCAATACTTTGATCATATTGAACCTACATTTTATGCAAATTATATTCTTTTAAAGTATCAAATTGCATGCTTTAATTCCCTTATGCAAATGTATGTTAAAAACTCTAAAGTAGTTAAATGCCAATTTGATGTTTAATTATTAATACACCATCCCTTGATAATTGAATTACCTTAAGCCTTTGTCACCTTGGTAATTATTTGGTAACTATACTAGTATAGGCTATACTTAAGCGCCATGCTAGTCTTGCTTAAGTATAGGGGTATTATCTACCCCATTCATCATCTCTTAAAAATGAACATGGTTTTTGGGCAGTCATTGGATGTAAATGACTGAGGTGATTGTGTTGATGTATTTTCTTATCTCTCAAAAACCCTAAGAATTGCTTATCACATCTGGGCGGATGGTATGTTGGTGGGTGTTAATGCAGCCAAGGAATGTTGGTTTGTGGTTGGTATGTGGCATGAACCGCCCAGATGGTCCCTAAGGACTTCATCTTGTGATGACCTCCCAATGTAAAACAGTACGACCACATGTCTATAATGGTGTCGACCTGGCTGAATAATTTGTATCCGTTAGTATGAGTTGCACTGTGCAGATGACCCGCTACGCCATAAGCCTATGTGGCTATGGGTTAGGTGTACGACTTACTGGTCTATGTGAGCGTAAGTCGTGTGGCGCAAGAGGGGTCCGGGAAAGAGTTGACGGGTCTATGTGAGCGTAACTCTTCTCGTGTGAAACCTTAGCGGGTGTAACAAGTACTGGGACACATTGTAAAGGCCTTTGACGATCTCCCTTGACTCACATGTCTCACTAAACATGTGTACATGCCAAGATGATTGTCTCTTGTGGGTAAAGTGTACAACCTCTGCAGAGTGTAATGAATCGTCAATAGCCGTGCCTACGGCCAAGGGCGGACATGGGAACTTACATGAGTTAGTTCTGTTTATAAAATCTTTGTGGGCGGGATAAAATGTGACGGGTCGTTGTGACCCTGGTTTTGGTTTTTCCCTGGGTGGAAGTACCCTAGTGATGTTAAGTGGTGGATGTAACCACTATCAAAAATAAGCATGAGGTGGAGGTAACCTCTCTTCATACAAATATTGCACAAGTAATCTCTTTAACAAAATGCAATTTGGTTAAAATGCTAAGTGATAGGACTTTCTAATATTGGAATTTAAAATATTGCTTTGTGCAAATAAATGAACCCGAGTCATCCCTATTAAGCCCTGCATGTATATTATTGCATACTGTGTGTTGGCTCGCGAGCACGGAAGTTGTGCTCATCCTCGCTCTATCCCCCCAACCCTCAGAACCCGTGGATCATGGAGATTACGTCTACTACGAGGACCAGGATGCCGAGGAGCAAGGACATGAAGAAGAGTAGCATAGTTCCGTAGTCTGAGTCTCGCCTCACCGTTGGTCTGCTGGTACTGTGTACATCCTATATTATCCAAGCCTTGGCTAATATCGGTCGTACATACGCACTCCCGCCGCTTGCTCGTGGAGAGACTTGTTTCACCCTTTGCTTCCGCTATCGTACTCAATGTTTTGTAATGAACTCATTTGGCCTGATCGGCCCTATTGTAAACTCGACCCGACGTGGTCTATGTCACTCTGCTGATTGTAATAATGATACTTTAGTTCACGCCATGTATGAATGATTCAGCAATGCCTGTGAGTGCTATCTACTGATCCAGGGAATAGCACCGCGTTTTCACAGAGGATTCGGATTAGAAAATCCGGGTCCGACAGAGCTGGTATCAGAGCATACGACTGTAGGAGCCTTAGCTAGTTTGGTCGTTGCCTAAGATCTTGAGTCCTATTTTCAAAACCTAAGAAAAGCTTTGGCAAAAATATAATGAATCTATTGCTCTTACTCACCCCTCTTAGTTCCTTACTTACATCTTTTTGTGAGCCTATTCCGTTGCTGGCTCTTTCTCTTATTTTAAAATTTTAGATTATTGTATCGTCGTCCGATGGCCTGTGGGATTTCTTCCCTCACGGCGAGGACGACGACAAGTTTGTCGGTATCCCCTTCAAACTTAAGCAGTACCTTGGTTCGCCACCGACCCATCCTCAAAGGCCGGAAGACCTAGGTTCTGGATCGAAAGTCTTGTTCCATAGAGGTTGAGTTCATCGCTCACACCTTTCGGACTGAGCATCCCAGGAGCCGCTGTTCCGATGCAATTCAGAACATAGCGCGCTTCGCCTTGACTCACTTGTGCCGATGCACGAGGATCCCTTGTTGAGGTCGCCTTTTTTGTTCCTTCCCGTCTCTTCAGGGAGGAGAACGCTACTCGAAGATCTTCGACATCAAGAACACCGTTGTTGCAGTAGTGTAACAGCCCTAACTTAGGGTTTGTATTTCAAATGTAAAATTTTGAGGAGAAATAAAAACTTTTGTTGTCTCTTCAAATCATTTGAAAGTTCCTACATTTTCCCTAGCAAGTTCCATTTTCTAGAATTAAATTCTTGTGAATGGAGATTGTTGTCAGCAAATTCTTAGCCTTCAAACTTGTGATCATCCTCTGAAATTATTTTTCCTATCATCTTGATCATCCTATCTACCTCCCTGAATTATTTCACAATTTTTAGATTTTGTTTGCTATTTCAAATGGCCAAGTCAACTCTGTTTGAAATCTGGTCAAACTCCCTGTACAGCAGCTTGTGAATTTTCTCTAGAACAATGCAGTGCATAAAAAGTTCTGGAAAAATTATACAAGGTTGTTCTCTGTCTCTAGTAGCTACCATAAAAATTTCGAAATTTTTGGAGCTCAGGAGCTACCTCTAAAAATTCCCCAAACCTTCTCTGTCTTTTAAATCAAATTCTAAAAGTACTGTTCCTCGGGCCCGAACCCAACTCAGGCTCGAGTCCGACTCGCACCACTTGGCTCGGTCGCGTCAACTAGCTGCACCGCGCGCGAGTCCAATCGATCGTGACCGTCCGATGCAAATCGAACGATCCACGTGCGCGCATGCAACCGACCTGTCCGAATGCATACACCAATCCCGACCGTCCATCTCAGATCCAACGGTCGGAGCGATTCAGATCGAGTCAAACCACCGGTTCGCACCGTTTCGCCGATCGGCCGACGTGGCGGTCCCACTGCAGCCATTTCCGCCACGCCACTTCGCCAGCCTCCAACAAGCCGCCGCCGCTCGCAAGGCTCGCGGCCGCCGCCTACATGCGTGCCGCCACCTCACCTCACCGGTCTTTTCACCGCCCACCGCCTCACCTCGCCGCCTCGCCGCTCCTACAAAACCCTCCGGCTTTCCTACCTCGCTGCCTCCATTGCCGTTCTTCTCCACCGAGCTCCGAGAGCGTGGCGCCGCCGCGACGCCCGAGCGCTCTCGCCGCCCGGTGATCTCGAGCACGGCATCAGCGTCACGGTGTGTTCCACATCCTCGGGAAGTAAACCCCTCAAGGAATTTCGGTTTCATCGCTGTGAGCTGCGCGTGGCCTTTCTTCTCCAAGTCCGCCAAAACCGCCTTTTCCACCGCCGCGTTTTCTCCGGTGAGCTCCAGCTCAATTCTTCGCCGGTGAGCACCACCGACTCCACCTTTCTTCTCCACTCTCTCACTCGCCCTCTCGCTCACCCTGTGCTCGCCGCCGTTAATCGCCTTGCGCCGCCGTGGCTCGCCGCCGGGCCACTCGGGTGCTCTCTGCTGCCGCCAGCACACCGGTGAGTTCTCGGTAACTCATCGATGCCCATGCGCGCTAAATTTCATTGTCTTCCTCTCTAGTGCGCCGCGCTTGTCACCCCATCGCCGGCCGCCAAGCTCCGCCGCAGCCGCCACCGTGCTTCTCGCGAACCCGCGACCATCGCCGCCTTCGTGGTCCTCGCGACCCATTTGCCCGCCGCACGCCCGCGCCGTCACTTCTCGCCGGCGGCAAGTTCAGTCCAAAGCGGCCGAGCCTCCTGTTCTTCTCGTTATTCCCTCTCTCGCTCGCCGCATGGGGCCCACTCTTCAAAACCAATTAGTTAGCTGCTAATCATGATTATGATTGTTCTTTAGTTCACTCTCATGCTTGATCAATATTGGTATTAGAGGTTTGAAAGCATTTTAGTTCTAGTTCTCAGATATTTCCCGTTGTCGTTTTCGTTGTCGTGAATCAAAATTGGTTTCATGCTTGCTATTTAGGTCTTGATGAATTCCTTAGGAAATAGTGTTTGGTATGGAATTATGTCGGTTCGTGATTCTCGATTTTTAAACCCTTGTTGGCATAAGTGATCTAAAGAAGTCATAATGAATCTAGTGGTTTGTCTCTGAATTGTCTTTCCTCATGCATACTGGTGTAGTAAGGTCTTGTAGTGATAGCATGTCAGTAATTGTTAACCTTCCTATATGTTGGTGTAATGCTTAGGTGTGTTAGTACCTGAAATTTTATTAAGGCCAACCATAATTAGAATTTTGTTTAGCACCTCATAGTTGGATAATTGACTAGTCAGTATTGTCAATAGCTTTTGTAGGTTCTGTAATATCAGCTTGTAATGGTTGAGTTAGAGAACCTAGTCATTGTTGATTTATTAACTTGATGATTAAATAATAGATGTGCACACAATCACCATCAAAGCCTGTCCAAAGTTTAAAGCGTGTTAGAAGTTTGATTTTGAGGTTAACCTAGCAAATGAGTGGATGGGTCTCTGCAGCAATTATTTGTCATTCTTTGTGATAGTCTAGCCTTGGTGTATATGTTGGTGTTTGTATAGATGTTTGAGTTTTGCCGGTGTTATTCGTTCTTATTCGCTGTTTTGTTAATCGTTAGGATTCGATATTTGCGGCAACCCTGAGGACGATCCTCCGCACCATATTGAGCAACAACGCAGAAGGCAAGCGGTTTGATCATATTCATCCCAGTATTTTAAAGTCTAATATTTTGTTTCACTGTATGTATGCATTGCTTAATTTGTGTTAAATTGATTAGTTAAATCTGTAGTCGCATATCCTGTAGACAAAATATTGATCTCTACTACCCGAGCCTAGGTTATTTGTCGTGATTAGAGATCGCCGGATGATCTCTCGTCACTTAGTAGATCCGGTCAACTTGCTTAGACATGCTTAGCTATCGGTAGAATCAAGGTTATCGACTTTAGTCGGTAGCCTTGATCACACAAAATTTACTACAACTTTATGTTTCAGCATTTTGCTATGCTTACTTGCAAAACTAAAACCAAAACAAAAATGATTTAGACGCGCACAATGGTAAGATTGGTGTGATCTTTTGGGTGTGATCGAAAGGTGCCCGTCAATTAAGGACCGAACATCTTGTGAGTTTTTGTTATCCAGCATTTCGCGCATAACCACACTAGAGGGTATGGGACCTCTCTTGACCTAGTACTTTGGCGTGTATCGGTCCCGGTCGCAGGAGGTCGCAGGAGGGACGGAGGTGGGAGCATGGTAGTTGTCCAAAAGCTTTATCCCGAGTGGTAGTTGTCTTTTCGGCTTTACCATGTAAGCGCATGGTGTTTCTACCCATACGAGCGGCTCGGGTTGATACACAATATTGGAAACAGTCTCGTAGGACTTAGTCAGTGCGCATACCTTCGAAGTGTGCTTTGGCTTAAAGGCGGTCCGAGGTGTGGGTACAGTGGTACACCTGCAGGTTAAAACTATTCGAATAGCCTCGCCCTAGGTGGTGGACACGCTTGGGTAAGCTTATCGAGAGTTAGACTACAACATTTAAACTAAAACTTGATGGGTGGTACGGATCCGGATTCAGATTATTGTTGTGGTGACTATTGGGATAGTCACTTCTAGGTTGTTTGTCCTTCGCTTTTGTTATTATTATCCTTATCGTTATTTCAATCTTAAAAATGAATTGCAAACTTGCCTTCAAACTGTATTACCTTATTGCAAATGAAAATTGGCTTTATGCAAATAAAACATATGGCCCCCACTAAACAAGCCTACATGTAGCATATTAACAGGTCTGCTAGTTCACACGTCAGTCTTGCGGGTACAAAGACAATCTTTGTACTGTGTGCTTTGCTTAATGTTTTTGTTGCGAGGAAGAAGGTGAGCCTCGTGGTCCTCACTTCGTGAGTCAGGCTGCCGCCGTGGGTGACGACTAGTCTTGGCGGCCCGGTCAGATGCCTTGTGGGTTGGAGGCACACTGATTGGCTTTGTTTATAGCCATCTTATGGCGCTTTTGCTCCCGCTGTCTTTTTGTTGTTATTTGTGTATCTTGTGGCCAGTCGGCCATTGTCTGTAATACCTTTACTATTTGTTCATCTTTCGTTTGGTAGTGTGGTGTTTGGACTCTATGTTTTGAATGGAGTTGATGTCTAATTTCGTAACGAGGTGCGTATACTGCTTTCTGGGAAGTATACATATCTCGAGGATCAGTTTATTTGATTTGTGATGCTAGGACCAGGTGGTTGGTTAAGCATTACAAACCTAATAAACTGGGGTCCTCACAAGTAGCCGTCGTGATGCACGCCCCAGCACCTCCTGCACCAGCTGTCATCATCAGCAACCTAGCGTCGACTTCATGTTTTGGACCCCGCACCAGGATCGCTGCACGCAAGAGCATGCGATATCCCAGTCCATTGTCTGCCATCAACATTGAAGACTCCAGTTGAGGACACAACCTTTCTCGTTCTCGCTCTTGTTTCCAGTCGCCCGACTTCAGTCGCAACCATTCCCGTTCCCGCTCCCCGAGCAACTGCACTGCTTGTAGTGGTCAGCCCCCGTTGGAGTAGTCAGACTAGCTAAGTTAGCTAGCAGTTCTTGCTAGGCCGTCTTTTGGTCTGCAAGCACCTTTTTCTTTTTTCTTTTTTTTACCCCAGTCAGTAGACGTTGTGTTTGTATCCGGTGTCGTGGCTCAGCCTAGCCTATACGCTATGCTTCAGGAGTCATGTAACACTTAACCCCATTAATATAATGCAGCCGCTCTAGGCTTTGTATTGTATCTGATTCTTTCTCGTTGGTTTTCTTACACAGTGCTCTAGAGGCCAAGAAACCCTCATATATCCCCGCTAGTTGTCAACCTCTTCTATTCCCTCGATGACACTGCAGAGGGCAACGCCAAGGAAGTGGTGCCCGTCGCCAAGGATACTTCTATCTTCCTCCCTTGTCCTCTCTCGTCTAGTGTGCTTTTCCCTCTCGTGCTTTCTTCCTCTCATCTATGGAACCTGTAAAGAATTGTTGAAGATTGTTCAAAGAGGCAAGTCGTATGGAAGCTATTCTTGTTGGGACTAAATAGTGTGCTGGATGCCAAGCTAGATAGTTTTGGAAAATAATTGATCGGACTGATTTTGGGAATTGAAGATTTTACGATTTGCCGATGCTCTAAGTTCTTGTGAATACTAAAGTATGATGATAAATAAGCTTTGATTGAGAATGGTTCAAAGAATAGCAGATTAGTGGATTATATAAACTATGGAGCATGAAAATAATCGTGAAAAAAAAAATTCTGACTGTTCATGAAGGATTTAGGAATCTGAAGTACTGATTTGACCATTAGGAGAAATTAGATTTGCATCGAATCTTGAGTTGATTACGATGTTGGTTGGAAACTTAGAATTGAGGTGTGTGTGCATTAAAGGTAGAGAGTAAAATGCAAAAAGAATTGAATTTCCCTTAATCGATTCCCGATGGTAATTTTGGTAGAGTTGGTTAAATCTTGGTTGGATTGAAGGAATACATGATTCTTGAAAAGTGGATTATTGGAGATTGATTCGAATTACATGGTTATTGTGGTTGGATCGTAGAGAAATTGATGAAATGGAGTTAACTAAATAAAAGTGTTCAGATGATCTATAGTTGTTGGTATTGGATAATTAAAGATTTGATTATAGACAGATAAGTGTCGGAAGATTGGATTATAGGATTACCAATCCATGATGTTGATTTTTGCGGAATAAGTTGAATCAAGAAAATATGGAAATACTTGGGTATGTTGGCAACATTTGATTCAAATTGGATATGATTGAATAGAGAAGTTGGGATTTAAAAAGAATTTTGGTTGGACTATGTAGATACGTCTGGATCAGATTATAAAAATTGTATAATTGTTGGATGTTGATTATAGGAATACCTTACTAATGGATTATAGCAATACCGATTGGTGAAAAGATTGGATTGTAGGGATGCGTGATTCTTGGAGATCGATTATAGGATTATACAATTGTTGATTGTTGGATGTTAGGTTATAGAAATATTTTACGATTGGATTTTGATCAAAGAATTACACGATTATTGAAGATGGGATTATATGATTGAAGGATATCTTATTAATGTTGGAGTTGGACGACTAAATAATTGTTGGATAGATGGTGATAAAATAAATTGGTGGATTAAATTTGAATTTACAAGCAGTCTATTGGAAGGTCCCATAAGAAAGATATTGGATTTGTACAAAGACATTCCGAAGGGTTGTAATTAATAAATACGCTTGAGGAATTAAGTGAATGTTGATATGGATTTAGTCAAGAATTTTGGAAGAAGCAATTGTGCGATTATAATCTTTGAAGAATTTCGTTTCAAAAGGGATCGAATGGAATTTATCATGGACTCGAGTTTATCGGATTGGAAGATGCGATTATTGCTACTAGATTTTGTGGATTTATGAGTTGAAGAAATCATGCAATTAAAGTGACGAATTTGTTGGATTATTAAACTTATGCCTAAAGAAGATTTGAGAATTTTGATATGATATCGATAGAATATGAGATTAATTTGTTAACTGGACTTTCTTTTAATTGGGTGAGCTCATGCTATGCTAGAATGGTGGACTTCAATAGTAGTGAGACTTGGATCCAGCAATTTGAAAGACAAGATTGGTAGCCTTTTAGCTTGGCGCCCAAAGACATGGTTGTGAACTAGCGCTAGCATCGCTTAACAAGTTGAAGCTACCACTATAGCTATCCAAATTCAATTGCAACTACCGCTCCAGTGCGCAACCGGATAACTCATCATTGTTGTCTCGACCCTGGAAAAAAAAGAGAGGATATTTTGTTAACAAGTGCCCTCAACAAGTCACCCCGAAGAAATACCACTTGAGAGCCAAACCAGCTCGCTATAAGACTTCAACTCCAAGCAAACGTCGTCAAACCCCGCAGGCTTCCACAACCGCTTCTATGCCGAGCGTAAAGAAGTCACCAATCAACCGGAGCTACCTAAAATATTGTCAGACATCTACAGCATGTTTCACGTCTCCTAGTTCAAGCAGTGTCTCAGAATACCTGAAGAGCAGACGCACATTGAAGCCATCGCCCTTTAGCAAGATCTGACTTATCTAGAGCATCCGATCAAGATCCTCAACGCCATCAAGAAGAAAACAAGACGTCAAGTCTTCGGCCTTTGCAAAGTCCAGTAGAGTCACCACTCCACAAAAGAAGCCACTAGGAGCACTAAGATTGACCAAGCAAGATCACCGCCCCTCGTTTCGAATAGCTCGAATCTCGGGTCGAGATTCGGTTAAGGTGGGTAGGATTTGTAACGTCCCATTTTTTCGGACGGTTAATAGTGTTTACCGATCTGGTTTTCGTTCTTCGCCATAATTCAAATTACCAAGCTTTTTGCGAAAACTTTCTTTTCCTTCCGGTTTGTGTTTCAAATGTAAGGTTCTTAACTTTTGAAATTCAAATCTGGGTTGGAGTTTCCCCTCTCTTTTGTCTTCCCGGGCCATTTCGAGTTGGGCCTCCTTTTTGCTTTCAGGCTTAGCCCATTTTCCTCTGGGCCAAGCCCATCTCCTTTCGGCCCGCCCGGCCCGTTTTCCCTCAAAAACTTTACCACAAAATCAATAGATTTACCACAAAAACTTTTCAACTTTTCAAGTAGGCAGTTTAAAAATAAATGCCACTCAAGCCAAAAGCGAAATCACTCGAAAAAACAGATTAACCCCTCTTTTTTTTTTAACGGAAAGGAATCATACATACCGACAAGAACCAACTCAATTTATAATTGTCATCTGTTATAACCACATAGTTCAAGTAAGAACTAAGAGAATTTCTCCCTATCCAAGATCACACCCTTTTCCACAATCTTTCTTTTAATAATTTAACCTTCTCTTTAACCATAGGACCCCAAATCATCGCATAACACATTAACTCATTTCTCTTAAATTGGCAACCTCAAAGCTATGTTCTACCGAACACAAAATCCACACTTTGCAGGGAGACTCTTCCAATCCACAATATCGTACTCTAGCCAACTTCTCTACAGAATGAATTACTTTGGCAAAATAATTCTCAACACAACTCATTATAGATTTCACCCACCATCACATCCCTCAATTCATTAAAGATAACCAATTTGAGATTCACATCACACACTCTCATTTACTACACCGAAAGAATACTATCAATGATCATCCCACTACTGGGAATCCACTCTTATTCTACTACTTTTACACATAACCGTTGGTAACCAAGATTCTAGCATAAAAATACAAAGCCCAAATTCAACCTCCAAGACTCCTACAACCAACTTTTCGTATAAAAGATCGAGAAATCCTCAGATTCACTCCCTAAAATTCCCACACTCTAAACATACTCAAACATTATCATTCACATGTAAAATATTTTTCTCGACCAAATTATCTTTTAGAAGAATTCTATCTCCTAGAAGGTTATTCACTAAAACCAGGGCATACTTGCCAACATCTCAACCTTACCGACTATTCCACCAATTGACATTACGATTAAATTATTTCGCTAATCCTACTCTCATTAAACTACACCGTCATAGATCACCTACGCAACCTTGCAAAATTACCCAATCGCGATACTCTAACACATTGATCAAGCTTCCAAACTTTCGATAATCCCAACATTCCAACATGATTGAGGGTTCTTGGATAATCCGCTATGGGTTCCACTAGTTGTAACACCAATCTGTTTATTTCAACGACAATCATTCCATTTAAATCCAATTCTTTCCAAGGGTTATAGGACAAAACCAAATCACTTTCGACTGATCTTCAAATAGCTTGCCCCCCTTAATTCCCACTGCGACCGTTCACTTGATCACCACCAATCAATCGCCACACTACACTCTATAAGACCTTGCAACCCAAGTCGGATAATCTTTTCTCAACAGGAAAGAGCAAGCAAATACAAGTTTTAACACACAAGGAAACACTATTCTTCGCAATGAGCACGAGACCAAGAGAAATAGTCAAATGGAACTAATCTCGAAAAACAAAAGACGAGACCACAATCGAGAGCACATGTTCCACAAGAAAGGAGTTTCAAACATAAATAAATTACAATAAAACATTGCTTTGGAAACTCAGGAAACACTTAAGCGGCTACGATAGAAAAGTTACAGGTTACCATCTTGAACTCCAACCTCAAATACTTATGGTGCACTTTTTTTCTTTACCAGAGAAAACAACTTCCTTTAATTACATCACCACTTGCCAACCTAAAGAAGAAGTACTTTTAAAACAATTCGCATTAATCACTTAAGAACCCATTACAACAATCTCACGCATTGCCTTTCTCAACAATTTCAGCTACCACATTAAACATGAACTACCAACTACAAAACTCCAAACTTTCCATCTAATCGATATTACGGAAGGCGGTCAAATTACTTTCTTTCTAAAAGAATCATCACCACTCCCACAAGTCACAACCCTTTACAGACAATCTTATTAACATCAAGAATAATAAACTATTAACAAGAATCTTTATCGTCAACTCTTTTAACAAGGGCATGCGGCCACAAGTCACACTCCTCATGAGACACACATGAACAAATCATATTTCTTTTTCAACCCTTCACCTATTAGCAATGCTTACACTCATTTTGTACACAACTTCCAATCTAGCGGTTATCGTAGACATTGAACGAATTATACAGTCATAGAAGAATTTATGATTCTTTCTCTATCTGTATTCCTACAAGCAAATATGAGACCATCAAGCAACCAATTAAAGGCAATTTTCCAGATTATTATCCACTAGGATAACAGTCAAATACATCCTTATCTCTCCCTTCCTACACAATTAGATTTATCCATCGTGATCAAGTAATCCAACTGGTTTAACAAGCTAAATAATTTTAATGATCAACCCTCTCATCAAAGACACACTATTATCCTACCACTCCACCATCAAGTAAAAAAAGATCGCCAACTACATCCCATCAGTTCATCTCTTAGCGATGCTCAACACCATACCTTGATACATTATAATTGCACCTAGCAATTACATATGATCAGTACTTATCCATGAAAGATAACTTCCAAGATGAATTTTCACTATGACACTAATCTAACACCTTCTGGACTTATCTATCCCAAAGGATTAGTTTAATCCGTTGTGTCCAGTAAATCCCAATCTACCAGAGAAGCTTACCAAATTTATCACCCATAGTGATCAATCCAGTCTCATCAGCATTCCATACTTCTTAATAACTCTTTTGACCCCAATTCGGTATGGACATACTTTTTGTCACTACCCAACAGGTATTTATCCTAAGACAACATCACATTAATCAACTCCAATTCCAAAAAAATCTAGCCTAAGACCAGTCATGCACCATGTTGCAGATCCGACTTGAGAACTCAAACCTTATCAATAAACTTCTATGTTTAACACCTCTCGCTTAAACATATCAAGACCTCACAAAAGGATTTTAACTCCCTTCAGAAAAAGAGGCATTAACTTCAAAACTCAAAATAATCCAAAAGAAATACACAAAGCCAAAGCATTCACATGATAAAGAACTTGAAAAAGAAAACTTTCAGTATCCTGAATACCAAGCGAATAAAAGAATCAGATTCTCCAATAAGAAAGGCAGAACTCCCAAAATACAAATAGAGACCAAGTGAAATCCCAACCAATTTCACCATCCGCATCTATACCCAGAATTGGTCTGAATCAAGCTCAAGAAGAGAACAACTTTCCTAAAGGAATTTACCCACAGTACCTGTAGCTATGGTACTCGAGGTAGTCACTTCGCTATCCTCATACTATGAACGGTGGTGTAACCTAGTAAAGCCAAGGGCTACAACCACGACCTTGTCACATCCCCAAGTTAATGAAGAGGATTATTATGCATCTCTTTAGCATGCATCATGTTTTGAAACATTTTCATTAAGTATTGCACTTGGAAAATCTCAAAACAAATATTAAACATACACTTTAATTTGAACTCCAAAAGAAAAACTGAAACAAATGCTACTAAAGTTCCTCTGGAAATAATTTATCCAGATACTATATTAATTATCTTGAATTAATATAATTTTTCCCAAATTTTTGGGACTGGTTTGAACCCTAAGAAAAATTCAAACACAATTTTAAGACCAACATTAAGTTTGAATTTAAATTTTACACAAAATATCATGAACAGTAGGGTTCAATAATTTTTATGGGTACTAAACTGTCCTAGGAGCCCCCACGAATTATTTCATGATTTTCATGATTTTATTTCTATTTTTAGCACCCTGGTCAAAGTAGAGAAGATGAAATAAATCTCAGTCAAAACCCTAGACCCTAACCGGCTGCTACTGTTCATCGGGTTCGAACCCGACCTGGTGAACTTCTTAGTCGAGTCAACTTTTTGCACCGAGACATGCAGACCTTAGGATCTAGTATCGACGGTCCAGATTTCCCCATCTCTTGGGCGGTTCAAAGCAACACTTAAGATGTCAGCCGTTAGATCCAGATCCAACGACGCACGTTGAGCCACGTAGCGCTGGCTCCCTCCCACCCTTTGTCTCGCTGACGTCGTGGACCCGCATTGTCAGTTTCATCCCTGGCCTCGTGCAGGAGCTCTACGCCACGCGGCCGAGCACCTCCGACGCGCACAGAACGTCGAAGTCCACGTCGTCAATCCACCACGTCCGTTGGCCAATCCCCGAGTTGCTCCGTCTCACGCCGCCTCCATTGCCGTCATCGCCCGGGCATAATACCCCCTCTCTACCATTCTTTTGCTCACTTCTCCTCTTGTTGACCGAGGAGAGGGAAGTTTGTTCTTGCTCTCTACGCAGGTAAACTTCCACCCGGTGATGCCAACCTTTTCCTTGTTCTTTGCCTTATCCATTTTTGCTAATGCGAGCTTCTCGTGTTGCTTGTAGCATCCAGTCCATTGTCGAGCTCTCGGACATCTCCAGAGCGCGCACCCGAGGACATCTTCGTGTCATCTTCGTCTCCGGTGAGATTGTTGACCATTCTTGCGCATCATAACGTGTATTAGGATATCTTAAAGCTTTCCCCTCAATAAATTTCATGGATGCATGGCAGGGTTGAAGTGAATCGAAGTTTTGCCCGGTTTCGGCCGCAAAGCAACTTTTCATCTCCCACTTGTTTCGGTAAGCTATTCTTCAATTCTTTGCTTCTATAGCATGCTCCTAAGCTCCTTGAACTAACCCGAGCATTCACTTTGCTCCACTTTGCTCAGATTTTTATCTCTTCACTGAACCGTGTCGCTGCCACCTTCTTCTCCGATGCCGACGCAGCTCCAGCAGCTCCAAGCTTCCCCGAGCACCCTTCTTCGCTCAGGTAGCTCCCATTTAGTCCCTATGACCTCGGCACCCGCTTGCATGTCGCTGCGGAGCCTCATTTTTTTGCTGTTGCATCATTGCCGTACATGGTGGCGCCACTCAACTCCGGCTAGCCGCCGGTACAGGCCGGCTCAGCCGTCGAGACTACTCCCATTAGGAGCGCAACACTATTGTGCACCTGTACATGCCTTTGGTTCGCACCGCCGTGGCGCACAGCGCCGGCGAGCCGCCAGTGAACCGAGCGGGACAAACTTCCGTTTTCGTATTTGGACAGCTACTGTAGTAAATGATTAGGAGTTAAACGTTAATCATTAGCATTTAATTACTGTCGAAAAAGAATAACTAAACTCACTTACATGCGGGCCCCGCGCACAGAAAACCCACGCGCTAAGTAAAACACAACAGAGGCTGACGTGTGGGCCCAAGCTCTTAAACACGTGTTGTACCCTTAGGTGACCAAATGCACTAGGGTCATTGTGGACCGCCAGATGCGAAATCCACGGTCCGGATCTGTTGGCTGTTCGTACCCCCCTGAATGCACTACGATTGTGGACCGTGCGATGCGAAATGGACAATCAGGATCAATTGGGCCGATCGGGTTGCTCGAACGTGCCATGATTTTGGATTGTTGGATCTTAATCCAACGGTTCACAAGCATGGCCCGAACGTCTCACTTGCGCGCGCACTGCTTCATCTCATTGACTTGGTGGACCCTCTTGTCAGCGACTGTGGTTAACGCGTGGCTCGGTAGAAAAAGGAATAAATGCTTTAAGAAATTCGAAACTAATATATTTATACAGTGTAAAATATGTGCAACTTAAAAAAATGCATAATAATTTATTTCAACTCCAAAATGAGTGAAACCACTTCTGATAATTTTTTTTTAATGAACCTTATATTAAAATTTGTTTCAAACTCTTCTCTGTAGCAGAGAGTATTATTTTGGAGATTGGATATTAACACTATTATTTTTACAAAAGGAAATGCTGATAACTTTAGAAATTCGTAACTAAATCATGAAAACTCCAATTGAAGCAAACTCAACTGTCTTGAACTTGTATTAATATTCTCTATTTACCTACATAACCCATTGTCCCATTATTGTTCTACAAATTTTGACCAAGTAATTAAATTATATGAATTAAGACATATTGTAAGCTAAAATTCAAACCACCATAACTTTCATATACTAAACCAAAATGAAATAATTTTTCCACCAAAATTCATCTAAAATCATGACTTAGCTACTGTAAAAAAAATCATGTATTTTTGAGCATCTTGATTTTTGGAGTATTTCTCGGTGTTTATATCGGTTTCTATTCTTTAGATTCCGAAGCGATTGATATTGATTCCTACGCTACTGAGAGTGAGCAACTACTTTTCCAGCAAGGCAAGCATCCTTTAAACTTTCTTTTTGCATCATATTTGATCCCAGTTTTGTTAGGATAGTGCAATGATAATTGCTTGCATGCTATTTTGATATCGTCGCTATTTTTGTGATGTATAGATTAGTTATATCCTAATCATTTAGGTTATCCTTGAATTAATCCAACACCACATGCTTAAGATAGGATGTGTGAATTTATATTATTCGAGTTTGCTTAGCCATGCAAGTCTAGAACCGGTAGCTGATTGTCGGGAATAACCCGACAATTATGGGATAAACACAACTTTCATTATATACTGTTGTTTCAGATCTTTGTATCTGTTTTATGAGTTAAACTTTGTTATTTAAAATGAGCTTTTGGTCTGGACAAGTGTTGGTTAGTGATGGTGCTTTGTGCACGAGATTTGGGTAAGTGGTGGACTTGTTTGGACAATTAAGGACCGAACTTTGGTAACGTCGTTGATTCAAGTACATTCGTGCTACCACACGCAGTATATGGGTGTTGTATGGTTAAGTAGGGGGGAGATTTTATTGTGTTGAGCCTCACGGTGGTGAAATTGTAAGGGCATGGGACCGAGAAATCCTATGTTTTCCTTTTGGGCCGATAGGGCATAGAGACCGTTAACAGCTTATGTTTCCTAGGAGCCCTGGGTTGAGGGACTTAGCTCAATGGGATCTTCTTGCTAAAAATGACCATATCTTGATTTACTAGGCCGGCATACCATAGGAAGTATGCTATTTTCGGAGGCATCTGGAGGCTTACAAGCTAATCAAGTCGTGTGGGTAAAGTAGTATACTCCTGCAGGGTATAAATCTATTCGAATAGCCGTGTCCACGGTTATGGACAAACGCTTGAGTTCGGGAGTTACTATTGTTAGATTTGAAAGGAAAAATTGTGGGTAAACTCGGTATTGTCATGAATGGGATGTTTATGCTTGTTGTTGTATCAAAGTGGACAGCTACTTTGCTATTTGTATGATTTAATTGTTGTTCGATTCATTACTTATTCACATGCTTTACTTCTACTTCAAATCTAATTTTGAAATGGCACTTGAAAAACTAGTATGTGTAGGTTGTACCTTGTTGCGTCTCTTTTGCAAAACTAAGCCAATATGAGCCATCCCTTGGAACAACCTTATGCATAACTAATTTTTATTTGTGTAAGACTTGCGAGTACTCTTTGGTACTCAGCCAGTTTGTTCTACTGGCTTACAGGTGAGGAAGATGTCGAGCCCGAGGAGCTCGTCAGTGTCAATTTAGGCGACACTGATGAGTAGTGCTATCTTTTAACCCCAGTCGGTTGCCGATGGGTTATGGGGCATACCACTGCTGGCATTTTGGTTTACTTACTTGCTTCCGCTGCTACCTTTTGAACTCGTTTAATTTGGCCGGTCGGTCACTTGTATTAGTTGTAAACTTGGAACTATGATGTATGATTTTTGTACTATTTATGTATGAGTGTTGTATGGATGTGACCAACGTTGTATGAGAGTATGGATATATTGGTCGCTGATCTTGGGAGCCAATATAAGTCATACTCGCTGTTCATGGCTTCCTATTTAACTCGCTAAGTGTAGTGCTTGACTTGTTGGAGAACCGACAATCATGTAGTGCTCGCAGAGGAGTTACGCGCATGATCGTCGGAGCTCTAGTTTTCAGTTAAACCCCTCATTTAGACTGAGTTAAGTTAGAATCTATTTACCGGAGGTCCAGAGTTATGTCCTTAAGACCATGCTTAGTCTTGGTTTTATTGAGATAACCCGGGGTCCCCACAGACCTCAACCTCTCAACAACAACTATAATTATATAGCTATCATACTAATCAAGTCATAAGCATTCATAATCAATTCATAATAGCAATGATCAATGCGACATAACGGAAACGTAAATGCAATACTTGACCCATTCCCATTCTACTGTGCACCAGTGTGTCAAGTTTTTAAGTTCATTAACCATTACAAAATTTTAGCAAATTAAGTTAACTAAGTTGTTAATCTATTCACCACGAACCTACAACCCGCTCTGATACCAACTGTAACACCCCAGCCCAACATGAGCCTGGAATGCTACAAAACTAACATTAAACAATTCTAAGCCAAAACATTCTACCAAATTTCGGCAGAACCTCCCCCGTATAGATAACTACTAGGAGGTTCTAACATTTGAATAAAATATATATAAATAATTCAACATCCAGGATCATCAATAGGCATTCAAAACATGTAAGCAACTAGCATATTCAAAGGTATCCAAGAGACACTACTCATCATTATTACACTTAATCTAATGCATGAAGTCTAATCATAATCAATCCTTAAGTAGTTTGCTCATTTATTAAGGTACGAACTAAAAAAATTATCAACTTTAAAGGTGGATGGCAGTGTGTGAATCCAATTCAAGTCTACTCCCTCCCATGCATGCCGTTCCTGCAAAAGGTACCTAAAACACAACAAAAGCAAGGGTGAGCCCAATGACTCAGCAAGTACAAAAAAAAAACATTAAACTCACATTTACAGCATCAACATTCCATTCCAAAGCTTTAGTCGAAAACATATC
Source organism: Ampelocalamus luodianensis (assembly GCA_036346255.1). Classification (NCBI taxonomy): domain Eukaryota; kingdom Viridiplantae; phylum Streptophyta; class Magnoliopsida; order Poales; family Poaceae; genus Ampelocalamus; species Ampelocalamus luodianensis. Next base: position 30,190,888 of record CM070635.1, on the reverse strand, counting down.
TCATGATGTATGAATGCAAATATGCTATGCAACTTTTCTTTCACTCTTTTTCGTATTTCACCGGTAATACGAGATATGCGATCGTTGCCGCATACCATGCCTATGCTCGCAAACGCAGGGACCAATTGCCCAATACTCCGCAAGTAAATGGGACCTCAAGCCCACACTCCGTAAGTGTGGGGACCTCAAGCTCGTCAAATACATGACAGGGATCTCAACAAATGCTTGGTCACCACGTGACCAAGTCTTCATTTTGTCAACATGATGCATATGCACAAATCATGAATCATCATAATCATACCTCCTCAGCAACATCACTTTTGAATTTAACTCATTCATTCTTCTATCATTCATGTTCATAGACATTCATACACTCAAGCAACTATGGATAATACATATTTTCACAACATTAATAATCATGGTCAACAACATCTATAACACTATAGCATCCATAGATATCACATTTATTCACAATACTAGCAAACAAGTACTTGTCTTAACCGTGTGGGGACGAAAGACGCGAAGAGGGCGCTGCCCCTGGAACCAATCCTCACCTGAATATAAATATAAAGCATGCTAAGACAACCATATTGAACCAAAACTTAGCCAAAAGCACAACCGCACTCGCTACACTCTCAAGCGCATTCCCAATTCCAACTCCTAAAGTTCGATCTGTCCCCTCTGTGGACAGTCATAATCTAAAATTCATATCTTTTAGTACAGGAGCCCAAATGAGGTGATCTTGGACTTCCTTAAAAGTTATCAATTTCCCCAACTAAACCTAGTTGGTGGGCTTTCCTGATTCGGCCACCTAATACCCCTACGAAACTGTTTAACAGAGCATCGGTTTCACGTCAGGTTCTCTGGACAGTACACTAAATCTATCATAACTTTCAGTTCATTTGTCTAAATTTTGCGTTCTTGGGTTTCCCTGAAAGCTACGATAATTATCTATAACTTTCATTATACTGAGCTGCTCTAATTTTCTCTTTAACCGATCGCTCAAGTCAGATTACTAAAACATGTCAGAATACCAACGGATTTGCAGAACAATCACACTAATAAATTCATAACTTCTGGTACAGATGTCCAAATAATGTGATCTAGTACTTCATCGAAAGCTAACGACGTCCTCTACAAATCTCTAGGAGACAGCCAGACTTGATTCTTCCATTGAACTACTCAAAAACATCGGCCAACCCACTTTGCTCTAACAGATCTGATTACCGATAAAACTTAATAATCAAATAATGGACTAATCAGAAGGGGTTCGGGTCTTACCCTTGAAGAACCACTGAAGACGACGTACCAAGGCTGCAATCTCTCCCCTTCCCTCTCTCCTTCTTCTCCCTTGACCACAATGGAGATCTCCCCCCCTTCTCTTCTTGGACAGCACCAATGGAGGGAAAGGTAGGAGGGGATGTATGCTATAGTACCATAGTGCTACAGTGCATGTGCTACAGGGAAGGAGTTGTAGGGAGGGAGAGGAGGGGGCGGCCAAAGGGGAGGAGGAGGGAGGAGTGGGGCGGCTAGGGTTTGGGGGAGGGTGGCGCCTCCCCTCCCCCGCCTTATGGCCGGCCACCTCTTGGGTCTAATGGGCCAAGGCCCAGCCAGGTTGCCAGATTTTAGCAAAAAAACCCCTCTCTCAAAGCTGAACTAACTATTTTCTATTTGGTCATTTTCTTAATACTGATAACTCCCTCCCGATAACCCTTCCTACTACTTTTAAGGTATTACAACCACATTTCAACTAAGTATGGGTGAAGGTAGTCTCTACTTTTATTTCAATATTGCTCAACTGCTTTCTTTAATAAAATGCAGTTAGGTTAAAATGTAGTGGTAAGAAATTTCTAATTATGATAATTGAAAACCTTGCTTTGGAAAATAGAAGAACCCGAGCCTCCCTTGTGAAGCCATGCATGTATACTACTGCATTCTGTGTGCTGGCTCGCGAGCACGAAAGTTGTATTCATTCTTGCTCTTTCCCCAACCCTTCAGATCTGACGGATCAAGAAGACTATGACTACTACGAGGACCCAGAAGTCGAAGGACAAGGAGGTGATGAAGCGTAGTGTGGTCGTAGGAGTTCTGATCTCGCCCTAGTCTAGCTGGCTCGCCGGTGCTTATGTACGAGTCGTACACGAGTACCCCAGTCGCTTGCATGTGGAGAGATGTGTTCTCCTCTTTTGGTTCCGCTGTCGTTTCCGCTTTTGTAATGTACTCAATTTGATCTCTTTGGCCCCCTTATTGTAAAAGCTCAACCCGAAATGGTCTATGTAAACTCTGATGTCTTAAATTAATGTATGGTCTGGTGTTACGACTTGTATGATTTGATTTAGCAATTTGCCTGTGAGTGCTATCTACTAATCTAGGAAATATCACAGTGTTTTCACAGATGATTATGGATTTGTGAAAATCCAAGTCCTACACCTTCTTTGCCACAAGCGACGCTGCTTCTAGCTAACTTCACATGCTTGTTGCCCTGGCGTCGTCACCAAGAGTTGCCATGTCTCTCACCTTGCCATCACATGGTCGTTGTGAAGCATGTACATTGCGAGGCTGCTACTGGCACAACACTACATGTATTTGGGCCCACCGTGTCCTCAAACCGGCACTACATGTTAATCCCTTTGTGTGTGAGTACATAAATGTATCAAACACAATGGGAATTCTTGGACATATTCAGAGAATTGAGCAAAGGAGAAGAGGAAGGATTTGGGGATATAGATCAGAGAAGATTTGAATAAAGATATGGGACACCAATACGTCCGTTGAACCAAGTGATCAACAACACGGCGAGTCAAGCTCTCAACAATTGTGCTGCGGGCCTTTTTGGCAAGAAGAAGGTGACCTCGACAAGAGGCGGCGTAGCCGTCAGTCAAGCTCTTAGCCCCAATAGCCACTAACGGAGCTCACCGTGTGATGCTTCTTGGAGTGGCCTTCGTCCTCTTCTTGGCATAGTTGTTGTTATGTTTGGTAGTTTGTGAGGATGAGGAGGCGAGGGAGAACAGGACATGCCTAATTGGTAGCTTTCAAGGTGCCTTGAGCAAAAAGTGTCACTCTGATTGCCAATACGACTCAAATCGTACCATGAATCGTAACCGATAGGATCGTGATCCTGGCCATGCCGATCGTGTAGGATTGCAGCAGAATCGCCGTAGGATCTTATTTTTCTGACAACGAACTACTCAGGTGTTTAGTGAAGTTAGATGGTAGTATGCTAAGTAGTTAATAGTTTAGATATTTAGATTTGTATGCTTGAAATAATAAAAATTAATTTGATTCACTGTTTCTTTTTCCCCCCCTTTTTAGTGTAAAATGGCAGCTAATAGCAAAAATATTAAACCCAAAAAGAAGAATGTCATACGAAACGATTTGATGACGACAAAAACACCACCACAGCCCAGTTGTAAGAGCACTCACTCTGATGGGAAAGTGGTCTACGATGGCTAGCCGTCTGTTAGGAAATATTATTACCAACAGATTCTCAGCACCCAGCCGTCGGCAAATGTCTTTACCAACAGACATCCGTTTTCCCTACAAACGTTTAGTTGCCTAGATTTTCACCCTCACATTTTATTACCGGCAGACTATTTGTTCCCGACAGGCGTCTTATTACCGACAGACAATACTATTTCCGACAGCTTGTCTGACCCCAAGTTACAGTTTCACCGATAGACATGCTGCCAATGAGAACTATATCAGTTTTTAAAATTCCTATCATATATATTGATGTGATTTACAAACAGAATTCAATTAGACATAGCAATAAATAGTAGCAAACTTCAATTATAGATAATATATAATATCACCGATCAACCAAATATAACATCCAGAAGTGCAATTTGACTATATATCATTCATCGAGAAGTGCAATTACACAATGTGATCATCTAGGTAAAACTAGATACATCATATAGAGTCAATTACAATTAGCTAACAGATAACTTTCAGGTAGCTCATAGCTTTATCCGGGTAGAACTAGATACATCATGTTGTGGACTCCTTTATTGGAAGAACATACCAGCGCCGCAATAAAGCTTTCAGGATGCTGCCAGCGGGAGTCCAGGCAGATCAGTAGCTTCGGCGGCATTGCAAGCTTTCGGAAGAGATAGAATTAGGAAAGAGTTTAGGAAATCAATTTGTTTGCATGCCGATCTATTGTAATTTGGTAGTTTCGGTTTAGGTAAGAACTCCTTCAGAGTTCGAATCGGTTTCAGTGTACGCCTATAGTCTCTATAAAAGAGACTCGGTAGTTTGAAGATTTGTCAAGCAATAGCAAAGTTTCTAGTTTAATCCCTCGAAGTTCCTCTTCGCTGGCTAGGGACGAGTCCTGCCGAGCGAATGAGGGCGAACGCGACTTACCTCGCTACCCCCTCCATTCCAATCCAATGTCTCGCGATCATCTTCTTCCCCCTCTCTTCACCACCCGCAAGTCAGTCCATATCAACTTGGTATCAGCTTCAGGTTCTACACCCATTCACATGGGTGACACAAAGCTTCTGGTGGATGTGCTCAAGAGGATGGAAGACAGGATGTCTAGGAAGATTGATTCCATGCTAACTGATCTTGGCGACTTGAAGATCCAGCAAATAGCGAACAACGTTGCTATCGCCCAACTGGAAAAAGCTTATCCTGGCATGCGGCTTGAGCCCAAGGGTGTTCCACCAGGGTAGCGTGCAAGTTTGGTCAATCCGGGAGACGAATGCTAAGCAGCAACCTAGTATCACCGTCTCACTTTTCCCACCTTTGATGGGGAAGAGGACCCCACCTTAGATGTGAGCAGTTTTTCCGAGACCAGAGAACGCTTGAAGAAGAGAAAATTTGGTTGGCATCTTATCACATGGCGAGCAATGCACAGCAGTGGTATTACCAGCTCGAACGCGATGAAGGAGTGTGGAGACCCCGGTAATTATCTCCATAAGACCGGGATTAGACAAGGTCTTAGGGACATAATCACGGGTCTCCGGTAAATGAATTCCAATTTAACTCTATCCAAGTGAGAGGCTTAGCCGAATACTAGAGCCTCAACGATCATGCGCGCTGCTCCTTTGCGAGCGCTACATGATTGTCGATTCTCTTTCGATTCGAAGCACTACACTTAGTGAGTTAATTGGGAATTCATCAACAACGAGTATGACTTATATTGGCTCCCAAGATCAACGACCAATATACTCATACCCTCATCCAACGTTGATTACATCCATACGACGCATACAACAAGAGATCAAAAGACATACTGCACAATAGTCAAAGTCTACAGCTTATTACATACGGCCGACCGGCCAAATTCAAAGTAAAGTATCAAATAGCAGCGGAAGCAAATAAATAAAGCAAAAGACTAGTAGTGGTATGCCCATCACCCATCGGCAACCGACTGGGGGTTAAATGAAAGCACACTACTCGTTAGTGTCACCCAAGTCAACACTAACAAGATCGTCAGACTCATAATCTTCCTCACCTGAAAAGGCCAGCAAACATCTGGCTGAGTACAAGTGTACTCGCAAGTCTTACACAAATAAAAGTAGTTATGCATAAGGGTCATTCAAAGGATGGCTCATATTGGTTTAGTTTTGCGAAAGAGACGCAACGATTAACATCCTACACTTACTAGTTTTTCATGTGCCCATTTAAAATCAGCTTTGAAGTAGAAGTAAAGCATATAGTAAAGCATTTCAGTAATAAACAATTGAATCTTGCAAAGACCAAAGTGGCAGCCCACTTTGATGTACTAAACACATGAACATCCCATTCATGATGAATACCAAGTTCAACCACAATTTTAATTAAAATTCTAACAATAGTAACTCCCGAACTCAAACGGTTGTCCATAACCGTGACACGGCTATTCGAATAGATTGATACCTGCAGGGGTGTACTACTTTACCCACACGACTTAATTAGCCCGTAAGCCTCCAGAGGCCTCTCAAATAGCACACTTCCTATGGTATGCCGTACTGTAAATCAAGATACGCCATTTTCAGAAGAAAGCCCTATTGAGCTAAGTCCCCTTGTGAGATGGTTCCTTGCCTAGTACAAGCATCCGATAGCACTTGCTAGGGGCTCACAAGTTATATTGGACATACCGATGCAATCAAAACAAGTAAAATTGGTGCTCCCTTGCACACTATAAAGGATTACATCGGCTCCTAAGGAACATAGGATTTCACGATCGCTATGCCCCTTACACCACCATGGGACTTAACACAATAAAACCCTCCCCCTACTTAACCATACGGCTCCCAATCCGCGTGTGGCAGCACGAGTGTACTTGAATTAACGACGTTACCAAAGTTCGGTCCTCAATTGTCCAGACAAGTCCTTCCACTTACCCAATGCTCGTGCACAAAGCACCATCACTAACCAACACTTGTCCAGACCAAATCTCATTTTAAAATGACAATTTTTTTTGCTCATAACACAGATATGAATATCTGAATTAAAGTATAAAGAGGTAAGTATGTGTTTCCCATAATTGTCGGGTTAGCCCCGGCAATCAAACTACCGTATCTAGACTTGCATGACTAAGCAACCCATATTCAATAATCATCACATCCTATCTTAAGCATGTAGGTACTGGCATAATTCAAGATTAACCTCAAGCATAGGACATAACTAGACTACACATCACAAAAATATTTACATAATCAAAATAGCATGCAAGCAATTATCATTGCACTAACTTAACCAAAACTGGGATCAAATATGATGCAAAAGAAAGTTCAAATGATGCTTGCCTTGCTGGTACAGTAGCTGCTCACTCTCGGTAGCGTAAGTGTCGATATCAATATGCTCGGGATCTATATAATTATAACATCAAATAAATACCGAGAAAACAACTCAAAAACCAAAATACTAAAAAATGCATGATTTTTCTACAGTAGTTAGGTCATGATTTTAGATGGATTTAGGTAAAAGAATTATTCCATTTGGAGTTAGGAATTGGAAGTTATGCTATTTTGAAATTCAGGTTTCATTAAACCTTAAGTCATGTAATTTAATTATTTGGCCAAAATTTGTAGAACAGTGGTGGTGTAAAGGATTACATAGGTAAATAGGTAATATTAATACAAGTTTAAAACAGTTGGGGTTTGTCCTTTTTGGAGTTTTTATGTTTTAGTTATGTATTTTCAAAGTTACCAGCCTTTTATAGTGTAACAATAATGGAGTTAAAGATTATATTCTCCCAAATATAGTTTCAGTGACAGAGGTAATATGGAGACCATTTTTAGAATTAAGTTCACTGAAAATGAAAATTATCAAAAGTGGTCTCACTGTTTTTTTTGGAGTTTCCAATAATTACTTATGCATTTTTGAAGTTATCAGTCCTTTTTCTATTGTACAAATAATGGTTTTAATGGATTAATCTCCAAATAAACTCTCTGCTACAGAGACAAGGTTGAAACCAATTTTGATATAAAGTTCATTAAATATGAAAATTATCGTAGTGGTTTCACCCATTTTGGAGTTAAAATGATTTAGTTATGCATTTTAGAAGTTATACATATTTTTCAAGTGTGCAAATTAATCGATTTCAAATTTCATAAAGTATTTACTACTTTTCCTACCGCCACGCTAGCTAGCCGCGATCGCGACGTGCGGGGCTAGGTCGGGCTTGACCCACTCAAACGACTTGGCTCACTTAACAAGCCGGCGTATTTCACAGATTACGCTTTCAAACAATCAAAACGAAAACTCGTCCGAGCAAGTTAGTGCGTTTTCCTCGTGTGAAAACATGTTTAACGAAATGCGCATCCACTTAGACTAACCTAGGGCCCACAAGTCGCTGACTCTAAATCTCACTAAGCCACGCCATTAGATTAAGCTAATCCGCAATTACACTCGCTTGGTTGTCAAACCGACAACAATCGTCGCTCTCTACCGCGTTGCCGCACTCGCCGCCAAGCGAGGAAGGATGGAGAGCGCGGTGTACCCGCTAAAACGGAAGGACATTAGTAAGAGCTACCTTCCGGTGGTGGCTTTGCCGGTGAAGAGGCACGGTGGCGGGCCGGCGGCGGAGTTGAGCGGAGGAGGCGTGTGCGGATATCAGGAGGGCTCGAGGTAGAGGCTCCTCCAGGGACAATCGACACCAAAGAAAGGCTTCTGCGGTTACGGCGACGTCGAAGGAGGTGCAGGGGAACCTAGGGCCTTCGCTTCACCCCGTGGCACTGGCGCGGCGAGGTCCACGGCGGCGCTTGCGGTTCACGTGGAAAGGCCGCCCGAGAGGTAGAAAAGCAAGCAGCGGTTGGACACGCTTAAGTGAGGTATGGAGATGGTAGGAATGAGAGAAACCAGGGAAAGCCTTACCGGCCGGAGCTGAGACGAAGAGCAAAGTCGGCGGCCGACAAAAGATAAACTTCTAAATCTGAGAGATCCTGTGAAGCATCGAATGAATTGATTGAGGGGAAATCAATACTAAGCATAGAGGCACCTGGTGACGCATTCAGGCGATGATAAAACTCACCGGAGGTAATGGAAACACGGCAAGGTCCTTCGGGCACGCCTCGATGTCACCGTAGCACGACAACGGTCGGCAAGCTACAAGGTACGAGAGGAGCCGAGGTTAGGAAAATGGGAAAGGCATTGAACAGAAGAGAGGAGGAGCCACCGGATCGAGCTTACCTGCACGAGCTCAACTAGCCTCCCCTTCTCGATCCAACAGAGAAGAGGTGAGGGGTAAAGGTGGGCATGGAGGGGTCTTAAGCCGGGAGGACGGAAACGAAACGGCGTTAGTGAGGAAGCTCGAATGGTCAACGGCCGCGCGGATCCACGGCGTTCGGCGCCGCTCGTGCGCGTCGAATCGCCGCCACGTGGCTACCGGCTCGAGGGCTGCAGCGAGGTAGGAGGCGAATCGACAAGGCGGGCCCAAGGCGCCGCTGTCACAACGCGCGCGCGCGAGTCCAAGTGAGTGGGTCATCACAGCCGCTGGATCGCATCCGAACGGCTCGGGTTTAAAAGATAGGACGATCGGCGGGGTTGAAATGGTACGCAATCTGGGGTGTTGGTTCTTCCATCGGATGGCTCTCATGCGGTGCAATTAGGCGGTTGGGTTGAGTCCAGTCGCCGAGTCGGACTCGAGTCCGAGGAACAGTGCTAGCCGATTAGGGTTGAGTTTGACTGAGAATTAAATTAGATTTACTACTTTGACCAGAGCTTTATAAATAGAAATAAATTTTATAAAATCCTCAAATAATTTGTGGGGGTTCCTGGGAAGATATAGTTCCCATAAAAATTATGAAAACCCACTGTTCATATTAAAATTTGTGACATTTAAATTCAAACATGTTGTATGTCTATGAATGTTGTTTGAATTTTAATTAAGTTCAAACTAGTCCCAAAATTTTTGTAAAAATTATATTTATTCATGAGAATTAATGTAGTATTTAAATAAATTGATTCCAGATGATGATCACAACTTTTTATTACCGATGCTAAAAGAAAACCGAAATTTGAAGTGTATGTTTATATGAAATGAGATTTTCCAAGTACAATATATTATGAAATGATTTGAATTTGATAATGCATGTTAGTGAGATGCATTATAATCCATTTTAATAGTTGGGGCTGTGACAAACCTCCCCCCTTACAAAAGATCTTGACCCGAGATCTGGGTGGAGAAGAATTAGAAAGTTTTCATTAGAAGTTATAATTTATGCTGTCTTGATTTCCTTCAAAGATAGTGTTGATATGTTATAATTATGCTATAAGAATAAGTTTTTACATTGATATGTTTTACCTTTCCTTTCTTGATACGAAGGCACTTCATGTAGAGAAGAGGTCCGATATGCCGCCGCATCCGGCCTTCACGCTCCCAAGTTACTTCATCCTCCGTATGGTTGCTCCATTGACCTTGACGAACTTGATGTCACGATTCCTCGCCTTGCGCTTCGGTTTCTTCGAGGATACGAATCGGCTCTCTCGATAAGATAGATCGGGTTGCAAGTCGAGTTCGCCCAACTCGCTGCTTCGCTGGGACTCAAGACATTTCTTGACTTGGGAGACATGGAAGACGTTATGCACGTCGAAAGTGATGGTGGCAACTCCAACCGTAGGCCACCGATCCCAACTTAGCTAGAATACGAAAGGTCCAATATAGCGAGGTGCTAATTTACCTTTGATTTGAAAGCGACGAACTCCTTTAATAGGAGAGACTTTAAGATATACATGATCGCCCACTTCAAACTCAACTCGCGATTTACGACGGTCGGCATATGACTTCGACGTGATTGAGCCGCCTTAAGTCGTTCGCGAATGACACGAACTTGCTCTTCAGCATCTTCCACCAAAGTTGGGCCATAGAATGGCCTCTCCCCAGCTTCGGACCAGTTCAAGGGTGTTCTACAAGCTCTCCCATACAATGCTTCGAATGGTGACATCTGAATACTGGATTGGAAGCTGTTATTGTATGAGAACTCGGCAAACGGTAAACATTTTTCCCAATTATCGCTGTAGGATAACACGCAAGCCCGGAGAAGGTCTTCCAAAACTTGATTTACCCTTTCAACTTGTCCATCCGTTTGCGGGTGATAAGCGGAGTTAAAGGATAGGTTGGTCCCCATTGCTTGATGCAAGCAGTTCCAGAAATGAGAGGTGAATTGGGGACCTCTGTCTGAAACAATCACTTTGGGTACCCCATGGAGACAAACAATTCTTGAAATATAAAGTTCTGCTAGTTTGGCCCCGTTGTAGGTGGTCTTGACAGGGATAAAATGGGCAACCTTGGTTAAACGATCCACAATCACCCATATAGAATCAAATCCAGTTTTAGTTCTAGGAAGGCCGGTGATAAAATCCATGCCAACTTCTTCCCATTTCCACTGGGGAATGGGCAGGGGATCTAGAGTACCAGCTGGCTTCAAATGCTCAGCCTTAACTCTTTGACATAGATCACACTTGGCCACATACTGTGCAACGTGCCACTTCATTCGGCTCCACCACAGTTTCTTTTTCAAATCTTGATACATTTTCGTACTCCCGGGGTGGATAGAGAATTTTGAGTTATGAGCCTCCTTGAGAATCAATTCTCTCAAGTGGCGATCAAATGGTACCACCATACGGTTTCCAAACCATAGAGTACCTTGTGCATCTTGCTTAAAACATTTAGCCTTGCCTTGTTTCATTAGTTCTAAAATTTGAGCCACTTCTAAATCAGTTTTCTGGGCTTCCCTAATCTGGTCCTCAAGTGTGCAAGTCACACTGAGGGCTGCAAGCGAACTTTCTTCAACTATCTCTAGGTGTAGGCCTTGCAATGCAGCACATAAGCCCGCAGAAAAAGGAGTTACCGACAAACAGTTGCATTGAGATTTTCTGCTCAATGCGTCGGCCACGACATTAGCCTTTCCTGGATGATAATGGAGTCCCATATCATAATATTTAATCAACTCAAGCCATCTTCTTTGTCTCAAGTTCAGGTCGGCTTGGGTGAAAATATATTTGAGGCTCTTATGGTTTGTAGATCTCGCAACGACACCGATGAGGTAATGTCGCCAAATCTTCAAGGCATGAACTACAGCTGCGAGCTCTAGGTCGTGTGTGGGATAATTGGCCTCATGGGGCCTCAATTGCCTCGATGCGTAGGCCACCACTCGGCCGTCTTGCATAAGCACACAACCGAGCCCATGGCGAGATGCATCACAGTAGATATCAAAGCTCTTGTGAATGTCCGCGGGACAAGCACGGAGCTTCACGCATTCTTTCGTGGTTTGGAAGCTTTGCTTGCATTCTGCTGTCCACTCAAATTTCTTTTCTTTCTTTAGAAGTTGGGTCATAGGCTTTGCAATTTTTGAGAAATTCTTGATGAACCTACGGTAGTATCCCGCAAGTCCAAGAAAACTACGAATATCAGTGACGCTCTTGGGTTGCTTCCAGTCAAGGACATCTTGCACCTTACTAGGATCAACAGTGACACCGCCCTTAGATAGGATATGTCCCAAGAAGCTCACCTCTCGAAACCAAAACTCACATTTGCTGAATTTGGCGTACAACTGATGGTGGCGAAGCTTTTCTAACACAAGTCTCAAATGTTGCTCGTGCTCAAGATCAGACTTAGAGTAGATAAGGATATCATCAATGAAAACTACTACGAACCGATCCAAGTATTCCATGAACACCGAATTCATGAGGTTCATGAAATAGGCTGGGGCATTGGTCAAACCAAAGGACATGACTATGTACTCGTACAAACCGTAACGAGTAGAGAAGGCGGTCTTCGGAATGTCCTCGGTTCTAACTTTAATCTGATGGTAGCCTAATCTCAAGTCAATTTTGGAGAACACCTGAGCTCCACTAAGCTGGTCAAATAGGTCATCGATCCGCTAAGCGATACTTGTTCTTGACGGTGACCTCATTCAACGGACGGTAGTCAACACACATCCGTAGACTCTTGTCTTTCTTCTTAACAAAGAGAGCCGGCATCCCCAAGGCGAGGAGCTAGGCCTGATGAAACCCTTGTCTTGCAACTCCTGTTGTTCTTTCACTTCGCTAGCTCATTGGGCGGCATCCGATACGGCCTTTTGAGATGGGCGCGTGCAGGGGCAAGCTCAATGACAAATTCTACCTCTCGGTCAGGGGGCATGCCTGGAAGTTCCTCAGGGAACACATCAGGATACTCACTCACTATTGGTACCTCCTCTAGCTCGAGAGAGGTACTCGCCTTTAACGCACATAGGTGAGAACTACCCACTAAAGGTGCAAAGACGACCGGGATGCCGTCCTCGCTAGTCACTGAAATAGACCGCTGGGCACAATCAATCTTCCCCTGATTCTTAGATAACCAATCCATCCCTAAGATAACATCAATGCCCACTGAATTTATCACTATTAAGCTTGCTGAAAAGTTAACATTTTGTATTTCAATTTTTACGTCCCTGCAGACTTGATCGGTGTAGAAAACCGACCCTGGGGATTGAATACGATAAGGCGGGTGAAGTGTATGTATCTTGAATTGGTTAACTGCAGCATACTCTTTTTTAATAAATGAATGGGATGCTCCAGAATCAAATAAAACCGGCGCAGACACGAATTAACAAGTAGTGTACCTAGCACGACGTCAGTACGCTCGCCGCCTCCTCTTTGAGACGTGGTTGACGCGACCACATGCATGCCGGGTGGAGTAGGTGCTGCCCTCGTGGTGGTGGCGGTGGCCTCGCCGAGCCGGGCCGTGGCGCCGAGCAGAGTACGCCCGGCATCCTCGCCGCTAGCGAGGCATCAGGAAGCATAGTGGCCCCGACGGCCACAGTGGAAACAAGTAACGCCGGCTTGTATGCCCCGCCAATCAGTGGTCTCGGCCCCACTGCCGCTGAGCCGCCGGTGGAGAAGGCCGTGGAGGTGCCACAGAGACCTCGATGGTGCTGGGCCGGGCACGAGGTGCTTGAGGTAGTCCCGGCGCGCCGAAAATCGCCACCGCCACGCTGCCTCGTAAAGCCCTCCTCCTCTTCCTCGACTCATCCACCGTCATGCTCTCATGCTCCACCACTATCGCCTTGTTGACCGGATGTCAAAACTCCGAAATCATGTGCAGCCAAAACAAGCCGCAACTCCTGACAGCCATGGAAGAACTCGCTCGCGACGGCGCCTATCGAGACGCCGTCCGAGCATACCGCCAAGTAGTTGAAATCATGCAGTACTCGATCGCCCTCCGCCCCGCCTCAAGGCAAGGAATCGCTGCGCTGATAAGCAAGACTCCCTCCAGATATGGGCCTCTCGGAACGCGCCCTCAACTCGCCCAAGTCGGGACGTGGCGGCGGCTGCATGGCGGAATAACTATCCCACCAGCGCCGCCGCACCCGCCAACCGATAGCCGGCAAACAAGACTCTCTCAACTCCGGTACATCGCGCAATGTTCAGCTTCTTCTATGTTGTGCAGCCAGTCCTCGCCTCCATCGGGTCCTTGCCGCCGCAAACGTCGGAGGGTTGGTCCGCCGAAACTCAGCAAGACCTCCGGCGCTCGGTGCGGGCGCTCCTCGCCGCCGAACGGAGCTGGAGCGGTGTTACGACGATCGCCTCAAGCATCCGGTCCGTCCATCCGGTTGCGCCAATCATCATCATAAACTCGACCATGGATGGCGGCGGAGGAGCACTCTCAGCGGTCCGCCTCGCTGGGACGGCGGCCGAGAGGGCTCGCCATGCTCGACGGTTGCTGGGACGACCGCCCCGATCGAGAAATCGCCAAGGGTGCTAGACGTGGTGCCCTAGATGGGGAGCCTCACGCGCAGGCTCCCGATCGTAGTCGGTCCCGTCATCCTCAGATTAGACAAGGATGGTTAGTAAATAAGATAAAAGCCATTACTTTGCTATACATGCACAATCGATATCAAAGAGCATGAAAACTATAACCTCAAATGGAACACCAAACATTAAGCGACATAAACCAAATCGATACAACTCCGTACATAAGCGCCCGCAGGCTTAAGATTACAACTTAAATAGTAGTGTTTGCAAATAAAACATAACCATTCGACATCTACTACCCTATTACATAATTCTAAGGATACAAGCTCAAACATAGAGCTCCCTGCCCTAACAACCTAGATATTATTCCGGTCAAAGTTCACCGGAAAGTCATCGAGCAGGTGGTATCCAGGGGATCCTGTGTCTTCTGGGTCTCCCGGGTTGGTGAGGCGTAAGGGGGATCCTACGCCGATGATATGGCCTCCTACTTCAGGAAGACGATAGTCCGGAGGCACAGAAATGTACGGTGAAACCTCATTAGCGCCATACAGCACATCCGGACGAATAAGCCTCATGTCATGCATAAGCTGCAAATGCTCCTGAGCTATAATGAGACGACGACGCGTCTCCCATAACTCACGCACTATGCAGCGATGCATTTGGTCCATTACGTGAACCAATCTCGCCAACTGCCTGACTTGGGGGTCCTCCCCAAACTGGATCCTAGCAAACGAGTTCACGTCCCTAGCGCGTCGCACGCCGCATCGGAAAAGTGATCATATGGGGCCGGGCTAACTCACAGTCGTGCGCGAAGATGACTCATGGCCACCAAGGCCTGGAAGCGGTAAGGTATGCTCCTCGTGACTTGTCTAGCAACGATATCTATTACTGCCATAAATTCCTCCATTCCAGGTCCTCGATCACGGCGGTAGATGGAATAAGTGGGCTGATATGTGAAGTTCGCCTCCACATCATGTCTCGTAGCAACGCCGGTATCCATCCACTCCTTCACTTGAGTTTCCTGACAAGGTGCGAGGGTTCATCTAAAGGCAAGAAGGCAAGGTAAGTTAGTTTCATAAACCAAAACAGATCGGAGAGAAAAGATACTAAGATGGATAAGCAATAAAAGATATTCTTAACTTAAACTTTCTGAAAATACTTTGATAATTTGCAAAATAATTTGACCAAGGGACTTACTAACTTAACGCCAGTGCTACCTCTAACCTTAGTCAGTATGGCTCTGATACCAACGCTGTGGGGACCCCGGTAATTATCTCCATAAGACCAGGATTAGACAATTTCTTAGGGACATAATCACGGGTCTCCGGTAAATGAATTCCAATTTAACTCTATCCAAGTGAGAGGCTTAGCCGAATACTAGAGCCTCAACGATCATGCGTGTTGCTCCTTTGCGGCGCTACATGATTGTCGATTCTCTTCGATTCAAGCACTACACTTAGTGAGTTAATTGGGAATTATCAACAACGAGTATGACTTATATTGGCTCCCAAGATCAACGACCAATATACTCATACCCTCATCCAACGTTGATTACATCCATACAACGCATACAACAAGAGATCAAAAGACATACTTGCATAATAGTCAAAGTCTACAACTTATTACATACTACGATCGACCAAATTCAAAGTAAAGTATCAAGTAGCAATGAAGCAAATAAATAAAGCAAAAGACCGTGAGTGGTATGCCCATCACCCATCGACAACCGATCGGGGTTAAATGATAGCACACTACTCGTTAGTGTCACCCAAGTCAACACTAACAAGATCGCCGGACTCATAATCTTCCTCACCGAAAAGGCGAAAGAACATCCGGTGAGTACAAGTGTACTCGCAAGTCTTACACAAATAAAAGTAGTTATGCATAAGGGTCATTCAAAGGATGGCTCATATTGGTTTAGTTTTGTGAAAGAGATGCAACGATTAACATCCTACACTTACTAGTTTTTCATGTGCCCATTTAAAATCAGCTTTGAAGTAGAAGTAAAGCATATAGTAAAGCATTTCAGTAATAAACAATTAAATCTTGCAAAGACCAAAGTGGCAGCCCACTTTGATGTACTAAACACATGAACATCCCATTCATGACGAATACCAAGTTCAACCACAATTTTAATTAAAAGTCTAACAATAGTAACTCCCGAACTCAAGCGATTGTCCATAACCGTGGACACGGCTATTCGAATAGATTGATACCCTGCAGGGGTGTACTACTTTACCCACACGACTTGATTAGCCCGTAAGCCTCCAGAGGCCTCTGAAATAGCACACTTCCTATGGTATGCCGGCCGGGTAAATCAAGATACAGTCATTTTCAGAAGAAAGCCCTATTGAGCTAAGTCCCCTTGTGAGATGGTTCCTTGCCTAGTACAAGCATCCGATAGCACTTGCTAGGGGCTCACAAGTTATATTGGACATACCGATGCAATCAAAACAAGTAAAATTGGTGCTCCCTTGCACACTATAAAGGATTACATCGGCTCCTAAGGAACATAGGATTTCACGGTCGCTATGCCCCTTACACCACCATGGGACTTAACACAATAAAACCCTCCCCCTACTTAACCATACGGCTCCCAACCCGCGTGTGGCAGCACAAGTGTACTTGAATTAACGACGTTACCAAAGTTCGGTCCTCAATTGTCCAGACAAGTCCTTCCACTTACCCAATGCTCGTGCACAAAGCACCATCACTAAACAACACTTGTCCAGACCAAATCTCATTTTAAAATGACAATTTTTTTTTGCTCATAACATAGATACGAATATCTGAATTAAAGTATAAAGAGGTAAGTATGTGTTTCCCATAATTGTCGGGTTAGCCCCGGCAATCAAACTACCGTATCTAGACTTGCATGACTAAGCAACCCATATTCAATAATCATCACATCCTATCTTAAGCATGTAGGTACTGGCATAATTCAAGATTAACCTCAAGCATAGGACATAACTAGACTACACATCACAAAAATATTTACATAATCAAAATAGCATGCAAGCAATTATCATTGCACTAACTTAACCAAAACTGGGATCAAATATGATGCAAAAAAAGTTCAAATGATGCTTGCCTTGCTGGTACAGTAGCTGCTCACTCTCGGTAGCGTAAGTGTCGATATCAATATGCTCGGATCTATATAATTATAACATCAAATAAATACCGAGAAAACAACTCAAAAACCAAAATGCTCAAAAATGCATGATTTTTCTACAGTAGTTAGGTCATGATTTTAGATGGATTTAGGTAAAAGAATTATTCCATTTGGAGTTAGGAATTGGAAGTTATGCTATTTTGAAATTCAAGTTTCATTAAACCTTAAGTCATGTAATTTAATTATTTGGCCAAAATTTGTAGAACAGTGGTGGTGTAAAGGATTACATAGGCAAATAGGTAATATTAATACAAGTTCAAAACAGTTGGGATCTGTCCTTTTTGGAGTTTTTATGTTTTAGTTATGTATTTTCAAAGTTATCAGCCTTTTATAGTGTAACAATAATGGAGTTAAAGATTATATTCTCCCAAATATAGTTTCTTTGACAGAGGTAATATGGAGACCATTTTTAGAATTAAGTTCACTGAAAATGAAAATTATCAAAAGTGGTCTCACTGTTTTTTTGGAGTTTCCAATAATTACTTATGCATTTTTGAAGTTATCAGTCCTTTTTCTATTGTACAAATAATGGTTTTAATGGATTAATCTCCAAATAAAGCTCTCTGCTATAGAGACAAGGTTGAAACCAATTTTGATATAAAGTTCATTAAATATGAAAATTATCAGAAGTGGTTTCACCCATTTTGGAGTTAAAATGATTTAGTTATGCATTTTAGAAGTTATACATATTTTTCAGTGTGCAAATTAACTGATTTCGAATTTCATAAAGTATTTACTACTTTTCCTACCGGCCACGCGCTAGCCGCAGTCGCTGACGTGCGGGGCCAGGTCAGGGCTTGACCCAGTCAAAGCGACTTGGCTCGGCCGGAACAAGCCGAAGGCGTATTTCACAGATTACGTTTTCAAACAATCAAAACGAAACTCGTCTTTGAGCAAGTTAGTGCGTTTTCCTCAGGTGAAAACATGTTTAACGAAATGCGCATCCACTTAGACTAACCTAGGGCCCACAAGTCAGTGACTCTAAACCTCACTAAGCCACGTCATTAGATTAAGCTAATCCGGCAATTACACTGTTTTCGGTTGTCAAAACCGACAACGATGTCGGCTCACGCGGCGTTGCCGCACTCGCCGGCGGCGAGGGAAGGATGGAGAGCGCGGTGTACCCGCTAAAACGGAAGGACATTAGTAAGAGCTACCTTCCGGTGGTGGCTTTGCCGGTGAAGAGGCACGGTGGCGGGCCGGCGGCGGAGTTGAGCGGGAGGCGTGTGCGGATATCGAGGGCTCGAGGTAGAGGCTCCTCCAGGGACAATCGACACCAAAGAAAGGCTTCTGCGGTTACGGCGACGTCGAAGGAGGTGCAGGGGAACCTAGGGCCTTCGTCTTCAGCTCCGGTGGCACCTGGGCGCGGCGAGGTCCACGGCGCGATTGCGGTTCACGTGGAAAGGCCGCTCGGAGAGGTAGAAAGCAAGTAGCGGTTGGACACGCTTAAGTGAGGTATGGAGATGGTAGGAATGAGAGAAACCAGGAAAGCCTTACCGCCGGGCCGAGACGAAGAGCAAAGTCGGGCGACAAAAGATAAACTTCTAAATCGAGAGATCTGTGAAGCATCGAATGAATTGATTGAGGGGAAATCAATACTAAGCATAGAGGCACCTGGTGACGCATTCAGGCGATGATAAAACTCACCGGAGGTAATGGAAACATGGCAAGGTCCTTCGGGGCACGCTCTGGATGTCACCGGTAGCACGACAACGGTTGGCAAGCTACAAGGTACGAGAGGAGCCGAGGTTAGGAAAAATGGGAAAGGCATTGAACAGGAAGAGAGGAGGAGCCACCGGACTGGAGCTTACCCGTGTACGGAGCTCCAACTAGCCTCCCCCTTCTCAGTCAACAGAGAAGAGGTGAGGGGTAAAGGTGGGCATGGAGGGGGTCTTAAGCCGAAGTGAGGACGGAAACGAAAACGGCGTTAGGTGAGGAAGCTCTGGAATGGTCAACGGCCGCGGCGGATCCACGGCGTGCCTGGCGCCGTTCTGGTGCGCGTCGGAATCACTCGGCCGCGTGGCGCGCTGGCTCTGAGGGATGCAGCGAGGTAGGAGGCGAAACTGACAAGGCGGGCCCAAGGCGTCAGTGTCACAACGTGCGCGCGAGTCCAAGTGAGTGGGTCATCACAGGCCGTTGGATCGCATCTGAACGGCTCGGGTTTAAAAGAAAGGACGATCGGCGGGGTTGAAACGGTACACAATCTGGGGTGTTGGTTCTTCCATCGGATGGCTCTCATGCGGTGCAATTAGGCGGTTGGGTTGAGTCCAGTCGCCGAGTCGGACTCGAGTCCGAGGAACAGTGCTAGCCGATTAGGGTTGAGTTTGATTGAGAATTAAATTAGATTTACTACTTTGACCAGAGCTTTATAAATAGAAATAAATTTCATAAAATCCTCAAATAATTTGTGGGGGTTCCTGGGAAGATATAGTTCCCATAAAAATTATGAAAACCCACTGTTCATATTAAAATTTGTGACATTTAAATTCAAACATGTTGTATGTCTATGAATGTTGTTTGAATTTTAATTAAGTTCAAACTAGTCCCAAAATTTTTGGAAAAATTATATTTATTCATGAGAATTAATGTAGTATTTAAATAAATTGATTCCAGATGATGATCACAAATTTTATTACCAATGCTAAAAGAAAACCAAAATTTGAAGTGTATGTTTATATGAAATGAGATTTTCCAAGTACAATATATTATGAAATGATTTGAATTTGATAATGCATGTTAGTGAGATGCATTATAATCCATTTTAATAGTTGGGGCTGTGACAAGGAGTATTGTCTTGGCCACGTTTTGTAGACTTCGTCAACATGCGCTTCGGACCACCACTCCGCAGCAATCCGTTGTGCGAATTGGCGCAATTACGACGAACGGGCTCAGTTGAAGATTACCAAAGACAATTTCTTGCACTCTTGTGTCGTACCGAGCCGCTCTTGTCACTTCAACAGGTGCAATTATTTACTGCAGGATTGCTGAATTCATTGCGTACTGATGTCGAGTTACAAAATCCGATCAACCTACAAACAACCATGAGTTAGGCTAGAGCTTATGAACGGAGCCTTCAGGAAGATATGATTTGTCGGACCGGATTTCCTAATCCAGAATCCTCTGTGAAGCACTGTGCTATTCCCTGGATCAGTAGTTAGCACTCACAGATACATCACTGAATCAATTCATACATGACGTAAAACCATATCATTCATTAATGTAAAACCATACAACAGAGTTTACATAGACCGTGTCGGGTCGAGTTTTACAATACGGGCCGAACAGGCCAAATTGATTACATTAGAAAAGCGGAAGCGACAACGGAAGCAAAAGGGGTGAGAGCACATCTCTCCACAGGCAAGCGACTGGGGAAACTCGTGTGCGTCCGATATTACCTAAAGACTCAGATAATATAGGATGCACGCAAGAACCAACGGAGTCAGCTCGACTGGGGCGAGACTAGAACAGCTAACGACTACACTACGCTTTATTATCTCCAGGTCCTCCGACTTCTGGATCCTCGTAGTAGTCGAAATCTCCAGGATTTCCTGCTTCTGAGGGTTTTGGGGGAGAGAGCGAGAGTGAGCACAACTTCCGTGCTCGCGAACCAACACACAATGCAATAATATACATGCAAGGCTTAATAAGGATGGCTCTGGTTCATTTATTTGCTAAAGCAATGTTTTCAAGTATCAAAATTTCAAATTCCTAGCACTTAGCATTTTAACAATTTGCATTTTATTAAAGAGAGTATTTGTGCAATATTTAATAACAGCAGAGGTTCCCTCCATCGGAAGCTCTACTTTATGCTTACTTTTGATTGGGTCTGTTCCCAATTACTAACATCACTGAGTTCGAGAACTTAGGCAGAAATCCAATCTCATGGCTAGATGAGCCCACCACATTTTCATCCCAACCACAAGGTTTTTGAAAAAGAACTAACTCGAGTAAAGATTCCCATGTCCGCCTTTGACCATAGGCGCGGCTGTTTAAACAGTTTAGACTCTGCAGAGGTTGTACACTTTACCCACAAGAGATAGTCATACTCATTACCCCACATGATTCCTTAGTCATGTAGTTGAGCGACCGTCACAGTAACCTTTCAAAATATCTCGCCCCTTCCGTCATCTCACCTATATGGGGTTACGCCCATATGTTGGTGCGAGATGTCACCTCCTACGTCTTGCCGTAGAAGGCACTTCACCATCGGTGTCCCATTTAAGCGTGATCAAGCTCACACTTGCACCCTTTATTGTTCCTTTCGTGAGACTGACTTTCAAGGTTCAATAAATCTACTAAGCCAAGTTGCAGTTTGCAGACTTGTGGTTGTACTTGTTTTACACGGGAGGTCATGACAAGATTAAGTCCTTAGGGGTGTCCAAGCGGATCATTTCACACATCAACATTCTCTGGGCTGCATTAGCACCCATCAACATAATCTTCATCACACAGTCCGCCCAGACAGTAACAGCAATATTAGGGTTTCGAGGAGTAAAACCAAATCACCACATTTATCTCAGTCATGGACCACCAATGACTGCCCAAATTATTTTTATGTTGAAAGAGATGATGATTGGAACATTTTAATGTTCCGGTACTTAAGCAAGACTAGCATGTCACTTAAGTACAACCTATAACTAGTATTGCCATATAGTTACTAGGGTGATAATGGTTAAGGGATTCAAGTTGTCAAGGATGGCATAATAATTAATTATTCATCAAATGGGTATTTAACTACCTTAAGCTTTAACATATATTTGTTTAAAGAATTAAAGCAGGCAATTTGCTATTTTAAAAGAATGTAATTTGCATAAAATATAGGCTCAATATGATCAAAGTATTGACTAGCTTTGATTATAGGGAAGAGAGTCTGGGTAGTCTTGTTCTCGGTCATCTTGGGGGTCTCCGGCGTCTTCGAACTCTACACGGGCGAAGTACCGGAAAAATAAACAACAAGCAACAAGAGCAAATAAATACACAAAAATACTCAAATAAACTCCAAATTGAATAAGACCTATGCCATTAGCAAGATCTTAAATTAACAAATTTTTAGAAATTTATTTTACAATTTTTGGAGTTAAAATGGGGGAGATATGAATTTTTGAAATCTCACTTTTGAATTAAAATAGAAAAAGGAAAGAAAAACAATCCAAAATGGAAAAACACTAGCGGCCTAGGCTGAGTTTCGGCCCTGCCCAAAACTCAAAGCCAAACCGCGCCTAGCGCGGTGCGCCCCACCTGGCGCGCTGTAAAGGGGGACGGCTCGGCTAAGGCCGAAGGGGGGAGAGGGGAACGGGACGACGGTGACGCTCGGGGAGGGGGAAAGGTGAGGGGGCTCAGGGGGCGGCGGTGGCGCGCGGGGAGGGGGGAGGAAACGGCGACGACGACGGCGACAGCAGTGGTGACAGCGACGGAGGGGAGTAGCGACGGTGCTCACCGACGGCGGCGACGGCGAAAGAGGTAGGGCTCCGGCCTTCCCTTTTGCTCTCCTTCCTTGATTGTTCTTCTTGCTTGGGGGGGGGGGGGTTAAAGGAGAAATAGGGGAGGAGGGGAAGGGAGGGCACCGGGCAAGGGCTTTATAGCCGGGGAGGAGCTCGGGGAGAAAGGGGGTCCGGGCGAGATGCGCGGCAAGGGGGCGTGTGGCGTGGGTGGCGGGGTTCGGCGGGAACGGTGGGCACAGGCGGCGGCAAGACCCGGGTGCGGAGGCGGGGAAACCGGGGCGAGGGGGGAGAAAAGGCATGCGACGCGGGCTGGCGGTGCAGAGCAGCGAGGATGGCCGCGCCGGCGGGAGCAGCTGGCACGGGTCGGGCGGGGGCACGGAGACGCGGGCGCGGGCATGCATGCGCGAGGGGGGGTCCGGGCTGCGCTGTCCCAACGAAGAAAAAAAGGGGTGTTACAAATCCTACCCACATTAAATGGAATCTCGACCTCGAGATTCGAGCTGTTCCGAGAACTGGGACGGGAAATCCAACTTCAGTTGATCTTCTCGCTCCCAGGTGGCTTCTTTGGCTGAATGATGGCTCCACCGGACCTTGCAAAGGTGGATGACTTGACGTCTGGTTCGCTTTTCGATGACGTCGAGGATCTTGATCGGATGCTCTGGATAAGTGAGATCTGGTTGAAGGGCGATGGCTTCTACGGGCGCCTGCTCTTCTGGTACTCTGGAACATTTCTTCTACTACGGCACAAAGTAAAGATATGCATGGCCAACTTGGTAAACTAATGCCAAGCTGTTGATTCACTACCATGTACTAGAGGGCCAACTAAAAGCAGTCAATTTTGTCTTCCCAAAATGCTGGATCCAAATCTCATTATTATAGAAATCCACCATTCTAGCATAACATGAAGTCACCTAATTGAAAGAAATCCAAGCATTTTATTAGCCTCACATTCTATCGGTACAACAACATAATTCCCAAATCTTTCTTAGGTATAGACTTAAATGATCCAATAGATTCACCACTTTGATTGCATGATTTCTTCACTTCATACATCCACAGAATCTAGCGACAATAATCACATCTTTTAATCCAATAAACTCCAAGATCATGCTAGATTCCATTCTATCCCGTTTTGGAACGAAATTCTCCAAGGATTATAATCGTGCAATTGCTTTCTCCAAAATTCTTGACTAAATCCACGACAACATCCACTTAATTCCTCAAGCATAATTATCAATTGTGACCCCCAGAATTTCTTTGTACAAATCCAAAATCTTTATTAAAGAACCTTCCAAAAGACTGCTTGTAATTCATGAATTCAAATTTAATCCGCTAAATTATTTTATCATCATCTATCCAATAATTACTTGGACTATCTCTAATATCAATTAGTTATCCATCAATATAAGAATCGTACTTCAATGTCCAACAATCCAAAAGTTAATAATCATGAATCTCGAATATCCAACACTTAGCAACGATCCATTTTCTATAATCCAATCACAAACGATTATATGTCCATAAATCATCTTTCGACAGTCTAATATCTAATAACAATTCTATTCCTATAATCCAACATTGATGATTCAGTATTTAACAATAGCCTCTATCTATCATCCAATCTTTGTTAATCCAAAATCAACAATTATAGATCATCCGAACACCTTTATTCAGTTTCTCCATCATTTCATCACTTTCTCTATGATCCAACCAAGATTATTTATATAATCCAACAAAGATTTTTTTTTTTTTGTAATCCAACCACAATTCCTTTTAAATTCCAATCTAATGTTACCAATATACCCAATCGATTCCATACTTCTTGATTCAATCCATTCTACCAAAATCAACATCATGAGTTGGTAACCCCATAATCCAATCTTCGACAATCGTGTAATTCATTAATCAAAATCCAACCGTAATATATTTCTGTAATCTTGCATCCAACAATTATATTTATATGATCTAATCATAATTCAACTAACTCTTCCAATTTAATGTCATGACTCATTATGAAAATCCAATCTTCTTCGCATTCTACTCTGCTCCTTCAATGCACACATATCTCAATTCTAAGTTTCTAACCACATCATAATCAACTCAAGATTCGATGAAAAATCCAATTTCTCCTAATAATCAAACCGGTATTTCAGATTCCTATATCCTTTATGATTAATCAAAATTTTCCTCCACGATCATTTTCTTTCTCCATAATCTATATAATCCAATAATCTACTATTCTCTAAACCATTCATAATCAAGGTTCATTCCTCATCACACTCTAGTATTCACAAGAACTTATAACATCGGCAAATCGTAAAATCTTCAGTTCCCATAATCAGTCCGATCAATTATTTCCCAAAACTATCTAGCTTGGCATCTAGCACACTAGTTAGTCCCAACAAGAATAGCTTCCATACAACTTGCCTATTTGAACCATCTGCAACAATTCTTCACAGGTTTCATAGATGAGAGGAAGAAAGCACGGTAGGTGAGAGGGAAAAGCACGCTAGACGAGAGAGAACAAGGGGGAAGATAGAAGCATCTTATGCGACTAGCACCACTTCCTTGGGCTGCTACTTTCTTTGGTGCCATCTGAAGCGAACATAAGAGGTTTGGAACTAGAAGGGGTATATGAGGGTTTTCTGGCTCTCTAGAGCACAGCAGAAGAACTTCAAACCAACAAAGAAAAACGATCAAACACAATACAAAGTCTAGAATGACTACATTATATTAAGAGGGTTAAGTGTTACATGAATCCTAAAGCATAGCGTATAGCTAGGCTAAGCCACGACAATGGATACAAACACAACGTCTACTGACTGAGGTAGAAGAAAGAAAAAGGTGCTTGCACACCAAAAAGCTGCCTAGCAAGCACTGCTAGCTAAACTAGACTAGCCTGACTAAACTAACAGGGCTGATCACTACGGTGATGCAATGCCGGGAAGCGGGGCGGGCGGTTGTGGCTGAAGTCGGGAGACCGGAAACAAGAGTGAGAACGAGAAAGGCTACGTCCTCAACTGGAGTCTTCAATGTTGATGGCAGGCGACAGACTAGGATGTCGCATGCTCTTGCGTGCAACGATCCTGGTGCGGGGTTCAAGATGTTTGGTTAGCGCCGGGTTGCTGAGGATGACGGCTGGTGCAGGAGGAGCTGAGGCGTGCATCACGACGGCTATTGCAACGGCGGTGTTCCTTTCCTGATGTCGAAGATCTTCGGGTAACGTTCTTCCTCCTGGAGAGATCGGAAGGAATAGAAAGGTGACCTCAACAAGAGATCCTTGTGCACCCGGCACAAGTGAGTCGAGGCGAAGTGCACTATGTTCTGAACAGCATCAGAATAGCGGCCCTTAGGATGCTCGGTCCGAAAGGTGTGAGCGAAGAACTCAACCCCTAGGGAGCGAGACTCTCGATCCAGAACCTGGGTCTTTTGGCCTTTGAAAGTGGGCCGGTGGCGAACCAAGGTACTGCTTGAGTTTGCGGAGGAATACCGACAAACTCGTCGTCGTTCTCTCCGTGAGAAAAGAAATCCCACGGGCCATCGGACGACGATACGATCATCTAAAATTTTGAACAAGAGAGGGGGTCAGAACTGAGTAAAAACTCAAGTGAAGTCAAGGTAAGTAAAGAACTAAGAGGGATGAGTAAGAGAAATAAATACGCTATATTTTGCCAAAGTTTTTCTTAATTTTGAAAAAAAAATCAAGTCCTTAGGCTCGACCAGTCTAGCTAAGGCTCCTACAGTCGTATGCTCTGATACCAGCTCTGTCGAACCCGGATTTTCTAATCCAGAGTCCTCTGTGAAGCACTGTGCTATTCCCTGGATCAGTAGCTAGCACTCACAGATACATCACTGAATCAATTCATACATGACGTAAAACCATACCATTTATTAATTAACACAACAGAGTTTACATAGACCGTGTCGGGTCGAGTTTTACAATACGGGCCGAACAGGCCAAATTGATTACATTAGAAAAGCGGAAGTGACAACGGAAGCAAAAGGGGTGAGAGAACATCTCTCCACAGGCAAGCGACTGGGGAAACTCGTGTGCGCCCGATATTACCTAAAGACTCAGATAATATAGGATGCACGCAAGAACCAACGGAGTCAGCTCGACTGGGGCGAGACTAGAACAGCTAACGACTACACTACGCTTTATTATCTCCAGGTCCTCCGACTTCTGGATCCTCGTAGTAGTCGAAATCTCCAGGATTTCCTGCTTCTGAGGGTTTTGGGGGAGAGAGCGAGAGTGAGCACAACTTCCGTGCTCGCGAGCCAACACACAATGCAATAATATACATGCAAGGCTTAACAAGGATGGCTTTGGTTCATTTATTTGCTAAAGCAATGTTTTCAAGTATCAAAATTTCAAATTCCTAGCACTTAGCATTTTAACAAATTGTATTTTATTAAAAAGAGTATTTGTGCAATATTTAATAACAGCAGAGGTTCCCTCCATCGGAAGCTCTACTTTATGCTTACTTTTGATTGGGTCCGTCCCCAATTACTAACATCACTGAGTTCGAGCACTCAGGCAGAAATCCAATCTCAGGGCTAGGTGAGCCCACCACATTTTCATCCCAACCACAAGGTTTTTGAAAAAGAACTAACTCGAGTAAAGATTCCCATGTTCGCCTTTGACCGTAGGCGTGGCTGTTTAAACAGTTTAGACTCTGCAGAGGTTGTACACTTTACCCACAAAAGATAGTCATAATCGTTACCCTACATGATTCCTTAGTCATATAGTTGAGCGACCGTCACAGTAACCTTTCAAAATATCTCGCCCCTTCCGTCATCTCACCTATATGGGGTTACGCTCATATTTTGGTGCGAGATGTCACCTCCTACGTCTTGCTGTAGAAGGCACTTCACTATCGGTGTCCCATTCAAGCGTGATCAAGCTCACACTTGCACCCTTTATTGTTCCTTTCGTGAGACTGACTTTCAAGGTTCAATAAATCTGCTAAGTCAAGTTGCAGTTTGCAGACTTGTGGTTGTACTTGTTTTACACGGGAGGTCATGACAAGATTAAGTCCTTAGAGGTGTCCAGGCGGATCATTTCGCACATCAACATTCTCTGGACTGCATTAGCACCCATCAACATACTCTTCATCACACAGTCCGCCCAGACAGTAACAGCAATATTACGGTTTTGAGGAGTAAAACCAAATCACCACATTTATCTCAGCCATGGACCACCAATGACTGCCCAAATTATTTTTATGTTTAAAGAGATGATGATTGGAACATTTTAATGTTCCGGTATTTAAGCAAGACTAACATGTCGCTTAAGTACAACCTATAACTAGTATTACCACATAGTTACTAGGGTGACAATGGTTAAGGGATTCAAGTTGTTAAGGATGGCATAATAATTAATTATTCATCAAATGGGTATTTAACTAACTTAAGCTTTAACATATATTTGTTTAAAGAATTAAAGCATGCAATTTGCTATTTTAAAAGAATATAATTTGCATAAAATGTAGGCTGAATATGATCAAAGTATTGACTCGCCTTGATTGTAGGGAACAGAGTCCGGGTAGTCTTGTTCTCGGTCAACTTGGGGGGTCTCCGGCGTCTTCGAACTCTACGCGGGCGAAGTACCGGAAAAATAAACAACAAGCAACAGGAGCAAATAAATACACAAAAATACCCAAATAAACTCTAAATTGAACAAGACCTATGCCATTAGCAAGATCTTGAATTAACAAATTTTTAGAAATTTATTTTACAATTTTTGGAGTTAAAATGGGGGGTGATATGAATTTTTGAAATCTCACTTTTGAATTAAAATATAAAAAGGAAAGAAAAACAATCCAAAAGGAAAACGCCAATGCATCAGTGAGTTTCGCCCTGCCTAAAATCGAGGCCGAAACGCGCGACGAGCACGCCCACGGCGGCTAAAGGGGGACGGCTGGGCGAGGCCGGGGGGGAGAGGGAACGGACGGCGGCGGCGGGGAGGTGAAAGGTGAGGGGCTCGGGGTGGCGGCGCGCGGGGGGAGGAAACGGCGGCGACGACGGCGACAGCGGTGGTGACAGTGACGGAGGGGAGCGGCGACGGTGCTGACCGACGGCGGCGACGGCGACGGTGAAGGAGGTAGGGCTTCGGCCTTCCTTTTTGCTCTCCTTCCTTGATTCTTCTTCTTGCTTTGGGGGGGGGGGTCAAGGAGAAATAGGGGAGGAGGGGAAGGGAGGGCACTGGCAAGGGCTTTATAGCCGGGGAGCAGCTCGGGGAGAAGGGGGGGTCCGGGCGAGATGCGCGGCAAGGGGGCGTGCGGCGTGGGCGGCGGGGTTCGGCGGGAAGCGGGCACGAGCGGCGGCAAGACCCGGGCGCGGAGGCGGGGAAACCGGGGCGAGGGGGAGAAAAGGCGTGCGGCGCGGGGTGGCGGTGCAGAGCAGCGAGGACGGGCGCGCCGGGCACAGGTCGCGCGGGGCACGGAGACGCGGGCGCGGGCATGCACGCGCGAGGAGGGGGGGGGGGGTTTCCGGGCGGCGCTGTCCCAACGAAGAAAAAAAAGGGGTGTTACAGATTGATGTCAAAACTACTCCAGCTGTAGCCTCAAAAACACCACCACGTTTGGTGCACCAGTCGGCCACGGCTCCTTCTGCGGCCGCCAAGTTCTTCGCACCATCTCCTAACACTGGGATGAACTCTACGGCAGTACTACCGGCAGTGGCAGCAGCCGCTCCACGATCTCGTTTTCGACATCTCACGTCAACCGAGATGGCCAACCGTCGTCTCAAGGGATTGTGCTTTAATTGCCCAAATAAATTCACCAAGGATCACGCCAAACAATGCTCCGTGAAGGGTATATATTTGCTAGAATTAGAGGACGACGATGATATCCAAGATTCAGAGGGTATGTTTGGCATCTCCCTGCATGCTCTCACCGGCATCCGCACGAGCCAAACCATGCGTCTGGCGGTCTTCGCTCACAGCGCTCGGCTACTTGCATTGGTCGACTCAGGTTCAACACACACGTTCGTGATTGAGGATGTTGCACAACGGCTTGGTTTGCAAATGACATCGCGTCATGGTTTACCTGTTACAGTCGTGAATGGAGATCGCGTGCCGTGTGCAGGAATATGTAATGGCATTCCGATCACCATCGATCACGAATAATTTTTCATCGATTGCTACGTGATTCCTCTAGGAGGCTTTGATGTGGTTCTAGGAACAGAATGGCTTCGAATGCTCGGACCGATTTTATGGGATTTTGAATCACTATGCATGTCCTTCTGGAAAAAAAAAAGATCACCGCGTCACTTGGCGAGGAATAAACGTGAAGTCGGATGCAGTAAACGTGAACATTTGTATAGGTCATGATCTTATTGATGAATTGCTTGGTGAGTTTACTGATGTATTCGACACGCCACGCGGTCTTCCTCCTCAACGCCGGTATGATCATCGGATTCACTTATTGCCCGGGTTGTCTCCGGCGGCAGTCAGACCGTACAGATATCCATAGCTCCTGAAAGATGAGATTGAGCGACAATGTGAAGACATGTTGGAGCCGGGACATAGTAATCCGGAATTTTCAGCACTAGTGCTCCTAGTCAAAAAGCAAGATGGCACGTGGCGTTTTTGTGTGGATTATCGTGCATCACACAAACAGTGAAGGACAAGTTTCCGATTCCAGTTGTCGATGAATTACTCAACGAATTGGACGGCGCTCGGTTCTTTACAAAGTTGGACTTGAGCAGTGGCTATCATCAAGTTTGCATGCATCCAGAGGATATTAAAAAGATGTCATTTTGTACACACCACGGTTACTTCGAGTTTTTGGTTATGTCCTTCGTCTTGACTAATGTACCGGCAATGTTTCAAGCACTTATGAATGACATTCTCGAGCCTTTCTTTCATCGTTTTGTTCTCATTTTCTTCTACGATATTTTAATTTATAGCTCATCTTGATCTGAACATCTTCAACCTGTCAAAGCAGTGCTTGTCGTCTTACGCCATCACAGGTTATTCTTGAAGTGTGTCAAGTGTTCCTTTGGCAAAGAGCTAGTGGGCTATCTCGGACATATTATTTCCGGAGACGGTGTGGCCATGGATCTAGATAAGATAGCTACTGTACAAGCATGGCCAATGCCCAAATCCGTATGGGTTTTACAGGATTTCCTTGGTTAACCAGGTACTACCGTAAGTTCATTCAGGCTACAGTGCGATGGCTTCTCCTCGATCACTCAGTTGCTTAAGAAAGAGTCTTTCCGTTGGACAGAAGAATCTGAGAGCATTTCAGGCTTTCAAGGAGGTGCTGGTTTCAGCCCCAGTATTACAACTTCCCGATTTCGGCAAAAGGTTCACAGTGGATTGTGACGCGTCGGGATCCGGGTTTGGTGCAATGTTTCATCAAGGCGATCGGCCTCTTGCATTCTTCAGTCGCATTGTTGCACTACACCATGCTAAGTTGGCAGCATACGAGTGAAAACCCATAGGTCTTGTGCAGGTTGTTCAGCACTGGAGGCTATATCTTTGGGGATGACCGTTTACTGTTCAAACGGATCACTACAACTTAAAGTTTCTCTTCGATCAGCGGCTTTCAACGATTCCTCAACATCGGTGGGTCATGAAGAATTCAATTAGACATAGCAATAAATAGTAGCAAACTGCAATTATAGATAATAAGTCAATTAGCTAACAGCTAACTTTCAGGTAGCTCATGACTTTCTCCAGGTAGAACTAGATACATCATCTGGAGTGCAATTAGAACTAGATACATCATCGAGAGTGCAATTAGCTAGCTGATAACTTCCACAGGCTATGTTGCTCACCTTAAAGGGAAAAAAGAGAGAGAACTCCATAAGTTATCTAACCCAATTTCATAGGGAAAAAACAAGGTGAAAGTAGAATTGGCTGTCTTATCTAGGTTTCAGATACTGTAATAGGTCGTGTCGCTGCTAGGAAACTTGTAAATTATACTGCCTCCAACATATTGTAATATTGCTTGCCATATCAACATATTGGGGCATGCATACCATATCTATAGAATTATATGGAAGAGTGCATTACCTCCGTCGGATACAGTCAGACTTCACGACTTCTCCATTGATTAATGAGCTGCACCCAATCATCTTCATGAACTCTTTTATCACAGATAGCAAGAAGTTCCTCATTGCTGTTTGTATTAACAAAGTACGCTTTCTTCAAATCTCTTGAAATCCCTTCATTTCCTAGGCATTGGAGGGGATAAGCACCGGTAAAATAAAAATAAGGTTAGGTCATAAAAGCAAATGGAGGAAAAGATAGCTCACATAGAAACTTTTTTAGCACATTGACTGGTTAAAGAAGAAATCAAAGCTGTCAAATGATGCAACAGTTCATGCAACAGTTCAGGGAGCATATTATTTAGCACAAAGTTCAGTTCTAGAAATGTTACAAATACAGTCAACTGATGAAAATGTGAATCCACGAATGATAAATTTTGACAAGATTGCCTGGAATGCTAAACCAAGTAAAATGACTATGCACCAACTATTGTTACAAGGCCAACAATGTGCATCTAACACTTACAGATAACTAAGTTATAATGGAACACTTAGCTAGATAAATAATAAATGTATCTTAAGTCAAAACTCACTGAATATCATGATTCTTTTCTTTTAATCAGACGGCATGCATATTATTCAAATGCTTGTATAAATTTTACAAAGAAACCATTTTAATTAGTCTGTACAACTAGGAATCGATACATGAATAATTCGTCTTACAGCATCAGAACAGCGAGTAAACTTTTACCACTAATTTTTTTCCCTAAGAACCCAGAATTGAGCTCTTAACAGTAAACTTTCTCACTGCTAAGGTTGATAGCCGAAGAAAGCTAAAAAACTAGTCATAACCAGAAGATGGCATCTTGGTTTCAGTTGTTCCCCTCTTGACCACTATAGAAGTTGTTACGCTTTGTCGCTTCCCACTACATATATGAATTCCCCCTAACCCTCTTTCCTCTCTCCTTTTCTCTTCCAATCATCTACCTACTCTCTCCTTTTAACCACATCATGTGATTCCGACTGAAATCAGAATTTTACACTTTAATAAAAAAACTCGGTTTCAGTTTATACTATTTCGGTAACCCGACTAAAACTAAACCGGCTATAGTAAATTATACCATAATTTATTATTTCAGTAGTAAACTTCGCATCACTCCATTGTGATGCGTCCATGATTCCACAGGTTCGCAAGAAAAGCTATTGAGCTTCCAATGTTTAAAGCCTCCGCGTACCAAGTGTTCATATATAATGTTTGCTCCTCTCCAAGAAATCAAGAATAGTTAACACATTTCTGTGAGATGGAACTGCAGCTCGCATGCAATATCGACATGCAGCCAACAGCACACATTCAATATTAGGATTCTGGAGCATAATTAACACAACATGCAGTGTAATATATCATCAAGAGGCAGAAAAGACAAATAAATCTAGTGACATTTCAACATGCTTTCGTTTTGTTGGAACAAACCCAAAAGAAAACTTGATTTTGGTGCGGCTCGTAACTTACGGCAGCTTTTTCTTATTTGCTTCTAGACTCAATCTTACGCTTACATTGCTATCTCTTATTGCTTCTTCACGTTACATTTAAGCAACCAGCAAGCTGTTTATATAGGCACTGCTAACAGACCCAAAATCGGATACGAATCCGGTTCGGCTTCACCAATGCAAAACGGACTTTGTTCCTACTTCTAAAAAAAACCAGATTCACAAAGATTATCTAACAATCACTCCCTAATCTTTGTGTACTTACTTATATTTCATGTGCTGCCGGTTGGGCTTAACTACAACATGGCTCCCACACACTCAACCGAAGACGGTGGCACAACTCAAATACGTCTTGGACTCCAAGTTGGACTCAACTTCAACTTAGCTCACACTCACTTGTCCAAAGACGGTGGCACAACTCGAGCACGTCTTGGACTCTTACTCATTGAGGCAGTCGGTCTCAACTATGACTTGCACCCCAACTCGTACTCAGACTTCAAGTTGGTCACAACTTCAACTTGAGTAACACACAGACTCGACTCAGGACGGCGACACATCTTCTCAACGTCTCTCGCCTTCGCCTTTCAATGATCGGCACCAAAATACATCATCGTCTTCAACGTCCTCCACACAGCTTTGGCCGTCTCCTTTTCGACCAGTAGGAAGAGTGTTTCCTCCGAGATGCCTCTATAGATAGCCGCCAATGCCATCTGATCCTTGCGCACATGGACGTTGCCTCATCACCGGTGATACAACTTCCCAGAGAACACGATATAATCTTAGGCACAAATTAAAAAACTCAGTCTTCTCCTCGTCACGAAGCCGCATGCACTGTACAGTACATCGGTCTCGCCGTCGCGCGCGCACTCCCGTCATATATGTCACCCCGGGAGTTAAGATCACCCCGGGGCAGCAGCTAGGGTTTGAACCTAGAGCTCGATATCAATTGTTGAAACAAACCCAAGAAAACTTGATTTTGGTGCTGCTCGTAACTTACGGCAGCTTTTTCTTATTGCTTCTAGACTCAATCTTACGCTTACATTGCTAGCTCTTATTGCTTCTTCACGTTACATTTAAGCAACCAGCAAACCGTTTATATAGGCACAGCTAACATACCCAAAATCGGATACGAATCCGGTTCAGCTTCACCAATGCAAAACAGACTTTGTTCCTACTTCTAAAAGAACGGATTCACAAAGATTATCTAACACGTTTCACTTTAATTGCTTAGTTGCCCGAACCTGCATTCCTCAAATCCTCATTTTCTTCCACTAAAGCAAATCTTTTTCTTAAGGGAACACCACCCAAACCTCAAACCAGATCCACCCGCTGGCATCAGATCTAAACAAACCAAGAATCACCATTATCCCCTTCTGCCCCCTTCACCAAAAAGATCCAAACTTTCTGGCAAAAATAATCTCTAACGAACGCGCAGACCTACTGAACGAACAATCCAATCAACAAGAGTCGTGCAGAAGGCGGTCAAATTCTGGGCTTTATCGGTGTGGCTCATATTCACAGTCATCAAGTCTCAAATGAATAACTAATTTGAAACAAATATGGTCTTGTATTCTTGTGCAATCAAATTCATACATGAATAAAAGCAAAACAAAAAAGAGAAATACAATGAAGGCACCTCACTAATAGAAAATGCATCCTCAAAGCATGTAAATATGGTTCCAGTGGGTAACAATATGTACATCAAAATTAGAAAAATTAGTGATACAATAGCACATTGTACTTAAATGATCATGGACATTCAAAATAAAAGAACCATACCACTAAGGCGCTAACTTGAATCACAACTTTCACGAGACAAGTTCATTCTATGAGATTTTATGTCTTGGAAGGATCTTATGATTCTATCATCATCAATGGATCTAAATATGTCTCGCTCGGTGTAGCACATCTTCAAATCATTCAACCACTTATCCGTTACCTTGTTGCGCAAATCTGTTTTGGTAATATTCATTGCCAAAAATATTCTCTCAACATATGCCGTTGCCACTGGAAGGATCAATATTAGCTCGATGAGGCGATATACCAATGAAAAAGTTCTATATTTTTTTAATTGCTAATTGAGTATATACCACAATACCACACTATATTCTAACAAATTGCTAATCGACTAATTGAGGAATGAGTTCTGATTATACGGTATACCATCAAAGGATAGAGGACAGAGGCTTCACACTTCAATCTTCATGCTTCACTACTTCAGGCTTCAGCTTCAGCCTTCAATAGCAGTCTGGCAGATGAGTAGATGACCAATTGAGTGATTGACCATATCATGCTATCAATATACGCTTCAGGCTTCACGCTTCACTCAGCCACAGTGCCAGGGGGCAGGGGCGAACCGGCGCTAGGGGGCAGGGCACATGGCCGTAGGGGTGAACCAGTGCCATGCCCAACTTCGGCAACTTGCCTCTCCGACTCAACGCCTCAGCAGCTCCCCTCCCTCACGCACGCTCCCACACAACCACGCCCATATCTACTCACAGGGACGGTGGGGTCGCTCCTCTTGTCGTCACCTCCACCTCCCTCTCGGGCCCCTCCCCCACCTGGCACCGAGCTCCCTGCCTCCGTGGCTCCGTGCCTCGACTTCCCTCCTCGGCCTCCACCGGGCTTCGGGCCTCCAACTACCGGCATCCGGCGACGTCACGGGCTGGAGTAGTGGAGCTTCTCCTCGCCACACCGGCTCGCCCTCAAGTGAGCAGAGCTTCTCCTCACTGCCTTAGTCAATCGATTGGGGATTTGTCGATTTGGGGAATTTTGGGACATGGGAACAAGGGAACATGAGAAGGGACTGTCGTGTGGGACCGGTGGGGATGTGGGCCGGTGGGTAGATGTGAGTTGGGCCTGGACTTCGCTACTTCGGCCTCCTGCTTTTGCTCTCGTAGCCCCATCCCTCTCGCCTCTCGAGTTGCTCATGCCTCCTCTTCTTCTTGTTTGCCGCAGCCACGCAGGTCATGGCATCACGCAGCCATGGCAGGGTAGCGTCGGTGGAGGGGGGTGTTTCGAGCACCGATAGAGGGTAGGCTTTAGCCTGATGAAGCCTACCTGGTGGATTCGCCCCTGTCCCAACGTATATGTCATACATGATCGGTATGCGGGCCCGCTGAGTGCAATAACTCAGCTATAACAAGGAGAGGATGAAACACTTCCATGGGTGGATCTGTAGAGCAGGTGGTGCATGAGGCACTTGGGTGTAAACTTCTGCAAGCAGTTCCGCAACAAGGACTTGATGAACCTGTTTAAGCGGCTGTGCAACCAAAACTAACAGCAAAAGTTTGAAGCACTTTGGAAGATTCTAGATGAGTGGACCCAGACGCACAGAAGGGATGCAGCAAGAAGGGCCGCCCCAAACGCTGACCATGCCCTCGAAGCATTGCCACAGCTACCCATAGATGGTCCCAGTGTGACGAGGAGGACGGGGGTGCAGGTGAAATGCTTCTTGGACTAGATTGAGCATGAGCCTAAGGAGAAGTGGTCACCACTACATGACAGGGGTGGTGCTCGATATGGTGTCATGACAACCAATCTAGCTGAGGAGTACAACTGAATCATTCGCGGCGCAAGGGCCTCCCTTTGGTCGGTATTATGGACGCAATTTTCCGCGACACCACAAACTACTTTGTTGACAAAAGTAACAATGCGTCGCTCGCCATAGCAAATAACATAGTACTTTACTCTGCCATGATCACCAAGTACATAGAGGAGAAGAGCAAGAAGGGTAAGATGCACCGGGCATTCAAGATAGGCACAAGGGAGCTTCACTTTGAGATAATGTGCAAGGATAAAGGTGTTGGTGATATGCCCTAGAGGCAATCATGGAGATGATTGTATCACGTCTATGTTTATGAGTTCTTGAATAAATGTTATTCTGTTCCTTGAATGAATCATTAGTTCTGAATATCAACGAGTATGTGACTTGTTGGTGAAACACTTCGACTTATATGATGTCGTTCTAAAAGTATCCCTGGTCGAATGTCATTGATCGGAACACGGTGACTCTCGACCGAGTACATGTATTGATTGATGATCATGTTTCACGGTCATGGATATGGGGATATCAAATCAATAATGTAAACACATGTTAGAGAACATGGGGTTGGAATGACCCACCTTGTGTAACAGCCCTAACTTAGGGTTTGTATTTCAAATGTAAAATTTTGAGGAGGAATAAAAACTTTTGTTGTCTCGTCAAATCATTTGAAAGTTCTACATTTTCCCTAGCAATTTCCATTTTCTAGAATTAAATTCTTGTGAATGGAAATTGTTGTCAACAAATTCTTAGCCTTCAAACTTGTGATCATCCTCTGAAATTATTTTTCCTATCATCTTGATCATCCTATCTACCTCCCTGAATTATTTCACAATTTTAGATTTTATTTGCTATTTCAAATGGCCAAGTCAAACTAGTTGGAAACCTGGTCAAACCCTAGGTCAGCATGCTTGTGAATTTTCTGCAGAATTTTCAGTGCATAAAAGTTCTGGAAAATTTATGCAATGTTGATCTCTGTCTCAAGTAGCTACCATAAAAATTTCAGAATTTTGGAGCTCGGGATCTATCTCTAAAAATTCCTAAACTCTCTCAGCTTTTAAAATCAAAAATCGAGAAAACACTTGTTTGTCGGGCTCGAACCGAGCCCGACTCAAATCGACCGCGCCAATTGACTCGGTCGCGTCAACTAGCTGCACTGCGCGAGACCAATCGATCGTGACCGTCCGATGCAAATCGAGCGATCCACGTCGCGTCTTAACCGACTGTCGAATGCATACACCAATCTCGGCCGTCCATTTCGGATCCAGCGGTCGGTGCGATCTGATCAAATCAAACCTCGGTTCGCACGCTTTGCTCTGTCGGCCGACATGTGGGTCCCACCTGCCGGCATCAACCTCGTCTTCTCCGCGCCTCACCGGAGCTCACGGCGTCGCGCATGCTTGCCCGTCCCTCGTCGCTGCCACCTTTTTGTCCTCGTGTCGGCCGTGAAGCATCGCGGGATCTCATCTACCCACCGAGCCCATCCACTACCCTTCGCGTCCATTCTTGTGTTTTCTCGCCCAAATTTCCTTTCCGTGGGAGAAGAACCGGAGCAATGCCGCCGTGTTAGCGCCGCCCTCGAGCCGCGGCCGCACTTGGCTGTGATCCACTCTCCTCGCCGCATCCATTTTGCCCGTTCGAGCTCGTAGCACCCGTGAATCATCCGGAGCCACTTCATCGTCTCCGCCTCGGTGATCTCGGCTCGCAAGCTTACTAGTGCTCGGTGAGTTTCTAGCCGACACTTGGTCCCTTAGGATCGCATCACCATCTTGAGTCTAACAGTGACCTTGTTTCGCTCTTTGGTGCATCACCGAGGCGTGCGTCGCTTTCTTCTCCAAACTCGGTAAAGCGCCGCGTGTCAATTCCGGCGCCACCGTCCTCCTCCATCATCAAGATCGTGGGCTTATCGTTCTGGTGTCTCCGCGATCTCGTGGCGCACCTTCTCGAAGCTTCTGCGTCGTGCATGGCGTCATCTCCGCGCCGCACCTTCTTCTCCGCCTCCGTTCGCGCCACTTCGCGTGCGCATCTTCGTGGTCCGCGTCACCGTCATTGAGTTCGCTAGGTCCTTGCGAACCCGAAGGTACCACTCTTTCGCCCAGAAACCTCCTGGTTTGCAAGATCCGTTGCGCGGCCGCGCCACCGTGCCCGTGCTCGCCGGTGAACCGCCGGTGATGATTAGTTTAACTTTAATCATGTCTTCTTTGAGTCACTGATTTGTGGGCCCTCTTAGGTTAATCGCGTTTAGAAATCCTTTAATCCAGCCCGTTATTTCACTTTGAGTCTCTGTCATGTGGGCCCGGAATGTCAGTTAGGGTTTGTGTAGTTTCCTTAATGCGTTTTCTCTGTTGGGAAACGTATTTCTTTGTGAGAGTATGTAGGTTTGCACTTTGGTAAGCCGAAGACGTATTCTCAGAATACGCCTTCGACGTCGCCCTCGGCCGGGGCTGAGTCAAGTCTGAACTGGTCAGCGCCCTCGCGCGGTCCTGTCAGTGACCGTGGGCTAGCTGGCTGTCGGTAGAATAAGTATTAAATGCTTTTGATTTACGAAATGCTTTTACGGTTTCTTGATAATCCATTTAAACTTAGAAAATTCATATCTATTTCAATTTTTCTCAAATTGCATGAAACCAGTCTTTGTTAATTTTCATTTTAAATGTGCTATTTACTAAAATTAGTTTCATCCTTATATCTGTAGCAAGAATCTGTTAATTAATTTAATGTTGTAGAATGTAATCTCCAAATTAGAAAATGCATATCTCTTTCAATAATTGTCCAAATTCAATGAACCCAATTCTGTAAAATTCTATTTTCAGTATGCTAATTGTTAGGAAAGGTTTTACATACTGGTTCTGTTCATGAAAATTTGTTAAGTAATTAACTAGTAACTTGTTGTGTTTTTAGCTTAGAAAATTCATAGAAAATTGCTAATAACTTAAAATGATTTGTTCCCTGTTTTTAAAATTTTGTTATTTCATGCTTAGGCTGCTGTGTGAGTTTTGGCTTGTTTGATGTTGTTGAATGTTTGAGTTTTGTCGGTGTTATTCTTTCTTATTTGCTGTTATGTTCGATCGTTAGGCTTCGATATTTGCGGCAACCACGAGGACGATCCTCGCAACATATTGAGCAACAAAGCCGGGCAAGCGATTTGATCATTTTATCCGGTATTTTAAAGTCTAATATTTTGTTTCAACCGTATGTATGCATTGCTTAATTTGTGTTAAATTGATTAGTTAAATCCGTGTTTGCATATCCTGTAGACAAAATATTGACCTCTACTACCGAGCCTAGGTTATTTCTTTGTGATTAGAGGTGTTGGATGATCTCTTGTCACTTAGTAGATCCGGTCAACTTGCTTAGACATGCTTAGTATCGGTAGAAATGGGCGGTTATCGACTTTAGTCGGTAACCTTGATCACACAAAATTTACTATAACTTTATGTTTTAGCATTTACGCTATGTTTAATTGCAAAATTAAAAATGAAAACAAAATGATTTAGACTTGGGCACAATGGTAAGACTGGTGTGATCTGTTGGGTGTGGCTGGAAAGGTGCAGAGTGATTAAGGACCGAGTTACTTGCGCCACCGTCTTGAGCATTTTGCGTGCTAACCACACTAGAGTATATGGGACCTCTCTTGACCTAGTACTTTGGCGTGTATTGGCTCGGTCGCGAGGAGGTCGCGGGAGGGATGGAGGTGGGAGCATGGTAGTTGTCCAAAAGCTTTATCTGAGTGGGTAGTTGTCTTTTCGGCTTTACCATGTAAGCGTATGGGTTTCTATCCATACGAGCGGCTCGTAGTTAATACACAATATTGGAAAAAGTCTCGTAGGACTTAGCCGTGCCAGCATACCTTCGGAAGTGTGTTTTGGCTTAAAGGCGGTCTGAAGTGTGGGTACATTGGTACACCCCTGCAGGGTTAAAACTATTCGAATAGCCTCGTCCTAGGTTATGGACACGCTCGGATACGCCCCCCAAGAACTAGACTACAACATTTAAATTAAAACTTGATGGGTGGTACGAATCTGGGATTCGTGCTATGTTGTGGTGACTATTGGGATAGTCACTTCTAGGTTGGTTATCTTTCGCTTTTGTTATTAATATCCGTACTGTTATTTCAATCTTAAAAATGAATTGCAAACTTGCCTTTAAAACTGTATTACCTTATTGCAAATGAAAATTGGCTTTATGCAAATGAAACATATGGCCTCCACCAAATAAGCCTGCATGTAGCATATGAACAGTGCGCTAGTTCACACATCGGTCTTGCGGGTACAAAGACAATCTTTGTACTCGGGTGCTTTGCTTAATGTTTTGTTGCGAGAGGAGGAAGGTGAGCCTCGGGGCCTCACTACGTGAGCTGTCTTTGTCGCCGTGGGTGACGACTAGGCTTGGCGGTCGGTCGAGATGCCTTGTGGGTTGAAGGCACACCGATTGGCTTTGTTTATAGCCATCTTATGGCACTTTT
This sequence comes from Ampelocalamus luodianensis, assembly GCA_036346255.1. Classification (NCBI taxonomy): domain Eukaryota; kingdom Viridiplantae; phylum Streptophyta; class Magnoliopsida; order Poales; family Poaceae; genus Ampelocalamus; species Ampelocalamus luodianensis. Next base: position 30,149,612 of record CM070635.1, on the reverse strand, counting down.
GCTTCATTGTCGTTCTTGTTATTTGTGTATCTTTTGGGCAGTCGGCTGTATGCGTAATAACCTCTACTATTTGTTTATCTCCGTTTGGTAGTGTGGTGTTTGGACTCTATGTGTGGAATGGAGTTGATGTCTAATTTTGTACCGAGGTGTGTATCTTTGCTAGAAGTATACATATCTCGAGTCGATTATTTGATTTGTGATGCTAGGGCCAGGTGGTTGGTTAAGCATTACAAACCAAATAAATTGGGGTCCTCACACCTTGAGACACTATAGAGATTGTTATGATTCTATGTGTCATTAGTTGGTCTCAAGCAATAATGATGTATAATCCTTAGACCTGAGATCAGCATGGTTCCCTACATGTGTAATAGCGCTCTTAGGGGTTGCCAAACGCTACTCGTAACTGGGTAGTTATAAAGGTAGCTTTCGGGTATGCTATGAAACATGCGGAGGATGTGTTTGGTCGGATATCGGATTTGCCCCTCCTAACATAACGGAGAGATGTCTCTGGCCTCAGAAGTAGTCGGATAAAGAAAGTGCATGGCCATGCCACTAGTGGTCGAAGAGTTCGACCACGTGGGTTATCCGACAACTCGATCGAAAAGTATTGAGCGATCTATGGATGACACACTATCTCACGGAGTTCAAACCGGATATCGTGAGGCAAAGGAGAATCTTTGAGTAAGTCGCTTAGTTCAATCAGATCCGGACAAGTCGTATGGTGATACGAGCAAGTCGTAGGCGATCGAACGAAATCGCAGTGGTGAAACACGGTCGTGAGGTTTACTGAATCGTAGTGCGTGACCGAGTCTGAACTAGTCGTATAAAGATAAGACACGGTCGTAAGTGATGAGGACCTAGTCATAGATCATATTGCATTAAGGTTCGTCCGATATAATTTGTGTGTATTCGGAATCGTTATGTCTGCTAGGGACCGCTCGACTCGTGATCGGAAGGTTTTCCGAGTCACAACCGATTACACATAAACCTAACGGTCACACACTTAATGGGATGGAACAAACCGAACGAATACGATTCGTTAAAAGTGTTCGAATAGGATCCGACACGGGGCACTATATAAGGAGATGCTTGAGGCTAGTTTTGGTGGGACAAGAGAGACACGTGAGTTGTTTCCACCAAAACCCTAAACCGCCATCTTCTTGAGAGAGCCTTCCCGTGCGACTTGGTGCTAGCACACGGCGTGCGGTTGTTCCTTCTCTCGGGCGTGTGGATACAGTGGCGCTCTGCGGTGTTTGTTGGCGAGGCGATCCGTGATCTTCACAAGGCGTGGGAAGTGCTTTGGAGGAGCGATCGACTACGAGCGTTGGGCGATCATCTGCGACCACTACATCGGCGCGTTCATCGTCGGACTAGGCTACTCCGACTCTACTTCCGCTGCACTGCGCGCCTAGTGGTAATGATCTGTGATCATATATCTTGCTTGGCATCCTGGTTTACGTGGTAGAAATTTTGTTTTATGGCTAGCGTAGCCTACGTAACCCTCGGTGGTATCGAGCCATCTTGCATAGTTTTTATCTAGATCGATCGCATATCTTGTATAGGTGGCGTAGTAGATTGGATCTATTACTGGTTTGGTGCGATAACCTAGATTGGTTCATATGTATGAAACGATCTAGGCAATGGTCGATAGGATCGATCGTTGTTGGCGATAGAAGATGGGTTTTTGAGAGGCACATATTAAGAGCACCATATGATTCGCTCGACTTGTTTTTCGACTATCTTGCGTGATACTCCTACGGTCGGAGTTACGCCATCGAGTCACGTCGCGGTGTGTTGTCGTATCAAGGCGAGGATCAGATTAGTTCGGGCGGGGTTAATATGATTAATCCGATGATTTCCAAGGCTCGGATATACGAATGAGATTCATGTCTCGGAAATTTTTCGAAGTCTTGCCCTCGACCAGCGGTGTGCCCTTCGAGCCAGCCCGCTAATCGGCTAGCGAGACCGCCGTCTTTGGTTTTTGTACCGTCGTTATAGATAGTATGTGTTCATGTCGCTTGATAGAATTGGATTCCTTGCATAACTTGTTTTTGCGGGTTTGATGTGAATAGTATGGCCCATTGTGTATGTGATGCATGAATGGATTTTCATGGACTGCGTGTCATGCTTTGAGATAGCCATCATATTATTGTACAACGGCTGCGTCTGGAGCTTGTGATGCTTGAAATTATCCTATGTAATTCTTTACTAGTTTTAGGAGTAAATGCTCGGTAGATGAATGCGATCGGAAACTTCAAGCATGGTGGTCGGAGAAACGAGGAGCATGATGATGGAGATCGACATGTTAAGGGTCATACTATTTCACGATTTAATTTGATTATCTGTGAATATTTATGTTTATTCTGTTATGCTATTTTATCATTAGATGTTTTTGACATGATAGAATAGTCTCCCTCGAAAAATTAAGTAAAATTGATGCCTTCCCAATTCTGCACCTATCACGATTTTGATCGTTGGTGGCGAGTCTACCAAAGTAGGGTGCCATTAACTATCTTAATAAGATGGGATGGGTGTCGGACACCACATGCATAGTGTTGGTTTGACTTGACAAGGCTATCAAAATAGTTTTGGGCCTTGAGGCATGGTGTTGGAAGCAGGGCATCATGATGCCATCCAACAAACAAGAGTCATATCGATATGATTGGCAAGAGGTTGCCTACCATAAATCACTAGGTTTCTAGCGGTGATGCCAAAGCTCACTAGAACTTAATGACTTATGGATCTTGGACTCACTATATGTTGTTTGAGGAAACATGGTTTATAGTGGGAGTATCATCTGTTATCTATTGTTAAGTTAAAAATTCGACCATGGTGCGTATGGTGATCTGACAGGTCGGACATGTCGTATGGTGATCTGAGCGGTCGTAGACTCGTCGAACATAACCAGCGACATATATGATTAATAGAAGATCTTTCATAAACATAGTCTTGAATCTTTGCATATATTTTATTTGTAGATCATGGCACCTACTACTTCTTACGCACCTACCTTTAATTTGCGATCTATTCTTGAAAAGGAAAAGTTGAATGGTTCAAATTTTATTGGTGGTTTAAATGTCGAGAATTGTTCTCAAACAAGAAAAGAAGGAATATGTTCTAGAGAATCCATATCACGAGGAACCGAGTCTTGATGCTACTCAATGAAAAGAATGCTTATGAGAAGCATTGCAACGACGCGATCGATGTACCTTGTCTAATGCTTGCGACCATGAACTCGAGCTTGAAGCAATATGAGACCACGGATGCTTACAATATGATTGTGAGTCCGAAGGGTATGTTTGAGGATCAAGCAAGAGGCGAGAGGTTCAACACCTCTAAGGCATTGTTTTCTTGCGAGGCTATCGGAAGGTAACCGGTCGATCCTCATGTGATCAAAATGATTGGTCTCATTGAGAGCACGGAAAAGCTTGGTTTCCCCTTAGTCAAGAGTTGGCTACGATGTGATTCTCCAATCGCTCCCTGCAAGCTTTGAGCTGTCATACTGAATTTTCATATGAATGACATGGAGAAATCAATGACCAAGTTACATGGTATGCTTAAGGGTCTTTGAGGAGAGCATCAAGAAAAGTTCCAATCATGTGATGATGGTTCAAAGACTCTGACCTTCAAGAAGAAGGGTAAGTCGGGAAAGGGAAAAGGCAAAGGAAAGACTAAAGATGAGATCGAGAGTCTCAAGGCTAAGCTTAAGAAGCTTAAGCTGGGTCCTAAGCGTCTGAGAATGTTACCATTGTCATGAGACCGGGCATTGGAAGAGAAATTGCAAAAGTACTTGGCGAGAAAGAACAAAGGAAGTCGACTTCGGTTCGGTATAAATGTTATACAAATTAATCTTGCCACTTCTCGACCAGGTTCTTGGGTATTTGATACGGATCGGTTGCTCATATTTGCAATTCGATGCAGGGACTAATAAGGAGTAGAATTTTGACAAGAGGAGATGTTGATCTTGGCGTAGGAAATGGAGCAAGAGTTCTTTGCATTAGCTATTGGAACTTTACCATTAGCTTTACCTTGAGGATTAGTTATGGAACTAAATAATTGTTATTATGTTCCACCTTAAGCAAAAACATTATTTACGCTTCATGTTTAGGAGCGAAGGTTATGAATTCGAATAAAGAACAATTGTTGTTCAATCTATTTTGAAGATATGCTTTATGGCCATGCTCCATTGATGAATGGATTGTATGTTTTGAATCTTGAGGATATGCCTATCTATAACGTTAATGCTAAGAGACTTCGACCCAATGAAATGAATCCCACTTTTATCGGCATTGTCGACTTGGTCATATAAATCGAGCGCATGATGAAGCTCCATAAAGATGGTCTTCTAACCTCATTTGATTTTGAATCATTTGAAACATGTAAATCTTGTTTACTTGGCAAGATGACAAAGGCACCTTTCATGACCAGAGGTGAAAGGCGAGTGACTTGTTGGCCCTTGTACATTCGGATGTATGTGGACCTATGAGCACTTGGCGGAGGTGGTTTCAGTACTTCATAACTTTCTTGATGATTTCAGGTAGATATGGCTATGTCTACTTGATGAGACATAAGTCGGAATCCTTTGAAATGTTCAAGGAATTTCAAAATGAGGTACAAAATCAACTTAGCAAGACAATCAAATGTCTACGATCAGATCGTGGAGGTGAATATTTGAGCCATGAGTTTGGTGATCATCTAAAGAAATGTGGAATTGTTCCACAACTCACTCCGCCGGGAACGCCTCAATGGAATGGGGTGTCTTGTGAGGACCCCGGTTTATTCGGCTTGTACTGTTTAACCATCCACTTGGTCCTAACAGTACAAATCAAATAAACCAAGCCTCGAGATATGTATACTTCCCAGAATTGCAGTATACACACCCCGTTACAAAATCATGCATCAATTCCATTCATACACATAGAGCCGAAGCAAAAAGCAACAACTGAAAGACATAGATAATATAAAGAGAGTTATTACACAAGAGAGGCCAACCGGCCAAAAGTCATACAAATAAGTAAATACACAGCGGAAGCAAAATGGCCATAAGATGGCGATAAACAAAAGCCAATCGGTGTGCCTTTACCCACAAGGCAACCAACCGGACCGCCAAGCTAATCGTCCCAGGCAGCGCGCAACACAACTCACAAAAGTGAGGCCTTGGGGCTCACCTTCTTCCTCTGCAACAATTAATATTAAGCAAGCGGATGAGTACAAAACTTGTTTTGTACTCGCAAGACTGACGTGTGAGATAACAGAACTATAATTAACTACATGCAAGCTTTATTTAAGTGGATGAGGCTTTGGACTTATTTTCAGCATAAAGCAAGTTTTCATTTTCAATAAGGTAATAGATTCAAAGCAAGTTTGCAATTAACTTTTATTGTTCAAATAAAAGAGAGACAATAATAACATAGATAGAGAACAACACCAACCTAGAAGTGACTAACCATGATCACCACAACAATAGCATGAAGTACCCCTTCATACCACCCATGTCAAGTTTAAGTTTTTAAAGGTTGTAGTCTAGTTCTTGCACGACCTTACCAAGCATGTCCATAACCTAGGGCGAGGCTATTCGAATAGTTTTAACCTGCGAGGGTGTACCAATGTACCCACACGATAGACCGCCTTTCCACCACCCACGGTTAGCACACTTCCTTTGGTATGCGAGGCATGGCTAAGTCTAACAAGGCGCTTTCCAATGGGCGATGCTAATTAAGAGCCGCAACCCACGGAGAAGGACACATTAGACGGCCTAACCGGTGCGCTAATGCTCCCCTCAAAACACACACACAAGAACACACCCACCGACCAGCTCATAATTAGCACCTCCCAAAGTACTTAGTCAGAGAGGTTCCATATCCCCTCGTGTGGTTAGCACGCATTAAGCGCTTGGCTTAGTGACACAAGTAACTTCGGTCCTTGGGGACTTAGGCACCATTCCACACACCCAACATATCACATCAACATACCATTGTGCCCAAGTCAAGATATAGTTTTGTTTCGGTTTTGATTTGTAAATCAATAAAACACAAGGGTTGGACATAATGGAGTAGTATAAGTAGTTGTGTGATCAAGATCACCGACTAAGTCGATGATCGCCCAATACTACCGATAACTAGGCATGGCTAAGCAATATTCATTCGTAATCTACTAAGTGATAAGAGTTCATCCATCGAACTCTAACCACAATAAATAACCTAGGCTCGGTAGTAGAGGATAACCATTTACCTACAGATTATGCAACTAGAGGTCTAACTAATCAATTTAACAACAAAGTAGCAATGCATACATAGAAGTTAAACAAAATATTAGACTTTAAAAGTAATGGGATCAATGGGAAATGATCAAGCGCTTGCACGCTTGCTGTTGCTCAATTTGTTGCGGAGGGTCGTTCTCGGGATTACATGAAATGTCGAATCCTAAGCGAAAGGCAAAAGAACCAGAACAACCAATAAGGCGAGCCACAAATAAACAAAGAGCAAGCAAAACTTAACCAAATGCGATGAAATTTACACATCAGGTAGAATATGAATATACCTAGACATAGAAACTGGAAAAACCTAATTTGGATTTGTGGTGCAAAAGATATTACTTAAAACTCATTTTACCATAATTATGCACTGTAGCAAAAATATTTCCTAGAGAGATTTTGAAGCTGGAATTTTATGGTAGCTACCTCTTTGATGAGAGGTAACCCATATAAAATTTCAGGTCATTTGGAGTTAAAGTGATTTAGTTATGATTTTTCTAAGATGCATAATTAGCATAATGCACTTTCGAAATATAAACATGTTCAAAACTAATTTTACTGATGAAGTATACCAGAGGGTTTTCTAGAATTTATCATATATATTTTGCGATTCTGAGAAATTACTTGTGCATTTATAAGCCTTCGAATTTTCTAAATCTTTGAAAAATAGGTACTAAATCATTAATCAAGGTTTACATTACAATCTTGGACCTACCATCATTTTTATATTAACATTGGGTTAATAACAAATTTATCAAGGTTGGAATCATTCGTTTTGGACATACGAGCAAGATATGCATTTTCTAAAGTTTTATATCATTTTGGTTGATAAACAAATACTTACGAAATCTGAGAACAACCCAATACAAAGAAAATGGCGTGGACAACCCACAACCCTTGATCTAACGTCCTCGGCTCACGCGCGCCGAAAATAAGCGCCTGTGAAACCTAACCGGGTCCACCGTTGGATCAAGATCCAGCGGCTCACACCGATGTATGCAGCCGGACGATCACGGTTGCCTCGGTGAGCTCGACCGCGAGATCTAAAGATGAGCGGCTCGAACCCAAATCTAACCGGAAGGTCGATTGCATTCATGATCTCGGCGCGAGATCACGAGATGGGCGGTCGGGATGATGAGGCGGATGGTCGAATGCATACAAGATGCGGGCGCGGTCGCAAAATGGGCGGCTATAGATCGAAGTTCAAAAAGTCTTGGCGAGTGGGACGCGTATGTCGGTGACTACAGTCACGACGCAGCGATTTAACCCACGTGCACGGTGCGCAGGCCTGAATCGACCGAGAAGGTTTCCGGCGGGGTTAAGTGCGATTTTTTATTAAGCAATGATTAAGCATTAATGATGTCGGAGCGGTGTGGAGTGAAACGGTTGATTTAAGGAGATTGGGCCTGGTCGGTGGCTCAATAAGAATGATTAAGACACAAAAACAGCTAATGATTGGTAATTAATGTGTCCTAATGATGCGCCAGCAGGAGCTTCTCGGTGACAAAACCAGTGGCTTTGCATGGTGGCCGGCGACTCCGTGTGGCGGCGCCCACAACTATCAAAATGGGTTCGCAATAGTGTTGCGGACCCATGATGTGACCTCGCCGGCGGTGGAAGTGCAGGCAGCCGGCGGCGGAAAACAAAGATGAAGGCCGACACGGCAAAACACGAAAATAGCAAAATGCTCATTGCGGTCAAGGCGAGTGCCATGACTTCTAGGGATTATATAGGAGCTACCTTAGCAGAGAGGAGCTCCAAAGATGGCAGGGAAGACTTGAACACGATGAAGTCCACGGGCGAAGAAGATGAAGTGGAAGGTGAGGTTACGAGCAAAATGAGTGGAACCACATCATTACCACGACTTCATTATAGCTCAAAGAGGCTCCAAAAGCAAGTAATTGCGAGAAAGAATCACTTCAATTTGGAGAAGAAAGGGGTGAAACCAACGAAAATCTCAAACTTAAAATTGAGTGATTCTGTGAATGCAACCCAAAATCAAGTTAGGGAAATATAAAGGAGGTTGAGGAGTTCAAAGGGTGCAAGAAATGTTGGGGATGAACCACTTTGGACACCAAGGCCGCCATTAGAGCTCTGACCAACAATGGTGTTTTGAGGGTGAGGGTGTTCTTGAGCTCAAACACGAGAGAATAGCTAGGTGTGGTGCAAAAGAACACCGGGAGGACCTAGAGGGGCAATTATATAGGGAAGGATTAGGGTTTCGATCAAGGACATGAGCCCATGGTGAGCTCGGTTCATGGCGCGGTTGTAGACCACGAAATGATGGGAGCAAGTGAGCATGGTGACAATGGAGGAGAAAGCATGCGCATTAAATGCATTGCGAGAGAGCGTTGACAAAAGCAGCGTGGAGTGACACATCAACGCCGCCCGTGCCTCTCGCTCTCTGCCATTGCCGCCGTGCGCTCGAAGAAGCGAGAGGAGGAAGAAGAACGAGAAAAACGAGCGGTGACCGTCGGATCGAAAATGGGCGGTCACGATTAAACAAGTTCGCCGGACGGTCAGATTGCTCTCAAGGATGCGGGCGGTTGGATTGAGATCAACGGTCCCAAATGATTAACATAGCCGGAGGGTCGAATGCTCACATGAGCGTGGGCAGCGATGCGAATCAACGGTGAGATTGCGCGCGTTTTAAACCGCGACTTAGTGCGATTAGGTGGTTCAACCTAGTCCGATGGCTCGGACTCGAGTCCGACTTGAACAATGAATAGTGAATATGGTTTTAGGTTTTAATAAGTTTGAGACTTTTGAGGATTTATTAGGGTAGCAAAATAACTCCAAAATTTCTGAAATTTTCACGGAGCTTCTTGTGAGACATTGACCTTGCGAAAAATTTTGAGAGAGTTTTATCTTTGAATAAATCTCCAAAACTTCTGCAAGGCTGTTTTAATGTTTGGTGAGAGTCAAACAGGTTTGTACCTCAAAAATATTCAAACAATTTCTACAAATTGTGAAATTTTGGAGGGTCACATACCACCACAGAGACTTAGGAAAAATATATCAGAGGATGATCATAAGATTTGACAAGATTGTTTTTGGAAGAACAAGATTTGGATCAAAAGACTTGTGACTTTGTACTTCCATAATCTTTGGTACAATACTTATTCGATTACACAAAGGAAATACATGATGTAAGAAAAGTTTTAATTTCTACTCATTTTCTTACATTTGAAACACAAGCCCAAAATTTGGGATGTTACAAACCTCCCCCTTACAAAAATCTCGTCCAGAGATTTGGTTCACTCGGAAAAGAAAGAGGGTGAGTGCACGCGAGTCGATCTTCTCGCTCCCAAGTAGCCTCATCCTCGAATGGTTTGACCATGAACTTTAAGGAACTTGATGGTCTTGTTCCTTGTTCTTCGCTCGGCCTCCTCGAGTATGCGAGCAGGGTGCTCGCGATAGGTCAAATCCTCACGAACATCAAGAGTCTCCAGCGGAGCTTCTCTGTTGGAACACGGAGGCACTTCTTTAGTGGGACACATGGAACACATCATGTACCCACCGCAAGTGCAGCGAGCAACTCCAACTTGTAGGCAACAGCTCCCTTCTTCTCGATAATACTGGTAGGGACCGACATATCGAGAGCTAACTGCCCTTGACACCAGCGCTGGTGACCCTTGGAGGAAAACCTTGAGATAAGCGAAGTCATTGGGCTCAAAGCTCAACTCCGGCGGCGGCGATCCGCGCAGCTCTTTTGCTGGATTGAGTGTGCGTGGCGATCCGAATGGTGGACTTGACCCTCGGCCTCATTAATCGAGTCGGGCCAAAGAAAGATCTCTCACGGTCTCGACCGGTTCAACGAGGTTCTACACTTTCTCCGTATAAGGCCTCAAATGGTGCCATGCCGAGGCGGCAGAAGCTGTTGTTGTAAGAAAACTTCGGCGAATGGCGAGCACTTCTCCAGTGCTTCCCATAGGAAAGAACACAAGCTCGCGACATGTCCTCCAAAACTTGGTTGACCCTCTCGATCGACCATCGTTTGGGGTGAAATCTTGGTGAAGAAAGCGAGTTCCATAGCCTCTTGCGGGCTATGCCAAAATCGAGGCGTGAACAGCGAACCACGATCGACACAATCGTCTTTGGCACACCATGCAAACTCACGATGCGGGCTATGTAGAGATCCGCGGAAAACCTACTCGAAGGTCGGTCTTGACGGGAAGAAAATGAGCCACCTTAGTCAATCGATCGATGGCGACCGGATAGCATCATTCTTCTTTGGAGACCGGGGTAGACCGGTGATAAAGTCCATCCCGGCGAATCCCACTTCCACTCGGGTTGGTAAGGGTGAAGCAATCGGTGGGCCGGCGCTCGGCCTTGACCGCGGCGACACGCGTCGCGCTCGACAGCGAACCTTGCGATCTCCTCTTCATTCGGGTCCACCAAAATCTCAGCCGGAGATCATGATACATCTTCGTGGCCGGGGTGAATGGACAAGGGAGAATCATGGGCTTCGCGGAGGATCAAATCCGCAATTCCATGTCCTTTGGAACCACGGGCGTTGCGAACCTCCGACACCAAGCTCATCTACGGAGAAGCGCTTGGCTGTTCCGTTCTTGACATTTTCCTTGATGCGGTTTACTCCAACATCATTGCGGCGGACACTGATCCGATCCATCAAGGTTGGTTGTACAACCAAGGAAGCGAGGAACCATGCTCAACTAAACCCATGTTGAGGCGCTGGAACTCCTCGGAAGAGGGCTGATGCTCTGAAGCAACAATGCATTGCAATGCGCTGCGACTAAGCGCATCCGCAGCGACATTGGCCTTGCCGGATGGTAGTGAATACCCATGTCATAGTCCTTGATCAACTCCAACCATCTCCTTTGCACGAGGTTCGGATCGGTTGGGTGAACAAATACTTTAAGCTTTTGTGATCGAATACACTTCACAGCGATTACCGATTAGGTAATGTCGCCAAATCTTAAGTGCATGGATCACGGCCAACTCGGATCATGGGTAGGGTAGTTGAGTTCATGAGGTCTCAATTGCCTTGATGCATAGGCCACTACCTTGCCTTCTTGCATAAGGACACAACCGAGGCCTCGGCGAAGCGTCACAAAAGATATCGAAGCTTGACGGACATCGGGAGAACAAGAGCGGGAGCGATGGTCAATCGCCTCTTAAGTGCTTGAAACTTTCCTGCTTCTCAGCGGACCACGAAACTTCTTGTCCTTCTTGAGCAACTCCGTCGCAAACCGCTATCTTGGAAGTTCTCGATAAGCGGCGATAATATCCCGCTAAACCAAGAAAACTCGAACCGGTGGCCGAAGTGGGTGACTCGAGAAAGCACGTCGCTGATCTTGCTAGGATCCACAGCTCGCCTCTGCCGAAAGAATATGGCCTAAGAAGGCTACTTCCTTCAACGAGCAGCGCACTTGCTGAACTTTGCATACGGTTTGTGCTGTGAAGCTTGCCCAACACAAGCTCCAAATGCTCGGTGTGTTCCTCATCACTCTTGGGTAGATAAGGATATCATCGATGAAGACCACAACGAACCTATCCAAATACTCCATGAACACGAATTCATGAGGTTCATGAACAAGGCGGGGCATTGGTTAAGCGAAACGACATGACGGTATACTCGTACAAACCATAACGAGTAGAAAAAGCGTCTTTGGAATATCCTCGGTCGAATCCGAACACGATGATATCCCACTCTCAAATCAATCTTGGAGAAAACTCGAGCTCGAGTTAATTGATCGAAAAGGTCATCGATACGGGGCAAAGGGTACTTGTTCTTTACCGTTACTTCATTAAGTGGAGCGGTAATCAACGCTTTATCTGTGACGTCTTGTCCTTTTGGGACAAAGATTGCTGAGCATCCCCAAGGAGATGAGCTAGGCGGATGAAGCCCTTCTCTTGAAGCTCACCCAGCTGCTTCTTCAACTCCACCAACTCAATTGGGTCCATCGGTAAGGCCTCTTTGAAATCGGGCGATGCAGGAACCAACTCAATGACAAACTCTAGGTCTCGAGTGGTGGCATCCTGGAAGGTCATCGGGAAGACATCAACAAAGTCACATACCACTGGGACTTCACTAATATCTAGGCGGCGCCGCGAGTGCGAAGAGATGCGGATCCTGCGACCGGCCCAGCGAACTTTGCTCGCCGGAAGGATGGTGAGGTAGATGAGCCTCCTAGCGCAATCAATTTGTCCCATGTCTTTGAGACAACCAATCCATGCCTAGGATTACATCTAAGCTCGCGATCGAAGGAGGATAAGGTTTGCCAAGAATCCTACCCTTCTATCTCAACGGGGACATCCCTACACTCAGTTCAGACTCTCAACTCCGAGCGGGAGGCGAATGAGCGGCGGGACCAACAATGGAGTAAAAGAAGACCTCCCACGGCAAAAGACTCGAAACAAGCGAATGAGATGCGCTGAATCAAATATCATGTAGCGAGGAAAGAGTTAACCGAAAGGTACCCAACACGGCGTCGGGTGCCTCTGTGCCTCCTCGCGGAGATGAGGTTGGCGGCCACTACCCACGCCTTGGGTAGCGGGGACAACCGATCACGAGAAGAACCACCTCCCGCCGCGTCCTCCATTGGGGCGAGGGCGCTCCGATCTTGTTAGGGCAACTATTGGCATAATGCCCATCCGGTTGCACGAAGCAAGTGACCCGGCGGCCGGATTGCGGGGCCACCTGCTGTTCGCGGCGCCTGCGCGGCGGGGCACGGCTGCGGAGGCGGGGGCGGTCTTGGCGGCCTCGGTGGTAGTGAAGCCACGAAGCGGACCACAGGTAGGTCCGACACGGGGCGAGAGGCGGCTGTGCGAGACCAGCTGGGCCTCCCACTTGCGCTGCGGGACTCGCCAGCGCCCTCGCCTTGTGCTCGCAACAATGGCCTTGTCTACCAAGGCACAGAAGTCACAAAGTCCACAATGGAGCACTGTCTTGCGGCTCCTCGAGACAAACCCTCCATGAACTTCTCACCTTGGCCTCATCGGTGGCCACCTCGGATGGAGCATAACGAGCCAAGTGGTTGAACTCGTGCAATTACTCCATCAGACTTACGCCCTTGCTTGGCGCGAAACTCCTTCTTCGACTTCATCAAGCCGGCGGGGATGTGAGCTCGGCGGACGCCGCCGGAACTCATCCCAAGAGGCGGTGTGGCGGCGGGCTGCATGGCCAAAGTTCTCCCACCGAGGCGCCCCTGAAGGCGATGGGAGGCAAAGGTGCTCTGTCTGGTCGAGCAGCGAGCAACGTCGAGCTTCACGCTCAACTTTGGCGCGGCCGGTCATCTGCGTCAATGGGTCCTCGGACACGGAGAGCGTGGGGCGAGTGCGAAGAAACTGGCAAGGCCCCCACGGGTGATGTCCACCCCTTGCCGGATCACGAGGCACCGGAAGAGGCGGAGGTGTTGCGGCGCAATAACATCCATGGGACCCTCACGTCCTCTGAGCAGTTGCGCTCTATCGAAGAAGGACCTCAGCCATGGTTGGAGGCGGCGGAGCTCCTCATCCAAACAGTGCGACCACGGCGCTACAGTACCTCGACCATCTGCTTTAGAAACTTAGGTTAGAAACCAAAGCACCAACATTAGAAGTTGATGGCGAAAAGCTAACGATTAGAGGAATGAGACATCACCCTAACGAAAGCCAAAAACAGCAAGTAACAACTTTAAATGTTTCCAAAGCTCCAAAAAAAGAAACATTAAACCAAGCTCAACTTCTCACTTGCCATTAACCGTATTGAATGAGCGAGCAATGGTTTGAGAAGATAGAATTTCAACACGCTACCTCAAGTCTAACATTACTCAAAAGCAAGGTTAAGGCGATAAAAATAACGTTAGATACTTAGCTAACTAGTATCACTTCTTACCTTTTATTCCCACAATATTTTTAGTTGATTATCCTCTCATTTTCTACCCTATTTAGAACCTTTGAGCTTGCTGTCCGGAAATTGAGCGATCGCTGTCCAGTTTTTGCATCAAGCCTCTAATTGAAATCTTCAACCGGAGCTTCAAAACCTTGTAGAGGCGGCTAACATTTCAATTTGCCAAACTCATCGGTTCCCAAAACCCAATTAATCGATAATGACTATCTTTTGAGAGAAGGAAAGGGAAAATACTTTTAAAACTCAATTTAGAGCAAGGCGAGAGATGAAAGCTAAGATAGGTAAGGAATAAAATCAGAGAACTTACTTAAGCTTTCATAAATCATTTGATACTTTGAAAATAAGGTTTTCAAAATATCCTAGGGCGACCAAGCTTGGGTTACTACGGTGGAATGGCTCGATACAAACTTTGTGAGGACCCGGTTTATTCGACATGTCTTGTTTAACCATCCACTTGGTCCTAACGGTACAAATCAAATAAACCAAGCCTCGAATATGTATACTTCCCGAGTGCAGTATACACACCGTTACAAAATCATGCATCAATTCCATTCATACACATAGAGCCGAAGCAAAAGCAACAAGCCGAAAGACATAGATAATATAAAGAGTTATTACACAAGAGAGCCAACCGGCCAAAAGTCATACAAATAAGTAAATACACAGTGAAGCAAAATGGCCATAAGATGGCGATAAACAAAAGCCAATCGGTGTGCCTTTACCCACAAGGCAACCAACCGGACCGCCAAGCTAATCGTCCCAGACAGCGCGCAACACAACTCACAAAAGTGAGGCCCTTGGGGCTCACCTTCTTCCTCTGCAACAATTAATATTAAGCAAAGCGGATGAGTACAAAACTTGTTTTTGTACTGCAAAGGCTGACGTGTGAGATAACGAGAACTATAATTAACTACATGCAAGCTTTATTTAAGTGGATGAGGCTTTGGACTTATTTTGACATAAAGCAAGTTTTCATTTTCAATAAGGTAATAGATTCAAAGCAAGTTTGCAATTAACTTTTATTGTTCAAATAAAGAGAGACAATAATAACATAGATGAGAACAACACCAACCTAGAAGTGACTAACCATGATCACCACAACAATAGCATGAAGTACCCTTCATACCACCCATGTCAAGTTTAAGTTTTAAAAGGTTGTAGTCTAGTTCTTGCGACCTTACCAAGCATGTCCATAACCTAGGGCGAGGCTATTCGAATAGTTTTAACCTGCGGGGTGTACCAATGTACCCACGATGGACCGCCTTTCCACCACCACAGTTAGCACACTTCCTTTGGTATGCGAGGCATGGCTAAGTCTAACAAGGCGCTTTCCAATGGGCGATGCTAATTAGAGCAACCCACGGAGAAGGACACATTAGGCGGCCTAGCAGGTGCTAATGCTCCTCCAAAACACACACACAAGAACACACCCACCGACCAGCTCATAATTGGCACCTCCCAAAGTACTTAGTCAAGAGGTTCCATATCCCCTCGTGTGGTTAGCACGCATTAAGCGCTTGGCTTAGTGACACAAGTAACTCGGTCCTTGGGGACTTAGGCACCATTCCACACACCCACGGATCACATCAACATACCATTGTGCCCAAGTCAAGATATAGTTTTGTTTTCGGTTTTGATTTGTAAATCAATAAAACACAAGGGTTGGACATAATGGAGTAGTATAAGTAGTTGTGTGATCAAGATCACCGACTAAGTCGATGATCGCCCAATACTACCGATAACTAGGCATGGCTAAGCAATATTCATTAAGTAATCTACTAAGTGATAGAGTTCATCCATCGAACTCTAACCACGACAAATAACCTAGGCTCGGTAGTAGAGGATAACCATTTACCTCTGATTATGCAACTAGAGTCTAACTAATCAATTTAACAACAAAGTAGCAATGCATACATAGAAGTTAAACAAAATATTAGACTTTAAAAGTAATGGGATCAATGGGAAATGATCAAGCTGCTTGCACTGCTTGCTGTTGCTCAATTTGTTGCGGAGGGTCGTTCTGGGATTACATAAATGTCGAATCCTAAGCGAAGGCAAAAGAACCAAGAACAACCAATAAGGCAGAGCCACAAATAAACAAAGAGCAAGCAAAACTTAACCAAATCACGTGAAATTTACACATCAGGTAGAATATGAATATACCTAGACATAGAAACTGGAAAAACCTAATTTGGATTTGTGGTGCAAAAGATATTACTTAAAAACTCATTTTCGGCCATAATTAGTACTTTGTGCAAAAATATTTCCTAGAGAGATTTTGAAGCTGGAATTTTATGGTAGCTACCTCTTTGATACAGAGGTAACCCATATAAAATTTCAGGTCATTTGGAGTTAAAGTGATTTAGTTATGATTTTCTAAGATGCATAATTAGCATAATGCACTTTCGAAATATAAACATGTTCAAAACTAATTTTACTGATGAAGTATACCAACAGAGGGTTTTCTAGAATTTATCATATATATTTTGCGATTCTGAGAATTACTTGTGCATTTATAAGCCTTCGAATTTTCTAAATCTTTGAAAATAGGTACTAAATCATTAATCAAGGTTTACATTACAATCTTGGACCTACCATCATTTTTATATTAACATTGGGTTAATAACAAATTTATCAAGGTTGGAATCATTCGTTTTGGACATACACGAGCAAGATATGCATTTTCTAAAGTTTTTATATCATTTTGGTTGATAAACAAATACTTACGAAATACGAACAACCCAATACAAAGAAAATGGCGTGGACAACCCACAACCCTTGATCTAACGTCCTACGGCTCACGCGCGCCGAAAATAGCGCGCGCGCAAACCTAACGGGGTCCACCGTTGGATCAAGATCAACGGCTCACACCGATGTATGCAGCCGGACGATGCGGTTGCCTCGGTGAACCACGACCGCAGATCTAAAGATGAGCGGCTCGGAACCCAAATCTAACCGGAAGGTCGATTGCATTCATGATCTCGGCCGCGAGATCACGAGATGGGCGGTCGAGGATGATGAGAGCGGATGGTCGAATGCATACAAGATCGGGCGCGGATCGCAAAATGGACGGCGGCTATAGATCGAAGTTCAAAAGAGTGCGGCGAGTGGGACCGCATGTTAGTGACTACGAGTCACGGCCGCAACGATTTAACCCACGTGCACGGTGCACCGGGCCTGAAGTCGGCGACCGAGAAGGTTTCCGGCGGGGTTAAGTGCCGATTTTTTATTAAGCAATGATTAAGCATTAATGATGTCGAACGATTGTGGGTAAACGAGAGATTGATTTAAGGAGATTGGGCCCACAGTCGTTGGCTCAATAAGAATGATTAAGACACAAAAACAGCTAATGATTGGTAATTAATGTGTCCTAATGATCACGGCAGCAGGAGCTTCTCGGTGACAAAACCCGGTGGCTTTGCGGTGGTGGTCGGCACGACTCGGTGCGCGCGCCTAAACTATCAAAATGGGTTCGCAATAGTGTTGCGGACCCAGCGATGTGACCTCGCCGCGGTGGAAGTGCAGGCAGCGTGGCGGAAAACAAAGATGAAGGCCGACACGGCAAAACACGAAAATAGCAAAATGCTCATTGCGGTCAAGGAGCGAGTGCCATGACTTCTAGGGATTATATAGGAGCTACCTTAGAGAGGAGCTCCAAAGATGGCGAGGAAGACTTGAACACGATGAAGTCCACGGGCGAAGAAGATGAAGTGGAAGGTGAGGTTACGAGCAAAATGAGTGGAACCACATCATTACCACAGACTTCATTATAGCTCAAAGAGGCTCCAAAAGCAAGTAATTGCGAAAGAATCACTTACGAGGGTGGAGAAGAAAGGGGTGAAACCAACCGAAAATCTCAAACTTAAAATTGAGTGATTCTGTGAATGCAACCCAAAATCAAGTTAGGGGAAATATAAAGGAGGTTGAGGAGTTCAAAAGGGTGCAAGAAATGTTGGGGATGAACCACTGGACACCAAGGCCGCCATTAGAGCTCTACGGCCAACAATGGTGTTTTGAGGGTGAGGGGTGTTCTTGAGCTCAAACACAGAGAATAGCTAGGTGTGGTGCAAAAGAACACCAGGAGGACCTAGAGGGGCAATTATATAGGGGAAGGATTAGGGTTTCGATCAAGGACATGAGCCCATGGTGAGCTCGGTTCATGGCGCGGTTGTAGACCACGAAATGATGGGAGCAAGTGAGCATGGTGACAATGGAGGAGAAAGCCTGTGCGCATTAAATGCATTGCAGAGAGACGTTGACAAAAGCAACGTGGAGTGACACATCAACGCCGCCCGTGCCCTCTCGCTCTCGCCATTGCGCGTGCGCTCGAAGAAGCGAGAGGAGGAAGAAGAAACGAAGACGAGCGGTGACCGTCGGATCGAAAATGGGCGGTCACGATTAAACAAGTTCGCCGGACGGTCCGATTGCTCTCAAGGATCGGGCGGTTGGATTGAGATCCAACGGTCCCAAATGATTAACGCATAGCGGAGGTCCGAATGCTCACATGAGCGTGGGCGCGATGCGAATCAACGGTGAGATTGCAGCGCGTTTTAAACCGCGGCTTAGTGCGGTTAGGTGGTTCAACCTAGTCGATGGCTCGGACTCGAGTCGACTTGAACAATGAATAGTGAATATGGTTTTAGGTTTTAATAAGTGAGACTTTTGAGGATTTATTCGGGTAGCAAAATAACTCCAAAATTTCTGAAATTTTTACGAGAGCTTCTTGGTGAGACATTGACCTTGCGAAAAATTTTGAGAGTTTTATGCTGCGAATAAATCTCCAAAACTTCTGCAAGGCTCTGTTTTAATGTTTGGTGAGAGTCAAACAGGTTTGGCTGCCTCAAAAATATTCAAACAATTTCTACAAATTGTGAAATTTTTGGAGGGTCACATACCACCACAGAGACTTAGGAAAAATATATCAGGAGGATGATCATAAGATTTGACAAGATTGTTTTGGAAGAACAAGATTTGGATCAAAAGACTTGTGACTTTGTACTTCCATAATCTTTGGTACAATACTTGTTCGATTACACAAAGGAAATACATGATGTAAGAAA
The DNA here is from genome assembly GCA_036346255.1 of Ampelocalamus luodianensis. Lineage (NCBI taxonomy): Eukaryota > Viridiplantae > Streptophyta > Magnoliopsida > Poales > Poaceae > Ampelocalamus > Ampelocalamus luodianensis. The sequence continues at coordinate 30,130,444 of CM070635.1, read as the reverse complement.
AAGTTTTAATTTCTACTCATTTTCTTACATTTGAAACACAAGCCCAAAATTTGGGATGTTACATGTCGAGCAGCGGAACCGAACATTGTTAGACATGGTTCGGTCAATGATGAGCCAATCGATCTTTCATTGCAATGCAGGGATACGCTCTAGAAACCGCAGACTTTCACATTAAATAGGGTTCCATCAAAAGCAGTAGAAGACACCATATGAGATATGGACGGGAAGTGTCGGCTTGTCTTTTCTCAAGGTATGGGGTTGTGAGCGTATGTCAAGCGTTTGGCGTCGACAAACTCACACCCAAGTCGATAAATGCTTCTTTGTGGGGTATCCTAAGGAAACTAAAGGATATTACTTTTACAAGCGGGAAGAAAACAAAGTGTTTGTTGCGTAATGGTATCTTCTTGGAGAAAGAGTTTCTTTCCAAAGGAGTCGAGTGGGAGTAAGGTGCAACTCGAAGAAATTCGGAAACATCCGAAAATGTTTCAACTCCTACTGAGTCTCTACAAGATGAACAAAATGTTGTTAAACACAGTAGATGAAGCATCATTACGTAGATCTAAAGGCCACGTCAATTGCCTATAAGGTATGGGCATGACATTTTATTAATGAATAATGATGAGCCTAATACTTATTCGGGCGATGGTAGACCGGACTACGAGTCATGGCTTGAGGCCATGAGATCGAAATAAAGTCCATGCATGACAATCAAGTTTGGAACTTGGTTGATGCACTGATGATGTTAAAACCATTGAGTGCAAGTGGATTTTTAAGAAAAGATAGATATGGATGGAAGGTTCACATTCATAAGGCACGGCCAGGTTGCGAAGGGTTTCAAACAAATTCAAGGTGTTGATTATGATGAAACCTTCTCTCTGTCGCTATGCTTAAGTCTATCAGGATCATTCTAGTATTCTTTGCATATTTCGATTATGAGATATGGCGGATGGATGTCAAAACGGCTTTCTAAATGGAAACCTAAGTGAGGATGTGTACATGACACGACTGAGGGTTTTGTCGATCAAAGGAAGCTAGAAAGGTATGCAAACTTAAGAAGTCCATTTATGGATTAAAGCAAGCATCTCGGAGTTGGAACATTCGTTTTGATGAGGTGGTCAAAGGGTTTGACTTCGTCAAGAATGAAGAAGAACCTTGTGTTTACAAGAAGGTTAGTGGGAGCAAGCTTGTGTTTCGATCTTGTATGTGGATGACATACTACGGTGGAAATGATATTCCAATGCTTGAATCTGTTAAAACTTCATTAAGAAATAGTTTCTCAATGAAAGATTTAGGAGATCAGACATATATTCTTAGTATAAGAATCTATAGAGATAGATCTAAGAGGCTAATTGGATTAAGCCAAGACATGTACATTGATAAGGTGTTGAAACGGTTCAACTTGCAAGATTCCAAAGGGGTTTCTTGCCCATGTCACATGGTATTAATCTTAGCAAGACTCGGTGCCCTTCGACCAGCGATGAGCAAGACAAAATGAGTAGAATTCCATATGCTTGGCTATAGGATCTATCATGTATGCCATGCGTGCACACGACCGGATGTGTCGTATGCTCTAAGTTTCTGGCGGATATCAGTCGGATCCATGTGAATGTCACTGGATAGCGATCAAGAATATCCTAAGTACTTAAGAAGGACTAAGGATGCATTCCTTGTATATGGTGGTGAGGAAGAGCTGGTCGTAAATGGTTACACGATGCTAGTTTCCAAGCGACAAGGATGATTTCAAATCGCAATCGGGGTTTGTGTTTTGTTTAAATGGAGGAGCAATAAGTGGAAAAGTTGCAAGCGAGGAGCGATTCTTGATTCCACGACGGTGAATACATTGCGGCCGGAAGCTGCGAAAGAGGCGTATGGATTAAAAAGTTCATTAGTGAGTGGGTGTGGTTTGAGTGCTTCTGTCCAATGGATCTCTATTGTGATAATAGTGGGGCCATTGCACAAGCTAAGGAGCCTAGATCGCATCAAAAGTCCAAGCACATACTTGGCGATACCACATTATTCGTGAGATCGTTGAGAGAGGTGATGTGAAAATATGCAAAGTGCACAGTTTGAATATTGTTGATCCGTTGACAAAGCCTCTCCATAACCTAAGCATGAGGCGCACACAAGAGCTATGGGTATTCGATACCTATACGATTGACTCTAGTGCAAGTGGGAGATTGTTGGTGATATGCCCTAGAGGCAATCATGGAGATGATTGTATCACGTCTATGTTTATGAGTTCTTGAATAAATGTTATTCTGTTCCTTGAATGAATCATTAGTTACGAAGATCAACGAGTATGTGACTTGTTGGTGAAACACTTGACTTATATGATGTCGTTCTAAAAGTATCCACAGTCGAATGTCATTGATCGGAACACCGGTGACTCTGACCAGTACATGTATTGATTGATGATCATGTTTCACCGGTCATGGATATGGGGATATCAAATCAATAATGTAAACACATGTTAGAGAACATGGGGTTGGAATGACCCACCTTGAGACACTATAGAGATTGTTATGATTCTATGTGTCATTAGTTGGTCTCAAGCAATAATGATGTATAATCCTTAGACACGAGATCGGCATGGTTCCCTACATGTGTAATAGCACTCTTAGGGGTTGCCAAAGCGCTACTAAATGGCGGGTAGTTATAAAGGTAGCTTTCGGGTATGCTATGAAACATGCGGAGGGATGTGGTGGTCGGATATCGGTTTGCCCTCCTAACATAACGGGAGAGATGTCTACGGGCCTCAGTAGTCGGATAAAGAAAGTGCATGGCCATGCCACTAGTGGTCGAAGAGTTCGACCACGTGGGTTATCCGACAACTCGATCGAAAAGTATTGAGCAGTCCATGGATGACACACTATCTCACAGGAGTTCAAACCGGATATCGTGAGGCAAAGGAGAATAGTGGAGTAAGTCGCTTAGTTCAATCAGATCCGGACAAGTCGTATGGTGATACGAGCAAGTCGTGAAGCGATCGAGCGAAATCCGAGTGGTCGAAACACAGTCGTGAGGTTTCTGGTGAGTGCGTGACCGAAATCTGAATCTGGTCGTATAAAGATAAGACACAGTCGTAAGTGATGAGGACCTAGTCATAGATCATATTGCATTAAGGTTCGTCCGATATAATTTGTGTGTATTCGGAATCGTTATGTCACGCTAGGGACCGCTTCGACTCGTGATCGGAAGGTTTTCCGAGTCACAACCGATTACACATAAACCTAACGGTCACACACTTAATGGGATGGAACAAACCGAGCGAATACGATTCGTTAAAAGTGTTGAATAGGATCCGACCACGGGGCACTATATAAGGAGATGCTTGAGGCTAGTTTTGGTGGGACAAGAGAGACACGTGAGTTGTTTCCACCAAAACCTAAACCGCCATCTTCTTGAGAGAGCCTTCGTGCGACTTGGTGCTAGCACACCGTGCGCGGTTGTTCCTTCTACGGGCGTGTGGATACCGTAGAGGCGCTCTGCGGTCATTTGTTGCGGCGAGGGCGATCCGTGATCTTCACAAGGCGTGGAAGGCTGCGGAGGAGGCGATGCGACTACGAGCGTTGGGCGATCATCTGCGACCACTACATCGGCGCGTTCATCGTCGGACTAGGCTACTCGACTCTACTTCGCTGCCGCTGCGCGCCTAGTGGTAATGATCGTGATCATATATCTTGCTTGGCATCTTGGTTTACGTGGTAGAAATTTTGTTTTATGGCTAGCGTAGCCTACAGTAACCTACGGTGGTATCGAGCCATCTTGCATAGTTTTGATCTAGATCGGTCGCATATCTTGTATATGTGGCGATAGTAGATTGGATCTATTCTGGTTTGATCGATAACCTAGATTGGTTCATATGTATGAAACGATCTAAGCAACTGTCGATAGGATCGATCGTTGTTCGGCGATAGAAGATGGGTTTTTAGGAGGCACATATTAAGAGCACCATATGATTCGCTCGACTTGTTTTTCGACAATCTTGCGTGATACTCCTACGGTCGGAGTTCCGCCATCGATGCGTCGCGATGTGTTGTCGTATCAAAGCGAGGATCGATTGGTTCGGGACAGGGTTAATATGATTAATCCGATGATTTCAAGGCTCGGATATCTGAATGAGATTCATGTCTCGGAAATTTTTCGAAGTGCGCCTCGACGTGGCGGTAGCGCCGCCGAGCCAGACCGCTAATCGGCTAGCGGGACATTGTCTTTGGTTTTTAAATGCACCGCGTTATAGATAGTATGTGTTCATGTGCTTGATAGAATTGGATTCCTTGCATAACTTGTTTTTGCGGGGTTTGATGTGAATAGTATGACCCATTGTGTATGTGATGCATGAATGGATTTTCATGGCTGTGTGTCATGCTTTGAGATAGGCATCATATTATTGTATAACGGCTGCGTCTGAGCTTGTGATGCTTGAAATTATCCTATGTAATTCTTTACTAGTTTTTAGGAGTAAATGCTCATTAGATGAATGCGATCGAAACTTCAAGCATGGTGGTCGGAGAAACGAGGAGCATGATGATGGAGATCGACATGTTAAGGGCCATACTATTTCACGATTTAATTTGATTATCTGTGAATATTTATGTTTATTCTGTTATGCTATTTTATCATTAGATGTTTTTGACATGATAGAATAGTCTCCTCGAAAAATTAAGTAAAATTGATGCCTTCCCAATTCTTTGCACCTATCACGATTTTGATCGTTAATTGGCGAGTCTACCAAAGTAGGGTGCCATTAACTATCTTAATAAGATGGGGAGGGTGTGGACACCCACATGCATAGTGTTGGTTTGACTTGACAAGGCTATCAAAATAGTTTTGGGCCTTGAGGCATGGTGTTGGAAGCGGGGGCATCATGGTGCCATCCAACAAACAAAGAGTCATATCACGATATGATTGGCAAGAGGTTGCCTACCATAAATCACTAGGTTTCTAGCAGTGATGCCAAAGCTCACTAGAACTTAATGACTTATGGATCTTGGACTCACTATATGTTGTTTGAGGAAACATGGTTTATAGTGGGAGTATCTTACATTATCTATTGTTAAGTTAAAAATTCGACCACTGGTGCGTATAGTGATCTGACGAGGACCGGACATGTCGTATGGTGATACGAGCGGTCGTGAAGCTGGTCGAACATAACCACTTGACATATATGATTAATAGAAGATCTTTCATAAACATAGTCTTTGAATCTTTGCATATATTTTACATTTGTAGATCATGGCACCTACTACTTCTTACGCACCTACCTTTAATTTGCGATCTATTCTTGAAAAGGAAAAGTTGAATGGTTCAAATTTTATTGGTAGGTTTCGTGTCGAGAATTGTTCTCAAACAAGAAAAGAAGGAATATGTTCTAGAGAATCCCTATCTGAGGAACCAGTCTTGATGCTACTCGAGGCTGAAAAGAATGCTTATGAGAAGCATTGCAGCGGCCAGATCGATGTACCTTGTCTAATGCTTGCGACCATGAACTCGAGCTTGAAGCAATATGAGACCCGGATGCTTACAATATGATTGTGAGTGCGAAGGGTATGTTTGAGATCAAGCAAGTGCAGAGAGGTTCAACACCTCTAAGGCATTGTTTTCTTGCAGGCTATCAGAAGATGGTTAAAAAATCATGGTGGCGGTGAATTGGGAGTGCTGGCGTAGTGTTGGGACTAGGGTGAGCAAGGAATGGTGAGGAGGATTGGGACAGTGGAGTATTTGTTTAGGCCACACGAAATCTCCTCTCTTTTTTTTGGGGAAAACAGTGACGAGACAAATAAAAAAATCGGACGTTCCTAGCCACTCATTCTTCCCCAGCAACCCAGCTCGCTTTTTTTCCCAAGCCTCTCCAACTTTCACTTTCCTCACTTTCCCCACTTGCTAGCTTAATCCCCACGTGTTCAAACCCAAACCTCCAAGCATTTTGTTCCTTTCTCTCCCCGCTACACACAACATGGATCAAACCCAATGTTAGGACCGCCTCGGGATGAACTAAGAAGATCCTTCAGGACCTCTTAGGGAGGTCCGATAGGACCACCCTGAGGTCTTGTGGGTCCTCCAAGAACACCCCCGGAGGAGGTCTGGAAATCTCAAAGACCTCCCGGAGGTCTTGGCTCTGTGCACTGAGTTAGTCCCAGGAGTCGAAGCTAACTTGCACAAATCAACGTAGGTGAAATCATAACCACATAGCCTAACAACTGGAACAACAGATAAAGCACAACTTATATAAAGCAAGGGCCTTACGGCCAAGGTTGTTTCTGGCGATTGCCAACTAGGGCTTACAAGAACCGACAATAAAAATCCGCAGTGGAACCACCAAAGCGTGAAGCCATCCGGCAAGCTCACGGTTGTCAGTGGAGGGCGTCCCCTAGAAGGTCGGGTCATCAAAGAACTCGCCTCGAAGAGTCCGAGCCACTATGACTGGATCATCTTCGACCTTTGCTCAAGCAGAGGGCTTAAAGCCATGAGTACGTTGAATGTACTCAACAAATCGCGAGGAACAAGTATGCAATTAATATTTATGCATTGGCTTTGACAAGGAGAGCTGCAAGGTTAGTTGCATAAAGCAAAGCTTAATTGGAAATACCATAGGTAGAATGTAAAGCTCAAGTTAAAGCAGTAATACATAAGTACATTTGTTTTGAAGGAGGTCATGAGCACCAACTCACTTCCAAGATCACGCGTAGGAGGTCTAGCCGCACCCGTCCGGGACCACCACCACAACCACCTGGAGCACCGGCTCAGGCTCCCAAAGACCACCCTAAGGCTCCAAGATCTCCTTGAGCACCAACTCCAAAGCACCTTGGACCACCTCGGGGTGCACCAAACCTCTTTGAAAAGATACCCTTTGCGCAAAATTACAGGCAATGCCCATGACCAAGGACTTGGCTATTCGAATAGATTTTACACTCTGCGAGGTGTACAACTTTACTCACAATTCACGACCTCTCTAACGGGAGGGTTCCGTCGAAACCCTTTCTCATTTCCAAAGATGAGCAGTCTAGAGGCGTGATAAGGCCTTTACAAAGCTTGGGCGACTCGAGCTGCCCGCTAAGATTTTGCTTCTACGGGCCTCACACATAATTTCGTGCCCCTCTTGTGCCAGCAGATCACACGCTTAACCACAATAGAACCAAGCCACTCTTTGCTAATTATTTGGCCCAGACCACCCCCATAAAATGATCTTATGGTTGCACGATAACACCCGGATCATTGAAACATAAAGTAAAGTCTTTAGTTGTTGCTCAAGTGAGACCATCCACAACCCGAAGTACACGCGGCACCCACCACTCCTCCCTACCTTCTGCTTGAGCATAAAACATGTTTTGGATTCAACCAAGCCAAAAGACCACCAAGTCGAGCACACAAGTTTTAACAAGGTGGTATCACACCACGGTCGATACAAGCGTGGCATCCTACCACAACTACACAACGGTGGCCTCACACCACAGGCTCTATAGTTCATTAGTCAAGATTATTAAGGAAGGAAACAAGGTTCTCCAAAACCCGCGGTTCTAAGCTAAGCTAAGCATAACTACGGTCCCATGTTGGCAAAATCAAAGAGTGACAACAAAACACCTTAACTAAGGTGTCAGGGAAATCATGTCAACATGATGAGTACAAATATCCAATGAGGTATAGTGTCAAGTAGGTAAAGTGCTACCCAAAACCATTTCTTATAAAAGTAGCAATGCATGTAAAAGTAAAACAATATAGCTTTGAAATGCTAGGTTCAACATGATCAAATGCCTGTGACTTGCCTTCATTGAGAAATGGGAGGCTTGGCAGAGTGCTGGATCTAAGAACTCCTCTTGAACTTGGGACCTACGTTAGCAAAGAACCAAATAAACAAGGCAAGCTAGGGCAAAAGGACTTAAAAGAACTTGAACAAATCCGGCTCAAAACCAGAAGAACAAGAGGTCCTGGCGAGAGGGGAGGTCCAACTCAAGGGAGAGTGAAACTTTAGATTTCAAGCACAAAGAGAACAAGGTGAAAGCAAAGAAACTAGGAATGAGGAAAAAGGTGTTGAAGGGAGGCTCACTCAGCTACAAATAGCAGAAGCTGGCGGGGGAACCCTGAGGGCTCAGGGCCAACGTGTCAAGGGTAGGTGAAAAATAGGACAAGGATAAGACAGGGCATGCCATCAAAAGGAGGGAACAAGGTACCTAGATGTGACCACATTTAATGTGTCGCAGCAACATTAAATGTTCAGAGACTTTCTGCTGCAAGCGTGCAGAAAGGAAAAAGGGGACAGGGTTGGCTCAAACAAAGAGGTTGGTCAAAGCAACGAAGAAAGTCGTGACCAAAGAGGAGGTCCAACTACGGGGTGGTCCTAGGAGGAGGTCCTACGGAGGAGAGTGCGAGGAGGCTCGTAGAAGGCAAAGGAGGTCCTATTCCACCAAGGTGATCTTTACAAAAGACCGGAGGTTATGGCTAGATAGAGTGGTCGTGACGGAAAGAGGCGGTCTTTGCAAAAGACTAGAGGTCATGACCACATAGGGTGGTCGTGACAAAGAGGGTGATCTTTGCAAAAGACCAGAGGTCATGGCCACATAGGGTGGTCGTGACAAAGAGGGTGGTCATTGCAAAAGACCACGGAAGGTCCTAAGGACAAGGAGGTCACGAGGAAAGGGGAGCTCGGGGAGGTCCAAAGGATAAGGAAAAGAGCGCGACAAACTAGGACGAGCGATCAAGATCGGGTGGTTCTCGGAGATAAACGTTCGGATCACGAGCACGCGCACTTACATCGGAGCGCCCAAACTCAATCGGACACACCTCAATGCAGCGAACATTCGGACCACGAGCGTCTCCTCGAGATCATACCATCCAGCCAAGATCTAACGGTCCTAAGAGGGAAGGCGCACTAAGTGCGGACTTAAGGAGGTATAGACAAAGAGGGTTTTCAACGGACAAGATACAAAAGGGAAAAGGTCCAACGGAGTAGATCCCGGGAAAGAGGTCAAGGAGGCCCTAACTTCCATAATGGACCCAAAGGAGGTCCTAGCGGTTAGGATCGACCGGGAGGTCTCAACGGTCAAGATCTAACAAGAGGAGGTCCAAAGAGTAGAAGGAGAGGAGGTCAGCGAGAGGAGGTCCAAGTAGGAAACTCAACTCAATATCGAGTTCGGGGAATCAAAGGGTTTGAAACACAAACCCGAGCTTAAAACAACTCGAGGGTGGTTACGACCTAAAGGGAGGTTAGAATCTAGAGGAGGTCCTAACAAGGAAGGGGTCCAACACAACGGAGGTCCAAACCTGGGGAGGTTAGGACCGGGAGGAGAATCGAGGAGAAAAAAACTAGGTGAGGAGCACATAAGGCAAGCAAACAAAGAAAAAGGGCCAAAAGCCAAAGAACATCAGAGAACTCCACAAAAGAACAAAGAGCTAATTGACATTAATTGAAGTTAGGTTAGTTCAAGTTAAACCTCTAATATTTCCAAAGTTCCAAGTTAAGCTTGAGCAAACCAATAAACCGAATGGTTCCTTTTTGGTTTTAGAAACTGGCAAGAACTCTAAGACAAACGGAACGTTACAAACCTTCACCCCTTAAAGGGAATCTCAACCACGAGATTCGGACTGGCTAGAGAATAGGTGCAGAAACTCCTTCTTGAGGTCTTCTTCGTGCTCCCAAGTTTATACGCCTCGGTGTGATTGCTCCATTGCACTTTGCAAAGACGGATGGTCTTGGTCCTTGTGACTCGCTCAGACACGTCTAAGATCTTAATAGGTTGCTCTTTGTAGGTAAGATCTTCTTGGAGGTCCACAACTTCTAAAGGCATACATTCTTGGGCACTTTCATAAGCACTTCTTCAAGCGAGATACATGGAAGATATTGTGCACTCCAGTCAAGCGAGGAGGAGGTCTAACTTGTAGGCGACTTCTCCTCTTGGGCTAGAATAGGAAAAGGTCCAATGAATCTTGGTGCAAGCTTCCCACTTGACTCGAAGCGGTGCATTCCCTTGAAAGGTGACACTTTGAGGTACACTTGATCTCTAGGAGCAAAAGCCGGTCTCTCGTCTATGGTGCGCATAGCTTTTCTACCTAGTTTGGCAGTCCTCAATTTTTCCTTATTGATTTCACTTGGTCTTGACTTTTTAAGAGTCGGTCCAACAACTTGTCCTTCACCAAATTCATCGATACAAGGGTGTTCTACATTTCTTCCCATAGAGAGCATCAAATGGTGACATTTGAAGACTTGTAGTAGTTTTATTGTAGGAGAATTCGACATAGAGGCGACATCAGGTCCCAACTAGTTTGCTTTTCAGAGCACAAGCTCTCAACATGTCCTCAAGGACTTGGTTAACTCTTTTGGTTTGGCCATCGATGCATGGATGATACGCTATGTTGAAGTTGAGGTCCGTACCGGGACATCATGCAACTTTGCCAAAACTTGGGCGTGAACCGAGATCCTCTATCCGATACAATCTTCTTTGGCACACCATGTAAACACACCACCTTCACCATGTAGAGCTCGCTAACTTGTCTCCAGAATAGGTGGTCTTGACGGGGATAAAATGAGCCATTTTTGTCAAGCGATCCACGATCACCCAAATGGAGTCAAAACCAGCCTGGATTCTAGGTAGACCAGTTATAAAGTCCATCCTGATCTCTTCCTATTTCCATTCAGGTATGGGCAAGGGCACCAAAAGACCTCCTGGTCTTTGGTGTACAGCCTTAACCTTTTGACAAGTATCACACTTGGCCACAAACTCTGTAATTTCATGCTTCATACTAGGCCACCAATACATCTCCTTGATATCCTGATACATCTTTGTAGCTATAGGGTGGAAGGAATACAGGGCTTCATGGGCTTCTTTGAGGAGCACCCTCTTAAGCTCTGTGTTGTTTGGTACACACAGCCTTTTATCGAATCAGACAGTCCCCTGTTCATCTTCCGAAAACTTCAAAGACATCCTTTTTCTCATGTGCTCTTGATCTCTTGAATGTCGGCATCTTCAACTTGAGCTGCCCTGATCTGACCTTGCAAGGTGGGTTGTACTTCAAGAGCTACTAAAAACCCTTCTTCAACTATCTCTAGCCTCGACTTTTGAAATTCTTCATGCAAAGGGTTGGCTCTCTTTGATCATCAAGGTCTTTGTTGTAGACCTTCCTGCTAGAGCATCTACTACCGCATTGGCCTTGCCGGGGTGGTAGTGAATTCCCACATTGTAGTTCTTGATTAGCTCTAGCCACCTTCTCTGCCTCATGTTCAAGTCAGCTTGTGTAAAGATATACTTTAGCTTTTGTGATCTGTGTAGACCTCACAACGGTTCCCAATGAGATAGTGGCCCAAATTTTCAAAGCATGCACTACGACTAGCTCCAAATCATGAGTAGGGTAATTTGCTTCATGAGGCTTCAATTGCCGAGAGGCATAGGCTACCACTTTCCTTTCTTGCATCAAAACACAACCAAGATCTTGTCGTGAGGCATCACAATAAACTTCAAAGTCCTTTCGGACATCTGGCAAAATCAAAACCGAGGCGGTGGTCAAACGTTTCTTGAGCTCTTGGAAGCTTTGTTCACACTCGAGAGTCAGGAGAACTTCTTTTCTTTCTTCAATAGCTGAGTAAGAGGTCTTGCTATACAAGAAAAACCCTCAATAAACCTTCTGTAGTACCCAGCCATACCCAGAAAACTTCGAGTTTGGGAGTGCGATTTAGGAGATTCCCAATTGAGCATGTCTTGGACCTTACTAGGGTTGTGAGAGACTCTTTTTGGAAAAATATGTCCCAAAAGTCCACTTCATTTAACCATAACTCACACTTACTAAACTTGACAAGCAGTTGGTGAGCTCTAAGCTTCTCTAAAACCAAATTGAGGTGTTTTGCATGCTCTTCTTCACTTTGGAGTACACGGGATGTCATCAATGAATACAATGACAAACTTATCAAGGTACTCCATGAACACTCTATTCATCAAGTTCAAAAAGTAGGTAGGGCATTGGTTAACCCAAAAGACATGACATGAACTCAAACAATCCATATCTTGTTGAAAAAGCTGTCTTGCGGATGTTTTCTTTGCGGATCTTGAGCTGATGGTATCCTGATCTTAAATCTATCTTTGAGAACGCCCCTGCTCCTTTCAACTGGTCAAATAGATCATCAATCCTTGGTAAATGATACTTATTTTTTATGGCAACCTCATTTAGAGCATGATAGTCCACACACATTCTTTGTGTCCCATCCTTCTTGGCAACAAAAATCACTGGAGCTCTCCAAGGTGAGGAGCTAGGTCTAATGAAACCTTTGCTCAACATATCTTCAATCTGCTGCTTTAGCTCTACTTTATCATCAACATGCAATCTGTAAGGCCTTTTGGAAATGAAGGAGGTCCCTGGACAAGGTTTATGACAAACTCCAAGTCCCTATCAGGTGGCATCCCTGGAAGCTCATCATGAAATACATCAGGAAAGTCTTGGACCACTGGGACATCTTCCAAAGAAACCACTTGAGCACTGTAAGCTAGAGTTTCATCAAGCTTCTTTAGGGAGGCCTCAAATTTCACTGTGACTCCCTTGGGGCTGGTCAAAGAAATGCTTCGGCCACTACAATCCAACATTGCATGGTGGTGCAAAGCCAATCCATTCCCAAAATTACATCTAGGGACTTGGTGTCCAAGATGATGAGGTTGGTTAGAAATTCTACTTCCTCTATGACCAACTTAACTTGTAGACAACCACGGTTGGGCTTAACTCCAGGCAGGATTGGACCAACAAGGTAACTTTAAGAGTTGCAACTTCAAACCGGTGCTTGGCGGCAAAACTTGAGAGATAAATGAATGGGATGCCCAGAATCAAACAAAGCGGTGGCGGCCTTGAATTTACTAGGAACATACCTAGTACAACGTGCAGGAGGTGCAGGCTTCCTCTCGCAACATGGTTCTGACCTCTTTCATAGGGTTGGGAGGTCTGAGCGAGGAGGTCCTCTTTGCTTCTGGGAGGTCCTCACTGGGGAGGTCCTCGCAACTTGTTCTATCCTCTGTGGGCCTTTGGTTGCAAAGTGCTCCACTTGATGGCACCTAAAACACGTGACTCGGTTGCGGGGAGGTCGTGGGTGGTGGTTCTTTATTCTTGACGTTGCGGCGCTAACCTTGGGTAGGTGGACGGGAGGTCTTAGCGGTCCGGGAGGTACTTGGCGCGGTGTTGGTCTTGCACAAAAGTTACAGCACGCGAGGAGGTCCTTGTTGAGTCTTGGAGGGTGGTATCTTTCTCTTATATGCCTCAGAGAGCTCCTTGCAAGATTCCTCAATAAGCATAGCCTTATTCACCATGTGCTGGAAATCAGGGTAGTCATTGCCAACAACTTGAACCTTCAAGCTAGGGTGGAGACCTTGCTTGAAACACTTCTGGCATGCATCATCAGTAGCAACATCCTCCCTGGCATAACGGGACAACTGTGTGAACTTGGTGAGGTACTCACCCACTGACATATTTCGTTGCTTGAGGTATCGGAACTCATTCTACTTCATCTCAACCTTCCTATCAGGGACATGTGTGTGTTGAAAAGCTGCTAAGAAATCAGCCCATGTGATCCTTTGGGGGTCAACATGAGCGGCACAAAAAGTGTCCCACCATTCCGCGGCGGCGCCTCCCAACTGATGTGAGGCAAACAAGACCTTCTCACGATCTTCTGGCGTGCAATATCAAACTTCTTCTCTGTTTCCCTTAACCGATCATCGGCATCCGAGGCTTAGGGAGGCTGGAGAAAGTGGTCGGGCGTGTCTTCATGAACTCAGATAGTCTTGATTGAGGATGAACAGGAGGTGAAGGAGGTGGCACTGTTGCTGCTTGGCTGTTTTGGCTCATCATAGCAAGCAAGGCAGTGGTGGTCTAACTTTGCTGGACCATCATCTGGTTCATATTGTCCATCATTGAGCTCATCATTTGGGCTTGTCTTTGCTATAAAGCCCCAACCCTTGATCGACAGTGTCTTTGGAGGGGTGGTGGTGGTGGTGGCAATTGCTCTGCTGGCTCATCTTGACTCGCTGATTGTCGGGTTTGAACCATCTGCACAGAACTCTTCAAGCTTAATAGGCAAGAAAGAAAGCATAATAGGTAAGAGGGAAAAGCACAAAGATGAGTTAGAGCAAGGGAGAAAGATTGGAGCAACCTAATAGGGGTAAATGGGTTAAACCCAAAAAGCAAAAGCCAGAAGGCAAAGGGAGGCAACAAAGCACAAACAAGAGGTCCTAGTAACCCTCTGCACGATACCAAGACTCAAAAGGACCACTACCAGCCTAGACTTAGGAAAACGGCCTTATAGAGGTTACTGGGATAAGGGGATGAAGTTAAAGACTTTTTAAAACAAGGTTCCAAACAAGGGAGAAAAGAAAAGAATAGAGTAAGATGAGAAAAAGAGTTAAACAAGACAAGATCATAATAGACTATGATAAGGAAAGAACCACTAAGTAAATTACAAAGTTGGTTTGATTTAGAAAATAACTTTTGAGACTTAACTAAAAGCGACCTTTCTATCTATGGCCATGTCCTATAGTCGGCGGAGCTCGATACCACCTTTGTTGGGACCGCCTCGGGATGAGCTAAGAAGATCCTCCAGGACCTCTTAGGGAGGTCCTCCGGGACCACCCGGAGGTCTTGTAGGTCCTCTAAGAACACCCGGAGGAGGTCCTCCGGGACCTCCCGGAAATCTCAAAGACCTCCGGAGATCTTGGCTCTGTGCCTTGAGTTAGTCCGAGTCAAAGCTAACTTGCACAAATCAACGTGGGTGAAATCACAACCACACGCCCAACAAGCTGGAACAACGGATAAAGCACAACTTATATAAAGTAAGAGCCTTACGACCAAGGTTGTTCTGATGATTGCCAACAGGGCTTACAGAACCGATAATAAAAACCCACAGCGGACCCACCAAAAGCGTGAAGCCATTGGCAAGCCCACATCTTTGTTAGTAGAGGGCGTCCCCTAGAAGGTCGGGTCATCAAAGAACTCCTCGAAGAGGTCTGAGCCACCATGACCTGGATCATCTTCGGCCACTGCTCAAACAGAGGGCTTAAAGCCATGAGTACGTTGAATGTACTCAGCAAATCGTAGGGAACAAGTATGTAATTAATATTTATGCATTGGTTTTGACAAGGGAGAGCTGCAAGGTTAGTTGCATAAAGCAAAGCTTAACTGGAAATACCATAGGTAGATTCTAAAGCTCGAGTTAAAACAGTAATACATAAGTACATTTGTTTTGAAGAGAGGTCGTGAGCACCAACTCACTTCTAAGACCACGCGTGGGAGGTCCTGGCCGCACCCGTCCCGAGGACTACCCCACGACCACCTGGGCACCAACTCCGAGCTCCCAAAGACCACCCTAAGGCTCCAAGACCTCCACGAGCACCAACTCTAGAGCACCTTGGACCACCTTAGGGTGCACCAAACCTCTTTTGAAAAGCTACCCTTTGTGCAAAATCACGGGTAATGCCCATGACCAAGGACTTGGCTATTCGAATAGATTTTACACTCTGCGAGTGTATAACTTTACCCACAATTCACGACCTCTCTAGCGGGCGGGTTCTGTCGAAACCCTTGCTCATTTCCAAAGATGGCGGTCTAGAAGAGCGACAAGGCCTTTACAAAGCTTGGGCCGACTCGAGCTGCCCGTTAAGGTTTTGCTTCTAATGGGCCTCACACCGCCCGGTTCGTGCCCCTCTTGCGCCGGCGAATCACGCTCAACCACAATAGAACCAAGCCAGCTCCTTGCTAATTATTTGGCCCAGACAACCCCCATAAAATGGTATTGTGGTTGCACGATAATACCCGGATCATTGAAACACAAATTAAAGTCCTTAGTTGCTGCTCAAGCGAGACCATCCACAACCCGAAGTGCATGCGGCACCCACCACTCCTCGGGCCTTCTGCTTGAGCATAAAAGCAGTGTTGGGTTCAACCAAGCCAAAGGATCACCAAGTCGAGGCACACAAGTTTTAACAAAGGTGGTATCACACCACAATCGATACAATTGTGGCATCCCACCACAACTGCACAATAGTGGCCTCACACCACAGGTTACATAGTTCATTAGTCAAGATTATTAAGGAAGGAAACAAGTTTCTCTAAAACCCGCGGTTCTAAGCTAAGCTAAGCATAACTACGGTCTCATGTTGGCAAAATCAAAGAGTGCCAACAAAACATGCCCAACTAAGGTGTCCGAGAGAAATCATGTCAACATGATGAGTACAAATATGCAATGAGGTATAGTGTCAAGTAGGTAAAGCTACTGCCCAAAACTATTTCTTATAAAAGTAGCCGTGCATGTAAAAGTAAAACAATATAGCTTTGAAATGCTAGGTTCAACATGATCAAATGCCTGTGACTTGCCTTCGTTGAGAAATAGGGAGGCTTGTGAGAGGCTCTGGATCTAAGAACTCCTCTTGAACTTGGGACCTACGTTGCAAAGAACCAAATAAACAAGGCAAGCTGGGGCAAAGGACTTAAAAGAACTTGAACAAATCCGGCTCAAAACCAGAAGAACAAGAGGTCCTGGCGAGAGGGGAGGTCCAACTCAAGGGAGAGTGAAACTCCGGATTTCAAGCACAGAGATAACAAGGTGAAAGCAAAGAAACTAGGAATGAGGAAAAAGGTGGTGAAGGGAGGCTCACTCGGCTACAAATAGTTGGGTGGCGGGAAACCCTATGGGCTCGGGGCCAACGTGTCAAAGTGCGTGAAAAATAGGATAACGATAACACAAGACATGCCATCAAAAGGAGAGAACAAGGTACCTAGATGTGACCACATTTAATGTACAGTAACAACATTAAATGTTCGAGACTTTCATTTGCAAGCGTGTAGAAAGGAGAAAGGGACGAGGTTGGCTCAAACAAAGAGGTTGGTCAAAGCAACGGGAGAAAGTCGTGACCAAAGAGGTGGTCGAACTATGGGGTGGTCCTAGGAGGAGGTCCGCGGAGGAGGTCTGAGAAGGAGGTCTGAGGAGGCTCATAAAGGCAAAGGAGGTCTGTTCCACAGGTGGTCTTTGCAAAAAGACCAGAAGTCTTGACCACATAGGGTGGTCGTGACAAAATAGGGTGGTCTTTGCAAAAGATCGGAGGTCATGACCACATAGAGTGGTCGTGATAAAGAGGGTGGTCTTTGCAAAGGACCAGAGGTCATGGCCACATAGAGTGGTCATGACAAAAGCGATGGTCTTTGCAAAAGACCACGGGAAGGTCCCTAAGGATAAGGGGTCTGAGGAAAGGGAGCTCTAGGGAGGTCAAAAGATAAGGAAAAGGTGCGACAAACCAGGACCACACGATCAAGATCGGGTGGTTCTCTTAACTAAACGTTCGGATCACTCGAGCGCGCTTGTCGGAGCCACCCAAACTCAATCGGACGCACCTCAATGCAAGGAACATTCGAACCACGCGACGTCTCCTCGGGATCGTACCATCTATCCAAGATCTAACGGTCTGAGAGGGAAGGCGCGCGTGAGTCTGGACTTAAGGGAGGTCCAGAGAAGGAGGTTTCAACGGACAAGATACAAAGGGAAAAGGTCCAACGGAGGAGATCCCAAAAAGAGGTCTAAGGAGGCCCTAAGCGCCATGATGGACCCAAAGGAGGTCTGGCGGTTAGGATCGACGAGGAGGTCTCAACGGCCAAGATCTAACAAGAGGAGGTTCAAAAGACTAGAAGGAGAGGAGTTCAAGCGAGTGGGCGGTCCACGTGAGGAAACTAACTCAATATCGAGTTTCGAGGAATCAAAGGGTTTGAAACACAAACTGATCTTAAAACAACTCGAGGTGGTTACGACCTAAAGGAGGTCGAGAACCAGAAGAGGTCCTAACAAGGAAGGGGTCCAACACAAAGGAGGTCCAAACACGGGAGGTCGGGACCGGGGAGGAGGTCGAGAAGAAAAACTAGGTGAGGAGCACACAGGCAATCAAACAAAGAAGGAGCCAAAAGCCAAAGAACACCAAAGAACTCGACCAAAGAACAAAGAGCTAATTGACATTAATTGAAGTTAGGTTAGTTCAAGTTAAACCTCAATATTTCCAAAGTTCCAAGTTAAGCTTGAGCAAACCAATAAACCGAATGGTTCCTTTTTGTTTTGAAGCGGCAAGAACTCCAAGACAAGCGGGACGTTACACCCAAACCTCTAAGTAGCGGCGAGAAGTTCCTCCCCCTTTTGCCATCCTCTGACCAAACCCACCACCGTAGTAGTCTTGGTTTTGTCTCTCTCATTGATTTATAATTTCTTCTTTGCGGCTAACGAGTGCTAGCTTGTCCTCTTATTCTGTGATGTGTTGTCTCGGACTTGGTGCGACTTGGTTTTGTCTCTTATCTTCTAATTTCTTGCTACGACCAGCAGTGCTAGCTTCTCCTATTGTTCCAATTTGTAACGCGCATCCACGGAAAAACTCAGCAAGTTATCCTCTGTTGTTTATGGTTCTGATGTTACGACCCGTTTTTTAAAAAAATGTTGCGATCGTCGAAAAAATGTTGCGACCGATGAAAAAAATGTTGTATCCTGTTTTTTGGTATGTTGCGACCCGTTGAAAAAAAATATTGCGACACGTTGAAAAAATGTTGCATCTTGTTTTTTGATATGTTGCAACTTGTTAAAAAAAATATTGTGACTCAAGTTCTCTCCTAATGATTCTATTTTTTGATGTTGTGTTTGCCGTTGTAAGATCGAGGAGGCCGACTAGAGGGGGTGAATAGGTGGTTTTAAAAACTTCTTTGGCTAAAACGGAGTTTTAATGCGGAATTGTAAATCAATTAGGTTTTGCACAATTCAAACCTAAATCAACTAGTCTTTACAAAGTGCACCAACAAAGATAAGCCTCTGACAATGATAGCAATCATACGAACACAACTAAGCAATTTAATTTTATAAATGTAAATTGCAATAGAGTAAAGCACAAGAGATCAAACCAAAATGAAGCGATGATGTTTTACTGTGGTGCTCGAGAGACTTGCGGT
The DNA here is from genome assembly GCA_036346255.1 of Ampelocalamus luodianensis. Taxonomy (NCBI): domain Eukaryota; kingdom Viridiplantae; phylum Streptophyta; class Magnoliopsida; order Poales; family Poaceae; genus Ampelocalamus; species Ampelocalamus luodianensis. Next base: position 30,111,517 of record CM070635.1, on the reverse strand, counting down.
CTCTCATAATCCACGTTGAGGTAAGCCCAAACCAATTGGACCGGCTCCACAAATTAAGCTAACACCTCAGAGTAAGTCCAACCACTTGGACCGGTTCCAAAATGAACCAACACCTCAATCTACTCGGGTTGCTCATCCTCCACTCTGGAGATGGCGAGCATCAAACCACTCATAAACCGTCGGGTCTTCTCACAACCTTCTTTGAGAAGATCACGGTGCCTGATGCCTCCACGCCGTCTAGGTGTCGGTAAACATCAAGAGAAACAAGTCGAATACTCTCACTTGAACTAATCAAGTGTCTAAACTCAATGGATACACAATCTACTACCTAAGGCAACACTTGCACTTAGGATTTTCCTCTCAAAGCTTACTAAGTACAACACATGTACAAAAGAGAGGAGAGAGCTTGCTATTAGCTCAAAGGAATGTATATGGCACCGTAACCTCAGCGACAACGGCAACTCCCACAACCGTCCAAGGTGGATATTTATAGCCCACACACAAAAACTAGTGTTGGGACCAAAGACAAAAATGAATCGACAAATGCGGTATCTCTGCCGTTCAAGACCGGTATTATCGATCTACTCAACGGCTATAAAACTAGCCATTAGACACATAGGACAAGCCAAACGAGAAAACACATTCTCTGAAAAAACATACAGCTCGATAGAATCGGTACTACAGCCATCTTGATATCTTGCAAAACAAATGCGGTCATCCGCTCCACAAAGAGAGCAAGTACATATGACCCTAACTTAGGGTTTGTATTTCAAATGTAAAATTTTGAGGAGAAATAAAAACTTTTGTTATCTCATCAAATCATTTGGAAGTTTTCCAAATTTTCCCTAGCAATTTCCATTTTCTAGAATTAAATTCTTGTGAATGGAAATGGTTGTCAGCAAATTCTTAGCTTTCAAACTTGTGATCATCCTCTGAAATTATTTTTCCTATCATCTTGACCATCCTAGCTTCCTCCCTGAATTATTTCACAATTTTTAGATTTTATTTGCTATTTCAAATGCCCAAGTCAAACCAGTTTAGAAATCTGGTCAAACCTCTGGACAGCAGCTTGTGAATTTTATTGGGAGAAATCTAGTGCATGAAAACTCCTGGAAAAATTACACAAGGTTTCCCTCTTTTCCAGTAAGCTCCCATAAAAATTTCAGAATTTTTGGAGCTCAGGAGCTACCTCTAAAAATTCCCAAAACCCTCTCTGTCTTTCTAATTCAAATATGAAATCACTGTTCCTCGGGTTCACACCCCACTTGGGCTCGAGTCCGACCGCACCTAATGGACTCGGTCGCACCGCCTGGATTGCCGTCGCGAGCCGATGGTGTCGGCCGTCCGATGAAGATCGAGCGGTCCACACTACTCATCTCGTCGACTGTCAGAATGCACACACGATCTCGGCCGTCCATCTCGATCCAACGATCGGCGCGTTCTGATCGAGTCAAACCATCTAAGCGTGCTGCACGGACCCGACTCGAGCAGCTTTGCCGTCGGCGGCGTGTGGGCCCTCCTTGTCGATATCTCCTCGTCTTCAACGCGGCTCGCCGAGTTCGGCGCAAGTCGCATGCGTGCCACGCGACTCGTCGGCGCCACGTCGTGGGCGCGTGTCCCTCTCGGAGAATCGCGAGTCCATCTACCCCACGAGACCATCCATTCTCCTTCGCGTCCATTCGTACTTTCTCCGCCCAAATTTCCTTCTCGGCGGAGAAGAACCGAGTGTAAGCGCCGCGTGTCGAGCCACCCTCGAGCGCGGCGCGCCATTGTGATCCTTGCTCGCGCGCCTCCATTTTGCCCGGCCGGATCATTGTCGTGCCTTTGTTTCACGAAGCAAGTTCATCGTCTCGACTCCGGTGATCTTGGTCTGTAAGCCTTACGGCGTTCTAGTGATATCATGCCTCGGCGTTTGGTCCCTTAGGATCGCCTTGATCCACGAGTCTAATGGAGGTCTTGTTTTGTTCTTTGGTGCATCACCGGTAGCGCGACCAGTTCTTCTCGGGCTCGGTATTTCGCGCGCGGTGATTCCGGCCGCCTTAGACCTCCTTCGTCGGCATTATGCGGGCGTATCCTTCACGGAGGCGTGGCGATCCGTGGCGCACCTTCGGTCTTCTCAAGCTCGCGGCGTCTTCTCGCGACACCGCATCTTCTTCTCGCCTCAGTTCGCCGTCGGCTCGCGTGGCATCCTCGAGTCGGTCACCGTCATCAAGTTTGCGAGGTCTTTGCGAACACGAAGGCATAACTCACTCATACGAGACCTCACGGTTCCGCGAAACGATCGTGCGACGCGCACGCCGTCCCGTGGTCGCGGGTGAGCGCCGCAACATTAGGTCTAACCCTACTCTTTAGTGCTAATCATCTTTTAGTCGTATCAGCGACTTGTGGGCCCTCTCTATTAATCGCGTTTAGGAAATCCTTTAATCCAACGTTATGTAATTCTCTAGTCATTGCCGTGTGGGTCCATCTTGTCATTGGTGGTTGTGCGACTTTGATATCGTTTTCTCTGTTGGGAGCGTATTTCTCTATGAGTATAAGTTAGGAGTGCACTTTGATAAGTCAAAGGCGTATTCTTAGAATCGCCTTGGCGTCACCTTAAGCCGTGGCAGTCGGTGACTCGATCGGCGCCCTCGCGAGCAGTGTATCGATGGCTATGGCTAGGCGGTTGTCGGTAGGAAAAGGTTTAAATGCTTTAGAATTTACGAAATGGTTTTACTGTTGCCTTTGTCAAATCATTTAAGCTTAGAAAATTCATAACTAATTCAATTTTTATCTTAATCGCGTGAATCGGTCTTTGTTAATTTTCATTTTAAATGTATTATTTACTAAAATTAGTTTCAATCTTGCCTCTGTTAGCAAAAATCTGTTAAATGATTAAATGATGTGTTATGCATTTTCCAAAATTAGAAAGTTCGTATCTTTTTCAATAATTGTCCAAATCGATAAATCAATTCGTAAATTTTCATTTTAGTGCACTAATTATCGGGATAGATTTTAGATCTGTTCTGTTATTAAAATTTTGCTAAGTATTTAACTAGTGCTTTAATGTGTATGTTAGCTTAGGAAATTGCTAGAAAATTCATCACCACTTCAAATAATTATTTCCCTCTCTCTAAAATATGTTAGAACCCTTAGGTTCTTGTGTGAGTTTTGGAATGTTTTGTTGTTGTTGTATGTTTGAGTTTGGTGGTGTTATTCGTTCTTATTCATTGTTTTGTTCAATCGTTAGGCTTGATATTTGCGGTAACCACGAGCGACCCTCACAACAAATTGAGCAACAGCGACCGGGCAAGCGATTTGATCATTTTTATCCCGTATTTTAAGGTCTAATATTTTGTTTCAATGTATGTATGCATCGCTTATTTTGTGTTAAATTGGTTAGTTAAACCTTTAGATGCATAATCGTAGGTAAATATTTGTCCTCTACTACTGAGCCTAGGTTATTTCTTTGTGATTAGAGTTATTTGGATGAACTCTCGTCATTAGTAGATCTGAGTTCGATTGCTTAGCCATGTAGCTACCGGTAGATTTGGGCGATCATCGACTTAGTCGATGATCTTGATCTATAAAATTATTCTTGTTCTTATATTCCATTTCGTGCTATGTTAATTGCAAAACTAAAACTGAAAACAAAAATGATTTAGGCGGGCACAATGGTAAGGTTGGTGTGATCTGTTGGGTGTGGTGGAAAGGTGCCGGGTCAATTAAGGACCGAACATCTTGTGAGTACATTATCCGAGCATTTGGCGTGCTAACCACACTAGAGGTATGGGACCTCTCTTGACCTAGTACTTTGGCGTGTATTGGCTCCGGTCGCGAGGAGGTCGCGGGAGGGATGGAGGTGGGAGCATGGTAGTTGTCAGAAAAGCTTTATCACGAGTGGGTAGTTGTCTTTCGGCTTTACCATGTAGCGTATGGATTTCTATCCATCTGAGCGGCTCGTAGTTAATACACAATATTGGAAAAAGTCTCGTAGGACTTAGTTGTGCCGGCATACCTTACGAGTGTGCTTCGGCAAAAGCGATGCGAAGTGTGGGTGCAGTGGTACACCTGCGGGGTTAAAAACTATTCGAATAGCCTCGTCTAGGTGATGGACACGCTTGGTAAGCTTATCAAGAGTTAGACTACAACATTTAAATTAAAACTTGATGGGTGATGCGAATGCGGGATTCGTGCTATTGTTGGAGTGACTATTGGGATAGTCACTTCTAGGTTGTTTATCTTTCTCTTTTGTTATTATTATCTTTCTTGTTATTTCAATATTAAAAGCAATTGCAAACTTGCCTTCAAAGCTGTATTATATTATTGCAAATGAAAATTGGCTTTATGCAAATGAAACATATGGCCTCCACCAAACAAGCTGCATGTAGCATATGAGCAGTGCGCTAGTTCACACGTCGATCTTGCGGGTACAAAGACAATCTTTGTACTCGGTGCTTTGCTTAATGTTTTGTTGCGGAGGAAGAAGGTGAGCCCCAAGGGCCTCACTTACGTGGCTGTGTTGCCGTTTCGTGGGCGACTAGACTTGGCGGTCGGTCGGATGCCTTGTGGGTTGGAGGCACGCGATTGGCTTTGTCTATAGCCATCTTATGACACTTTGCTTCATTGTCGTTCTTGTTTATTTGTGTATCTTGGCACATCGGCCTTTGCACCTAATAACTCTACTATTTGTTTATCTTTCGTTTGGTAGTGTGGTGTTTGGACTCTATGTTTGGAATGGAGTTGATGTCTAATTTTGTAACAAGGTGTGTATCTTGCTTTAGGGAAGTATACATATCTAGAGATCAATTTATTTGATTTGTAATGCTACGACCGGTGGTTGGTTAAGCATTACAAGCCAAATAAATTGGGGTCCTCTAAAAGTTGGTATCGAGCCATTACGACAGTAACAACCCAAGCATAGTCGTCCTTAGGATATTTTGAAAAAGCTTATTTTCAAATTATAAAAAGGTTTATGAAAACCTAGGCAAATTCTCAGGTTTTACACCTTATCTATCTTAGCCTTCTACTCTCATCTTACTCTAATTTGAGTTTAAAAACTTGGTTTCTCTCTTTCCTTTCAAAAGATAGTTATGCGTCGGTTAAATTAGTTTTGGGAGAACCATGAAGTTTAATCCAACTAAAACTTGTGGGGATAATAGGGTAAGATGTAAAGTGAGTAGTTATGTGTTTGATTTTCTTTGTTTGGACTTTACCTGTTATGTGTTTGTTTTGGGGCTGTTTTGGTGAATTTTGGGCTTTCTTGCTCTTAGATTTATTGTTAACTTGTCTTAGTGAAGCAGGATGGTGGGAGAGCAGCGTGGCGATCGCGAGGCTGGTCATGATGAGGAGCTTCCCCTCCTCAGACCATGGTGAGGTGCTCGCTCGGTCGGCGAAACCGCATGGACAGACAGCGTATCTTGGAGGTTATTGCTAGGAATACCTCCACTCCTGCCGGTGGTGGCGGCCACCGGACTTCGCGGGGACTTGCGAGTTCCTCCGTACCACGACCGCCGACTTTCTCCGCTCACGAGGACCCTCTCGATGCGGATGATTGGCTGCGCATGGTTGAGCGAAGCTCAACATAGCTCGATGCGAGCACGGGATAAGACACTCTTCGCATCCCACGGCGAGGCGCGGCACTCTCATGGTGGGAGAACTATCTCGCCATGCGACGCGAATGTGTGGTCGCATGGGAGGAGTTGGTCGACTTTCGTCGAGCCCACATCTCCGATGGCACGATGAAGCTGAAGAAGAAAGAATTCCTCGCGCTCAAGCAAGGCGCAAATCGTGACGAGTATCTATCGAGTTTAATCATCGCTCGTTATGCTCGGGAGGTGGCCTCGAGATGAGGCTAGCGGGAGAAGTTTATGGATGGCTTGTCAGGAGGCTGCGAGACAAGCTATCTATTGTGGACTTCTCGACTTTCGAGCCTTGGTAGATAAGGCCATTGTTCTTGAGCATAAGGCAAAGGCCTGGCGAGTCTATAGCGCAAATGGGGCGCATCGGTCTACTCACACCGGCCTCACTCATCCCGGGCGGGCTAGCACGAGGCCCGTTCCTTTGCTCCACCGGCGCGAGGCCATCTGCACCAGCTCGCCCACCGCGGGCGTGTTTCGACCACGTGCGCTGCGATCCAGCAGGCAGTGGCCTCGCAATCCGGCGGCGAGGTTACTTGTTTTATTGCCACAACAAGGGCCACTCGCCAGCGCTTGCCCTCGAGTGTTGCGATGCCCCTCGTCCTAATGGAGGGCGCGGGCGAGTGGTCACCCACGACGAGAAGATTATCGAGAAGACCGAGTGCGGCGGTGTCGAGTCAACCACCTTTGGTGAGGAGGCTCGGGGCGCGGATGTCGTGATGGGTACACTTCTTGTTAATTCTCGTCTGCTGCGGTATTATTTGATTACGACGCCGCATTCTTTATTTCAAGATCATTTGCTACGGCTAGTGGTCTTCCTTGTGTTCCTTTGGGGATTACTTTGCTCATCCGCTCTCGAAATTCGGAAATGAGGCGATTCTGATGTCGGGATGTTCCTATCATAGTCAAAGGTGGGATTTTGGCAAATCTTATTACGCTCGATTCGACAAATGCGGATGTGATTCTTGGCATGGATTGGTTGTCCCAACACTTGGGGCAAATCGATTGTGCGGGAAGATTGTCTATCTCACCGACCCTTGAGGCGGCGTGGATTTTCGCGCGGCTACGGGGCCACATCTATGTGCATTAGAGCGAAGCTTGACCTTGCGGTCGGGATGTTCCCATAGTATCGACTTTGAGGATGTTTTCTGATGATTTACAGGATGCCTCGGTTCGAGATCTGGAGTTTGTCATCGAGTTCTTTGCCGTCGCCCCTATCTCGAAAGCGCGTGTCGGATGCCTCCCAATGGTGGAGGAATTGAAGAAGCAATTAGGTGAGCTTCAAGCAAAGGGTTTCATCCGTCCTAGCTCATCTCCTTGGGGTTGTCGGTGCTCTTTGTGAAGAAGAAGGACAAGACTTTGCGCATGTGTGTTGATTACCGTCCTCTCAACGAGGTGGCGGTGAAGAACAAATATCCTTTGCCCGCATCGATGATCTGTTTGATCGATTGGTGGAGCCAGTGTTCTCAAAGATTGATTTGAGAATGGGGTACCATCAGTCGAATCGAATCGGAGGATATTCGAAGATGGCTTTCACTACTCGTTATGGTGCATGCAGTACACCGTCATGTCTTCGGTTTAACCAATGCTCGACTTTGTTCATGAACTTAATGAATTCAGTTTTCATGGAGTTTTGGATAAATTTGTGGTGGTCTTCGTTGATGATATTCTTATTTACTCCAAGAATGAAGAAGAGCATCTTGAGCATCCGAAGATAGTGTTGGGCAAGTGCGGGAGCACCAACTATATGCAAAGTTTAGCAAATCACGAGTTACGGTTGAAGGAAGTAGCATTCTTGGGCCATGTTCTTTCGGTGGAGGCATAGTTGTGGATCGGCAAGGTCGGCGATGTTCTATCTTGGGGTCATTGAAGTCGATCAGCGATGTGCGGAGTTTTCTTGGTTTAGCGGGTTACTACGCGCTTTATCGAGAAATTCTCCAAGATCGCAAAGCCGATGTTGAATTGCTCAAGAAGGACAAGAAGTTTGTGTGGTCCTCTGCTTGTGATGAGCTTTCGGGAGCTCAAGGCGATTGACTTCAGCCCATCCTTACTCTTCTGATATCCACAAGAGCTTGATATTTATTGCGATGCCTCTCGTCGAGGGCGGGATGTGTTCTTATGCGGGAAGGCAAGGTAGTTGCCTATGCATCGAGCGATTGAGACCTCATGAGCTCAACTATCCCACCCATGATCTAGAGCTTCTGCTTTGGGTTCATGCACTCAAGATTTGCGGCATTATCGATCGGTAACATTGTGAGGTGTATTCGATCACAGAGTTTGAAATACTTGTTCACTCGGCGGATCTGAACCTCGAGCGAGAGGAGATGGTTGGAATTGATCAAATATTATGACATGGGTATTGATATCACCGCAAGGCCAATGTGGTTCTTTGATGCACTTAGCGAAAGGTGTATTGCAATACTTTGATGATCCAGAGCGACAACTTGCACTTCTTGCGAGTTTGGCGTCTCAACTTGGGTTTGGTTGAGCATGGTTCCCTTCTTTGCCTTGGTTGTGCAACCAACCTTGGTGGATCAAGTCAAGGCATCACGGCGATCGGATGGCGGTGTGAACGAGATCAGCGAGAATATCAAGGATGGGATAGCGGTGTTTCTCGGAAGATGAGCATGGTGTTGTGTGGTTTGGGCGGCGCCTCGTGGTTCCAAAGGTTCGGAATTACGGGATTTGATTCTCGGGAAGCCCATGATTCCCCCTTGTCTATTCACCCGGGGCTACCAAGATGTACCAAGATCTGCGGCGAGGTTACGGTGGACTCGCATGAAGCGCGAGATTGCGGGTTCGTTGCGGATCGGGCGTATGTTGTCACGTGAAGGCCGAGCATCGGCGTCGGCGAGTCTCCTCCGGCCCTTGCCTATACGAGTGGAAGTGGGATTCCGTTGGTATGGACTTCATCAACTGGTTTGCCGTGCTTCTTCGGGAAGGATGCTATCGGGTGGTTATTGACCGATTGACAAAAGTAGCACATTTTACGCTGGTGCGTCACCGCCCTCGGCGTTAGTAAATTGGCGGACCTCTACATATCGCATTGTGAGTTTGCATGGTGTGCCACGAGCGATGGTGTCGAATCGTGGCTCTGTTCACCTCTCGGTTTTGGCATAGTGCGGGGAAGCCATGGGGACCCGTCTTTCTTCAGCTCGACCTATCATCCTCGAATGAGATGGTCGATGAGGCGGAGTCAACGGTGCTTGAAGATATGCTCGTGCTTGTGTTCTTTCCTATGGGAAGAATTGGGAGAAGTGCCTACCACTTGCAGGGTTCTCCTACAACAACGGCTTCGAGGCTAGTCTCGGTATGGCACCATTTGAGGCCTTGTATGGCGCGTCACGAACCCCATTGGCGATGCGGCGGGAAAAGACGGTTCTTTGGCCCGATTCAATCAATGAGCGGAAAGTCAAGTGCGATCGATTCGTGAGCACTTGCGGCGTAGCTCGATCGAGCGAGAAGAGCTATGCGGATCGGCGTCGCCGTGAGCGAGATTTCGGCCAATGACTTTGTGTATCTCAAAGTCTCACCTCTGAAGGACATCGTCGTTTCGGTGTCAAGAACAAGCGGCTCCTCGATATGTCGGGCGTATCGCATCATCAAGAAAGTGGGAGCTGTTGCATACAAGTTAAATTGCCGGCTACACTTGAGGGTGCATGATGTTTTCCATGTATCGCAATTGAAGAAGTGCCTCGAGTTCCCATTGAGAGCGCCATTAGAAAATATCGATGTGCAAGGAGATCTGTCTTATCGTGGCGCCCGTTCGTATCCTCGAAGAAGTGAGCGAAGAACAAGGAACCGTGTGATCAAGTTCCTTAAAGTTCGATGGTCGAATCACTCAGGATGAAGCCACTTGGGGCGGAAGATCATCTCGGCGATTACCCATCCTTCTTCTCGGTGATCGAATCTGGGCGAGATTCTGTAAGGGGAGATTTGTAACAGCCCTAACTTAGGGTTTGTATTTCAAATGTAAAATTTTGAGGAGAAATAAAAACTTTTGTTGTCTCATCAAATCATTTGGAAGTTTTCAAATTTTCCCAAATTTTCTAGAATTAAATTCTTGTGAATGGAAATGGTTGTCAGCAAATTCTTAGCTTTCAAACTTGTGATCATCCTCTGAAATTATTTTCCTATCATCTTGACCATCCTAGCTTCCTCCCTGAATTATTTCACAATTTTTAGATTTTATTTGCTATTTCAAATGCCCAAGTCAAACCAGTTTAGAAATCTGGTCAAACCTCTGGACAGCAGCTTGTGAATTTTATTGGGAGAAATCTAGGGCATGAAAACTCCTGGAAAAATTACACAAGGTTTCCCTCTTTTCAGTAAGCTCCATAAAAATTTCAGAATTTTTGGAGCTCAGAGCTACCTCTAAAAATTCCCAAAACCCTCTCTGTCTTTCTAATTCAAATATGAAATCACTATTCCTCGGGTTCAAACCCCACTTGGGCTCGAGTCCGACCGCACCTAATGGACTCGGTCGCACCGCCTGGTTGCACCGTCGCGAGCCGATGGTGTCGGCCGTCCGATGAAGATCGAGCGGTCCACACTACTCATCTCGTCGACTGTCCGAATGCACACCGATCTCGGCCGTCCATCTCGATCCAACGATCGGCGCGTTCTGATCGAGTCAAACCATCTAATTGTCTTTGCACGGACCCGACTCGAGCGCTTTGCCACCGTCGGCGGCGTGTGGGCCCTCCTTGTCGATATCTCCCTCGTCTTCTCGCGGCTCGCGAGTTCGCTGCAAATCGCATCGTGCCACGCGACTCGTCGGCCGCCACGTCGTGGGCGCGTGTCCCTCGGAGAATCGCGAAGTCCATCTACCCCGAGACCATCCATTCTCCTTCGCGTCCATTCGTACTTTCTCGCCCAAATTTCCTTCTCGTGGGAGAAGAACCGAGTGTAGCGCCGCCGTATCGGGCAGCCCTCGAGCGCGGCGCACCATTGTGATCCTTGCTCGGCGCGCCTCCATTTTGCCCGGCCGGATCATTGTCGTGCCTTTGTATCACGAAGCAAGTTCATCGTCTCCGCCTCCGGTGATCTTGGTCTGTAAGCCTTACGGCGTTCTAGTGAGTATCATGCCTCGGCGTTTGGTCCCTTAGGATCGCCTTGATCCGCGAGTCTAATGGAGGTCTTGTTTTGTTCTTTGGTGCATCAGGAGTAGCGCGACCAGTTCTTCTCTGGGCTCGGTATTTACGCGCGCGGTGATTCGGCCGCCTTAGACCTCCTTCGTCGGCATTATGCAGGCGTATCCTTCACGGAGATGTGGCGATCCGTGGCGCACCTTCCGGGTCTTCTCGAAGCTCGCGGCGTCTTCTCGCGACACGCATCTTCTTCTCGCCCCGTTCGCCGTCATTTCGCCGGCGGCATCCTCGAGTCGGTCACCGTCATCAAGTTTGCGAGGTCTTTGCGAACTGAAGGCATAACTCACTCGCCACGAGACCTCACGGTTCGCGAAACGATCGTGCGGCGCGCCACGTCCCGTGGTCGCCGGTGAGCGCCAGGCAACATTAGGTCTAACCCTACTCTTTAGTGCTAATCATCTTTTAGTCAGTATCAACGACTTGTGGGCCCTCTCTATTAATCGCGTTTAGAAATCCTTTAATCCAACCGTTATGTAATTCTCTTAGTCGCGCCATGTGGGTCCATCTTTGTCATTGGTGGTTGTGCGACTTTGATATCGTTTTCTCTGTTGGGAAGCGTATTTCTCTATGAGTATAAGTTAGGAGTGCACTTTGATAAGTCAAAGCGTATTCTTAGAATCGCCTTCGACGTCACCTTAAGCCGTGGCAGTCGGTGACTCGATCAGCGCCCTGCGCGAACCAGCGTATCGATGGCTATGGCTAGTTGGTTGTCGGTAGGAAAAGGTTTAAATGCTTTAGAATTTCGAAATGGTTTTACGTTTGTTGGACCGAAAAGCGACTAGAGGGGTGAATAGGAGCACGAACTCTTTTCTCCCAAATTGAATTCAATCGAATCTCACTCCAATAGCTATGAAAGCTATGAAGATCAATCAATCATGCAATGGAAGACTTGTATTGAATCAACTCAAAACCCCAAAGTAAAATCAACACAAAAGCAAAACACGAAGACAGGCGATCGACTTTGTCACGAGGCGGTCGGGCCGGTCGGTGAAGCGATCGAACCGATCCAGCGATCGAGACCGATCGGCGGTCGGGCCGTTCCCTCGGCGGTCGGACCGATTTCACGGAGAGTCGGACCTCTCGTTCGATGAGCGATAAAAACAGCCCGACAAACGAAGCGCAAATTGATCAAACTTTTGATTCGTGCGTCCAAACTTCGTGAAACTTGACACACAACTTCCTAAGGATGTCGGGAACCTATTCCAAGCAACAATTGTGATAATTCTTGCTCGAGTTCAGACCTTTTACCGTTTGGCGAAGTTAGGTCAAAAGCGAGTGGCAAAATATGATCTTAAGACTTGCGTGGGTGATTGATGATCTTGATGATCCTAGATGTATTCTCACCGTCACACAAGCTAAATCACGTTAAGAAACTAAGCAATAACTCGCGGATCAAACAAAGACTCAATTCAACAAAGAAAAAGAAAGCACATGAACTCACTTTTGAAGAAACTTTCTTTGGATTGATTTGATGCAGTTCTGACCACTCCATCAATGGATGGCAAAGACTCAATACATGAGCACGAAATCAAATCCAACTCTCAAGAACCTAACCTCGCTCCTCCTCTCCCTAAGCAAATTAGGGTTTCAAAAACAATGAAAGGTCGGAGGGTGCTGCCACCTCCCTCCTCTATTTATAGTGGAGGCTTAGGGTTTCTAATAGAGTCTCCTAATGGGCTCCGTTAAGGCCCAAAACAAGCGGGTGACACACGCCGCGCATTTTAAAGCGCCGTGTTCATGTTGTGCGGCTTCGCTCGCTCTCCATACGTGTAGGTTGATCCAACGGCTCTCATCATGTCGGCAAGTCTCTCCCATCCGGCTCCCACGAAACCACCATGGCACTTGCAGGCCCGGTGCGCTTGATTCAACGATCGCCCGCCGCGCGTTCGGTCACCTTTGTCCATCTTGCACCATACTTGAGTCAATGACTTCACGGCATCGTCGATCGTTTTGAACCTCGCTCTCCAAGCCTAGTCCGATCATCCTCGCCGTTGACCGTCGTTGACCACCAAGCAACTGCACAACAATAGACAAGCAAATCGAATTAGAGCGGGTTCTTCACAACTTGACCCACGTTAGTCAAAACATGCATCATGCAACACATATGCTATGAAATCCACGAACTTGACCTAACAAGCAACCATCGTCGCCACCACGGCGGCGGCGTAAATGGCAGTCGGACCGCTTGACCTTGGCGGTCGGCCGCCACCATGATCGGCCTTGTGAAGGCGGTCGCCGCCACAAGGACTTAGCCGAAATTTCAACGCTGAAATCCATAACCTCTCGGAAATTTAAAGCGAATAGAACTTTTGTTGGAAGCTCCAAAATTATGAGACCAAGTGCGGTAGAATCTCCTCACTTGCCTACACCCTCTATTTTTGGCCCGACCTCAAACTCCAAGGTCACTCAACTTGCCGGTCCGACCGCTCAGCGAGCGCGGTCGGACCGCTACCAAATCGGTCGGACCGCCCGACTGGCGGTCGGACCGCCGACACAATTCACGAGGCATGGGCGGTCGGCGCCACGAGCGATCGACCGCTGAGACTGACGAGACACGAACTTTGCGAAAACTTCGTGTTTAGCAAACCTTCAGCGTCATTGCCAATTGACACATCATCCTAAGATCATGAGCATATCCCCATGATATCCACAATCTCCCCTTGATGATCACATTGGCAATTCCCAACAAATGCAAGTTTTGAAGTTTGAAAAGTAAAAACTCAGCGTTTTTAGCAAAGGCACAACTTGGTCCATATGCAAGAAAGCAATGAAAATGACCAAGTGGCTTGAATAGCATCGGCAAGTGAGATAAGGCAAAAGAAAGCAAAAAGCTTCAATTTCCAAAGAAGAGTCAAAAATCTCACTTAAGGTCCATATGAAAGAACAATTGTTCAAAATGACCTTTGATCATGGTGAGGCTCAAGAATTGCAATTCAAGTTCGGAAGAGCAATAAGACCATAAGAATGCAAATAAGAAACTCCCCTCACTATGATCCTCAAATTTGAGAAAATTTCAAATTCTCCAATTTTCTCCCTCTTTGTAAAACTTTTAAATCCTCTCCCCTTACACATTTTGAAATATCTTCTCCCCTTTGACAATGGAGTCATCAAGGAAACACGCCTTCCTCTCGTTCGGAGATAACAAATGCGAGAATGAGGAAAAAGCATAAGAAGGAGCATGCATGAAATGCAATGGGTAACTTCATATTTTGTATTTTTCAATTTTGGATTACAAGAAGCTTTGGAGATTACCCAAGAGAACAAGCTAGCATCTCAAATTTTGCATAAACACCATATCGGCTGAATGCGCTAGCAAGATCATGATAAGACATATATAACAAAGCTAAAGCAAGAAGGCTCAATATAAAGCAATGAATTTTAGCATTTTAAGCAAAGTTTCAAATCTAGCAAGTTCATCAACAGAGATCCTAAAATGGCTGGCCATGTCAAAATGTCAATGTGAGACAAAGAAGCTAACAAAGACCACATTAAGAGACAAACAAGTCCTAAATTGAATTATTTTGCTCAAATTGTCTCAACAGCCCATTTTCATGATTTTCATTTGCAAAGGAATATTGAAGTTGATGAAAGGTATATCTTAGTGAAGAAGATCTGGACTAGGAGCCATCCACAAACTCTTCCTAAGCTTCTACCCATTTGAAAATTCATTTTCTTATCCACGTGCTAGATCTCAAGCCTTGCCGCGACCATCTTAAGCACAAAAGCTTAAAGAATGATCTAGGTCATCCAAAACTCCCCACGAGTTCATGCCTAGTGCTATGGCAAGCCGTCTCATGAGAAAGAATTGGTGAGATCAGTTTTTCGCACAAAGAGACCTCCCTTTTTTTGTTCACAAGAGCGATTTAGATTCTCAAAAGAACAAGCTCAAGTAATGATCAATACTAGATTCAAGAGCTAACACACTTAATTTTGTGGGGCCAATGTCATAAAGGAGCACTAATTGCGCAACTAGCTAAAACATCCACAAATTGCGATTTTTAGTTCAAGTTGTCTTAAAGTTCTAGCTCATTCGACAAAGACTTAGCTACACATGTGAAAGCATGATAATTCTAGCAAGTCAAGGAACTAGACATGGCATTGAGCGAATTGAAATACTAAAAGCTCAAGCAGGGTAATAAGCAAAGCTTCATCAATTTTAAAAGACAAGCGAGAAAACATATAACAATGCATCTTTTGGTTTTCATATGAATGCGGTATGAAACAATGAAATACACACAAACTAAAAGATCAAAAGAACAAAAGAAGATCAAGAAAGATCAAATGAACAAGGTAAAAGCAGAAAAGATCAAACTCCCCTCAAACCAAACCGTGGGATAAATTACCCTAACTCACTTCTCAAGGTGGCAAACCTAGTTGGATCTAAAGGCTTGGGAGGATATCGATAGCGAGCCTCGGACTCCACGAAATGTAGCACAATATCACCCTTCTCGACATGATCTCTAAGAAAGTGATAGCGAATGTCTATGTGCTTGGTCTAGAGTGTTGCACGGGTTTTTAGCAATGTTAATCGCGAAGTGTTATCACGAGAAAGAGGAACACTATCAAAGCCAACCCAAAATCCTTAGAGTGGACACCATCCACAAAATCGACTCTGACAACTAGCGGCGGCTACATATTAGACCAATGATGGATTGTGCAACAGAAGATTGCTTCCTAGAAGACCAAGAGACAAGAGAAGTGCCTAGGAAGTGACAAGTGCACGAGGTACTCTTCCTATCTAGCCAAACGACCATAAAATCAGAATCGAAAACCCCGAATGGACAAGGGCGGCGGCGGGAATACCAAATGCCATCGGAGGGTAGAGTGTAAATACACGAAGATCGTTTATGACTGGCGATGGGAAGTCCTCGGAGGCGCTGAAACCTCGCCGCGAGCGGGCCAGAAGTGGATGTCGGTCTTGAGGCCGTCAGTGCAGAAGGAGCCAATCATCTTTGCGGTACTCGCGTTGATCCATGGCTTCTCCTTCCTCATCTGGATCCAAAGCGATCGAAGTCGCCATGGGAGTGGCGATCGACTTGCGATCACCATCTCGGCGCTTGGCGGATCCTTGGTGTGCCGTCGATGGATGAATATCCCTTCCTTGCATTGCTTGATTTGAAGCCCAAAGTAGTTGAGTTCTCCCATCATACTCATCTCAAATTCCTGGACATGGTCTCGAAAAAAGTGGAAACAAGAGCATGAGAAGAACCACCAAAGATAATATCATCTACATAAATCGAGCAAGCGGGAAGTCATTGCCACGCCTAAGGATGAGCAGGTCTTGTCTACCTTACCCATCTCAAAATCATTCTTAAGCGAGAAGGTCTTAAGTCTATCATACCATGCTCTAGGGCTTGCTTAAGACCATACAAGGCTTTGGATAGCTTGAAAACATGATGTGGATGCTTGGGATTCTCAAAGCACAGGGTTGTCTAACATACACTTCCTCCTCTATAAAACCATTCAAAAGGCACTTTTAACATCCATCGATATAATCTAAAGCCCTTAGAAGCGGCAAATGCAAGCGAGAATGCGAATGGCTTCAATCTATGAGAGCAAATGTCTCATCAAAGTCTAACCCCTCAACTTGGCTAAAACCACGAGCTACCAATCTAGCCTTGTTTCTAACCACAGAACCATCCTCATTTTGTTTATTTTTGAACACCCAGCGGGTTCCTATCACATTATGACCACTAGGAGGTTCTACTAGATTCGGACCTTATTCCTCTCAAAATTCTCTAACTCCTCATGCATGGCATTAACCCAGCTAGAATCGGATAACGCATGTGATATATCGCGGGGTTGAAAGAAGCAACAAATGCGAGAATGAGTAGAGACTTGGATCGTGATGACAGGCGAGTGACTCGCTCATTAAGATTACCAATCATCGATCAGGAGGATGATGCCTCTGAATATGAAGTGGGCGCGGGAGACAATATCTCCTCAACCTCCGCAGTGCTGGCGATGAAGAAGATCGGGAGAGGCCTCAATTGGAGGTGAAGCGATCGTGCTTGAGTTCGGAACTTGGGCGAGAGCCTCGAAGCGGCGGTGGAGGACAAATATCGACCGTCATCATCTTCCTCCACAAAAATGCTTTACATCACTGTGTATCACTGAAATGTCGGATCTAGCTCGGGGCTAGTCTCATCAAAAGTGACATTGCATGTCTCTGGACAATGTTAGTTTCAACATTAAAAACAAAAACCCCTCGAATATGCGGGATAACCGAAATAAACCATCAAAAGTCCTTGATTCAAATTTATCTAGGTTTCTGTCTTGAGAATGAAACACTTAGCTCCAAACACTCGAAAATGAGAAGCAGAGGGTTTTCTACCAAAGCAAGCTCATATGAAGTCTTGCCCAAAGAAGGTCTCAAGTAGACCACGATTTGCAATATGGCAAGTGTGTAGAAATAACCGGCCCAAAACCTCCTCGGTGTGCTATACTCATCTAGCATTGTCCTAGCCATCTCGACTAAGGTTCTGTTCTTCCTTTCCACAACGCCATTACGTTGAGGGCGTGTGGAGAAGAAGCGATGCTCAATCGCGCTCGGCACAAAAAGAGGCAAGCGAGGCATTCTTGAACTCCGTGCCATTGTCACTGCGGATCGCTCTCAAGGCACGAGAAAATTCGAAGCCAAGCGAAGAACAAGATCACGATAAAACCAAAAGCTTCATCCTTGAAGCAAGAAAGAACACCCAAGTGTATCTCGAAATCATCAACTATGACAAGAATGTACCACTTGCCACAATTGATCGAACCTAGCGGGACCAGCGGTATCCATATGAAACAGCTGTCGGTCCGTCGGTCATGACAAAGTCACGAAGGGTGTGAGCGGCAACTTGCTTGCCATGCCTCTGAGGCGCACATCTGACATCCTTGCGGCTTTGAGTTTGGGCAACCCTCTCATGAGATCAAGGTTGCTAACTCGCGTCGGATGATCAAAACCAATGTGCCCCAAGCGTCGGTGCCAAGCGAACTTCGGAAGAAGGTGTAAACAAACATTTAAGAGAACGGCCAAAGATTGGAAAAATCAGCTCAAAGATCCTAGCAACTCTATAAATCCCAAAAGCAGGCTCACGGTGAGATCAAGCACCCGACAAGCATTTTCTTAAATATTGTCTCATAACCATCATCAAGAAGTTGTGAGGCAGAGTAAGTTAAACCTAAGCTTGTCCACAGAGAACGCGTCCTTTAGGATGAAATTGTCATTCACCCTAATTGTTCTGTTCCTTCAATCCGCCCTTGAGTATTGTCTCCAAAGGTGATGAGGACATCACCTATCGACCGCGTGAAGGAGGTGAACCATTTTGAGTCTCGGTCATGTGGCGTGAGCAGTAGGTCGGCGAACCATGTGTCCTTCCTTCGCGGTGATCACGAAAATCAAGGTACAAAAGAGCGATGTGTCTCAATCACTGGGTTAGTTAAACATGACTTGGGAACCCGATCTTGAGACACTGCATGCGAGTAGTATGCAAGCGAGAAGTGCTATCCTTGACTCTATTTGAAATTACATTTGTGAGCAATGGTTACTCTAACATGAGAGTTATCTGTCTAGGAGCATGAGCATGATTAGCATGTGAAATAAATCCTAAACCAGGTTTCTTCCTTTCTAAATTACCATGTCTCACAAAAGCTCTAGGTTGATTAGATGACATTCTAGCAAGATTTTTCTTAGCATTTTCAACCTCATGTGAGAACTCAACTAAATGCCCATTCTTCTTACAATAGGTGCAATGGTACTTGGTACCACTGGGAAAGCACCTTTTGGTGAGCAGATGGTTGGGCAAAGCTGCTGATTTGAAAGTGATCTTTGCGGGTTGGGTATCAAATTCAACTAAGCCATTTCTCAAAATTTGAATATCATTAGATTTATCACAGGCAAAGTTGTATCTAACCCTTGCTTCTTATAGGAGTTTTGACTTGTCAAGAATCATGTTTAACTTGTTTCTTACCTTTAGAAAATCTTTCTAATGTGTCATTAAGGTAAGCAATTTCTTTTCTAAGGTTAACACATGAATCACAAGTTTTAGCATAAAACCTCTTCTTATAAGGAGCAACTTCAAGCTTAAGAACTTCATGAAGCACAAGTAGCGAATTAATCTTGTCCTTAAGCTTGGCATATTTAGCTCTAGGCTGCTTCTACAACATCATGTAATTCCGTTCACGTTCTAAGCGAGCGAGCAAGAGCTAGATTCAACCACATCGAAGCAACCAACATGCTAGACTTTAAGCATTTTTATGAGGAGCAGATTTAACTTCAATTAACTCGGTTCTAGCATTTTCAAGTTGTTGCAAAGCAATATCATGAAGCGGTTGCGGTTTAGCTAATTCGAATGTAAAGCATAGCGGGATGAACATTCATCATTCAAGACTCTTAGCATTCACAAGTTCTAATGTGAGTTTCTTTACTTGTGACTCTAACTCCTCATTCTTAGTCATGATGAACTTTAAAGCTTTATCGACCTAGCATTTGCTCATAAACGAGTTTCACATCTAGCAAAGAGAACATCATAAGAAGGAGATACCTCATTGTTGTCATTGATGTCGTCGGAGTCGACCATGAAGCACATCTGGTGAAGTCCTTGGCCTTCCCTTCTTGTCTTGAGAGAGCTCCTCCTCCTTGTCCTCCTCGCTCCGAGTCCACATCACTCAGGATCGATCTCAAGAGCGGCAAGAACCGGTGGCGGCCTTCACGAGCTTGGCATCATCAAACTGGACTTGCGCCCTTGAGGCTTCTTCCAAGTGGCTTTTCATCCTTGTGGTTGCTCTTACCTTTCAGCTTGGGGCAATTTGCCGGATGTGATTAAGCTCTCCACACTCATAACAAGTCACGGGGCCGCCTCTCTTTTTGTTTCTCATATTGTTGTAGGCCCTTGTGAACTTCTTAATCAAAGCGCCATCTCGGGCTCGGGAATACTCTCAAGATCCTCTTCTTGAATTGCGGATAAAGAAGCAAGTGAAAAACAGAAGAGGACTCAAGCGACCCATCGAGAGCTCTCTTGGCGGAGTGCGCTACAAAGCCATGTTACCCTTCTTAGAATGGTGACTTTGGATCTCATGAGTCTTGAGCTTGCTATAGAGCAGCTCAAAGTCGGATCGAGAGAGTTGACATTTTCTGAATGGCGGTAGCCTTTATCTCCACTCCACAGGTGTTGATTGCGGCCGGAGATGGATGGCATTTTCAGTGTGTAAATTCAATACCAACAGACTTCATCGATTTATCAACGTGTTGAAGCGTGAAAATGTCATCGATGCTCTCACCGGGGCGCATCTCGAATTTGTTATATTCTCTTTTATAGACTGTTGGCGCACTTGTTTGATTTGGGAAGAACCCTCATGATAGGTTTGAGTCTTCCAAATCTCATGTGCGATCTCGAGATTGCAAATCCTATCATATTCTGTCTACCAAGCCACCATCTGAAAAAATTCTTTGCCTTACGGTCATTAGCCAAAGAGCTTGGTGGCGTAGCAACCTCGAGCAAGATAAGCGAACCTCGAGCGACTTCCCAAATACCTCGTGGTTCGCTCTCAAGAAAGACACGCATGCGGTTCTTCCAAAGGCATAGTCGTGCCCATCGAAGATATGCGGTTTGGAAGAGTACTTATCCATCGCCAAAGTTCGGTGACCGGTTAAGATCAAGATTGAACTAACGTGCTCACGATACCACTTGTTGGACGAAAAGGCGACTAGAGGGTGAATAGGACACGAACTCTTTTTCTCCCAAATTGAATTCAATACGAATCTCACTCCAATAGCTATGAAAGCTATGAAGATCAATCAATCATGCAGTGGAAGACTTGTATTGAATCAACTCAAAACCCCAAAGTAAAATCAACACAAAAGCAAAACACGAAGACAACGGCGGTCGACCTCTCACGGGAGAGTCGGGCCGGTCAGCTAAGCGATCGAACCGATCCAGCCGATCGGGCCGATCCAGCGGTCGGGCCGTTCCCTCGGCGGTCGGGCCGATTTCACGGGAGAGTCGGACCTCGTTCGATGAGCGATAAAAACAGCGGAAACAAACGAAGCGCAAATTGATCAAACTTTTGATTCGTGCGTCAAACTTCGTGAAACTTGACACACAACTTCCTAAGGATGTCGGGAACCTATTCCAAGCAACAATTGTGATAATTCTTGCTCAGGTTCAGACCTTTTACCGTTTGGCGAAGTTAGGTCAAAAGCGAGTGAAAGAAAATATGATCTTAAGACTTGCGTGGGTGATTGATGATCTTGATGATCCTAGATGTATTCTCACACGTCACAGCAAGCTAAATCACGTTAAGAAACTAAGCAATAACTTCGCGGATCAAACAAAGACTCAATTCAACAAAGAGAGAAAGAAAGCACATGAACTCACTTTTGAAGAAACTTTCTTTGGATTGATTTGATCAGTTTACAACCACTCCATCAATGGATGGCAAAGACTCAATACATGAGCACGAAATCAAATCCAACTCTCAAGAACCTAACCTCCGCTCCTCCTCTCCTAAGCAAATTAGGGTTTCAAAAACAATGAAAGGGTTGGAGGGTGCTGCCACCTCCCTCCTCTATTTATAGTGGAGGCTTAGGGTTTCTAATAGAGTCTCCTAATGGGCTCCGTTAAGGCCCAAAACAAGCGGGTGACACACGCGCATTTTAAAGCGCCGTGTTCATGTTGTCGAAGCACTCGCTTGCTCATACGTGTAGGTTGATCAACGGCTCTCATCATGTCGGCAAGTCTCTCCCATCCGGCTCCACGAAACCACCATGGCACTTGCACCGACCCCGTGCGCAGTTCAACCGATCGCCGAGCGCCCATTCGGTCACCTTTGTCCATCTTGCACCATACTTGAGTCAATGACTTCACGGCATCGTCGATCGTTTTGAACCTCGCTCTCCAAGCCTAGTCGATCATCCTCGCGTTGGCCGTCGTTGACCACCAAGCAACTTTGCACAACAATAGACAAGCAAATCGAATTGGAACAAGTTCTTCACAACTTGACCCGTTAGTCAAAACATGCATCATGCAACACATATGCTATGAAATCCACGAACTTGACCTAACAAGCAACCATCGTCGCCACCTGACGGCGGCGTAAATGAAAACCGGTCAAACGCGCGCCTTGGCGGTCGGCGCCACCGCCGTCGTCGGCCAGTGAAGGCGGTCGACCGCCTAAAGGACTTAGCGAAATTTCAACGCTGAAATCCGCAACCTCTCGGAAATTTAAAGCGAATAGAACTTTTGTTGGAGCTCCAAAATTATGAGACCAAGTGCGGTAGAATCTCCTCACTTGCCTACACCCTCTATTTTTGGCCCGACCTCAAACTCCAAGGTCACTCAACTTGCGGTCCGACAGCTCAGCGGGCGCCGGTCGGACCGCTACCATCAGTCGGACCGCCGGCTGGCGGTCGGACGCGGCCTAATTCACGAGGCATGGGCGGTCGACCGCCACGGGCGATCGACCGCTGAGACTGACGAACTACGAACTTTGCAGCTTCGTGTTTCGCAAACCTTCAACGTCATTGCCAATTGACACATCATCCTAAGATCATGAGCATATCCCCATGATATCCACCTTTGTTGCCTTTGTCAAATCATTTAAACTTAGAAAATTCATAACTAATTCAATTTTTATCTTAATCGCGTGAATCGGTCTTTATTAATTTTCATTTTAAATGTATTATTTACTAAAATTAGTTTCAATCTTGCCTCTGTTAGCAAAAATCTGTTAAATGATTAAATGATGTGTTATGCATTTTCCAAAATTAGAAAGTTCGTATCTTTTTCAATAATTGTCCAAATCCATTAAATCCAATTAGTAAATTTTCATTTTAGTGCACTAATTATCGGGATAGATTTTGAATCTTTTTTGTTATTAAAATTTTGCTAAGTATTTAACTAGTGCTTTAATGTGTATGTTAGCTTAGGAAATTGCTAGAAAATTCATCACCACTTCAAATAATTATTTCCCTCTCTCTAAAATATGTTAGAACACCTTAGGTTCTTGTGTGAGTTTTGGTATGTTTTGTTGTTGTTGTATGTTTGAGTTTGGTCGGTGTTATTCGTTCTTATTCGATGTTTTGTTCAATCGTTAAGCTTGATATTTCGGTAACCACGAAACGACCCTCGCAACAAATTGAGCAATGACGAGAACAAGCGGTTTGATCATTTTATCCCGTATTTTAAGGTCTAATATTTTGTTTCAGCTGTATGTATGCATCGCTTATTTTGTGTTAAATTGGTTAGTTAAACCTTTAGATGCATAATCTGTAGGTAAATATTTGTCCTCTACTACAGAGCCTAGGTTATTTCTTTGTGATTAGAGTTATTTGGATGAACTCTCGTCACTTAGTAGATTACGAGTTGATTGCTTAGCCATGCTTAGCTACCGGTAGATTTGGGCGATCATCGACTTAGTCGATGATCTTGATCTATAAAATTATTCTTGTTCTTATATTCCAGCTCGTGCTATGTTAATTGCAAAACTAAAGCTGAAAACAAAAATGATTTAGGCGGGCACAATGGTAAGGTTGGTGTGATCATTTGGGTGTGGTGGAAAGGTGCCGGGTCAATTAAGGACCGAACATCTTGTGAGTACACATTATCCGAGCATTTGGCGTGCTAACCACACTAGAGGTATGGGACCTCTCTTGACCTAGTACTTTGGCGGGTATTGGCTCAGGGTCGCGGGAGGTCGCGGGAGGGATGGAGGTGGGAGCATGGTAGTTGTCGAAAAGCTTTATCTGAGTGGGTAGTTGTCTTTTCGGCTTTACCATGTAGCGTATGGATTTCTATCCATACGAGCGGCTCGTAGTTAATACACAATATTGGAAATAGTCTCGTAGGACTTAGTGTGTGCATACCTTGGAAGTGTGCTTGGCAAAGCGATGCAGAAGTGTGGATGCAGATGGTACACCTGCGAGGTTAAAACTATTCGAATAGCCTCGTCTAGGTGATGGACACGCTTAGGTAAGCTTATCAAGAGTTAGACTACAACATTTAAATTAAAACTTGATGGGTGATGCGAATGCGGGATTCGTGCTATTGTTAGGTGACTATTGGGATAGTCACTTCTAGGTTGTTTATCTTTCTCTTTTGTTATTATTATCTTTCTTTATTATTTCAACATTAAAACAATTGCAAACTTGCCTTCAAAGCTGTATTATATTATTGCAAATGAAAATTGGCTTTATGCAAATGAAACATATGGCCTCCACAGAACAAGCTGCATGTAGCATATGAGCAGTGCGCTAGTTCACACGTCGATCTTGCGGGTACAAAGACAATCTTTGTACTCAGGTGCTTTGCTAATGTTTTTGTTGCGAGAGGAAGAAGGTGAGCCCCAGGGCCTCATACGTGAGTTTGTGTTGCCGTTTCGTGGGCGACTAGACTTGGCGGTCGGTCGGATGCCTTGTGGGTTGGAGGCACGCTGATTGGCTTTGTCTATAGCCATCTTATGGCACTTTTGCTTCATTTGTCGTTCTTGTTTATTTGTGTATCTTGGCACATCGGCCTTTATGCGTAATAACTCTACTATTTGTTTATCTTCCGTTTGGTAGTGTGGTGTTTGGACTCTATGTTTGGAATGGAGTTGATGTATAATTTTGTAACAAGGTGTGTATACTGCTTTCTAGGAAGTATACATATCTCGAGGATCAATTTATTTGATTTGTAATGCTACGACCAGGTGGTTGGTTAAGCATTACAAGCCAAATAAATTGGGGTCCTCCACAAGCCAATCTAGAAAAACACTTTCTATGGAAAAAATACCTCCAAAAGGATCGGTACTACCGCTATCTGATATCTGCATTGAACAAATGTGGTCATATCGATTGGTCCTCGACCATATAGGTCTCGACCACGCGGTGCGACCACTTTGTTCACAAGCAGTCTATGACCACTATTCTATGACCATGCGGGGCTATGACCCTTGTTCACGAATAGGTCCACGACCACTATTCTATTGCGGTGTCTCGACCACGCGAGTCTCGACCACTATTCACGAGCAGGTCCACAACCAGCTGTTCTATGACTAGTGTCTACAACCACGTGAGTCTACAACCAGCGTACAAGAATAGGTCTCGACCCTTTATTCAACACGGTCTCGACCACTTTATTCACAACAAGGTCTTCGACCCTTTGTTCACAACAAGGTCTTCGACCACTATTCAACAAGGTCTTGACCGGTCTACAACCGATTGCGGTAATACCACCAACGCTGCGGTCATACCACGAGCGTAAAACAAGGATTTTGTATTCGCTTCAACTCAATTTGCAAAACACATTTGCCAATTGATGCGCGATGCAAACAAGGGTTAAAGGCGAGATTCTCAACAAGTTGCAAAACACATTTGCCAACTCTTACAATCACACCACAAGGGAAAAGGTACATGGACTAAAACTATTTGCAAAACACATTCGCAAACTAAAGTCACAGGCTACAAGGATTAATCATGAGCCTCAACTATTTGCAAAACACATTCATAAATATTGGCAACATGCTAACGAGAGATAGAGCAAACACAAATGAGCTATCAACACATGACTAACTCAAGCTACTAGTGAAGACCCCTCTTAATAGTACGGCAACCTATACTAGCAATCCGGTCTCCAACCAAACACCAAAACCGGTAAAAGATTAGGAACACATCCTTAGCCCTAGCTAGTCATACCTTTACTTTGTACATTCACTTGAAGCTTGATACGCACACCTTCACTTCAAGTCCGGTCGTTGTCTTGACTTTGATAATCATCAACACATGATGATTTCCTTTACTGGGATCTTTGACTTGATGCTCATCAACATACGATGACATCCTTCATCACGAGTCTTGATATGCATCAACACATGATGCAACCTCCGTTTTCCTCCATCAACACATGATGAATCTTCTCTTGACTTGATGATCAACTCATGATCATCTCCTTTTGAGATCTTGATCGCATCAACACATGATGTATCCTTTACTCTAAGCTCGACTTGATGATGATCAGCGATAATGTCATCCAAAATCTTCATTACCACGAACATAACCTATTCATCCAACTCATGAAAATGTTAGTCCCATAATATGATTGTCATTAATTACCACAACATACCATTAACTCATAATGGTAGGACAAGATACTTCAATCTTTCCTCTTTGGTAATTGATGATAACCATCACAATTACAAATAATTCAATATAAAGACATATAATTATATATGAACTACACAAGTCTTATATACTCATTTGATATGTTCCAAAGTAAAGATCCTCAATATATGTGGAAAAAGGAATATGGATCAATACTAATGAAACCACAAAGCAGAGTGAACTCCCTAAATGTGTGCATACAGAATGTGTAATAAGAACATATGCACATATTCAAGTTAACCTTTTGGTGGGCGTCAACCTATATTTTGGATCCGAGGAATGCAACAAGATATAAGAATATGATGTTGAATGCATACCTCTTTGATTTTCATCTTTTCACCCAAATGAGACTAAGCAATAGGTATAACAATAGAAGTGTTAGTCTCACAAATAGATTTGTCGTTAATCACTAAAATACTCCATTAACTCATAATGGCGGGTCTAGATTATTCAATATCTCCTTTTGATGATTGATGACAAATCCTTTATCAATAACAACATTTGGATATAAATTATCATTAGATAAGAATTTAAGCTATTTAACTATATCCATGTATGCCACTAAGCAATTTAAAGCTTCAAGTATTCTTTCCCTTTTGAACTATGCATGAAATAATGTGAAAATATCCAAATATAGCTCACACAAATATTCTCCCTTTTTAGCATTAAGCACCAAAATTCAAACTAAAACGAAGCCAAAAGGAGTCTTTGCAAAGTAGTTTTCCCATATAATAGTTTACCCATTTTAAGTAAAACCAAAATGTTTTCATTTTTGCTTAGAAAAACCTCTTTTAGGAAAACTCCCCTTACACAAGGTTGTACTCCTTTGACACACAAAGATTTTCTCCATCCAATTAATATCTCCTCTTTGTCATCTCTTTGAAATATGTTCATCCAAATTTCATGATGACTTTAAATTCTCTCATTTTATTTGCAACCTAATTCTCCCCTTTTTACATGAAGCACAAAAAATGTCTCTATGTCAATCACTCTTGAAAGATAGTCATTAAACAACACTTGTGAATACCACTTGTAAAAACCATGTGTCGATAAGACTTGAAATTGCAAAGTACTTTAACTTCTCTCGCAAAAGATCTTCAAAGAAAATATCTAGAGATAAGAGAGAAAAAGAGAATCCACTCGTATACTACGGAGTACATGAGCTTGGTCAAGGAGGTAAGATCGGTAATGAATGAAATTAGATATCACTTTGAAGGATACCACTTGAAGGGATAAGTTGATATCACTTGTAGAGATAAAGATGAATCTCATGTCGAGTCAAGATGATCAAAAGTGCTACCACTTGAATAATTTCATTTGTAATCAAGGAGAAACAATAGTGGGTAGCTTGCAAAGATAACAAAGATCAAATTGATTTTGGGAATCAAAGAAAATTCCTAAGGAAATTAGGAAATACTCAAATAGGCAAGTCTCCCAATTCTGGTCATACAGAAGCGGCAAAGATGCGGTCATACAGTTCTTGATTAGGCAGGGGTAGCCGGTCATACAGTGAGGCCCAATCATCGTGATTGATTCGGATTTTAGAAAGGAAGTAAATGTTGTATTTTGCTCCAAACTTCCACATAAAAGACCAAATAAACATATTTGGAGCATTTCCAACTTATATAGCCTTTAAAATCTAACTTTTAAATAGTTTTTATGAATTAAGCTTTTGTTTTCTCAAATCAAACTTTATTTTCATGAAACTTCTTCGAAAGATCCAAATTAAGCAATTGATGAAATTTAAAGCATCCAATTTTATGTATGAGTCATTAATACTATTATGGACCTATTCATGTGAATAAATTTGGCTCATATGGTAAAACTCACTTAAGTGCTAGAAAGTGACCACTTAGGCCAAACTAGTATTTTGGATGAGTTTTAAAATCAAATAACTTTTGCTAGGTTGGCCTTTTGGAAATCTTTTGAATACCAAAGGTTTAAAATAACCAACTCTAGGATTTTCCTTTTGGGACAATTTTCAAATTTCTTTTAGAATAGATTTTACACAAAAATCAAGTTTATGTCAAAAACAAGATACTATAATTTATAATTTTGGCTAGAAACTCATTTTCACTTGAAATAGATTTTCTCTGAGCCAAAACCTTTGGAAAACATTTGTATACGTTTGCAACTAGTTTTTCAAAAGCTTACTAATAGTTATGAATTTTTGACTTTTGGTAAAAAGGCTCAATTTTGAAAAACATTACTAGCACTTAATTTATTTGGGCACACTTAGAGATGTGATGTACATGATCATGACTTAGCACTCCCCATTAATGTGCCATAACCATCTTGCTCAAGATTTTAATAATGAAATTTATGAACAAGAGCAAGAACACCCTTTTGAAAGATTTTCATGGAATGCAACCTACACAAGGTAAAAGGGCTATATACTTCAATGTAGATACTTGTTACCGAGATAGCATTGGTTCTTGATATGAAATAATCATCCTCATTTTGGCTCCAATTTTGCATATGGTGGAATCCACCTCTTCATGTGTGAGCCAAACTTCCAATACCTCTCTAAGTACCTATTAATCATTTAAGCGCATTTTGGTACCCAAACTCAGTTGGGTCCTTGAATGTTAGTTATAATAAATTTGGACACCCAAATGGTTGTAGCAATAGTTTTAAGTGAACTAACAATTCTAGCAAACACATTGCCATATTTATCCTTCCTAAGCAAATAATGATCATTATAGATAATAGGCTTAGGAGTGATACATTTGGGACAATCCTTACTAAAGTGTCCCTTTTCTCGGCAATTATAGCGAGTTGGGCTTTTGCTTCACCTTCTTGTCTTCTTATCTTGCTCATTGCCGATTTGCCTCTTCTTTGAATGTCTTGACTTATCATCCATTTGATTTGGGCACACCGAGGTTTTGTGGCCCTTCTCATTGCATCTAAGGCACGTGATATATTTCTTTGTATGTCTTGCATTGTGTCTTGTTTTCTATTCTCTTTCTTCTTGGAGATGAAGCCAATGCCACTTTTATCTTGTAAGTATTTTTGCTTGTAATATCTCATCAAGAGTGGCCTTTTCTTTGTAGCTTTTTCCAAGTCATTCTTTAATTTTGTGACTTAGGCCTTGAGCTTATTATTTTCCTCTACAAGGTTAGTATCACAAGACATAGAGAAAATAGAAGCATATATTTTTAGCAACAAGGCATATCAAGAAAATCATCACAAGAGGTGGATATGCTAGCCTTAGATGAGATGCAAGAGTTAGGAGCTATACAAGGCAAATCATCTAATAAATTACATGTTATGCCTATATCCACTGTAATACCCCAAAAGTATCTGAAAAGGAATTAACCGGAGAAAATAAATAATCGGGAGAGAGTTATCTGAATTGTGAAGGACCAAATAGAAAATGATTAATTTCGCAGATTAGAGAGGAAATCAGCGTTTGTCGACAACTGGGCACAGGCCTTGGCCCGGTGGCCATGGTGGCCGGCCAAGGGGAGGCGCCACCCCCCAAAACCCTAGTCGCCCTCCTTTCCCCTCCTCCCACTTGTGGCGCCCCCCATCCCTCCTCCTTCCTCCCCTTTGGCGCACCACTTCCTCCCCTCCCACGCCACCTCCTGCTGCTCCTCCCGCTGCTGTCAAGGAGGTGCCCCCATTGCCGGTGTCATAGAGGAAGAGGAGGACCGCCGGGAGATCGCTGGCCAAGAAGAGAAGAGAAGAGAAGGGAAGAAGGGGAGAAGAAGGGATCGTGATCGGGAGTTCTTGGTGGGCGTCACCTGCAGCGTGCCTTCCTCGTTCGGCAAGGGTAACACGTCGTTCATTGCTTTGGGTCGATTTCTAGTTGTTTTATTTTCGGTTGTCATTAGATCGGTGTTCTGCAGTGGTAAAGATCGACGTTTTTGGGTAGGTTAAATGCAGAATTGGGTCTGGACATCTCCTAGAAAGTCGTAGATATCGCAGTCATCTTTTGTTGCCGACAAGAATCAGGTCATTCCGACTTCGGTAGCAATAGTTATGAATTTAATGGTGTGACTGTGTTTCTGGGAAGAAGATGAACAGACAGTTTGGATTAACCTGATTTAATCCCGTAGTTAGAGGGATTTCCAGAGGGTCTCACCATAACTAAAAACGAGGCTAATCCTCTTAGCTTTCAGGAAAACTAAAGATCACTAAATTCGGACGAACGTAGAAAGTTATGGTAGTTTCTTTGTCGCTGTCCAGAAAACCGACGTGAAATGTTTACTCTGATTGAATGGATTGGTAGGACTAGTGGATGGCCGAATCAGAGGGTCTCCCCAACTAGGTTTATTTAGGCAATTTAGTTACCTATCCAGAAAGTCCAAGATCATCCTATTTGGACACCCGAGCAGAAAGTTATGTATTTTAGAAGCTAGCTGTCTGCAGTGACCAATCGCTAGAAATTTTGAGAATTAGAAAATGCTAAGATGTTAGCGAGTTCAATTGCGATGTTACTTATGATTTTGGTACAGAATGTTGGTCTTAGAATGGGGTTTTCTTCATGCCCAGGTAGAGCGTGATCCCAAGGGCAGCACCCACTTCAAGTCCTCCATTTGCACGCAGGTTAAGGCAAGTGCATTGTTTGATTTGATTGATTGGCTATATTGTGTGTTATTTGATATATGGTTGCATAGCAAGATGGTATACTTGATGAATGTTTAAGTTTGGTTATTGCTCAAATGATGCTTATGTTTTACTATGGTTCAATGTGGTAGTCTTTTGGTAAGATTGATGATGAATGAGGGTTGAGCATTTGCATATTGTGAACATATTGAGGCTTGGTCACGCGGTGACCAAGTATGTTTCCTTGAGAATCCGTCATGAATGTGGCGGGCTGAGATCCTCACTCGTGGAGTGTGGGCTTGAGGTCCCGTTACTTGCGGAGTGCGGCAATTGGTCCTGTGCGTGCGCGACAGCATGTGCATGTATATCTTGGCGGTCGCATACTCAGCATTACGTGTAATGCACAGAAGTTAAAGATAAAGGTTCCTTGAGCATTGCATTTGCATATGAGATGTTCTAATGTTGATCTCCTTTATATGTATGTTGATGTTATAGTTTCTATATGTACTTGCTGAGTCTATGGACTCACTCTTGCTTTATTGTTGTTTTAGGTACCGAGCCAAGAGTGACATGCATGGGGAAGTAGGCGCTAGTCACACACATACCACATGAACTAAATAAAGTTGAATGATCTTGAGCGTGGTTGATTTTAGATTATTATGTTTTGTCTTATGCAATAGATTAAATGTAATAATGATGAGTAGTGGAACTTCATACCTCTCTAGTTATGTTAGACACTTAACATGTCTTTGTTTATCTCTTGATGTCTCTAAATGATAGTTTAGTTAATACATGTATTATCTGTATGTTGGAACCTCAGTGTAATTAATTTTACAAGGAGGTTCGTAGAGATTACTAAAATTGCCTTGATTAGAATTATTAGGGTTTGTATAGTAGCATTCGGTGCTCATATCGAGCGGGAGTGTTCTGATTGGTATCGAGAGCGGGTGTAGGTCCGTGGTGATTAATTAACTTAGGTAACTTAGCTTGTTAAAAAATTGCTAATGGTTAATTAGCTGAAAACTGACACATGCTTGGTGCACTGATGGATGGGGTGGGTCAAGCATTGCATTTACGCTCATGTCATGTTGTAATGATGATTCCTGTTATGAGATGATCTTACATACCTATAATATGATTATATGATTATTATGAGTGAGAGCAGCCCTTGTTGAGAGGATTGAGGTCATGGTTGTGGCCCTGGGCTTTACCAGGTTACACCATTGTTCGTAGTAAGAGAAAAGGGAAGAAGTTACCTCGGATATCTTAGTACTGAGCGTTAATAGTGAGTACTGTTGAAAAAAATTGTCCACTTCCTTGAATTTGAATTTGATCAACTCTTGTTCAGTTGTGGTCGATGAATTTCTTTGGGTCAGTAGTTCATTTCAGTTGATGGGTTTCTTTGAGAAAGGTTGTTATGTTTCTATTGGCTTAACTTGTCCCTTAAAGCAATTATTGTTTTCCCTATTGTTGAGTTATTCTTGTGGTGGTGGACTTGGTTAGTGGTCAATACTGACTTTTGTATTGGGGTTTCGTCTTTCTTCTTTGGAAAACATGACCTATTTATTTATTTGGATGATTTGGATAATGAAAGTTTCCTTTTGCAAGTCCTGTGAGTGCGTGGAGGCTTTGACTCAATGTATCTCTCTTTTGTATTTGGAGTGTTGAAGCTTGATGGTTCTTTTTATGGAAGAAGTGGTTAAACCCTTTAGTAGTGTTTTGGCTTGGTTAGCGAGGTTATACTCAAAGCAATTAATGGAAAAGGTATGGATTATCGAGTTAGGTGCGTGGTGTGGTATATAATCGATCCTAACTTAGATCACTGGAAGGAAAGTTGATTAATTTGATGGTGCCATATAGTAGCTCTTGTTGAACGGTGATTAAGGGTATGGCTAAACCTAATTGGAATCAATAGAGTTATTAAAAGATGTGGAACTTTGATGAAAAGGTTGATCATTAGAGTCGTTTAGTTTACTAAATTTGTTAGAATATTTGATTTCAATGGATTAATCTAACTATGTAGGAAGGAAATATAAGGATGTGTTTGATCGTTGTCTTAATAGATGATAATATGTAATTATCTTTAATTGGCTATTTGATTATTTTATTTTTGCTTGTGAGAAGGCAAATAGAGAAAGGACCATCAATTTCGTCTAAGGTTGAAAAATCATCAATGGTTTAGGATGGGATTTAATAGGTGACTTGTGTTTGTGTGATGGTGAAATTGTCGGATAATAGTATGTCTTTGATGAAAGGGTTTTGTGTAATCTTATAAATTTTGTAGTAGATTCCTCTAAAAAAAGTGGTTCTTGTAGTGAGGTTATAAGAATTTGGTGTACTCTCATTTGAGGATGAGATGATAAGTGATATGTAACAGTTTGGTCAGCTTTTGGGGATTTTATAAAGGAAGGGTTGATGATAACGAACCTTGTTAAGAGTGAATTATTCTTGTTGTTAGTAATAAGGTCTACAAGAGATTGTGACACGTTGGAGTGGTGATGATTCTTCTAGATAGAAAGTAAGTTGATTGTTTTTATGACTGGTTAAATGAAATGTTTGGAGTTTTGAATTCGTGATCTTTTGGGGTTCATGATTTATGTAGTAGATGAAATTAGTTGAGCATTATGACATATGGAAAGGTTCTTTGGTTACGAAGTGATGAATGTGATTTGGTATTAAAGGCATCTCTTGTTTGGTTTGGCAAGTAATGTTGTAATCAAAGACTTAAGAGTTTCTTGGGATTGCATAGCAATGTGTTATTAAGAGTTATGGAGGTGGAAAAAATCTTCATGTGGGACTTGTGCCTCATTGTGGACTCGTATTTTGTTTTCTCGAGATCACTACTATTTGATCTATTTCTATTGGTCTCGTGCTTACTTGAGAAGCCACGATTTCTTGTGCGTTGAACCTTGTATCTTTTTATTTCTTCCTTTTGAATAAGGAAGTAACCAAATTGTGTTGCCAAGTGTTATAAAGAGTAGCATGGTGATTGGTTGGAGGTGGTTAAGTATTTTGAATTTGTTGAGATTTTTCAGGAACCAATCTATTTGAAGAGCAGTATAAAGTGAATTGGTTTCGATTTACAACACCCGGAGAGAATTCTATTTAAATGGAGAGTTGTCGATGAGATGAAAGTGATTAGTATTACAATTAGTGGAACCTATGATGAATTATGATCCAGTAACATTTGTCCATGTTGGAATATTGGGATTATCGAAATTATGGACTCCTAACAAACTTATCAGAATATCGCAATTGGATACTTAGTATGATTGTGCGTATGTTGTGGTGGTGAAGTTTAATGAGAGTAGCGGTGTGGAGGAACCTCGATGTGATGATAATTAGTGGGATAGCAGGAATTGTTGAGCTTTTGTCAAGCATTACTCGGCCTCAGTAAGTAACCCTATGGGAGTTAAATTATTTCTAAGGATGTCTTGGTCAAAGGATATATTTATTTATTGACGTTAGTGATTGGGTATGTTTGAATCTTGGTCAATCAGTTAGGGTTTTGTGAGCGGGTATATTGTGGTTGTGTAATCGAATTGGATTGGTATGGATTAGAGAAGGTCTAAGACACGTGAAATAAATCGCCTTGGGATGGTTACTCCATTAGTGAGAAACGTGGATGTTAATGATTGAGGTTATTGTGGAGCTATGTGAAATTTTAGTAAACGAATTTGAAGATTTCCCATGAATCATACCAAAATTCATTGTAGGAGACTTGAGGTTGGTTTTGGGCTTTGCATTCTTAGGTTAGAACCTTGGATGCTAATGATTCTGTGTAGAAGTGGTAGAATAAGAGTGGATTCCGAGTAGTGGGATGATCATTGATAGTATCTTTTGAGGCTAGTATATGAGAGTGTGTGATGTGAATTTCAAATTGTTCATCCTTAACGGATTAAGGGATGTGACGGTGGGTGAAATCTATATTGAGTTGTGTTGGAAATTATTTTGACAAGTATTCATTCGGTAGGGAAGTTGGCTAGAGTACGATATTGTGGATTGGAAGAATCTCCCTGCATAAGTGTGAACTTTGTGTTCGATGAGAGCATAGGTTTGAGGTTGCCAATTTAAGAGAAATGAGTTAATGCGTTATGCGATGATTTGGGATCCTATGGTTTAAGAGAAAGTTGATTTCTTAAAAGAAAGATTGTGGTAAAGGGTGTGACCTTGGATAGTGAGATGTTTTCTTAGTTCTTACTTGAACTATGTGGTTATGACGGATGTCAATTACAAATTGAGTTGGTTCTTGCCGGTATGTGTGATTCCTTTCAGTTAAAAAAAAAAGAAAAAAAAATGGTTAAACTGGTTTTTCGATTGATTTCGCTTTTGGCTTGTGTGGCATTTATTTCTAAACTGCCTATTTGAAAAATGGAAAAGATTTCGTAGTAAATCCATTGATTTTGGATTGGGCACTTCTAAGGGAAGATGGCTTTGAGTTGGATGCATTTTTTGACTCCTTTGTTTTTCGATTGAGTTTTTCGGATTAGTGAGACGATAGGCGAGTTCTTTGTACGTCCCTTGTTAAAGGAGATGCTTGCTATGAGATAAAGTGATCGATCGAGTGTTGGAACAAGAGTTCCATGTATTTTGTCTTTGACGGTGTACTTGGTAACAAAAGGAAGTGTAACCAAAGGTGTGTCGGATAAGTTCCCAGTCATGGAATTTGTAGATTGCGTAACGCTATTACCGTCTCGAGTACTTGCGAGGAGTGCGCAGTGTCTTTTACTTTTCGTCTTGATAGAACACTTGAGATCGGAGCTTGAGATTTGGTTAGAGCCATTGGCCATCGAGTAAAACCTTACCTCGAGCCCCGTGTGTTAAGTGTACCAAGAAAAGTTAAGACTAGTGTTGAGGTGCAAGACGTTAGTTTTGGATATCCGTCAAGGTGATGTGGTCCCATAAGTCCGAGAGTGAAGCGACTAGTGAATTGGTGTCTCGCATGCGCATGCAATATCTGAGTTACTCACGGTAGGCATATGGTATTGTTGGTAAGTTTTAGCTGTGATTATACTTGGGCGTAAGAATGGTTAGAATTGAGGACGAATTCAGTTTAAGGGGTAGAATGTAATACCCCAAAAGTATCTGAAAGGAATTAACCGGAGAAAATAAATAATCGGGAGAGAGTTATCTGAATTGACGAAGGACCAAATAGAAAATGATTAATTTTGCGGTTAGAGAGGGGAATCAGCGTTTGTACGGCAACTGGCACAGGCCTTGGCCGGTGGCCATGTGGTGGCCGGCCAAGGGGGAGGCGCCACCTCCCCAAAACCCTAGTCGCCCTCCCCTTCCCCTCCTCCCACTTGTGGCCGCCGCCCCATCCCTCCTCCTTCCTCCCCTTGGCCGCCCCACTTCCTCCTCCCACGCCACCTCCCTGCTGCTCCTCCCCTGCTGTCCAAGGAGGTGCCCCATTGCCGGTGTCATAGAGGAAGAGGAGGACCGCCGGGAGATCGCTGGGCAGAAGAGAAGAGAAGAGAAGGGAAGAAGGGGAGAAGAAGGGATCGTGATCGGGAGTTCTTGGTGGACGTCACCGCAGCGTGCCTTCCTCGTTTCGCAAGGGTAACACGTCGTTCATTGCTTTGGGTCGATTTCTAGTTGTTTTATTTTCGGTTGTCATTAGATCGGTGTTCTGCAGTGGTAAAGATCGACGTTTTGGGTAGGTTAAATGCAGAATTGGGTCTGGACATCTCCTAGAAAGTCGTAGATATCGCAGTTATCTTTTGTTGCCGACAAGAATCAGGTCATTCCGACTTCGGTAGCAATATTTATGAATTTAATGGTATGACTGTGTTTCTGGGAAGAAGATGAACAGACAGTTTGGATTAACCTGATTTAATCCCGTAGTTAGAGGAATTTTCAGAGGGTCTCACCATAACAAAAAACGAGGCTAATCCTCTTAGCTTTCAGGAAAACTAAAGATCACTAAATTCGGATGAACGTAGAGAAAGGTATGGTAGTTTCTTTGTCGCTGTCCAGAAAACCGACGTGAAATGTTTACTCTGATTGAATGGATTGGTAGGACTAGTGGATGGCCGAATCAGAGGGTCTCCCCAACTAGGTTTATTTAGGCAATTTAGTTACCTATCCAGAAAGTCCAAGATCATCCTATTTGGACACCCGAGCAGAAAGTTATGTATTTTAGAAGCTAGCTGTCTGCAGTGACCAATCGCTAGAAATTTTGAGAATTAGAAAAATGCTAAGATGTTAGCGAGTTCAATTGCGATGTTACTTATGATTTTGGTACAGAATGTTGGTCTTAGAATGGGTTTTCTTCATGCCCAGGTAGAAGCGTGATCCCAAGGGCAGCACCACTTCGCGTCCTCCATTTGCACGCGGTTAAGGCAAGTGCATTGTTTGATTTGATTGATTGGCTATATTGTGTGTTATTTGATATATGGTTGCAT
Source organism: Ampelocalamus luodianensis (assembly GCA_036346255.1). Classification (NCBI taxonomy): domain Eukaryota; kingdom Viridiplantae; phylum Streptophyta; class Magnoliopsida; order Poales; family Poaceae; genus Ampelocalamus; species Ampelocalamus luodianensis. Next base: position 30,074,673 of record CM070635.1, on the reverse strand, counting down.
AGCAAGATGGTATACTTGATGAATGTTTAAGTTTGGTTATTGCTCAAATGATGCTTATGTTTTACTATGGTTCAATGTGGTAGTCTTTTGGTAAGATTGATGATGAATGAGGGTTGAGCATTTGCATATTGTGAACATATTGAGGCTTGGTCACGCGGTGACCAAGTATGTTTCCCTTTGAGAATCCCGTCATGAATGTGACGGGCCTGAGATCCCCTCACTCGTGGAGTGTGGGCTTGAGGTCCCGTTACTTGCGAAGTAACGGCAATTGGTCCTCGTGGCGTGCGCGCAAGAGAGCATGGGTATCGGCGGCGTGTGCGCATACTGCAGACACGTGTAATGCACACGAGAGTTAAAGATAAAGGTTCCTTGAGCATTGCATTTGCATATGAGATGTTCTAATGTTGATCTCCTTTATATGTATGTTGATGTTATAGTTTCTATATGTACTTGCTGAGTCTATGGACTCACTCTTGCTTTTATTGTTGTTTTAGGTACCCGAGCCAAGAGTGACATGCATGGGGGGAAGTAGACTGCTAGTCACACACATACCACATGAACTAAATAAAGTTGAATGATCTTCAGAACGTGGTTGATTTTAGATTATTATGTTTTGTCTTATGCAATGGATTAAATGTAATAATGATGAGTAGTGGAACTTCATACCTCTCTAGTTATGTTAGACACTTAACATGTCTTTGTTTATCTCTTGATGTCTCTAAATGATAGTTTAGTTAATACATGTATTATTCAGTATGTTGGAACCTTCGTAATTAATTTTACAAGGAGGTTCGGCGAGATTTACTAAAATTGCCTTGATTAGAATTATTAGGGTTTGTATAGTAGCATTCCAGGCTCATGTCGAGCGGGAGTGTTACATCCACCTTGGAGCTAGCGAATTCCTTGAGAAGGAGAGACTCATGAGATTCTTTAAGCTCATCACAAGAGTCCTTGAGAAAAAGAAATTCTTTCTTCAAGACTTTGAATTTTGACTTCTCCTTGCCAAGGTATTCATTTAGATCCTATAGCATATCTATCAAATCATCATATGAAGGATCATCATCATCATTTATCTCATTATTACCTTTTACCATGAAGCATGTAGATATATCAAATAGTGATGGAGCCTCATTTGCATTTGAGAGTTTTGATGGATCATTCTTTATAGCTAGCCCAACAAAATATCTTTTTTGTCATCCTTCTTCTTTCTTGATGATGACTTGGGCTCTTCTTCATCTTCCCAATCATAAGGACACTTTAAAACAATGTGTCCCAATTTTTCACAATTATGGCACCTTAGAGTCTTGTGGTGCTTTGTATTTGAAGATGTGCTTGAATGCTTATGTGAGTCACATCTCTTCATGAGATCTTCCATTTTGTTCATGAGAGTGACCAATTCTTCATCGGTGTCATCATCTTCCTCATCTTGATCCTCATCTTCACTTGAATCATATTTAGCTTTGAAAGCATGAATTCCTTTGCTTGAAGTTGTGGCCATCTCCTTGAGATCATCTTTGTCCTTGTTGTATATTTCATTTGTGAGGAGATTCCCAAAAGAGCGGTAGAGTCATTCTTGGCAGTTCGGATGAAGTGAGGAATAATGTTACCAAGGTCTCATATTTCTCCGGTAGAATCCTAAGCATCTTGCGCACAATATCAAGATCGGTTAAATCACAAGATAGGCCTTTGAGTTCATTTACTATGTTGATCATTCTAGAATACATCTCATTTATGCTCTTATGAGGCAACATGATAAATGACTCATATTTGAGCTTCAACCTATGCAATCTAGCTTCCGTGACCGTGGAGATTCCCTCATGAATTTCCATGTGAGTTGTTCAAACATCATGAGCATTCTCAAGATTGCTCACTCTATTAAACTATTCCACACTCAAAGCGCTATAGAGAGCATTTAAAGCATGAGCATCGAGTTGTAAGTTTTGCTCTTCCCTTTGAATAGGGTTTTATGGATCAATTGGAGTAGCAAAACCCACATCAACAATTCTCCATAGGTTTGGGCTCATGGCCTTAATATAGATGGTCATTCTAATTTTCCAATGAGCATCATTTGAACCATAAAAAAAAAGTGTCTTACCAAGGTGCACTAAATTACTAGTCGTCATCCTTTACTCTCTAGACGGTTAAATCTAATAAATGAGAGACCAAGCTCGATACCACTTGTAAGATCGAAGAGGCCACTAGAGGCGGTGAATAGGCGGTTTTAAAAACTTCTTTGGCTAAAACCGAGTTTTAATGCAGAATTATAAATCAATTCAATTTTGCACAATTAAAGTCTAAATCAACTAGTCTTTACTAAGTGCACCAACAAAGATAAGCCTACTGACAATGATAGCAATCATACAAACACAAGTAAGCAATTTAATTTTATGAATGTAAATTATACAATGTAAATTGTAATAGAGTAAGGCATAAGAGATCAAACCACAATGACAAGATGGTGTTTTACCATGGTGTTCTGAGACTTGCCAGTCTCCTCTAATCCACGTTGAAGTAAGCCCAAACTAATTGGACCGACTCCACAAATTAAACCAACACCTCCGAGGTAAGTCCAACCACTTGGACCGGTTCCAAAACGAACCAACACCTCGATCCACTCGGGTTGCTCTTCCTCCACTCCGGAGATGGCGAGCACCAAACCACTCACAAACTGTCTGGGTCTTCTCACAACCTTCTTTGAGAAGATCACTGGCGCACGACGCCTCCACACCGTCTAGGTGTCGGCAAACACCAAGAGAAACAAGTCGAAGACTCTCACTTGAACAAATCAAGTGTCTAAGCTCAATGGATACACAATCCACTATCTAAGGCAACACATGCACTTAGGATTTTTCTCTCAAAGCTCACTAAGTGCAACACATGCACAAAAGAGAGGAGATGGCTTGCTCTTAGCTCAAAGGAATTTATATGGCACCAATAACCTCAGCAGCAACAGCAGCAACTCCCACAACCGGCCAAGGTGGGTAATTATAGCCCACAGACAAAAACTAGTCGTTGGGACCAAAGACATAAATGAATCAGCAAATGTGGTAATACTGTCGTTCAAGCCCGGTATTACCGATCTGCTGCAATATATATAAAATTAGTTGTTGGACACACAGGAGCAAGCCAAACCAGAAAACACCTTCTCTGGAAAAACATACCGCTCGATAGAATCGATACTACCGCCATACAGTAATACCGCAAAACAAATGCGGTCATACCGCACCACAAAGGAGCAAACCAATCTAGAAAAACACATTCTCTAGAAAAAAACATACGCCAAAAGGATAGGTACTATCGCCATGCGGTAATACCATCAACAAATATGGTCATACCGATTGGTACTCGACCACGCGAGTCTCACGACTCACGTAGATCTCGACCGATGTCTACAACCATGCAGGTCTATGACCACTGTTCTACAACCAGTGTCTACGACCATGCAGGTCTATAACAACTGTTCATGAACAGGTCCACGACCAGTGTCTATGACCACGCAGGTCTACGACCACTGTTCATGAACAGGTCCATTAAAACTGTTCTACGACCACTATTCTATGACCAGTGTCTATGACCACTATCTACGACCAGTGTCTTCGACCATTGTTCACAACACGGTCCACGACCACTGTTCATGACACGGTCTACGACCACTGTTCACGACAAGGTCTTCAACTACTGTTCAACAAGGTCTTCGACCAGGTCTACGACCAGTTGCGGTAATACCACCAACAGCTACGGTCATACCGCCAGAGACTGGAAAACAAGGATTTTGCATTCCGCTTCAACTCAATTTGCAAAACACATTTGCCAATTGATGCGCAAAGCAAACAAGGGTTAAAGGTGAGATTCTCAACAAGTTGCAAAAACACATTTGCCAACTCTTACAATCACACCACAAGGAAAAGGGCACATGGACTAAAACCATTTGTAAAACACATTCGTAAACTAAAGTCACATGCTACAAGGATTAATCATGAGCCTCAACTATTTGCAAAACACATTCGCAAATATTGGTAGCATGCTAACGAGCTAGAGCAATCACAAGCGAGCTATCAACACATGACTAACTCAAGCTACTAGTCAAGACCCTCTTAATAGTAATGACAACCTATACTAACAATCCGGTCTCCAACTAAACACTAAGACGGTAAAAGACTAGAAATACATCCTTAGCCCTAGCTAGTCATACCTTTGCCTTGCACATTCACTTGAAACTTGATGATGCACATCTTCACTTCAAGTCCGGTCATTATCTTGACTTTGATAATCATCAACAAATGATGATTTCCTTTCTTCGGGATGATTGACTTGATACTCATCAACACACGATGGCATCTTTCATCCCGAGTCTTGATATGCATCAACACATGACGCATCCTCCACTTTTCCCTCCATCAACACATGATGAATCTTCTCTTGACTTGACGATCAACTCATGATCATCTCCTTTTCGAGATCTTGATACGATCAACACATGATGCATCCTTTACTCAAGCTCTTGACTTAGTGACAATCAACTCATGATGTTATCCAAAATCTTCATTACCACGAACATAACCTATTCATCTAAATCATAGAAAATGTTAGTCCCACAATATGATTGTCATTAATTACCACAACATACCATTAACTCATAATGGTGGGACAAGATACTTCAATCTTTCCTCTTTGGTAATTGATGACAACCATCACAATTACAAATAATTGAATATAAAGACATATAATTATATATGAACTACACAAGTCTTATATACTCATTTGATATGTTTCAAAGTAAAGATGCTCAATATATGTGGAAAAAGGAATATGGATCAATACTAATGAAACCACAAAACATAGAGTGAACTTCCCCTAAATGTGTGTATACACGAATGTGTAATAAGAATATATGCACATATTCAATTTAACCTTTTGGTAAAATTCAACCTATATTTTGGATCCGAGGAATGCAACAAGATATAAGAATATGATGTCGAATGCATACTTCTTTGATTTTTCACCTTTTCATCCAAATGAGACTAAGCAATTGGTATAACAATAGAAATATTATTTTCACAAATAGATTTATCATTAATCACCAAAATACTCCATTAACTCATAATGGTGGGTCTAGATTCTTCAGTTGTGCGAGATGTTCGATAGGAGGTTCGCTCGCGCGGGATGGAGGGTTGAAGAACATCTTCCGAAATCCGATGTTGGAGCCTAGCGTACGACGCTAGCTCTCGGACCATACGCCCGAGCGCTAGTCATGCCCTTTTTTCTGTTTCGCAGTGATAGCTCTATAATGTGCCAATTTTTTAGCCTTTTTATAATTTTTTAAATTAAAATTACCATTTGGATTTTCTCCGATTTATTAAAGCTTGATTGAATTTTTTAGAAATTAAAATGGATTTAATATGCCTAATCACACATTAATAATGAATTTAAAATATTTTATTTGGATTTGGCATATTAAATCATGCACCCTTGCATTTTCTTGGAATTTCCCAAGTTGATTTTGTATTTATTTGAGATCTCCCCAATTTATTGCCTTTTCTGAAAATCTAAAAGTTATTTCAAAATTCTGAACTCTTTATGGGTTGAATCCTTTGCTAGTCCATTATTTCCTCTCTCCTTCTTCTGGCCACTGACCCATCCTTGTTACTTTCTCGCCTTCCTTCTCGGGTCGAAACCCAATTTCTTCTCCATGCCACCACTTGGCCTAGCCCGCAGCCGCCACGCTATTCATCTCCTCCCTAAGCCGGTCGCTGTTTTGATGTGTCACTGCTTGGGAGTCCATGCTCCACACGCCACCACCGCCAATGCCCTATAAAAAGGCAACACGACCCCACGCGTCCATCTCCCCCGAAACCCTAGGCCCTACCTCATTTCCATTGCCCTGGCGCATGGAATCGCTTCCTCCGCCATTGGAGCCGAAGGTGGAGCTCACCGTTCCTACTGTGAGGACCCCGGTTTATTCGACTTGTACTGTTTAACCATCCACTTGGTCCTAACAGTACAAATCAAATAAACCAAGCCTCGAGATATGTATACTTCCCAGAATTCCAGTATACACACCCCGTTACAAAATCATGCATCAATCCCATTCATACACATAGAGCTGAAGCAAAAGCAACAACTGAAAGACATAGATAATATAAGGAGAGTTATTACAAAAGAGAGGCCGACCGGCCAAATAACACATAAGGAACTAATTTAAACAGCGGAAGCAAAAGGGCCATAAGATGGCAATAAACAAAAGCCAATCGGTGTGCCTTTACCCACAAGGCAACCAACCGGACCGCCAAGCTAATCGTCCCAAACAGCGCGCAACACAACTCACAAAAGTGAGGCCCTTGGGGCTCACCTTCTTCCTCAAATGATTAATATTAAACAAAGCAGATGAGTACAAAAATTGTTTTTGTACTCGCAAGACTGACGTGTGAGATAACAGAACTATAATTAACTACATGCAAGCTTTATTTAAGTGGATGAGGCTCGACTTGTTTTCAAAGATAAAGCAAGTTTTCATTTGCAATAAGGTAATAGATTCAAAGCAAGTTTGCAATTAACTTTTATTGTTCAAATAAAAGAGAGACAATTATAACAATAGATAGATGACAACACCAACCTAGAAGTGACTAACCCATAGTCACCACAACAATAGCATGAAGTACCCTTCATACCACCCATGTCAAGTTTAAGTTTTTAAAAGGTTGTAGTCTAGTTCTTGCACGACCTACCAAGCATGTCCATAACCTAGACGAGGCTATTCGAATAGTTTTAACCCTGCAGGTGTACCAATGTACCCACACGATAGACCGCCTTTCCACCACCACGGTTAGCACACTTCCTTTGGTATGCGGGCATGGCTAAGTCTAACAAGACGCTTTCCAATGGACGATGCTAATTAAGAGCCGCAACCCACGGGAGAAGGACACATTAGACAGCCTAACCGGTCTGCTAATGCTCCCCTCCAACACCACACGCACACACAAGAACACACCCACCAACCACTCATAATTAACACCTCCCAAAGTACTTAGTCAAGAGAGGTTCCATATCCCCTCGTGGTTAGCACGCAATAAGCGCTGGCTTAGTGACACAAGTAACTTGGTCCTTGGGGACCTAGGCACCATTCCAAACACACCCAACATATCACATCAACATACCATTGTGCCCAAGTCAAGATATAGTTTTGTTTTCAGCTTTTGATTTGTAAATCAATAAAACACAAGGGTTGGACATAATGGAGTAGTATAAGTAGTTGTGTGATCAAGATCACCGACTAAGTCGATGATCACTTGTAACATCCCAATTTTCGAGCCTTAAAAAATCCTTTGAATAGTTAGTAGGGAAAATTCACCATTTGGATTTATTTGAATTTAATTCAAAAGTCGAATATTGGACTTTGCAATCAAAAACATTTAATGTGAATAATCCCAACATGAACATTAGCCAAAACTATTTTATTTGGGTTCTATGTGCTCGATATATTTTCTAGATTTTTCTAGAATTTTTCGAGTTCATTTGCTATTTTCTATTGCCTATTTGAATTTCTCGGTATTTTCTAAAATAGAAAACCTATTATTAATCTCGAAAAGGCATCGGGCCGAAATCCAAACCTCCGCCCATTCTTCCCGCCACACCTCGCCCCCATGCGGCCGGCTCGCCGCGCTCGACGACATGCGGGCCCCGCATGTCGCCTCCCTCTCTACCTTTCCTTGGCTACCGAGCATCCTCCACCGTCCGATCAAGGTTGAACGGCTAGATGCGCATAAGGCAAACCGGAGTTGTCCGAATGTTTTTTGATTGTGACCGTTCGATCAAGATCCAACGGTCGATCTCGTGTTCTGCTTTTTCGCGCACACTGCCGCGACGCGACTCACGCGGCTGTGTCTCGACGCGTGGGTCCCGGCTTGCCACGCCGTCTTCGCTCCCGAATCCGTTAGGGATACGATCTCCGCCGGGCCACGCCGTTTTGGGCGTTCGTGCCTGGACTCTCCGAGCCTCCGGGTATAAAAGGGAGGTAGCCCTCGGTCTCCGCATCCCAACCTAGCCGCCGCTCGCTGAACAACCCTAGCCGCCGCAGAGCTCGAAGATCAATCGCGCGCCGCCAACTCCGACGAGCTCGTTCTTCGCCGCGTGTGCCGCGCGCGCTTATTCGCTCGCACCGCTGACATCGCACGGAGCTCCTCTACCTCCCCGGTGGCCTTCGCCTCGCCGGGAGCGCCACCGAGCGCCGCTGCGCCAAGCCCAAGCCCTCCGCCGCTCTTTGCTGCCGCGACCACCACCGCCCACCCGAGCATCGGCTTGCACCGATGAGGTTCGCAATAACGCCTCTACATGCCGGGTACCACTCACCGCCGGTGAATCGCCGCCGCGCTGCCGTTGGTTCCCGAGCCGTTGTCGCCGGCCCGACGTGGCAGCCCGTGTCGGGCGTCCACCTCGCCGCTTGTTCGCGTGTCATCTCCGCGTGGCGCCGTGTCAAGATCCACGCACGCACACGCCGCATCCACCTGGTTCGATTCGAGGCTCCAGAGACCCGCCACCGTGAGTGTGGTTCTCGACATGTGGGTCCCACATGTCAGGTTTCTATTTTATTTATCTTTTTCCGAAATCCTGAGGGCTGACGCCAGCATTGCGCAATAATCCGATTTTTCTTTTAAGAAATAATTCGAGATTCGTAAAATCGAATTTAGGGTTTCTTTTAGATTTCCAATCTTCCAAAGCCCATAACTTTTGCATCCTAACTCCGATTGAGCCCATTCAAATTTCTAAATTTGTCTAAATTCAAGATCTATTTATCTGAGATTTTTATTTAATTTTTGGAGTTTGTTTTGCCTCTGTTATTTATTTGTTTTGTTTCTTTTTGTCTCGTTTATGCAGTAGACGCGATTCGCTGGGAATTTCATGAAGAAGGAGCACCCCAAGACCAAGATCAGTACATAGACCTTTTCCAAGGCAAGTCATACCTTTGATCATCTTGAACCCAGTTTTCAAATTACTTTGTGTTAAATTATTGCATTCTATTTTAATTATTTATTTAAATGCTTTGGGCATAGTTATTATCCCAATTGTTATCACACCTTGGCCTTGTATGTCATATATCCTTGTCACCCTAGATTGGTTTAGTTGGTAATATTGTAGCACCAACGTGGGTTGGTTAGAGGCGAGTACAATTGCTTAGCCATGCTACGAATCATCATCTCATGAGTCGTAAATATTAAATATGACTAAGTGTCTATGGAACTTTGTGTAAAACTGTGTGCTATGTGTTATTACTTCGTGATGGCATGTGTTGCACTAAAATCAACTGGGTGGTAAAGGATTTAGACTGAGGCAAGTGGTGGAGACTGTGTGACATGGTGGACTATGTGATGGGAATGATAATCTGTGTGGCTTAGTTAGAACATGGAAGTCTTGCCTTGGTCAATTAAGGACTTAACTTTGTGCGCCATTGAACGAGCCTCATCGCACGACCACATGCCCGGTATGGGACGGGCCTAACTTAGTAAGTTATGGATTCTCGGCATTGATGTTCAGTGGTAGGTTAGGCTATGTGATAGGGTGGAGGTGTGACTACTTGGTGGTTGCATCACGGGAGGATTCGCGTCCCCGCCCAACGGTGTGTGTTATGCATGGGCTATGTGATATGTATAACGGTTTGTAAGCACACCGGGAATGTCAATGTTGGAGATGAAGTTTCGAACTGTTTTGTTATGATTGGTGCTAGCTACACTGGTTATATCGTGTGGGTAAAGTGTACAACCTCTGCAGAGTGTTAAATAAACTATTCAATAGCGCGTTCATGTCATGGACATGCTCTTGCTTTCACACGAGGGTAGTTTTCATAAAATGTGGGAATGGAGCTGTGTGATCTCAATCATATGGCTATGTGAAATAATCATTAGCTGTGTGTCTTTGTGAAAATAATCTGTAAATTAATATTGTCTATTTGCTTTGAATTATGCTTTTAATCTATTATTCGATTCAATTGCAAATGTTGCTTTTATGCAAAAGAACCACGAAGCCTTTTCTTTGGAATAAGCTCGCATCTATACATTGCATTCTCGTGGTATGATTTGCGAGCACGGTTGTGTACTCACGCTTGTTGTAAAACTTGCGCCCAAAACCTCTGAAGTGGAGGAGTCACGCCGCTTCGAGGAGGAGTTCGTTGAAGGTCGATCGTTCGTTAAGGTCCGGATCCCGCTTGGTTGCCCGTGGTGAATTGGTGGGATCTACGCTGGAGTTTTCCGCTCACGCCGCTTTATTTCTCGTTAGCCTGTGTGGCTTAATAAGTGTAAACTCGACCATAAGGTCAAAACCGTTATTTGTTATTCAAACTAATCGTTTACTTTATCTATCGCTTGTGTGGATCGATATTTACCTGTTAACCTCTGTGCACTAGCGTGATCCCTGGACTAGTGCAAGATACAGAGGGTTCCAGAATCGTAATGCGGGTCCCGACAGAGGTGGTATCGAGCCATACCATTGTAGGTCTTGACCTTAGTAGATTGGCCGTCCTTAGAGTGTCCAAACTATTTTCTAAAGGAAAAATTAACTTGCAAAGTTAATTGATTGCTTAACTCTTCATATCTCTCTCGCCTCAACTTTTGCTATGATCTCTTCTCTCCCCGCTGCTTTAAAGTTGCTCTTACCTGTTCGTCTGCTTTGACAGATGCTCGCCTTCATGAGCTATGGTGAGCGATCGAGGGTATGCCGAAGCTTTGGAAGTTGCTCGTGTTCTGGAGGTTTTGATCGTCCACGTACGTCGGCAACAATCGACGATGAATGGACGAACCGTGGAGTGATTTGTCGCCGACGATCTACGCCAGAGGAACGACAAGGCGAGCCAACCTTCGACGTCTCTGAGGAAGATCACTTGGCCGGAAGGTATCCGTGAGTCGCCGCGCTTGGCTGGCGCACGATTCGCAACATCTACGCACGGAGCTTCAAGACACCGTCTTCCGTTACCATCCCCGAGCCGTACGCTGTGGACTTGCGCAAGACGCTACCCGCCCACGTAAGGAGGAGAGCAACTCTCAACGACACCTCGCCGCCTTCGTGGCCGCCAGAGGAAGCTTTGGAGAGAACCATCACGGAGTTGGATCATGTCTATGAAGCTTCTGCAGAGTCAAGAGAAGGTCGCCACTCGCAAGAGATCCTCTACGATCAAGTTCCCAAGAAGAGGAAGACCCGAGATGATCCTCAAGAAGATCCGGAGGAAGGCCCACTGAGCCCGAAGAAGATGCAGAGCCGAGGAGCCAGCAGAGCTGGGCTGCACGGAACGCCTGTTTTGCCGCACTGGGCCAGGGCATCGATCGGTTTGCCAAGATGCCTGGCCACTTCCGAGTCTACACCGCCGAGCGCCGCCGGTGCCAGGAGGCTTTGAGTAGTTCGCTTAGGCTTCGCTTTTTCTGAGTTTAGCCAGCTCGCTTAGTGAGTCGCCTTTAGGCGGTAGCTTTGTGTGCTTAGGTCGTTGTTTCTTTTTGTGCGAGTATGACGTAAAGGCCCTTAGGCATTTGTTGCAGCCATGCTAAGACCCTAAGTAATAAAGGTATTTCATTTGAGTTTCTTGATCTCGTGTTTTGTTGGGTTTAACTCTACCCCCGCCTAGTTCTTAACTCATCTCGTGCTTGCTACCTTATCTAACCCATGGAGCTTCATGGATGGTTCAAACTCGCGATCATTGCAAGTGGTTCCGGACTCAAAGACCAGAGGCAATGAGCAACCACCAGAGGAGGCTCCGCCGCAAGCACCCCCAATTGACTTGCAAAACTTTGGAGCTTTCATGGCAGCAGCATCACTTGATGAATACGATGATGACTCGGATGCAAGCCATGCACAACCGTAACAACAACAACCACAATCACCAAGATGGAGCCCCACCGCTCATGGTCACCATGGACCATCCAAACTTGCAGAATTCATGAGGACTCGTCCACCCACATTTTCTCGACACGCTCTCCAAAGGAAGCGGATGATTGGCCTGGGGTTGTTGAAAGAAAGCTACCGATCACCCAAGGCAATGATCGTGAAAAGGTTATGTATGCCACTCACCGATGGAAGGCACCGCCGCCGAATGGTGGGAGAACTCAGGCGCCCATGAGACGCCACAGATATCACCGGAGGAATTTTCTTCGCATTTCGCAAGATCATGTGCCGAAGGCATTATCGATCCAAGAAGGATGAGTTCCGGCTCAAGCAAGGAGCTATGTCGTTCCACTACCTCAACAAGTTTTCAGCAGTTCGCTATGCGTGCAGAAGATGTAGCCACGCATGCGGCTCGCGTGAGTCATTTTCTGGCGGGCTAAACATCGATCGCAAGTCGCTTTGATCGCCCATACTTTTCCCGATTTCCGTGAGTCTGGTCAATAAAGCCTTTGTTCTAGAGGACAAACGCAAGGAACCGGAGGATAAATCAGAACGCCGGATGGCTCAGCAAGGGAACCATCAATCACAAGAGGGCAAGAACAAGCAAGCGCACGCTTCAATGTGTTTCACCCTGCACTTCATTCGAACACCGCACTAACTTCAACACCCGCCACCAATGCTCGTAACTTCCGCAACCCCCGCACTCACAACCCCAATCTAGGAAGCAACCAGCAGAACGCATCAAAGGTCTATACTACGCCTGCCGCCATGACATTTTGCCAACCGTTGTCCGCAAAGGGGAACAATCACTCCAAAGACGCTTTCAACCTTGGAGCTACGCCATCCAAGACGCCAGCACCGTGCATCAACCAAGGAGCTGCAGAGTTGCTCATTGCCGAGGAGCACCGCAGTCCGTGATCGAGGTCGGTCAACCACGCCACCGGAAGGAGCCCAGAATCACCGGACGTCAGACGGGTAAGTTTCGTTAACTCAAGACTGTGATCGCTTTGTTTGATTCGAGCTCGCATTCATTTGTTTCGGGAATGTTTGCAACCAAAATAAATTGGAAGTTATGCAACTTAAGCATACTCGTTAGTCCAATACCGGAGCAGAGCTAAGTACTAGAGTGGGATGTTTATGAGCTAAGTTACTCATAGTGGAGTTGAGTTTCTAGCCAACCTAATTGTCCTAGATACCCAAACCCTAGATGTCATTCTTGGCATGGATTGGTTATCCAAGCACAAAGCAAAGCTAGATTGTGGCGAAGAGCCGTAAAAGTGAGGACGCCAAAGGAAACAAGGTAGAGTTTCTAGCCACCTCGTTTCGTGATGGACATTTGCTAGTAAACACCAAGACCCTCGCTTTAGAAGAAGTACCAAATGGTCGTTGAATATCCGCATGTATTTCCTAAGAATTACCAGTGAATGCCACCGGATCGTGACATTGAGTTTGTCATCGACCTAGTGCCGTGGACAGCACCAATTTCAAAGAGACCTTATCGGATGCCACCGATGAATTGGTAGAGATGAAGAAGCGTATAGAAGAACTTCTTGAGAAAGGTTTCGTGAGACCTAGTTCGCCGCCATGGGGAGCGCTGTTGTTTGTCAAGAAGAAAGATGGAAGTATGAGGATGTATTGACTACCGTTTTCTCAACGAAGTTACCATCAAGAACAAGTACCCACTACCCCGGATTGATGATCCGCTTGATCGGATGAAAGGAGCCGAGTGTTTTCAAAGATCGACCGCGATCAAAGCTACCACCAACTAAAGATTTGTCCTAGGATATACCAAAACCGCTTCTCAACGCTGCACGGACATTATGAGTTCTTAGTCATGTCCTTGGTCCGACTAATGCCCCCGCCTATTTCATGAACATGATGAATAAAGTATTCATGGAATATTTGGACAAGTTCAGTAGTTGTGTTCATTGATGATATTCGTGTACTCCAAGTCGGAGGAAGAACACGCTAACATTTAAGAACAATATTGGGGAAACTCAGAGAGCATCGCTTGTATGCCAAGTTCAGTAAGTGTGATTTTTGAAGAAGGAAGTGGATTTCTTGGTCATGTTATGACAAATGAGGAGTAGCAATTGACCCCTAAAGTGAAAGCAAGTGTTACATTGGGAGCACACCGTAATCAGAACTCGATTCGCAGCTTGGGAATGGCAGTGTTATTACCGCTGCTTTCATCAAGGATTCTCATCAATTGCTAAGCCCTTACGCAATTGTTGAAGAAGGAGAAAAAGTTCACTGGACTCCACCGTGAGGAAAGTTTTCAAGAGTTGAAGAACGATTGACTTCACCCTTATTTGATTCGCGCACGATATTCGCAAGGATTTCGATATCTATTGTGATGCTTCGCGTCAAGGATTAGGATGCGCCCCGATGCAAGAAGGAAGAGCCGCGCTATGCATCAAGGCAATTAAGATCTCACAAGAGAATTACCCTTACTCATGATCTCGAATTAGCCGTAGTGCACGCTTTAAAGATTTGGCGCCATTACCTCATCCAGTAATCGCGTGGAAGTCTACATGCATCATAAGAGTCTCAAGTACATTTTCACCCAAGTGATTTGAATATGAGATGTAGAAGATGGTTGGAATTGATCAAGGATTATAATCTTGGAATCCACTACCATCCCGAAAGCCAACGAGTTGCGCACGCTTTAAGTCGTAAGAGTTACGCAATACTTTGGAAGTAAAGGAAAGTTGCCTGAACCGTATGAAGAATTTCGTGCCAGCTAGAAGTTGTGTCAAGGCTTTGTAGCCAATTTGAAGTCTACCACCTGGAGAAGCAGATTCGTGGAAGCACAACCAAAGGATCTGTGTTGTCGACATCAAGATCAAAATGGTAGAAGGGAAATTCAAAGATTTCACCAGGATAATCAAGACATACTGGATTAATGGTCGAACTGCACCGATATAGATGGTCCGGAGATGCTAATCTTAAAGGAAGCCCATGACTAAAGTATTCGATTCACCTCGAAGTACCAAGATGTACCAGATGTGAAAACTAAATTTTGTACAAATTTGAAGCGAAGTCGCAGAGTTCGTTGCCTTGTGCGACACCCGCCGAAAGTGAAGGCGAACACCGTAGACCAAAGAGTTTGCCGCAACCAAGATTCCAGAGTGGAAGTGGAAGAAATCGGGATGGATTTCATCACCGTTTACCCAAGACCCACCGGTTATGATTCGATCCGGGTAATAGTCGATCGTCGACTAAGGTCGCCATTTCTTGCCGCCAAAACCACGCATCGGAGATCGCCTTGCGGAATTGTACATGGCCGTAATTGTCGCCATACTGTGCCCAAGAAGATAGTGTCCGATCGAGGATCTCGCCACCTCTCGCTTTTGGCAAAACTTGCATGAAGCATTGGGTACCATCGAATTTCAAGATCGCATACCATCCACGTGACCGATGGCGCGATCAAAGAGTCAATCGATATTGGAGGATATGCCGAGAGCTTGTGCTCTAGCAAATGCTACCCAATGGGATAAAAGTTTACCGTATGCGAATTTTCGTACAACAATAGTTATCAAGCTACCACAAATGTCACCATTTGAAGCTTTGTACGGCCGCGCTCAGAGAACCCGTTGAATTGGTCAAACAAATTAACGGCCGCCGTCCGCATATTATTCAGTAGCGTAAGAGCAAGTGGCCATGATAAGAGAAAGATTAAAGATAGCTCACCAGTGTAAGAGCTACGCCGATAATCGCCGCCGTGATTCACTTCGAACCCGAAGATTTCGTTATCTTCGAGTTACACCACTCGAGGTGTCAAAGGTTCCATGCCGAGGGAAGCTTGCCCTAGGTATGTTGGTCCGTTCAAGATTTTGGAACGCCGTGAGAAGTTGTTACGGCTTGAGCTACCGCACAATAAAGGTGGAGTGCATGATGTCTTTCATGTCTCGCATTGAAGAAGTGTCCTCGTGCCGTAAGAGCAAGCCCGCTTGAATCAATTGATCAAGGAGGATCTACCTACAAGGAGCAAACGGGTCAGATTTTGATGTCGCAGAGCGCTCACCGAAGCAAGACTGCTTGCTTGCAAGGTCCAGTGGAGCAACCACTCAAGGAGAAGCAACGTGGGAACGTGAAGAAGAGCTCAAAGCCGAGTTCCTAGCCTTTTCTCTAGCTAGCCCGAATCTCTGGCCGAGATTCCTTTAAGGGGGAGGTTTGTAACATCCCAATTTTGAGCCTTAAAAAAATCCTTTGAATAGTTAGCAGGAAAAATTCACCATTTGGATTTATTTGAATTTAATTCAAAAGTCGAATATTGGACTTTGCAATCAAAAACATTTAATGTGAATAATCCCAACATGAACATTAGCCAAAACTATTTTATTTGGGTTCTATGTGCTCAGATATATTTTCTAGATTTTTCTAGAATTTTTCCGAGTTCATTTGCTATTTTCTATTGCCTATTTGAATTTCTCGTATTTTCTAAAATAGAAAACCTATTATTAATCTCGTAAAAGGCATCGGGCCGAATCCAAACCTCCGCCCATTCTTCCCACACACCTCAGCTCCGCGGCGCCACCTGCCACTGCCGACTCGACATGCGGCCCCGCATGTCGCCTCCTCTCCCTTTCCTTCAAGCGCCCGAGCATCCTCCACCGTCCGATCAAGGTTGAACGGCTAGATGTGCATAAGGCAACCGGAGTTGTCCGAATGTTTCTTGATTGTGGACCGCTCGATCAAGATCCAACGGTCGATCTCGTGGTTTCACCACCGCGCCGCTTTCACACGCTGGACTCACGCGAGCCGTGTCTCTCGACGTGTGGGTCCCGGCCACGCTGCCTTCGCTCCCGAATCCGCTAGGGATACGATCTCCGCCGCCGCCGCCGTTTTGGGCGCTCGTGCCTCGACTCTCCCAGCCTCCGGTATAAAAGGAGGTAGCCTCGGTCTCCGCATCCCAACCCTAGCCGCCGCTCATGGCACAACCCTAGCCGCCACAGGAGCTCGAAGATCAATCCGCGCCGCCAACTCCGACGAGCTCGTTTCTTCGCCGGTGCCGCCGCGCGCTTCTTCGTTCGCACCGCTGACATCGCACGAGCTCCTCTACCTCCGGTGGCCTTCGCCTCGCCGAGCGCCACCGAGCGCTGCTGCCGCCAAGCCCAAGCCCTCCGCCGCTTCTTTGCTCGCCGCCACCACCACCGCCCACCCCGAGCATCCGGCTGCACCGTAGGTTCGCAATAACGCCTACATGCCGGGTACCACTCACCGCCGGTGAATCGCCGCTCGCCGTGCTGCTGGTTCCCGAAAGCCGTTGTCGCCGCCGGCCCGACGTGGCAGCCCGTATGTCGGCTCCACCTCGGCCGCTTGCTCGCGTGTCATCTCGCGGGCGCCGTGTCGATCCACGCACGCACACGCCGCACCACCGTTCTCGATTCCGAGGCTCGAGACCCGGCCACCGTGAGTCGTGGTTCTCGACATGTGGGTCCCACATGTCAGGTTTCTATTTTATTTATCTTTTTCCGAAATCCTGAGGGCTGACGCCAACATTGCGCAATAATCCGATTTTTCTTTTAAGAAATAATTCGGAGATTCCAGAAAATCGGAATTTAGGGTTTCTTTTAGATTTCCAATCTTCCAAAGCCCATAACTTTTGCATCCTAACTCCGATTGAGCCCATTCAAATTTCTAAATTTGTCTAAATTCAAGATCTATTTATCTGAGATTTTTATTTAATTTTTGGAGTTTGTTTTGCCTCTGTTATTTATTTGTTTTGTTTCTTTTGTCTCGCTTAAGTAGTAGACGCTGATTCTGTCAGGGAATTTCGTTGAAGAAGGAGCACCCCAAGACCAAGATCAGTACATAGACCTTTTCCAAGGCAAGTCATACCTTTGATCATCTTGAACCCAGTTTTCAAATTACTTTGTGTTAAATTATTGCATTCTATTTTAATTATTTATTTAAATGCTTTGGGCATAGTTATTATCCCAATTGTTATCACACCTTGGCCTTGTATGTCATATATCCTTGTCACCCTAGATTGGTTTAGTTGGTAATATTGTAGCACCAACGTGGGTTGGTTAGAGGCGAGTACAATTGCTTAGCCATGCTACGAATCATCATCTCATGTGAGTCGCAAATATTAAATATGACTAAGTGTCTATGGAACTTTGTGTAAAACTGTGTGCTATGTGTTATTACTTCGTGATGGCATGTGTTGCACTAAAATCAACTGGGTGGTAAAGGATTTAGACTGAGGCAAGTGGTGGAGACCGTGTGACATGGTGGACTATGTGATGGGAATGATAATCAGGTGGCTTAGTTAGAACATGGAAGTCTTGCCTTGGTCAATTAAGGACTTAACTTTGTGCGCCATTGAACCGAGCTCATCAGACGCACCACATGCCCGTATGGGACGGGCCTAACTTAGTGTTATGGATTCTCGCATTGATGTTCGTGTGGTAGGTTAGGCTATGTGATAGGTGGAGGTGTGACTACTTGGTGGTTGCATCACGGAGGATTCGTCGTCCCCGCCCAACGGTGTGTGTTATGCATGGGCTATGTGATATGTATAACGGCTTGTAAGCACACCGGGAATGTCAATGTTGGAGATGAAGTTTCGAACTGCTTTGTTATGATTGGTGCTAGCTACACCGGGTTATATCGGTGGGTAAAGTGTACAACCTCTGCAGAGTATTAAATAAACTATTCGGCACGCGTCCGCGTCATGGACATGCTTGCTGCTTTCACACGAGGGTAGTTTTCATAAAATGTGGGAATGGGAGCTGTGTGATCTCAATCATATGGCTATGTGAAATAATCTGCTTAGCTGTGGTGTCTTTGTGAAAATAATCATAAATTAATATTGTCTATTTGCTTTGAATTATGCTTTTAATCTATTATTCGTATTCAATTGCAAATGTTGCTTTTATGCAAAAGAACCACGAAGCCTTTTCTTTGGAATAAGCCTGCATCTATACATTGCATTCGTGGTATGATTTGCGAGCACGGTTGTGTACTCACGCTTGTTGTAAAACTTGCGCCCAAAACCTACGTGGTGGAGGAGTCACGCCGCTTTGGAGGAGTTCGTTGAAGGTCGATCGCTCGTTAAGGTCCGGATCCCGCTTGGTTGCCCGTGGTGAATTGGTGGATCTACGCTGAGTTTTCCGCTCCGCCACGCTTTATTTCCTGTTAGCCTGTGTGGCTTAATAAGTGTAAACTCGACCATAAGGTCAAAACCGTTATTTGTTATTCAAACTAATCGCTTACTTTATCTATCGCTTGTGGATCGATATTTACCTGTTAACCTCTGGTGCACTAGCGTGTTGTAACATCCCAATTTTCAGAGCCTTAAAAAAATCCTTTGAATAGTTAGCGGGGAAAATTCACCATTTGGATTTATTTGAATTTAATTCAAAAGTCAATATTGACTTTGCAATCAAAACATTTAATGTGAATAATCCCAACATGAACATTAGCCAAAACTATTTTATTTGGGTTCTATGTGCTCAGATATATTTTCTAGATTTTTCTAGAATTTTTCTGAGTTCATTTGCTATTTTCTATTGCCTATTTGAATTTCTGGTATTTTCTAAAATAGAAAACCTATTATTAATCTCGAAAAGGCATCGGGCCGAAATCCAAACCTTCGCCCATTCTTCCCGCCACACCACTCACAAGCCCGCCGCTACATGCCGCGACCGGATACATGCGGCCCCGCATGTCGCCTCCTCTCCCTTTCCTTCGGCTACCCGAGCATCCTCCACCGTCCGATCAAGGTTGAACGGCTAGATGCGCATAAGGCAAACCGGAGTTGTCCGAATGTTTCTTTGATTGTGGACCGCTCGATCAAGATCCAACAATGATCTCGTGGTTCGCTTTTTCACCACGCTGCAAGCTCGTGTTCTCGACTCTCCTGTGCCTCCGGTATAAAGGGAGGTAGCCTCGGTCTCCGCATCCCAACCCTAGCCGCCGCCACGGCTGAACTCCTAGCCGCCGCAGAGCTCGAAGATCAACTGCGCCGCCGCCAACTCCGACGAGCTCGTTTTTCGCCGCTTCGGTGCCGCCGCGCTTCTGCGTCGCACCGCTTGACATCGCACGGAGCTCCTCTACCTCCCGGTGGCCTTCGCTCGCCGGAGCGCCACCGAGCGCCGCCGCCAAGCCCGGCCCTCCGCCGCTTCTTGCTCGCCCACCACCACCGCCCACCCCGAGCATCCGGCTGCACCGTGAGGTTCGCACAACGCCTACATGCCGGTACCACTCACCGCCGGTGAATCGCCGCTCCGCTGGCCGTTGGTTCCCGAGCCGTTGTCGCCGCCGGCCTCGACGCGCAGCCCGTGTCGGCCCCACCTCACCGCTTGCTCGCGTGTCATCTCCGTGGCGCCGTGTCGATCCACGCACGCACACGCGGCGCCCACCGGTTCGACTCGAGGCTCGGTAGACCCGCCACCGTGAGTTGTGTTCTCGACATGTGGGTCCCACATGTCGTTTCTATTTTATTTATCTTTTCTCGAAATCTGAGGTCGACGCCAAGATTGCGCAATAATCCGATTTTTCTTTAAGAAATAATTCTGAGATTCCAAAATCGAATTTAGGTTTCTTTTAGATTTCCAATCTTCCAAAGCCCATAACTTTGCATCCTAACTCCGATTGAGCCCATTCAAATTTCTAAATTTGTCTAAATTCAAGATCTATTTATCTGAGATTTTTATTTAATTTTTGGAGTTTGTTTTGCCTCTGTTATTTATTTGTTTTGTTTCTTTTGTCTCGCTTATAGTAGACGCTTATTCGCTTCGGGAATTTCGTTGAAGAAGGAGCACCCAAGACCAAGATCAGTACATAGACCTTTTCCAAGGCAAGTCATACCTTTGATCATCTTGAACCTGGGCTTTTCAAATTACTTTGTGTTAAATTATTGCATTCTATTTTAATTATTTATTTAAATGCTTTGGGCATAGTTATTATCCCAATTGTTATCACACCTTGGCCTTGTATGTCATATATCCTTGTCACCCTAGATTGGTTTAGTTGGTAATATTGTAGCACCAACGTGGGTTGGTTAGAGGCTAGTACAATTGCTTAGCCATGCTACGAATCATCATCTCATGTGAGTCGCAAATATTAAATATGACTAAGTGTCTATGGAACTTTGTAAAATCAGTGCTATGTGTTATTACTTCGTGATGGCATGTGTTGCACTAAAATCAACTGGTGGTAAAGGATTTAGACCGAGGCAAGTGGTGGAGACTGTGACATGGTGGACTATGTGATGGGAATGATAATCAGTGGCTTAGTTAGAACATGGAAGTCTTGCCTTGGTCAATTAAGGACTTAACTTTGTGCGCCATTGAACCGAGCTCATCACGCACCACATGCCCGGTATGGGACGGGCCTAACTTAGTAAGTTATGGATTCTCGCATTGATGTTCTGTGTGGTAGGTTAGTGTTGGGAAACAGTAGGCTACACTAGCACAAATTAAAAATTCTACCCAGAAACAAAGATCACCGCAGCTTATAGATCACGGCCTTACCACTAGACGCCGCAAAGTGGAAGTTGATGCAAGACGTCGCAAGCGCGTAGTCGCATCCCGGCTGATGCAAGACGCGGGCAGCAGTAGTCGCACCACTTCCTCGCCCTCGTCGCGCGCCCCACGCATGCCTCCTTTCTTGCGGTTCGTCCCAACGCCACGCATGCATGCGCGCCCAAAGGTATCCACATCGCACGGGAGGAAGCGACGACGCCGACTACTAGATCCACGCGAGCGACTAGGGCGTGAGGGGTGGCGCCGTGGTTTGAGGATGTCACGAAAACTCAACCTCAACCAAATGCGCCGCTCTCTCTTTATAGACGCCCTTATAATGGGCTTTACGAATAGAGGCCCATTAGGACTCAATGCCGATCCTAATTTAGATCCAATCCAATTAGGCTTCAAATTTCTTAAGTGTGTGACCCTATGGTTCACATATGTTTAGACATGACGCGAAAGTACACATACTTGGTCAATAGTTGGTAGCGGCTCTCTAGCAAGACGTACAACTCCTAAACATACGTAAAGATCATATCTGACGAACCATCACAACGTTATGTACATGTCAATCCCTTTGCCTCACGATATTCAATGAGCTCCAAGTCGACTACTCTTTCGATCCCGTGATCCTAATCCCTTACTAGGTTAACTCTTAACCTTAAGTAGCATGGCCATGCATTTCGATCCGATCACCGAGGCCCGTAGATATCTCTCTCGTAGAGAGGGCAAATCCCATCTCGATCGACCATGTCTCAAAGATGCTTCATGACAAACCCGAAAGCTACCTTTATAACTACCCAGCACGGAGTAGCGTTTGATAGCCCCTAAGTAGGTCGATTCACATCTCAAGTACATACGACAATCTCGTGTCTAAGGACAAGGCGCATACATTGTGTAGAGAGAACCATAAGAATAATTACTATGTCTCATGTTGGGTCGGTCCAACCCCATGTTCTAAACATGTGTCCACATTATTGGTTTGACATCTCCATGTCTATGACTCCGTGAAACATGGTCATCAACCGATACATGTGCTAATCCATCATTCACGTGTGTCCTCACATGAACTCCGACTAGGGACAACTTTAGAATAACCATACAAGTAAAGAGTTTCACAAACAAGTCACATACTTGTTAATCAACACAAAGGCAATATTCAAGGAACATTTATTAAATCATGGATACAATGAAATATCATCATCAATATGATTGCCTCTAGGGCATATCTCCAACAGCCTCCCACTTGCACTAGAGTCAATCTAGAAGATATCTAATACCCATAGCTCTTGTGTGCGCCTCATGCTTAGGTCATGGGAGAGGCTTCACAAAGGATCTGAAATATTCAAATCCGTGTGTATTTTGCATATCTTTAAATCTCCTCGATTAAGGATCTCTCGAATGAGATGAAATCGCAGATATGTGTTTGTTCTTTTGGTGATTCCTCTACTCCTTGGCTTGCGCATGGCCCCACTGTTATCACAAAAAGATCCGAGGATCGCACGCACTAGGAACCACACCTAGTTCGGCTTATGAACTTCCTTATCCAAACACCTTCCTTTGCCGCCTGTCGCAATGTACTCGACCTCCGTTGTAGAGTCACAAGAGTCTCCCGCTTGGAACTCTTCCAACTTACCGCACCACCGCTCAAAAGGAACACAAAACCCGATTGCGATTTGTAATCATCTTTGTCGGTTTGGAAGCTTGCATCGGTGTAACCATTTACAACGAGCTCTTCCTCACCTCCGTAGACTAGGAACACATCCTTAGTTCTTCTCAAATACTTGAGGATGTTTTAATCGCTTGCCCAGTTGACTCACACCGATCACCTGGTATCTGCTCGTAACACTTAGAGCATAGGAAACATCTCAGGTAGTACACATCATAGCATACATGATAGATCCAATGGCCGAAGCATATGGAATCTTACTCATGCGATCTCGCCATCGCTTGTCGTAAGGACACCGAGTCTTGCCAAGATTTATGCCATGAGACATGGGCAAGAACCCTTTCTTTGCCTCCTCCATGTTGAACCGTTTCAACACTTTGTCAATGTAAGTACTCGGCTTAATCCTATTAGCCTTTTGATCTATCTCTATAGATCTTAATACCTAAAATATATGCCGCTTCCCAAGTCCTTCATTGAGAAAGTATTTTTCAAAGTGAGGTCTTAACGACTCGAGCATAGGAATATCATTTCCAATCGCAATATGTCATCTACATATAAGATTAGAAATAATAGTGAGCTCCCACTTGTCTTCTTGTAAACACAAGATTCTTCTTCGCTTTTGATGAAGTCAAACCCTTTGACCACTTCATCAAAACGAATGTTCCAACTCCGAGATGCTTGCTTCAATCCATAAATGGATTTTTGAAGTTTGCATACTTTTCTAGCATTGTTTGATCGACAAAACCCTGGCCGTATCATATACACGCCCTCGGTTAAATTTCCATTAAGGAAAGCCGTTTTGACATCCATCCGCCATATCTCATAGTCGAAATATGCAAGCAATAGCTAGAATGATCCGTATTGATTTAAGCATCGCTACAGTGAGAAAGTCTCATCGAAGTCAACTCCTTGAACTTGCCGAAACCTTTTATGCGACAAGTCGAGCTTTATGGATATGAACATTTCCATCCATATCAATCTTCCTTTTATAGATCCATTTGCACTCTTGTGAGGACCCGGTTTATTTGGTTTGTAATGCTTAACCAACCACCCGGTCCTAGCATCACAAATCAATTAAATCGATCCTCGAGATATGTATACTTCCTGAGCGATACACACCCTACAAAATTAGACATCAACTCCATTCCACACATAGAGTCCAAACACCACACTTCCAAACGGAAGATAAACAAATAGCAAAGATATTATGCATAATGGCCGATCGCCACAAGATACACAAATAACAACAAAAGACAAATGAAGCAAGAGTGCCATAAGATGGCTATAAACAAAGCCAATCGCGTGCCTTCAACCCACAAGGCATCCGACCGACCGCCAAGCCTAGTCGCCACCCACGGCGACAAAGATACCATGTAAGTGAGGCCCCGAGGCTCACCTTCTTCCTCGCAACAAAAACATTAAGCAAAGCACCCGAGTACAAAGATTGTCTTTGTACCCGCAAGACCGACGTGTGAACTAGCGGCACTGCTCATATGCTACATGCAAAGCTTGTCTCGGTAGAGGCCATATGTTTCATTTGCATAAAGCCAATTTTCATTTGCAATAAGGTAATACGCTTTTAAAGGCAAGTTTGCAATTCATTTTTAAGATTTAAAATAATAAAGAAGGATAATAATAACAAAAGCGAAAGATAAACAACCTAGAAGTGACTATCCCAATAGTCACCATTAACAATAGCACGAATCCCGCATTCTGTATCACCCATCAAGTTTTAATTTAAATGTTGTAGTCTAACTCTTGAAAAGCTTACCCAAGCGTGTCCATCACCTAGACGAGGCTATTCGAATAGTTTTTAAACCGCAGGTGTACCATCATCATCCACACCTCGCATCGCTTTAAGCCAAAGCACACTCCAAGGTATGCCAAGACACTAAGTCCTACGAGACTGTTTCCAATATTGTGTATCAACCCCGAGCCGCTCAGATGGGTAGAAACACCATACGCTTACATGGTAAAGCCGAAAGACAACTACCCACTCAGATAAAGCTTTTCGACAACTACCATGCTCCCACCTCCGTCCTCTCCTGCGACTCTCTGCGACCCGGGACCGATACACGCCAAAGTACTAGGTCAAGAGAGGTCCCATATGCTCTAGTGTGGTTAGCACGCCGAAATGCCCGGATAAAAATTCACTCACAAGATGTTCGGTCCTTAATTGACCTGCACCTTTCCAAATACACCTAAAGATCACACCAATCTTACCATTGTGCCCAAGCCCAAATCATTTTTGTTTTCATTTTTAGTTTTGCAATTAAACATAGCAGTAAACGTCAAGCATAAAGTTGTAGTACATTTTGTGTGATCAAGGTTACCGACTAAAGTCGATAACCGCCTAGCTTCTACCGATAGCTAAGCATGTCTAAGCAAGTTGACCTCGATCTACTAAGTGACAAGAGATCATCCAATGATCTCTAATCACAAAGAAATAACCTAAGCTCATGTAGTAGAGATCAATATTTTGTCTACGTGGATATGCAAACACGGATTTAACTAATCAATTTAACACAAATTAAGCAATGCATACATACAATTGAAACAAAATATTAATCTTTAAAATACCGATTAAACATGATCAAACCGCTTGCCTTGGCGGTCGTTGCTCAATATGGTGCGGAGGATCGCCCTCGTGGTTGCCGCAAATATCAATCCTAACGATTAACAAAACAAATAATAAGAACGAATAACACCGCAAAACTCAAACATCTATACAAACACCAACATATACACCAAGGCTAGACTATCACAAAGAATGACAAATAATTGCTGCAGAGACCCATCCACTCATTTGCTAGGTTAACCTCAAAATCAAACTTCTAACACGCTTTAAACTTTGGACAAAGCTTTGATGGTGATTGTGTGCACATCTATTATTTAATCATCAAGTTAATAAATCAACAAACAGCCTAGGTTCTCTAACTCAACCATTACAAGTCGATATTACGTAACCTACAAAAGCTATTGACAATACTAACTAGTCAATTATCCAACTATGAGGTGCTAAACAAAATTCTAATTATGGTTGGCCTTAATAAAATTTCAGGTACTAACACACCTAAGCATTACACCAACATATAGGAAGGTTAACAATTACAAAGATGCTATCACTACAAGACCTTACTACACCGGTAAATGAGAGGAAAGACAATTACAGAGACAAACCACTAGATTCATTAACAGCTTCTTTAGATCACTTATGCCAACAAGGGTTTAAAAAAAAAATCCAGAATCACGAACGGACATAATTCCATACCAAACACTATTTCCTAAGGAATTCATCAAGACCTAAATAGCAAGCATGAAACCAATTTTCGACATCGACAATGTAAAACGAAAACAGGGAAATATACAGAACTAGAACTAAAATGCTTTCAAACCTCTAATACCAATATTGATCAAGCATGAGAGTGAACTAAAGAACAATCATAATCATGATTAGCAGCTAACTAATTGGTTTTGAAGGAGGGCCCCACCGCCGCATGCATGCAGAGGAATAACAGTAAGAACGTGGAGGCTCGGCCGCTTGGACCTGAACTTGCCGCCGCGAGGAAGTGACGGCGCGGGCGTGCGATGACGCAAAATGGGTCGCTTGAGGACCACCGCCGATGCTGGTCGCGGTTCGCCGGAGAAGCACGCGCGGCGGCGCTGACGAGCTTGGCGCCCAGTTGGGGTGACAAGGCGCGATCGCACTAGAGAGGAAGACAATGAAATTTAGCGCGCATGGGCATCGCGTGAGTTACCAGAACTCACCGGTGTGTTGGCGACGACAGAGAGGCACCGGAGTGGCTCCGGCGACGAGCCCACGGCGGCAAGAAGGCGATTAACGGCGACAGGAGCCTCGGGTGAACGAGGACGAGTGAGAGAGTGGAGAAGAAAGGTGGAGTCTGTGGTGCTCACCAGCGAAGAATTGAGCCGAGCTCACCGAGAAGACGCGGCGGTGGAAAAGGCGGTTTCGCCGACTTGGAGAAGAAAGGCCACGCGCAGCCCACAAGCGATGAAACCCGAAATTCCTTGAGGGGTTTACTTCCGTGGATGTGGAACACGCCGTGACGCAGCCGCCGTGCTCTGAGATCACCGGAGCAGCAGAACGCCGAGAGGCGCGCACGGCGCCACGGCTCCGGAGCTCGTGGAGAAGAACGGCAATGAGACGAAACGAGGTAGGAAAGCCTTCTGAGGGTTTTGTAGGAGCAAAGCGAGGCGCGAGGTGAGACGGCAAGGGCGAAAAGACCGGTGAGGTGAGGTGGCAAGACGCATGTAGGCGGCGGCCGGCGAGCGCGCGGCGAGCGGTGCGCCGAGCCGCGGCGGACGGGCGGAAATGGCCCGGCTGTATGGCCCACAAGTCACGGCAAGAGCAAACGGGCGCGAGCCCGAGTTAGACTCGATCAACATCGCCCGACCGCTGGATCCGAGATGGACGGCCGGGATTGATGTATGCATTCGGACAGTTCGGTTGCGCGACGCAACGTGGATCGCTCGACGGCATCGGACGGTCACGATCGATTGGACTCACGCGCGGTGCAGCTAGTTGACGCGACCGAGTCAAGTGGCGCGGTCGGACTCGAGCCGAGGTTGTCTGGGGCCGAGGAACGATGATTTTTAGAATTTGGTTTAAAAGACGAGAAGGTTTGGGGAATTTTTAGAGGTAGCTCCTGAGCTCCAAAAATTTCTGAAATTTTTATGGTAGCTACTAGAGACAGAGGACAACCTTGTATAATTTTTCCAGAACTTTTATGCACTGCATGGTTCTAGAGAAAATTCACAAGCTGCTGTCCAGTGAGTTTGACCAGATTTCAAACAGAGTTGACTTGGCCATTTGAAATATCAAACAAAATCTAAAAATTGTGAAATAATTCAGGAGGTAGATAGGATGATCAAGATGGTAGGAAAATAGTTTCAGAGGATGATCACAAGTTTGAAGGCTAAGAATCTGATAACAACAATTTCCAATCACAAGAATTAAATTCTACAAATTGGAAATTGCTAGGAAAATTGTAGAAACTTTCAAATGATTTGAAGAGACAACAAAAGTTTTTATTTCTCCTCAAAATTTTACATTTGAAATACAAACCCTAAGTTAGGGTGTTACAAATCTCCCCTCACAGAATCTCGCCCCGAGATTCTCGATCACCGAGAAGAAGGATGGGTAATCGCCGAGACGATCTTCCCGCTCCCACGTGGCTTCATCCTCGAGTGGTTCGACCACCGAACTTTAAGGAACTTGATCACACGGTTCCTTGTTCTGCTCACTTCTTCGAGGATACGAACGGGCGCCACGATAAGACAGATCTTCCGCACATCGATATTTTCCAATGGTGTTTCTCAACCGAACGCTCGAAGGCACTTCTTCAACTGTGACACATGGAAAACATCATGCACCCTTCAAGTGTAGCCGCAACCTAACGGGTATGCAACGGCCCCACTTTCTTGACGACGCGATACGGTCCGGATATATCGAGGAGCCGCTTGTTTTGACACCAAACGACGATGTCCTTCGCAGGTGAGACTTTGAGATACACAAAGTCATTGGGCCGAAACTCAACTCACGACGACGCCGACCGCATAGCTCTTCGCTCGACCGAGCACGCGCAAGTGCTCACGAATCAATCGCACTTGACTTTCACTTCATTGATGGAATTGGCCAAAGAACCGCTCTCACCGCTTCACCAGCTCAATGGTGTTCTCAGCGCCCATACAAAGCCTCAAACGGTGCCATACCGAGACTAGCCTCGAAGTCGTTGTTGTAGGAGAACTCTGCAAGCGGTAGGCACTTCTCCCAATTCTTCCCATAGGAAAGAACACAAGCACGGAGCATATCTTCAAGAACTTGGTTGACCCGCCTCCGCTCACCATCACCGAGGATGATAGGCCGAAATGAACGAAAGACGGTCCCCATGGCTTCTTGTAAACCGTGCCATAGCCGAGAAGTGAAAAGAGAGCCACGATTCGACACAATCGCTCGTGGCACACCATGCAAACTCACAATGCGATATGTAGAGATCCGCCAATCGACTAACACCGAGAGTGGTGGCATCGCGTGAAGTGCGCTACCTTCGCCAATCGATCGATAACAACCTGTATAGCATCCTTCCCCAAGAAGTACGGGTAGACCGATGAAGTCCATACCAACGGAATCCCACTTCCACTCCGGTATGGGCAAGGGTCAAGAAGACTCGCGGACGCCGATGCTCGGCCTTGACACGATAAAGATATGTCACATCCGCCACGAACTCGCAATCTCGCGCTTCATGCGAGTCCACCGTAATCTCTCGACGCAGATCTTGGTACATCTTGGTAGCCCGGGATGGATGGACAAAGGCGAATCATGGGCTTCTGAAGGATCAAATCCCGCAACTCGGGATCTTTGGGACCACGAGACGCCCAAACCATACAACACCGTGCTCATCCTCTCGTGAAACACTTGGCCGAACCATCCCCGATGTTCGCTTGATTTTACCCACGCCATCATCCGATTGTCGTGCCGCTTGATCCGATCCACCAAGGTTGGTTGCACAACCAAGGCAAGAAGGGAACCATGCTCAACCAAACCCAAGTTGAGACGCTGAATTCGCAAGAAGCGCAGTTGTTGCTCTTGGATCATCAAAGTATTGCAATACACCTTTCGACTAAGTGCATCAAGAACCACATTGGCTTTGCCAGATGATATCAATACCCATGTCATAATCTTTGATCAATTCCAGCCATCTCCTCCGCTCGAGGTTCGACCGCCGAGTAAATAAGTATTTCAAACTCTTATGATCGGAATACACCTCACGTGCACCGATCAAATAATGCCGCCAAATCTTGAGTGCATGAACCACCGCAGCAAGCTCTAAATCATGGGTGGGATAGTTGAGCTCGTGAGGTCTCAATTGTTCGGATGCATAGGCAACCGCTTGCCTTCCTCGCATAAGAACACATCCGAGCCTCGACGAGAGGCATCGCAATAAATATCGAAGCTCTTGTGGATATCGTGAAGAGTAAGGACTGAGTCAAGTCAATCGCCGCTGAGCTCCCAAAGCTCTCATCACAAGCAGAGGACCACACAAACTTCTTGTCCTTTTGAGCAATTCAACATCGGCTTTGCGATTTTGGAGAAGTTCTCGATAAAGCGCGATAGTAGCCACCTAAACCAAGAAAACTCCGCACATCGCTGGATCGACGGGCCGGCCCAAGATAGAACATCGCCGACTTTGTTGGATCTACACTTATTCCTCCTACCGAAAGAACATGGCCCAAAAATGCCACTTCCTTCAACCGTAACTCATATTTGTTTAACTCAGATATAAAGCCGTGCTCCCGCAACTTGCCCAAAACAATCTTCGATGCTCAAGATGCTCTACTCGCCTTGGAATAGATAAGAATGTCATCAATAAAAACCACCACAAATTTGTCCAAATATTCCATGAATACGAATTCATAAGGTTCATGAACAACGCTGGAGCATTGGTCAAACCGAAAGACATGACGGTGTACTCGCATGTGCCATAACGAGTAGTGAAAGCCGCCTTCGAATATCCTCACCCGATCCGACTTGATGATAGCCCGATCTCGCATCAATCTTGAGAACACCGAGCTCCGCATAACCGGTCAAAAGATCATCAATGCGGCGAGAGGATATTTGTTCTTCACCACACCTCATTGAGAGGACTAGAGTCAACACACATGCGCAAAGTCTTGTCCTTCTTCTTCACAAAGATCACCTGACAACCCCAAGGAGATGAACTGACGGATGAAACCCTTTGCTTGGAGCTCACCAAGTCGCTTCTTCAATTCTTCTAGCTCATTGGGAGGCATCCGACACGCGCCTTCTGAAATCGGGCGATCGGAAGCAACTCAATGACAAACTCAAGGTCTCGAACCGAGGCATCCTGCAAATCATCGTGAAAACATCCTCAAAGTCGATACTATGGGAACATCCTGAATTTGCAAGGTCGGCTTTGCTTCTAATGCACATGATGTGGCCCCAAGCAAACGCGCGAAATCCAACTTGCCACCCGGGCTCGTAAGATAGACAATCTTCCCGCACAATCGATTTGCCCCAAGTGTTGGGACAACCAATCCATGCCAAGAATCACATCCGCATCACGAACCGAAAGGTAATAAGATTTGCCAAAATCCCACCCCTTTGACCTCAATAGGAACACCGCAGATTCCATATCGCCTCTCATTTCCGAACCCGAGAGCGAATGAGTAAAGGAATCCCCAAAGGAACACAAAGGAAGACCACTAGTAGCAGCAAATGATCTTGAAATAAAGAATGTGATGCCCGTAATCAAATAATACCGCAGCAGGACGAATTAACAAGAAGTGTACCCATCACGACATCCGGCGCCTCCCGAGCCTCCTCACCGAAAGGTGGTTGACTCGACCGCGCGCACTCGGGCTTCGGATCATCTTCCCGTCGTGGATGACCACTCCCGCCCGCCCTCCATTAGGACGAGGGGTCGCCGCAACACTGAGGAGGGCGCATTCGCATAATGGCCCTTGTTGTGGCAAATAAAACAAGTCACCTCGGGCCGGATTGCGAGGCCGCTCTGTTACTGGATCGCAGCGCACGTGGCTCAAACACGCCCGCGGTGGGCGGAGCTGGTGCAGATGGTCTCGCGCGCGGTGGAGCAAAAGAACGGGCCATCGTGCCGATCCACCGAGGACGAACGAGGCCGGTGTGAGTAGACCGATGCGCCCCCATTTGCGCTACGGACTCGCCAACGCTTTGCCTTATGCTCACCACAATGGCCTTATCTACCAAGGCCTCGAAAGTCGAGAAGTTCACAATGGATAGCTTGTCCTCGCTCCCTGACAAGCCATCCATAAATTTCTCCCGCTTAGCCTCATCTCGAGGCCACCTCCCGAGCATAACGAGCCGATGATTGAACTGCATGTACTCCGTCACGATTTGCGCCTCTTGCTTGAGCGCGAGGAATTCTTTCTTTTTCACTTCATCAGCCATCCGGGATGTGGGCCCGACGAAAGTCGATCCGAACTCCTCCCACGCGACCACATGGCTGCGCGGCCGCATGGCGAGATAGTTCTCCCACCATGAGAGTGCCGCGCTCTCGCCGGTGGGACGCGAAGAGCGCCTTGTCTCGCGCTCGCACCGAGCTATGTTGAGTTTTCGCCAACCATGCGCAGCCAATCGTCCGCATCGAGAGGGTCCTCGAGCGGAGAAAGTCGGCGGTCCGTGTACGGAGGAACTCGCAAGTCCCCGCGAGTCCGTGGCCGCCACCACCGGCAGGAGTGGAGGTATTCCTAGCAATAACCTCCAAGATGCGCTGTCTGTCCATACTGTTCGCTCGATCCGAGCGAGAACCTCACCATGGTCCGAGGAGGGGGAAGCTCTCATCATGACCAGCCTGCTGATCGCCACGCTGCTCTCCCGCCATCCTGTTTCACCAAGACAAGTTAACAATAGCCGGAAAACAAGAAGTCGACAACCTATCGCAAATAATTTACTAACAAAGACAAAACAAACACGAGACTTTTAAGTCACAAAACCAATTGTCAAAAATCGGACACTTAGCAAACTCACATATATCTTACCCTTACACCCCACAAATTTTAGTTGGATTAAACTTCATGGTTCTCCCAAAACTAATTCCACAAAAGAGTAACTATCTTTTGAAAGGTGAAGAGAGAAACCAAGTTTCAAAACTTAAATTAGAGTAAGATGAGGGTAGAAAGCTAAGATAGGTAAGGAATAAAATCTGAGAATCATTTAGGTTTTCAGAACCCTTTTTATACTTTGAAATTAAGCTTTTTCAAAATATCCTAAAGACGACTATGCTTGGTTACTACGGTCGAATGGCTCACATACCAACTTTGTGAGGACCCGGTTTATTTGGTTTGTAATGCTTAACCAACCACCGGTCCTAGCATCACAAATCAATTAAATCGATCTCGAGATATGTATACTTCCTAAAGCAAAGATACACACCCGGTACAAAATTAGACATCAACTCCATTCCACACATAGAGTCCAAACACCACACTTCCAAACGGAAGATAAACAAATAGCAAAGATATTATGCATAATGGCCGATCGCCACAAGATACACAAATAACAACAAAAGACAATGGAAGCAAGAGTGCCATAAGATGGCTATAAACAAAGCCAATCAACGTGCCTTCAACCCACAAGGCATCCGACCGACCGCCAAGCCTAGTCGCCACCACGAAGCGACAAAGACAGCCACGTATGAGGCCCCGAGGCTCACCTTCTTCCTCTGCAACAAAAACATTAAGCAAAGCACCGAGTACAAAGATTGTCTTTGTACCCAAGACTCGACGTGTGAACTAGTAGACCTGCTCATATGCTACATGCAGCTTGTCCGGTAGAGGCCATATGTTTCATTTGCATAAAGCCAATTTTCATTTGCAATAAGGTAATACAGCTTTTAAAGGCAAGTTTGCAATTCATTTTTAAGATTTAAAATAACAAGAAGGATAATAATAACAAAAGCTAAAGATAAACAACCTAGAAGTGACTATCCCAATAGTCACCACAACAATAGCACTAATCCCGATTCGTACCACCCATCAAGTTTTAATTTAAATGTTGTAGTCTAACTCTGAAAAGCTTACCCAAGCGTGTCCATCACCTAGACGAGGCTATTCGAATAGTTTTAAACTCGCAGGTGTACCATCTGCATCTACACCTCGCATCGCCTTTAAGCCAAAGCACACTTCCGAAGGTATGCCACAGCACTAAGTCCTACGAGACTCTTTCAATATTGTGTATCAACCTCGAGCCGCTCGTATGGGTAGAAACACCATACGCTACATGGTAAAGCCGAAAAGACAACTACCCACTCAGATAAAGCTTTCTGACAACTACCATGCTCCCACCTCCGTCCCTCCCGCGACCTCCCGCGACCCGGGACCGATACACGCCAAAGTACTAGGTCAAGAGAGGTCCCATATGCTCTAGTGTGGTTAGCACGCCAAATGCCTGGATAAAAATTCACTCACAAGATGTTCGGTCCTTACTGACCTCGCACCTTTCCAATACACCCGTAAGATCACACCAATCTTACCATTGTGCCCGGCCCAAATCATTTTTGTTTTCATTTTTAGTTTTGCAATTAAACATAGCGTAAACGCCAAGCATAAAGTTGTAGTACATTTTAGGTGATCAAGGTTACCACTAAAGTCGATAACCGCCAGCTTCTACCGATAGCTAAGCATGTCTAAGCAAGTTGACCTCGATCTACTAAGTGACAAGAGATCATCCAATGATCTCTAATCACAAAGAAATAACCTAAGCTCATGTAGTAGAGATCAATATTTTGTCTACGGATATGCATACTGATTTAACTAATCAATTTAACACAAATTAAGCAATGCATACATACAAATGAAACAAAATATTAATCTTTAAAATACTGGATTAAACATGATCAAACCGCTTGCCTTGCGGCCGTTGCTCAATATGGTGCGGAGGATCGCCCTCGTGGTTGCCGCAAATATCGAATCCTAACGATTAACAAAACAATAATAAGAACGAATAACACCACAAAACTCAAACATCTATACAAACACCAACATATACACCAAGGCTAGACTATCACAAAGAATGACAAATAATTGTTTGAGAGACCCATCCACTCATTTGCTAGGTTAACCTCAAAATCAAACTTCTAACACGCTTTAAACTTTGGACGAGCTTTGATGGTGATTGTGTGCACATCTATTATTTAATCATCAAGTTAATAAATCAACAACAGCTAGGTTCTCTAACTCAACCATTACAAGTCGATATTACGTAACCTACAAAAGCTATTGACAATACTAACTAGTCAATTATCCAACTATGAGGTGCTAAACAAAATTCTAATTATGGTTGGCCTTAATAAAATTTCAGTGTACTAACACACCTAAGCATTACACCAACATATAGGAAGGTTAACAATTACAGCATGCTATCACTACAAGACCTTACTACACTGGTAACAGTAGGAAAGACAATTACAGAGACAAACCACTAGATTCATTAACAGCTTCTTTAGATCACTTATGCCAACAAGGGTTTTAAAAAAAATCCAGAATCACGAACGGACATAATTCCATACCAAACACTATTTCCTAAGGAATTCATCAAGACCTAAATAGCAAGCATGAAACCAATTTTCGACATCGACAAATGTGAAACGACAACAGGGAAATATACAGAGAACTAGAACTAAAATGCTTTCAAACCTCTAATACCAATATTGATCAAGCATGAGAGTGAACTAAAGAACAATCATAATCATGATTAGCAGCTAACTAATTGGTTTTGAAGGAGGCCCCACCGCCGACGCATGCGAGAGGAATATGGTAAGAACAGGAGGCTCGGGCTGCTTGGACTGAACTTGCCGCCGGCGAAGTGACGGCGCGGCCGTGCGACGGGCAAAATGGTTCGCTTGAGGACCACAAGCCGACGATGGGTCGCGGGTTCGCGAGAAGCACGGTGGCGGCGCGACGAGCTTAGCGGCGGCAGTGGGGTGACAAGGCGCGATCGCACTAGAGAGGAAGACAATGAAATTTAGCGCGCATGGGCATCGGTGAGTTACCAGAACTCACCGGTGCTTGTAGCGGCGGCAGGCACCCGGAGTGGCGGCGGCGAGCCTACGGCGCAAGGCGATTAACGGCGGCGAGGAGCACAGGGTGAACGAGAGGACGAGTGAGAGAGTGGAGAAGAAAGGTGGAGTCGGTGGTGCTCACCGAGCGAAGAATTGAGCCGAGCTCACCGGAGAAGACGCGCGGTGGAAAAGGCGCTTCGGCCGACTTTGAGAAGAAAGGCCACGCGCAGCTCCACAAGCGATGAAACCCAAATTCCTTGAGGTTTACTTCGAGGATGTGGAACACGCCCGTGACGCTGTCTGCCCGTGTCGGAGATCACCGGAGCAAAGCAGAACGCCGAGGCGTCGCGACGGCGCCACGGCTCCTGAGCTCGGTGGAGAAGAACGGCAATGGAGACGAAACGAGGTAGGAAAGCCTTCTGAGGGTTTTGTAGGAGCAAAGGAGGCGGCGAGGTGAGACGGGGCGGTGAAAAGACCGTGAGGTGAGGTGGCAAGACGCATGTAGGCGGCGGCCGGGCGAGCGCCGCGGCGAGCGGTGCGCCGAGCCGGCGGCGGACGTGGCGGAAATGGCCTCGACAGGTATGGCCTACAAGTCACGGCAAAGAAGAAACGGCGCGAGCCCGAGTTAGACTCGATCAATATCGCTCCGACCGTTGGATCCGAGATGGACGGTCGGGATTGATGTATGCATTCGGACAGGTCGGTTGCGCGCGCAACGCGGATCGCTCGATTTGCATCGGACGGTCACGATCGATTGGACTCACGCGGTGCAGCTAGTTGACGCGACCGAGTCAAGTGGCGCGGTCGGACTCGAGCCCGAGGTTGGGTTCTCGCCCGAGAACAGTACTTTTTAGAATTTGGTTTAAAAGACAAAGAAGGTTTGGGAATTTTTAGAGGTAGCTCTGAGCTCCAAAAATTTCTGAAATTTTATGGTAGCTACTAGAGACAGAGGACAACCTTGTATAATTTTTCCAGAACTTTTATGCATTGCATGGTTCTAGAGAAAATTCACAAGCTGCTGTCGGGGAGTTTGACCAGATTTCAAACAGAGTTGACTTGGCCATTTGAAATATCAAACAAAATCTAAAATTGTGAAATAATTCAGGAGGTAGATAGGATGATCAAGATGGTAGGAAAAATAGTTTCAGAGGATGATCACAAGTTTGAAGGCTAAGAATCTGATAACAACAATTTCCAATCACAAGAATTAAATTCTACAAATTGGAAATTGCTAGGAAAATTGTAGAAACTTTCAAATGATTTGAAGAGACAACAAAAGTTTTTATTTATCCTCAAAATTTTACATTTGAAATACAAACCCTAAGTTAGGTTGTTACAAATCTCCTCTTACGGAATCTACCCCGAGATTACGATCAATGAGAGAAGAAGGATGGGTAATCCGCCGAGGCGATCTTCCCGCTCCCACGTGGCTTCATCCTCGGAGTGGTTCGACCACTGAACTTTAAGGAACTTGATCACACGGTTCCTTGTTCTGCGTTCAGCTTCTTGAGGATACGAACAGGCGCCACGATAAGACAGATCTTCCCGCGCATCGATATTTTCCAATGGTGTTTCCTCAACCTAACGCCGAGCACTTCTTCAATCGTGACACATGGAAAACATCATGCACCCTTCAAGTGTAGCCTGGCAACTCCAATCGGTATGCAACGGCTCCCACTTTCTTGGCGACGCGATACGGTCCGGACATATCGAGGAGCCGCTGCCCTTGACACCAAAGACGATGTCCCTTCAGAGTGTGACTTTGAGATACACAAAGTCATTGGTGGAAACTCAACTCACGACGCACGCCGACTGCATAGCTCTTCCGCTCTCGATCGAGCTACGCGCAAGTGCTCACGTAATCAATCGCACTTGACTTTCGGCTTCATTGATGGAATTGGGCCAAAGCGCCTCTCACCGCCACCAGCTCAATGGTGTTCAGGCGCCGTCCATACAAAGCCTCAAGCGATGCCATACCGAGACTAGCCTCGAAGTGTTGTTGTAGGAGAACTCGGCAGCGGTAGGCACTTCTCCCAATTCTTTCCATAGGAAAGAACACAAGCACGAGCATATCTTCAAGAACTTGGTTGACCGCTCGCTCGACCATCGATCACGAGGATGATAGGTTGAAATTGCCGAACGAAAGGCGTCCCCATGGCTTCTTGTAAATCGTGCCATAGCGAGAAGTGAAAAGAGAGCCACGATCGACACAATCGTCGTGGCACACCATGCAAACTCACAATGCGGGATATGTAGAGATCATGCCAATCGACTAACACCGAGAGTGGTAAATCGGGCAGAAGTGCGCTACCTTCGTCAATCGATCGATAACAACCCGAGATAGCATCCTTCCACGAAGAAGTACGGGTAGACCGTGATGAAGTCCATACCAGCGAATCCCACTTCCACTCGGTATGGGCAAGGGTTGAAGAAGACTGGCTGACGCCGATGCTCGGCCTTGACACGGCAAAGATATGTCACATCGGCCACGAACCCGGCAATCTCGCGCTCATGCGAGTCCACGAGAATCTCGCGCGAGATCTTGGTACATCTTGGTAGCCCCGGATGGATGGACAAAGGCGAATCATGGGCTTCTGAAGGATCAAATCCCGCAACTCGGGATCTTTGGGACCACGAGGCGCTGCCCAAACCATACAACACCGTGCTCATCCTCTCGTGAAACACTTGGCTGAACCATCCCGATGTTCTCGCTGATTTTACCCACGCCATCATCGATTGCTGGTCTTGCTTGATTCGATCCACCAAGGTTGGTTGCACAACCAAGGCGACAAGGAACCATGCTCAACCAAACCCAAGTTGAGACGTTGGAATTCTCGCAAGAAGCGCGGTTCTTTGCTCTTGGATCATCAAAGTATTGCAATACACCTTTCGACTAAGTGCATCAAGAACCACATTGGCTTTGCCAGGATGATATCAATACCCATGTCATAATCTTTGATCAATTCCACCATCTCCTCTGCGAGGTTCAGATCTCGCCGAGTAAATAAGTATTTCAAACTCTTATGATCGAATACACCTCACAATGATTCCGATCAAATAATGCCGCCAAATCTTGAGTGCATGAACCACCGCAGACAAGCTCTAAATCATGGGTGGGATAGTTGAGCTCGTGAGGTCTCAATTACACGATGCATAGGCAAGCGCTTTGCCTTCCCCGCATAAGAACACATCCGAGCCACAAATCATATTTACCACAAATCGACTCTCGTTCGATTCGACCAATTTGTCTCGATCTTCGCATGCCGCAACCGGTTTTACGTGTCACTGTCTACCCCGATGGCGAATCCGACCGTAGGGGTATGTTGTTTCACGACCTTAGCAAAGCATGATCACGTACATCGATTATTAATCTAGGTTCCATTCGATCAATCATATTGATCTTTGCATTCCAGCCCGTTTTACGTGTCACCGTCTGCCCCGATGGCGAATCCGACCGGTAGGGTATGTTGTTTCACGACCTTAGCGGCATGATCACGAAACCGAGATCAATCCATTACCGTAACTATACAATCGATCACATCGATCATACCGTTACATATCGCCATATGCAAATCACCCGAACCTATAACATGACAAAGAACCGCTCCGATACCATCTGTTGGGAAACAGGTAGGCTACACTAGCACAAATTAAAAATTCTACCCAGAAACCAAGATCACTGCGATTTATAGATCACGGTCTTACCACTAGACGCGCAGTGCGGAAGTTGATGCAAAGACGTCGGGCGTTGTAGTCGCACTCGCTTGATGCGATGACGTCGAGGCGGTAGTCGTACTACTTCCTCGCCCTCGTCCGCGGCGTCCCACGCATGAGCTCCTTTCTTGCGGTTCGTCCCAGCGCCCGCGGTGCAAAGCGCCTCAAAGGTATCCACGCGTGCGGAGGAAGCGACGCGCGCCGACTACTAGATCCGCGGCGACTAGGGCGTGGGAGGGTGGCGGCGGGGGTTTGAGATGTCACGAAAAACTCAACCCTCAACCAGCGCCCTGCCCTCCTTTATAGGCGTCCTTATAATGGGCTTCTACGAATAGAGGCCCATTAGGACTCAATGCCCGATCTAATTTAGATCCAATCCGAATTAGGCTTCAAATTCTAAGTGTGTGACCCTATGGTTCACATATGTTTAGACATGACGCGAGTACACATACTTGGTCAATAGTTGGTAGCGCCTCTAGCAAGGCGTGCCAACTCCTAAACATACGTAAAGATCATATCGGACGAACCATCACAGCGTTATGTACATGTCAATCCCTTTGCCTCCACGATATTCGATCGAGCTCCAAGTCGACCACTCTTTCTCGATCACTGGTGATCCGAATCCCTTACTAGGTTAACTCTTAACCTTAAGTAGCATGGCCATGCATTTACGGATCCGATCACTCGAGGCCCAGAGATATCTCTCTCGGTAGAGGGGCAAATCCCATCTCGATGACCATGTCTGCGCGACATGCTTCATGACAAACCCGGAAGCTACCTTTATAACTACCGATTCTGAGTAGCGTTTGATAGCCCCTAAGTAGGTCGATTCACATCTCAAGTACATACGACAATCTCGAGTCTAAGGACAAGGCGTACACATTGTGTAGAAGAACCATAAGAATAATTACTATGTCTCATGTTGGGTCGGTCCAACCCCATGTTCTAAACATGTGTCCACATTATTGGTTTGACATCTCCATGTCTATGACACATGAAACATGGTCATCAACGATACATGTGCTAATCCATCATTCACGTGTGTCCTCACATGAACTCCGACTAGGGACAACTTTAGAATAACCATACAAGTAAAGAGTTTCACAAACAAGTCACATACTTGTTAATCAACACAAAGGCAATATTCAAGGAACATTTATTAAATCATGGATACAATGAAATATCATCATCAATATGATTGCCTCTAGGCATATCTCCAAATCATTAGGCTATGTGATAGGGTGGAGGTGTGACTACTTGGTGGTTGCATCACGGAGGATTCGTCGTCCCCGTCCAGCGGCAGTGTTATGCATGGGCTATGTGATATGTATAACGGTTTGTAAGCACACTGGGAATGTCAATGTTGGAGATGAAGTTTCAACTGCTTTGTTATGATTGGTGCTAGCTACTGCTTGGTTATATCGTGTGGGTAAAGTGTACAACCTCTGCGAGTGTTAAATAAACTATTCGAATAGCGCGTCCATGATCATGGACATGCTCGGTGCTTTCACACGAGGGGTAGTTTTCATAAAATGTGGGAATGGGAGCCGTGATCTCAATCATATGGCTATGTGAAATAATCTGTTTAGTGTGTGTCTTTGTGAAAATAATCTGTTAAATTAATATTGTCTATTTGCTTTGAATTATGCTTTTAATCTATTATTAAGTATTCAATTGCAAATGTTGCTTTTATGCAAAAGAACCACGAAGCCTTTTCTTTGGAATAAGCTTTGCATCTATACATTGCATTGCGTGGTATGATTTGCGAGTACGGTTGTGTACTCACGCTTGTCGTAAAACTTGCGCCCAAAACCTCTGAAGTGGAGGAGTCTACGCTGCTTTTCGGAGGAGTTCGTTGAAGGCGATCGTTCGTTAAGGTGGATCGGCTTGGTTGCTGTGGTGAATTGGTGGGATCTGTTGGCTGGAGAGTTTTCCGTTCCGCCTTTGCTTTATTTCTGTTAGCCTGTGTGGCTTAATAAGTGTAAACTCGACCATAAGGTCAAAACCGTTATTTGTTATTCAAACTAATCGTTTACTTTATCTATCGCTTGTGTGGATCGATATTTACCGTGTTAACCTTGTGTGCACTAAGCGTGATCTGGACTGGTGCAGTATACGAGACGGTTCCCGAATCGTAATGCAGGTCCAGCGAGAGGTGGTATCGAGCCATCTTGACTGTAGTCTTGACCTTAGTAGATTGGCAGTCCTTAGAGTGTCCAAACTATTTTCTAAAGGAAAATTAACTTGCAAAGTTAATTGATTGCTTAACTCTTCTCATATCTCTCTCGCCTCAACTTTTGCTATGATCTCTTCTCTCCCATTTGTTTTAAAGTTGCTCTTACCTGTTAAATCTGTCTTGTGGATGCCTCGTCTTGAGCTATGGTGGCGCCTTTGGAGGGTATCTTGTAGAGCTTTGGAAGTTGCTCCGGGTTCTTGGGAGTTTTGATCGTCCATTGTGCGTCGGCAACAAGCGGGCGGTGAATGGGCGAGAACCGTGGAGTGATTTGTCGCGACGATCGCCCGGGAGGAACAACAAAGCGAGCCAACCTTATGCGTCTCGTGAGGAAGATCACTTGGTGGAAGGTATCCGAAGTCGTCGCGCTTGGCCGTACTCGTATCTGCAACATCGCCGCGGGAGCTTCAAGACACCGTCTTCGTTACCATCCCGAGCTGCGGCTTTGGACTTGCCAGCACGCTACGTCCACGAAGGAGAACAGCGCTACGATCGTACACCTCGCCGATTCGTGGCGCCCGGAGGAAGCTTTGGAGAGAACCATCACGGAGTTGGATCATGTCTATGAAGCCTTGCAGAGAGCGAAGAAGGTCGCCACTCTGCAAGAGATCCTCTCGATCAAGTTCCGAAGAAGAGGAAGACCAGAGGATGATCACGAAGAAGATGGGAGGAAGGCCGGTGAGCAGAAAGAAGATGCTGAGCGGAGGAGCGCAGAGCGGTTGCACCGAGCGCGCTGTTCTTCTGCACCAGTTCGAACGCATCGATCGGTTGCCAAGATGCGGCTCACCAGAGTCTGACCGTCGGAGGCGTCGCCGCGGATTGTGGAGGCTTTCTTGAGTAGTTCGTTTAGGCTTGATTTTTTGAGTTTAGCTTGATTTGATTTAGTGAGTCGCCCTTTAAGCGGTAGCTTTGTGTGCTTAGTCGTTGTTTCTTTTTGTGTGCAGTATGAGTACAAAGGCCCTTAGGCATTTATTTGCGACCATGCTAAGACCTAAGTAATAAGGTATTTCATTTGAGTTTCTTGATCGTGTTTTGTTGGGTTTAACCTACCCACTGCCTAGTTCTTAACTCATCTCGTGCTTGCTACCTTATCTAACCCATGGAGCTTCGCGGATAGTTCAAACTGTCGGTATGCTAACGCAAGTGGTTCGGTACCCGGCACCCGAGGCAATGAGCAACCGGTTTGTGAGGCGATTCCGCGCAAAGCACCAATTGACTTGCAAAACTTTGGAGCTTTCATGGCAGCAATGACTTCGGTGATGAATACGATGATGACTTCGGATGCAAGCCATGCACAACAACAACAACCACAATCACGGCATGGAGCCCGGCTGCTCATGGTCACCATGGACCATCAAACTGCGAAATTCGCGAGACTCGTCCACCCACATTTTCGGACACTTCTCTCGGTGGAAGCGGATGATTGGCTCGGGGTTGTTGAAAGAAAGCTCACGATCACCTAGTGCGGCGATCGTGAAAAGGTTACGTATGCCACTCACGGATGGAAGGCACCATTTCTGAATGGTGGGAGAACTTACGTGCGCCCATGAGCGCCACGAGGATATCACACAGGGAGGAATTTTCTTGACATTTCGCGGTATCATGTGCGAGAAGGCATTATCGATCGAAGAAGGATGAGTTCCGCGCTCTCAAGCAGGGAGCTATGTCGATGTCGACTACCTCAACAAGTTTTCTCGTAGCTTCGCTATGCGGCGAAGATGTAGCCCGCAGACAAGGCTCGTCGAGTCGTTTCTGAAGAGGCTAAACACTTTGGTACAAGTCGGTTGATCGCCCATACTTTTCACGATTTCGGAGTGGTCAATAAAGCCTTTGTTCTAGAGGACAAGCGCAAGGAAGCGGAGGATAGCAGTAGCGCCGGATGGCTCGGCAAGGGAACCATCAATCACGAGAGGGCAAGAGCGGTGCGGCCGCAGTTCAGCAGTTTCCACCAGACTTCATTGAACACCGCACCAACTTCAACACCCGCCTACGGTGCTCGAACTTCCGCAACCTGCACTGTCAACCCCAATCTGAAGCAACCGGTGAGCGTACCAAAGATGCATTACGCTGTCGTCCCGCGGGACATTTGCCAACCGGTGTCGCAAAGGAACAATCACTCGATGCGTTTCAACCTTGAACTCGCTCATCAAGACGCCCGGCACGAGGCATCAACCAAGGAGCCGCAAGTTGCCGGTCAAGGGAGAAGCACGCGATCCGTGATCGAGCCGTGTCAACCACGTCACCACGGAAGGAGCCCGGAATCACCGGACGTCGTCTTGGGTAAGTTTACGGTTAACTCGATGCACGCATCGGTTTGTTTGATTACGAGCTTCGCATTCATTTGTTTCGGAATGTTTGCAGCAAAAATAAATTGGAAGTTATGCAACTTAAGCATACTCTGTTAGTCGATCGCT
The DNA here is from genome assembly GCA_036346255.1 of Ampelocalamus luodianensis. NCBI lineage: Eukaryota > Viridiplantae > Streptophyta > Magnoliopsida > Poales > Poaceae > Ampelocalamus > Ampelocalamus luodianensis. The sequence goes on along the minus strand of CM070635.1, from coordinate 30,030,727 downwards.
GGAGCAGAGCTAAATACTAGAGTGGGATGTTTAGGAGCTAAGTTACTCATAGCTGAGTTGAGTTTCTAGCCAACCTAATTGTCCTAGATACCCAAACCCTAGATGTCATTCTTGGCATGGATTGGTTATCCAAGCACAAGCGATGCTAGATTGTGGCGAGAAGCGCGCTTGATGAAAGGCGCCAAAGGAAACAAGGTAGAGTTTCTAGCCACCTCGATTCGTGATGGACATTTGCTAGTAAGCGATCGAAGACCCTGCCTTAGAAGAAGTACCGGTGGTGGTGAATATCGGATGTATTTCGGAAGAATTACGGTGAATGCCACCTGATCATGACATTGAGTTTGTCATCGACCTAGTGCCGTGGACAGCACCAATTTCAAAGAGACCTTATCGGATGCCGGCCGATGAATTGGTAGAATGAAGAAGCGAGATAGAAGAACTTCTTGAGAAGGTTTACGTGAGACCTAGTTAAATGCCATGGGGAGCGCCGGTGTTGTTTGTCAAGAAGAAAGATGGAAGTATGAGGATGTGTATTGACTACCGTTCTCTCAGCGAAGTTACCATCAAGAACAAGTACCCACTACCGGATTGATGATCTGTTTGATCGGATGAAAGGAGCAGTGTTTTCAAAGATCGACCTGCGATCGAGGCTACCACCACTAAAGATTTGTCCTAAGGATATACCGAAAACCGCTTTCTCAGCAGTACGGACATTATGAGTTCTTAGTCATGTCCTTTAGTGCGACTAATGCCCTGCCTATTTCATGAACATGATGAATAAAGTATTCATGGAATATTTGGACAAGTTAAGTAGTTGTGTTCATTGATGATATTCGGTGTACTCCAAGTCGGAGGAAGAACACGCAGAACATTTAAGAACAATATTGGAAACTCGAGAGAGCATCGATTGTATGCCAAGTTCGATAAATGTGATTTTTGGAAGAAGGAAGTGGATTTCCTTGGTCATGTTATGGCACCGAGGAGTAGCTTGCTTGACCGGTAAAGTGAAAGCAGTTACATTGGGAAGCGGCCCGAGCGTAACTTTCAGTTCGCGATTTCTTGGGAATGGCGAGTTATTACCGCCGTTTCGCCGAAGGATTCTCATCAATTGCTAAGCCCATACGCAATTGTTGAAGAAGGAAAAAGTTCACTTGGACTCCGGCTGTGAGAAAGTTTTCAAGAGTTGAAGAAGCGATTGACTTGACCCAGTCTTGATTACGCGGATATTCGCAAGGATTTCGATATCTATTGTGATGCTTAGCGTCAAAGGATTAGGATGCGTCTGATGCAAGAAGGAAGAGCGCGCTTATGCATCAAGGCAATTAAGACCTCACGAAGAGAATTACCTACTCATGATGCGGAATTAGCTGCCGTAGTGCACGCTTTAAAGATTTGGCGTCATTACCTCATCGGTGTCGTGTGAAGTCTACCACAGGATCATAAGAGTGCAAGTACATTTTCACCCTATCGATTTGAATATGAGGCAGAGAAGATGGTTGGAATTGATCAAGGATTATAATCTTGAATCCACTACCATCCGGAAAAGCCAGCGTAGTTGCGGGCGCTTTAAGTCGTAAGAGTTCTTGCAATACTTTGGAAGTAAAGAAAAGTTGCCGAGGCGTATGAAGAATTTGGAAGCTAAAGCTAGAAGTTGTGTCACGAAGGCTTTGCAGCCAATTTGGAAATCTGAGTCTACTGAGAAGCCAGATTCGTGAAGCACAACCAAGGATCTGTGTTGTCGAGACATCAAGATCAAAATGGTAGAAGGAAATTCAAAGATTTCACGAGGATAATCAAGACATACTACGGATTAATGGTCTAATCTGTGTGGGATATAGATTATGCGAGACGATTAATCTTAAAGGAAGCCCATGACTCAAAGTATCAGATTCACCACAGAAGTACCAAGATGTACGGGATGTGAAAACTAAATTTTGTGGCCAAATTTGGGCGAAAGTCGCGAGTTCGTTGCCTTGTCGACACTGTCGTAGTGAAGGCGAACACGAGACCAGCGGGTTTGCGCAACGTGAAGATTCCAGAGTGGAAGTGGGAAGAAATCGGGATGGATTTCATCACCGGTTTACCCAAGACCCAATCGGGTTATGATTCGATCACGGGTAATAGTCGATGCGTCGACCAAGGTCGCCCATTTCTTGCGATCAAAACCACGTGCTCGGAGATCGCCTTGCGGTTGTACATGGCGAAATTGTCGGTTTGCTTGCGGTGTGCCCAAGAAGATAGTGTCCGTCGAGGATCTCGGTTCACCTCTCGTTTTGGCAAAGCTTGCATGAAGCATTGGGTACCCATCTGAATTTCGATCTTGCATACCATCCACGAGATCGATGGGCGATCGAAGAGTCAATCGATATTGGAGGATATCTTTGAGCTTGTGCTCTAGCAAATGCTACCCGATGGGATAAAAGTTTACCGTATCACGAATTTTACGTTACAACAATAGTTATCAAGCGATCTACAAATGTCACCATTTGAAGCTTTGTACACGGCCGTGCAGTAGAACCCGTTGAATTGGTGAAGCAGTTGAGCGGTCGGGTTTGGTCCGACATTATTCGAGAGCGAGAAGAGCAAGTGGCCATGATAAGAGAAAGATTAAAGATAGCTCGGTCGAGTGAGAAGAGCTATCGCGATAATCGTCGTCGTGATCTCGCCGAACCGAAGATTTCGTTTATCTTGAGTTACCCACTGAAGTGTCAAAAGGTTCCATGCGGAGGAAGCTTGCCCCTAGGTATGTTGGTCCGTTCAAGATTTTGGAACGCCGTGGAGAAGTTGCTTACGATTGGAGCTACACGATGCGTTAGCGAGAGTGCATGATGTCTTTCATGTCTCGCGATTGAAGAAGTGTCTTCGTGTGCGGAAGAAGCAAGCCCGCTTGAATCAATTGATCGAAGGAGGATCTTACCTACAAGGAGCGGCAGTCGAGATTTTGGATGTCGCGAGCGCCTCACGAAAGCAAGAACGTTCGTTTTACAAGGTCGGTGGAGCAACCACTCGGAAAGGAGAAACAGCGTGGGAACGTGAAGAAGAGCCAAAGCCGAGTTCCCTAGCCTTTTCTCTAGCTTCTGAATCTAGGGTCGAGATTCCTTTAAGGGGAGGTTTGTAACATCCCAATTTTGAGCCTTAAAAATCCTTTGAATAGTTAGCAGGGAAAAATTCACCATTTGGATTTATTTGAATTTAATTCAAAAGTTGAATATTGGACTTTGCAATCAAAACATTTAATGTGAATAATCCCAACATGAACATTAGCCAAAACTATTTTATTTGGGTTCTATGTGCTCGAGATATATTTTCTAGATTTTCTAAATTTTTCTCGAGTTCATTTGCTATTTTCTATTGCCTATTTGAATTTCTCGTATTTTCTAAAATAGAAAACCTATTATTAATCTCGAGAAAAGGCATCGGTGAAATCCAAACCTCCGCCCATTCTTCCCGCCACCATTGACTCAGTTCACGCGCCCACCGCGCCAGGCTGCTCGACTGACATGCGGGCCGCATGTCGATCTCCCTTTCCTTCGGCGCGCCGAGCATCCTCCACCGTCCGATCAAGGTTGAACGGCTAGATGCGCATAAGGCAAACCGGAGTTGTCGAATGTTTCTTTGATTGTGGACCGTTCGATCAAGATCCAACGGCCGATCTTGTGTCTGCTTTCACCCGCGCCGTTCAAGACGCGACCGGACTCCATGGCTGTGTCTCGGCGTGTGGGTCCCAGCTGCCCGCGTCGCTCGTTCCCGAATCCGTTAGGGGATCGATCTCCGCCGCCACGCCGCTTTTGGCGTTCGTGCCTCGACTCTCGAGCCTCCGGTATAAAGGGAGGTAGCCTCGGTCTCGCATCCCAACCCTAGCCGCCGCCTCGCGTTGAACCCTAGCGCCGCAGAGCTCAAGATCAATCTGCGCGCCGCTAACTCCGACGAGCTCGTTTTTCGCCGTCCGGTGCGCCCGCGCCTCTTCGTGCCGCACCGCTGACGCCGCACGGAGCTCTACCTCCCGTGGCGCCGTCTCGCGGAGCGCCACCGGAGCGCCGTTGCCGCCAAGCCCGCCCCTCCGCCGCTCTTTGCTCGCCGCGACCACCACCGTCCACCCCGAGCATCGGCGTTGTACGATGCAGTTTCGCACAACGCCCTCTACATCGCGGTACCACTCACCGCCGTGAATCGCCGCCGTTCGCCGTCGTGCCGTGGTTCCCGAGCCGTTATCGCCGCTCGATGCGACGTGGCAGCCCGTGTCGGCGTCCACCTCGGCCGCTTACTGCGTGTCATCTGCGTGGCGGCGCTGCCAAGATCCGCGTGCGCACACGCGATCCACCGGTTCGATTCGAGGCTCAGTGAACCAGCCACTGTGGAGGCGTGTCTCGACATGGGTCCCACATGTCGTTTCTATTTTATTTATCTTTTCCGAATCCCGAGGCCGACGCGAAGATTGCGCAATAATCCGATTTTTCTTTTAAGAAATAATTCGAGATTCCAAAATCGAATTTAGGTTTCTTTTAGATTTCCAATCTTCCAAAGCCCATAACTTTTGCTTCTAACTCCGATTGAGCCCATTCAAATTTCTAAATTTGTCTAAATTCAAGATCTATTTATCTGAGATTTTTATTTAATTTTTGAGTTTGTTTTGCCTCTGTTATTTATTTGTTTTGTTTCTTTTGTCTCGCTTTGCAGTAGACGCGATCTCGTCGGGAATTTCGTTGAAGAAGAGCACCCCAAGACCAAGATCAGTACATAGACCTTTTCAAGGCAAGTCATACCTTTGATCATCTTGAACCCAGTTTTCAAATTACTTTGTGTTAAATTATTGCATTCTATTTTAATTATTTATTTAAATGCTTTGGGCATAGTTATTATCCCAATTGTTATCACACCTTGGCCTTGTATGTCATATATCCTTGTCACCCTAGATTGGTTTAGTTGGTAATATTGTAGCACCAGCATGGGTTGGTTAGAGGCGAGTACAATTGCTTAGCCATGCTACTAATCATCATCTCATGTGAGTCGTAAATATTAAATATGACTAAGTGTCTATGGAACTTTGTGTAAAGCTGTGTGCTATGTGTTATTACTTCGTGATGGCATGTGTTGCACTAAAATCAACTGGGTGGTAAAGGATTTAGACTGAGGCAAGTGGTGGAGACTGTGTGACATGGTGGACTATGTGATGGGAATGATAATCTGTGTGGCTTAGTTAGAACATGGAAGTCTTGCCTTGGTCAATTAAGGACTTAACTTTGTGCGCCATTGAAGCGAGCCTTCTTGTATCACGACCACATGCACGGTATGGGACGCGCCTAACTTAGTAAGTTATGGATTCTCGGCATTGATGTTGGTGGTAGGTTAGGCTATGTGATAGGGTGGAGGTGTGACTACTTGGTGGTTGCATCACGGGAGGATTCGTCGTCCACGTCCAACGGTGTGTGTTATGCATGGGCTATGTGATATGTATAACGGTTTGTAAGAACACCGGGAATGTCAATGTTGGAGATGAAGTTTACGAACTGCTTTGTTATGATTGGTGCTAGCTACATGGTTATATCGTGTGGGTAAAGTGTACAACCTCCGCAGAGTGTTAAATAAACTATTCGAATAAGCGCGTCATGATCATGGACATGCTCGGTGCTTTCACCACGAGGGTAGTTTTCATAAAATGTGGGAATGGGAGCTGTGTGATCTCAATCATATGGCTATGTGAAATAATCTAAATTTATTGTGTGTCTTTGTGAAAATATTGTTAAATTAATATTGTCTATTGCTTTGAATTATGCTTTTAATCTATTATTCGTATTCAATTGCAAATGTTGCTTTTATGCAAAAGAACCACGAAGCCTTTTCTTTGGAATAAGCTTTGCATCTATACATTGCATTCTCGTGGTATGATTTGCGCAGCACGGTTGTGTACTCACGCTTGTTGTAAAACTTGCGCCCAAAACCTGCTGTATGGAGGAGTCTCGCTGCTTTCGAGAGGAGTTCGTTGAAGGCTGATCGTTCGTTAGAGTGTCCGATCCCAGTTGGTTGCCCTGTGGTGAATTGGTGGGATCTACGTTGGAGATTTTCCGTTCAGCATTCGCTTGCTTTATTTCTGTTAGCCCGTGTGGCTTAATAAGTGTAAACTTCGACCATAAGGTCAAAACCGTTATTTGTTATTCAAACTAATCGCTTACTTTATCTATCGCCAGTGTTGGATCGATATTTACCTGTGTTAACCAGTGCACTAGCGTGATCTGGACTAGTGCAAGATATACGAGGGTTCGAAATAAATGCATGCGGGTCAGACAATCACCCAATACTACCGATACTAGGCATGGCTAAGCAATATTTATTGAAAATCTACTAAGTGACAAGAGCTCATCCAACGAACTCTAATCACAAAGAAATAACCTAGGCTCGTGTAGTAGAGGATAATTATTTACCTACGATTATGCAACTAGAGGATTATCTAATCAATTTAACAACAAAATAGCAATGCATACATAGAAGTTAAACAAAATATTAGACTTTAAAAGTAATGGGATCAATGGAAATGATCAACCGCTATTCGCTCTTTTATTGCTCAAATTGTTGCGAGGGTCGTTTCGGTTACTGCAAATGTCGGGCTTCAAGTTAAATAGCTAAAACAACCAATAAGACGAGCAACACTTAAACGAAGAGCAAGCAAAATTATCCAAATGCGACGGAATTTATACACAAGGTAAAATACTAACATACCTAGTCATAGAAACTGAAAAACTTAATTTGGATTTGTGGTGCGGAAGATATTCCCTAAAAACCTATTTTCTGCCATAATTAGGTATTGTAGCAAAAATATTTTCTAGAAAGATTTTGAAGCTGAAACTTTTATGGTAGGTAGCTAATGACATTCTAAGGCTAACACAAGTGGTTTCATCTTAATTGGAGTTAAAATGATTTAGTTATGATTTTTCTAAGTTGTAAATCCAAGGCATGATTAATTCCAGTATTAAAGACCATCAGAAACCTATACTAAGCTAAAGTACTTTAAATGATGCATTTATAGAACTTTAGTTTGTTAAATTTGAGCTACAGAGAAAAGATATGCAATTTTGAAGTTTAAAACAATTAATAAGTGCAAGTAAAAGCTCCTAAACTAATTCGAAAACCAACGACAACCGGGAGGTCGTGAGTCGTTGATCAAAGATCGCACGGCCACGAGCTCAGATGCAAAACCCACACGAGCACCGGGCGCAAAGACCTCATCGCGCTTAGGGGGAGGTCTTAAGCCGTTGATATTGAACCAACGGCCCCGACCACCGGATGCACGCGACACGCGAAGGAGCTCCTCGCACTAGGAGGTCGTGGGCCATCAGATCTGGATCTGGCGGTCCCGAGCTCCACGAGGAGGTCCTACGCTATCTAACTAAGGGGAGGTCCGGACGGTTAAGATTTCTGAGGAGGTCTTAACGGTCTAGATCTCGAGCGAGGAGGACCTAAACGGTGAGCTAACAATGAGCTAGCCGAAAAACTTGTTGAGGTAGTCGACATCGACATAGCTCCTGCTTGAGAGCGCTGAACTCATCCTTCTTCGGATCGAGCAATGCCTTCGGCGCACATGATAATCGCGAAATGTCAAGAAAATTCCTCCTGTGTGATATCCTGCGTGGCGCCTCATGGGCGCATTAAGTTCTCCACCATTCAGCAAAGGCCTTCCATCCGTGAGTGGCATCTGAACCTTTTCACGATCCCGCACCGGGTGATCGTGAGCTTTTTTCAACAACCCCGAGCCAATCATCCGCTTCCATCCGAGAGACGTGTCGAGGAAAATGTGTGGACGAGTCCTCATGAATTCTCGCAAGTTTGATGGTCCATGGTGACCATGAGCAACGGGCTCCATGTCGGTGATTGTGGTTGTTGTTGTTCGGTTGTGCATGGCTTGCATCCGAGTCATCATCGTATTCATCACCGAGTCTCTGTCGCCATGAAAGCTCCAAAGTTTTGCAAGTCAATTGGGGTGCTTGCGCGAATCCGCTTCCTACACCGGTTGCTCATTGCCTCCTCGTGTGAGATGCCGGAACCACTTGCAGCATCAGACGAGTTTGAACCATCCGCAAGCTCCATGGGTTAGATAAGGTAGCAAGCACGAGATGAGTTAAGAACTAGGCAGGGGTAGGTTAAACCCAACAAAACACGATCAAGAAACTCAAATGAAATACCTTTATTACTTAGGGTCTTAGCATGGTCTGCAACAAATGCCTAAGGGCCTTGCAAGCTCATACTGCACACAAAAGAAACAACGACCTAAGCACACAAAGCTACGCCAAAGGGCGACTACTAAACCAAACCGCTAAACTCAAAATCAAGCCTAAACGAACTACTCAAGAAAGCCTCCACAACGCGGCGACGCCCGACGGCCGAGACTTCGAAGTGAGCCGCAGATCTTGGCAACCGATCCCGATGCCTGAATCGTGCAAAGAAGAACAGCGTTCGGCAGCAAATCGCTCACGCTCCTCACGCTCTGCATCTTCTTCGGCTCACCTGGCCTTCCTCCCGATCTTCTTCAGATCATCCTGGGGTCTTCTCTTCTTGGGAACTTGATCGTAGAGATCTCGCAGAGTGGCGACCTTCTCTTGAGCTCTCGCAAGGCTTCATGGACATGATCCAACTCCGTGATGGTTCTCTCCAAAGCTTCCCCGGCGCCCTGAATCGGGCGAGGTGTCTGAATCGTAGCGCTGCTCTCTCCTTACGTAGGACTCGTAGCGTGGCCGGCAAGTCCACACCGGCACTGGATGGTAACGAAGACGGTGTCTTGAAGCTCCCGCGGAGATGTTGCAGACACGTAGCATGGCCAAGCGGCGACTCTCGGATACCTTCCACCAAGTGATCTTCCTCAGACGCATGAAGGTTGGCTCGCCTTGTCGCTCCTCCCCGGCGATCGCCGGGCGACAAATCACTCCACGGTTCGCCCATTCACCGTCCGGGGCTTGTTGCAGACGTGACAAATGACGATCAAAACCTCCAAGAACTCGAGCAACTTCCAAAGCTCTACGAGATACCCTCCAAAGCGCCACCATAGCTCAAGACGGCAGGCATCTCACAAGACATTTAACAGGTAAGAGCAACTTTAAAACAATGGGAGAGAAGAGATCATAGCAAAAGTTGAGGCGAGAGAGATATGAGAAGAGTTAGCAATCAATTAACTTTGCAAGTTAATTTTTCCTTTTAGAAAATAGTTTGGACACTCTAAGGACGGCCAATCTACTAAGGTCAAGACTCCATACCGCAAGTATGGCTCGATACTCACCTGCCTGACCCGACCCAGTGCGACTACGGAACCCTCCGTATACCGCACTAGTCCAGATCACGCTAGTGCACACAGGGTTAACACAGTAAATATCGATCCACACAAGCGATAGATAAAGTAAACGATTAGTTTGAATAACAAATAACGGTTTTGACCTTATGGTCGAGTTTACACTTATTAAGCCACGGGTACTAACAGAAATAAAGCAAAGAATGAACTGAAATCTCCAGCAGATCCCACCAATTCACCACACAGCAACCAACCGATCCGTAACTTTAACGAACGATCACCTTCAACGAACTCTCCTAAAGCAAAGCGAGACTCCTCCATTCAGAGGTTTTGGGCGCAAGTTTTACAACAAGCGTGAGTACACAACCGCACTGCAAATCATACCACAGTAATGCAATGTATAGATGCGTGCTTATTCCAAAGAAAAGGCTTCGTGGTTCTTTTTATAAAAGCAACATTTGCAATTGAATACGAATAATAGATTAAAAGCATAATTCAAAGCAAATAGACAATATTAATTTAACAGCTTATTTTCACAAAGACACACACAAATAAACAGATTATTTCACATAGCCATATGATTGAGATCACACAGCTCCCATTCCCACATTTTATGAAAACTACCCTCGTGTGAAAGCACCGAGCATGTCCATGATCATGACGCTGCCTATTCGAATAGTTTATTTAACACTCTGCAGAGGTTGTACACTTTACCCACACGATATAACCAAAGGTAGCTAGCACCAATCATAACAAAACAGTCTGTAAACTTCATCTCCAACATTGACATTCCCAGCAGTGCTTACAAACCGCTATACATATCACATAGCCCATGCATAACACACACCGCTGGACAGAGACGATTTAATCCTCCCGTGATGCAACCACCAAGTAGTCACACCTCCACCCTATCACATAGCCTAACCTACCACCGAACATCAATGCCGAGAATCCATAACTTACTGTTAGCCCGTCCCATACTGTGCATGTGGTCGCATAAGAAGGCTCAGCCAATGGCGCACAAAGTTAAGTCCTTAATTGACCAAGGCAAGACTTCCATGTTCTAACTAAGCCACAGATTATCATTCCCATCACATAGTCCACCATGTCACACAAGCCTCCACCACTTGCCTCGGTCTAAATCCTTTACCACCAATTGATTTTAGTGCAACACATGCCATCACTAGTAATAACACATAGCACACAGTTTTACACAAAGTTCCATAGTCACTTAGTCATATTTAATATTTGCACTCACATGAGATGATGATTCGTGAGCATGGCTAAGCAATTGTACTCATTCTAACCAACCCACGCTGGTGCTACAATATACCAACTAAACCAATCTAGGGGTGACAAGGATATATGACATACAAGGCCAAGGTGTGATAACAATTGGGATAATAACTATGCCCAAAGCATTTAAATAAATAATTAAAATAGAATGCAATAATTTAACACAAAGTAATTTGAAAACTGGGTCAAGATGATCAAAGGTATGACTTGCCTTGGAAAGGTCTATGTACTGATCTTGGTCTTGGGTGCTGCTCCTTCAACGAAATTCCCACGAATCGACGTCTACTCGCAAAGCGACAAAAAGAAACAAAACAAATAAATAACAGAGGTAAAACAAACTCCAAAAATTAAATAAAAATCTCAGATAAATAGATCTTGAATTTAGACAAATTTAGAAATTTGAATGGGCTCAATCGGAGTTAGATGCAAAAGTTATGGGCTTTGAAGATTGAAATCTAAAAGAAACCCTAATTTTCGATTGAATCTCGAATTATTTCTTAAAAGAAAATCGGATTATTGCGCAATGTCAAGGCGTCGGCCTGATTTCGGAAAAGATAAATAAAATAGAAACCCGACATGTGGGACCCACATGTCGTGAGACACACCACGGTGACTGGGTCTCACGAGCCTCGAATCGTAACCGGTGGATCGCTGCAGGCGCGCACGGATGTCGACACGCGCCACGCAGATGACACGCAGCAAGCGGCCGAGGTGGACGCCGACACGGCTGCCACGCCGCATCGACGGCGACAACGGCTTCGGGAACCAATGGCACGGCGACCGGCGGCGATTCACCGGCGGTGAGTGGTACCCGGCATGTAGAGGGCGCGACATAACCTCATCGTGCAACGCTGGATGCTCGAGGGTGGGCGGTGGTGGTGACGCAGCAAAGAGCGCGAGAGGCTTCGCTTGACGGCAACGGCGCTCCGGTGACGCCCGCGAGACGGCGCTACCAGAGGTAGAGGAGCTCCGTGCGGCGTCACCTGCAGCGAAGAAGCGCGCGCGCACCGACGGCGAAGAACGAGCTCGCTTGGAGTCAAGGCGCGCAGCATTGATCTTCGAGCTCTCGCGCGGCTAGGGTTCAGCCGCGAGGCGAAGGCGCTAGGTTGGGATGCGAGACCGAGGGCTACCTCCTTTATACCCGAGGTCTGGAGAGTCTGAGGCACGAACGCCCAAAAACGGCAAAAGGCGGCGAGATCGATCCCCAACGGATTCGGGAACGAAGACGACGCGGCAAGCCGGGACCCACACGCAGAGACACAATACCGTGAGTCCGCGTGCAGCAACGGCGCGGCGGTGAAAAGCAGATTTAGATTCGACTGCTGGATCTTGATCGAACGGTCCACAATCAAAGAAACATTCGGACAACTCGCTTGTTTTATGCGCATCTAGCCGCTCAACCTTGATCGGACGGTGGAGGATGCTGGGCGCTTCAAGGAAAGGAGAGAGAGGAGACGATATGCGGGCCCGCATGTCGTCGAGGCTGCCATGGCGAAGCCGGGCCACATGAGTTGGTGGTGTGCGGGAAGAATGGGCCGAGGTTTGGATTTTTCCCATGCCTTTTCTCGAGATTAATAATAGGTTTTCTATTTTAGAAAATACCAAATTCAAATAGGCAATAGAAAATAGCAAATGAACTCGAGAAAAATTCTAGAAAATCTAGAAAATATATCCGAGCACATAGAACCCAAATAAAATAGTTTTGGCTAATGTTCATGTTGGGATTATTCACATTAAATGTTTTGATTGCAAAGTCCAATATTCACTTTTGAATTAAATTCAAATAAATCCAAATGGTGAATTTTTCCCCGCTAACTATTCAAAGGATTTTTAAGGCTCAAAATTGGGATGTTTGAGGAAAGTTTTCAAGAGTTGAAGAACGATTGACTTTCACCGTTCATCACGATTCTCGCGGATATTCGCAAGGATTTGATATCTATTGTGATGCTTCGCGTCAAGGATTAGGATGCGCCCTGATGCAAGAAGGAAGAGCTGCCGCTATGCATCAAGGCAATTAAGACCTCACGAAGAGAATTACCCTACTCATGATCCGAATTAGCCGCCAGAGTGCACGCTTTAAAGATTTAGCGTCATTACCTCATCTGTAATCGCGTGAAGTCTACAGCATCATAAGAGTCTCAAGTACATTTTCACCCAATGATTTGAATATGAGACGAGAAGATGGTTGGAATTGATCAAGGATTATAATCTTGGAATCCACTACTATCCTTAAAAGCCAACGTAGTTGGCGCACGCTTTAAGTCGTAAGAGTTAACGCAATACTTTGAAGTAAAGGAAAGTTGCTCGAATCGTATGAAGAATTTTGAGCTAAAGCTAGAAGTTGTGTCTGAAGGCTTTGTAGCCAATTGGAAATACAAATACCTCGAGAAGCAGATTCGTGAAGCACAACCAAAGGATCCTGTGTTGTCGCACATCAAGATCAAAATGGTAGAAGGAAATTCAAAGATTTCACCAGTGATAATCAAGACATACTGATTAATGGTCGAATCAGGTACTGGATATAGATTGTCCGAGACGATTAATCTTAAAGAAAGCCCATGACTCAAAGTATTCGATTCAATCCCGAAGTACCAAGATGTACCGTGATGTGAAAACTAAATTTTGGTGGCCAAATTTGAAGCGGAAGTCGCAGAAGTTCGTTGCTCTGTGCGACACCGTCCCGAAGTGAAGGCGAACACGAGACCGCAGGTTTGCCGCAACATTCAAGATTCCAGAGTGGAAGTGGGAAGAAATGGGATGGATTTCATCACCGGTTTACCCAAGACCCAACCGTTATGATTCGATCCGTAATAGTCGATCGTCCGACCAAGGTCGCCATTTCTTGCCACAAAACCACGCACTCGGGAGATCGCCTGGCGGAATTGTACATGGCCAATTGTCGCTTGCACGGTGTGCCCAAGAAGATAGTGTCCGATCGAGGATCTCGGTTCACCTCGCTTTTGGCAAAGCTTGCATGAAGCATTGGGTACCCATCGAATTTCGTGATCGCATACCATCCACGTGAGACCGATGGCGCGATCAAAGAGTCAATCGATATTGAGGATATGCTTGAGCTTGTGCTCTAGCAAATGCTACCCGATGGGATAAAAGTTTTTCACCGCAAGCAAGCCAAGCTGCGGACTCACGCGAGCCGTGTCTCGGACGGTGGGTCCTGGGCTTGCCACGCCGCTTCGCTCCCGAATCCGTTAGGGATACGATCTCGCCCGCCACGCTGCCGTTTTGGGCGCCGTACTCGACTCTCCTGAGCCTCCGGTATAAAGGAGATCGCTCATAGGTCCGGATCCCACTGGTTGCCGTGGTGAATTGGTGATCTACGCCGAGTTTTCCGCTCCGCTTTATTTCGTTAGCCTGGTGGCTTAATAATGTAAACTCTCACCATAAGGTCAAAACCGCTATTTGTTATTCAAACTAATCGCTTACTTTATCTATCGCCAGTGGATCGATATTTCACCGTGTTAACCCTGTGTACTAGCGTGATCCTCGACTAGTGTAAGATACGACGCCCGTAATCGCACTCGGTCCCGGCTGCAGGTGGTATCGTGAGCCATACCGACGTAGGTCTTGACCTTAGTAGATTGGCCGCCCTTAGAGTGTCCAAACTATTTTCTAAAAGGAAAATTAACTTGCAAAGTTAATTGATTGCTTAACTCTTCTCACATCTCTCGCCAACTTTTGCTATGATCTTTCTTCCCCCGCCGCTTTAAAGTTGTTTTACCCCCGCTCGTCGCCTTGACAGATGCCTCGCCTTCGAGCATGGTGAGCGACCGAGGGTATGCCACGAAGGAAGTTGCCCGTGTTCTGGAGGTTTTGATCGCCCGACGCTTCAAGAATAACGGATGGAATGGATGTAACTGCGGAGGATTTGTCGCTCGACGATCTACGCCAGAGGAACAACAAGGCGAGCCAACCTTCGACGCCTCGTGAGGAAGATCACTTGGCTCGAAGGTATCCGTGGAGTCGCCGCTTGGCCATGCTACGATTCCGCAACATCTACGCACGGAGCCAAGACACCGCCTGCTACTATCCCCGAAGCAGCTTTGACTTGCCAAAGACGCTACCCGTCCACGTATGAGAGAGCAACGCTAAGGCCAGACACCTCGCCCAAGCCCGTGGCCGCCAGAGGAAGCTTTGAGAGAACCATCACGGAGTTGATCATGTCTATGAAGCCTTGCAGAGTCAAGAGAAGGTCGCCACTGCAAGAGATCCTCTACGATCAAGTTCCCAAGAAGAGGAAGACCCGAGGATGATCCCAAGAAGATCCGAGGAAGGCCCACCGAGTTCGAAGAAGATGCAGAGCCGCAGGAGCTGCCAGAGCTGGGCTGCACCGAACGCCTGTTGCCGCACCGGGCCCAGGCATCGATCGCTTGCCAAGATGCCGCCACTCCGAGCCCACACCGCCGAGCCGCATGGTGGAGGCTTTTGAGTAGTTCGCTTAGGCTTCAGCTTTTCGGTTTAGCCGCCACTTAGTGAGTCGCCTTTATGTAGCTTTGTGTGCTTAGGTCGTTGTTTCTTTTGTAAAAGTAGTATGAGTCAGCGCCCTTAGGCATTTGTTGCAAACATAAGACCCTAAGTAATAAAGGTATTTCATTTGAGTTTTGATCTGTTTTGTTGGGTTTAACTTACTACCGCCTAGTTCTTAACTCATCTCGTGCTACCTTATCTAACCCATGGAGCTTCGCTGCATGGTTCAAAACTCGCCATCACGCAGTGGTTCCTGCTCTCAGACCGAGAGGCAATGAGCAACCAAATGAGAGGCTACCAAGCACCCCCAATTGACTTGCAAAACTTTGAGCTTTCATGGCAAAGACGACCACCGATGAATACGATGATGACTCGATGCAAGCCATGCAATGTCCAATAACAACAACCACAATCACCAAAGATGGAGCCCTCACCGCTCATGGTCACCATGGACCATCCAAACTTGCAGACCATGAGGACTCGCCCACCCACATTTTCTCGACACTTCTCTCCGCGGGAAGCGATGATTGGCTCAGGTTGTTGAAAGAAAGCTACCGATCACCTAGTGCAACGATCGTGAAAAGAATTTCAGATGCCACTCACCGATGGAAGGCACCACCGCCGAATGGTGGAGAACTGCGGTCGCCCCATGAGACGCCAGCAGATATCACCCGGAGGAATTTTCTTCGCATTTCGCCAAGATTATGTGCCGTAAGGCATTATCGATTCAAGAAGGATGAGTTCCAAGGCCTCGCAAGGAGCTGCGCCGGTTCCACTACCTCAACAAGTTTTCAACTAGCTCGCTATGCGCAGAAGATGTAGCCACGCATAAGGCTCGCCGAAGTCGCTTCAAGGGGCTAAACATCGGATCGCAAGTCGCTTTGATCGCCTATTTTTCCGATTTCAGAGCTGGTCAATAAAGCCTTTGTTCTAGAGGACAAACGCAAGGAACCGAGGATAATCAGAACGCCGGATGGCTCAAAGGGAACCATCAATCACAAGAGGGCAAGAATAAAGACAAGACACCAACAGTTTCACCCTGCACTTCATTCGTAACACCCGCACCAACTTCAACACCCCGCCAACCGCCGTAACTTCCGCAACCCCGCACTGCCAACCCCAATCTAGGAAGCAACCAAAGAACGCACTAAAGGTCCGCATACTCGCCGCCACCGACATTTTGCCAACCAAAGGTCCGCAGGGGAAACAATCACCCAAAGACGCTTCAACCTTGAGCTACGCCATCCAAGACGCCAGACGTGCATCAACCAAGGAGCTGCGTTGCCATTGCCGAGGAGCACCGCAGCCGCGGATCGAGGCCGTCAACCACGCCACCCCGAAGGAGCCCAGAATCACCGGACGTCAGATCGTAAGTCGTTAACTCCGCACTCGTGACGCTTTGTTTGATTCGAGCCGATTCATTTGTTTCGGAATGTTTGCAACCAAAATAAATTGAAGTTATGCAACTTAAGCATACTGTTAGTCCCCATGGAGCAGAGCTATACTAGAGCGGATGTTTAGGAGCTAGTTACTCATAGTCGAGTTGAGTTTCTAGCCAACCTAATTGTCCTAGATACCCAAACCCTAGATGTCATTCTTGCATGGATTGCTTATCCAAGCACAAAGCAGTTGCTAGATTGTAGTCAAGAGCCGTAAAGAGAGGACGCCAAAGGAAACAAGGTAGAGTTTCTAGCCACCTCGCCTGTGTGATGGACATTTGCAGTAAATACCAAGACCTCGCCTAGAAGAAGTACCAAAGGGTCGTTGAATATCCGTATGTATTTCCTAAGAATTACTGTGAATGCCACCCTGATCATGACATTGAGTTTGTCATCGACTCAGTGCCGTGGAAAGACCACTAAAGAGACCTTATCTGGATGCACCGATGAATTGGTAGAGATGAAGAAGGTATAGAAGAACTTCTTGAGAAAGGTTCTCGAGACCTAGTTCTGCCGCCATGGGGAGCGCTGTTGTTTGTCAAGAAGAAAGATGGAAGTATGAGGATGTGTATTGACTACCGTCTTCAACGGTTACCATCAAGAACAAGTACCCACTACCCCGATTGATGATCCGCTTGATCGCATGAAAGGAGCCGAGTGTTTTCAAAGATCGACCGCGATCAAAGCACACCAACAAAGATTTGTCCTAAGGATATACCGAAACCGCTCAACGCGGTACGACATTATGAGTTCTTAGTCATGTCCTTGGTCCGACTAATGCCCCGCTATTTCATGAACATGATGAATAAAGTATTCATGGAATATTTGGACAAGTTCGAGTTGTGTTCATTGATGATATTCTCGTACTCCAAGTCTGAGGAAGAACACGCCAACATTTAAGAACAATATTGGGGAAACTCAGAGAGCATCAGCTTGTATGCCAAGTTCAAGAATGTGATTTTTGGAAGAAGGAAGTGGATTTCTGGTCATGTTATGACAAATGAGGAGTAGCAATGACCCCTGAAAGTGAAAGCAGTTACATTGGGAGCAGCCTTAATCAGAACTCGACTAGCTAGCTTGGGAATGGCAAGTTATTACCGCTGCTTCATCGAGGATTCTCATCAATTGCTAAGCCTCTTACGCAATTGTTGAAGAAGGAGAAAGTTCACTTGGACTCCACCCGTGAGGAAAGTTTTCAAGAGTTGAAGAACGATTGACTTCAGCCCAAAGTCGATTCTCGCGTATATTCGCAAGGATTCGATATCTATTGTGATGCTTCGCGTCAAGGATTAGGATGCGCCCGATGCAAGAAGAAGAGTCACTGCTATGCATCAAGGCAATTAAGACCTCACGAAGAGAATTACCCTACTCATGATCCGAATTAGCCGTAGTGCACGCTTTAAAGATTTGGCGCCACACTACTTCCAGAATCGCTGAAGTCTATACATGCATCATAAGAGTCCAAGCACATTTTCACCACCGATTTGAATATGAGATGTAGAAGATGGTTGGAATTGATCAAGGATTATAATCTGGAATCCACTACTATCCGAAAAGCCAACGAGAGCGCACGCTAAGTCGTAAGAGCATCGCAATACTTTGGAAGTAAAGGAAAGTTGCCTAATCGTATGAAGAATTTCGCCAAAGCCAGAAGTTGTGTCCAAGGCTTTGCAGCCATGGAAGTACACTAACCTCGAGAAGCAGATTCGTGAAGCACAAACCAAAGGATCCGTTGTTGTCGACATCAAGATCAAAATGGTAGAAGGGAAATTCAAAGATTTCACCGTGGATAATCAAGACATACTGATTAATGGTCAACTGTACGGATATAGATTGTCCGAGATGCTTAATCTTAAAGGAAGCCCATGACTCAAAGTATCCGATTCACCGAAGTACCAAGATGTACCAGATGTGAAAACTAAATTTGGTACAATTTAGCGAAGTCGCAGTTCGTTGCCTTGTGCGACACCCGCCGTAGTGAAGGCAACACAGAGACCAGCAGGTTTGCGCAACACCAAGATTCCAGAGTGGAAGGGAAGAAATCGATGGATTTCATCACCGTTTACCCAAGACCCAATCGGGTTATGATTCGACCGTAATAGTCGATCGTTCGACCAAGGTCGCCATTTCTTGCCACCAAAACCACGACTCGTGAGATCGCCATGGAATTGCACATGGCCGTAATTGTCACTTGTACCGCAGCCCAAGAAGATAGTGTCCATCGAGGATCTCATTCACTCGCGGCAAAGCTTGCATGAAGCATTGGGTACCTATTCAATTTCAGATCGCATACCATCCATGCATCGATGGGCGATCACCGAAGAGTCAATCGATATTGAGGATATGCCGAGCTTGTGCTCTAGCAAATGCCACCGATGGGATAAAAGTTTACCGTGATGCATTTTCGCATACAACAATAGTTATCAAGCCGCCTACAAATGTCACCATTTGAAGCTTTGTACACCGCGTTCGTAGAACCTCGTTGAATTGGCCAAAACACTAACGGTCACGTCCGCATTATTCGTAGCGTAAGAGCAAGTGGCCATGATAAGAGAAAGATTAAAGATAGCTCAGTGCGCAAGAGCTTGCGCCGATAATCGCCGCCGTGATCTCGCTTCAACCCAAGATTTCGCTTATCTTCGAGTTACACCACTCGAGGTGTCAAAAGGTTCCATGCCGTGAGGGAAGCTTGCCTCAGGTATGTTGGTCCGCTCAAGATTTTGGAACGCCGTGGAGAAGTTGCTACGCTTGGAGCTACCGCAATGTAGCGTGAGTGCATGATGTCTTTCATGTCTCGCAGCTGAAGAAGTGTCTTCGTGCGAAGAGCAAGCCCGCTTGAATCAATTGATTCAAGGAGGATCTTACCACAAGGAGCAACAACAGATTTTGATGTCGCAGAGCGCCTCACCGTAGCAAGACTGCTCGCTTTTGCAAGGTCCAAAGTGGAGCAACCACTGTATGAGAAGCAACGTGGGGAACGTGAAGAAGAGCCAAAGCCCAGTTCCTAGCCTTTTCTCTATAGCCCAATCTCTTTTAGATTCCTTTAAGGGGGAGGTTTGTAACATCCCAATTTCTTTGAGCCTTAAAAATCCTTTGAATAGTTAGCAGTGGAAAATTCACCATTTGGATTTATTTGAATTTAATTCAAAAGTCAATATTGACTTTGCAATCAAAACATTTAATGTAATCCCAACATGAACATTAGCCAAAACTATTTTATTTGGGTTCTATGTGCTCGTATATATTTTCTAGATTTTTCTAGAATTTTTCTCGAGTTCATTTGCTATTTTCTATTGCCTATTTGAATTTCCGTATTTTCTAAAATAGAAAACCTATTAATCTCGTAAAGGCATCGGGTCAAATCCAAACCTCCGCCCATTCTTCCGCCGCAAATTTCACTACATGCCAAAGCCGCCAGGCTGCTGGGACTGCACGGCCCCGCATGTCGCCTCCCTCTCCTTCTCGGCGCCCGAGCATCCTCCACCGTCCGATCAAGGTTGAACGGCTAGATGCGCATAAGGCAACCGGAGTTGTCCAATGCTTTGATTGTGGACTGCTCGATCAAGATCCAACGGCCGATCTTGTGTCTGCTTTCAGCTAAGCCGCGACGCGACCACGCGAGCCGTGTCTCCGACGCGTGGGTCCTGGGCCACGCTGCCTCGCTCTCCGAACCGCGGGGGATACGATCTCCGCCGCTTTGGGCGCCCGCCCGACTCTCCAGCCTCCGTATAAAAGGAGGTAGCCTGCCTCGTGATCCCAACCCTAGCCGCCGCCGCTGAACTCCTAGCCGCCGCAGAGCTCAAGATCAATCGCGCCGCTAACTCCGACGAGCTCGTTTTTCGCCGGTGCCGGCCGCGGCTTCTGTCGCACCTGACATCGCGACGGAGCTCTTCATCTCCGGCCTTCGCCTCACGGAGCGCCACCGAGCGCCGGCCGCCAAGCCCGCCCGCCGCTTCTTGCTCGCCGCCACCACCACCGCCCACCCCGAGCATCCGGGCTACCGTGCAGGTTCGCACAACGCCACATGGGTACCACTCACCGCCGTGAACCGCCGCTCACGCCGCTGGTTCCGAGCCGTTGTCGCCGCTTGGCCCGACGTGGCAGCCCGCGGCCGCCGCCCACTCACCGCTTGCTCGCGCGTCATCCTCAAGGTGGCGCTGTCAAGATCCACGCACGCACACGCGCACCCACCGGCTCGACTCGAGGCCCTGTGAGACCCCGCCACCGTGAGTCGGTTCACATGGGTCCCATGTCGTCGTTTCTATTTTATTTATCTTTTCCGAATCCCGAAATGACGCCAGATTGCGCAATAATCCGATTTTTTCTTTTAAGAAATAATTCGAGATTCCAAAATCGAATTTAGGTTTCTTTTAGATTTCAATCTTCCAAAGCCCATAACTTTGCTTCCTAACCCGATTGAAGCTATTCAAATTTCTAAATTTGTCTAAATTCAAGATCTATTTATCTGAGATTTTTATTTAATTTTTGAGTTTGTTTTGCCTCTGTTATTTATTTGTTTTGTTTCTTTTGTCTCTTTTCATGAGTAGACGCGATCTCGTCGGGAATTTCTGCAGAAAAGGAGCACCAAGACCAAGATCAGTACATAGACCTTTCCAAGGCAAGTCATACCTTGATCATCTTGAACCCGCCAAATTACTTTGTGTTAAATT
Source organism: Ampelocalamus luodianensis (assembly GCA_036346255.1). Taxonomy (NCBI): domain Eukaryota; kingdom Viridiplantae; phylum Streptophyta; class Magnoliopsida; order Poales; family Poaceae; genus Ampelocalamus; species Ampelocalamus luodianensis. The sequence continues at coordinate 30,009,569 of CM070635.1, read as the reverse complement.
ATTGCATTCTATTTTAATTATTTATTTAAATGCTTTGGGTATAGTTATTATCCCAATTGTTATCACACCTTGGCCTTGTATGTCATATATCCTTGTCACCCTAGATTGGTTTAGTTGGTAATATTGTAGCACCAACGGGGTTGTTAGAGGCGCAGTACAATTGCTTAGCCATGCTACTAATCATCATCTCATGTGAGTCGAATATTAAATATGACTAAGTGTCTATGGAACTTTGTGTAAAATCGTGGTGCTATGTGTTATTACTTCGGATGGCATGTGTTGCAATTAAAATCAACCGGTGGTAGGATTTAGACCGAGGCAAGTGGTGAGACTGCAGACATGGTGGACTATGTGATGGGAATAACTGTGGTGGCTTAGTTAGAACATGGAAGTCTTGCTTGGTCAATTAAGGACTTAACTTGTGCGCCATTGAACCGAAGCCTCATCAGACGACCACATGCCCGTATGGGACGCCTAACTTAGTGTTGCGGATTCTCATTGATGTTCAGGTGGGTTAGGCTATGTGATAGTGGAGTGTGACTACTGCGGTTGCATCACGGAGGATTCGCTGCCCCCGCCCAACGGTGTGGTGTGGCGGCTATGTGATATGCGGTATAACTGTAAGAACACCGAAATGTCAATGTTGAGATGAAGTTTCGAACTGCTTTGTTATGATTGGTGCAGCTACACCGTTATATCGTGGGTAAAGTGTACAACCCGCAGAGTGTTAAATAAACTATTCATAGCCGCGGCCCGCGTCATGGACATGCCTGCTTTCACACGCAGGGGTAGTTTTCATAAAATGTGGGAATGGAGCCGGTGATCTCAATCATATGGCTATGTGAAATAATCTGCGAATGCAGTCTTTGTGAAAATAATCATAAATTAATATTGTCTATTTGCTTTGAATTATGCTTTAATCTATTATTCGTATTCAATTGCAAATGTTGCTTTTATGCAAAAGAACCACGTAGCCTTTTCTTTGGAATAAGCTCGCATCTATACATTGCATTCGTGGTATGATTTAAGTAGCACGGCAGTACTCACGCTGTTGTAAAACTTGCGCCCAAAACCTGCGTATGGAGGAGTCTACGCCGCTGAGGAGGAGTTCGCGAAGGCCGATCGCTCATAAGGTCCGATCCGGCTGTTGCCCGGTGAATTGGGGGATCTACGTTGGAGTTTTCCGCTCGCCGCCGCTTTATTTCCTCGTTAGCCCCGTGGCTTAATAAGTGTAAATTACCATAAGGTCAAAACCGTTATTTGTTATTCAAACTAATCGCTTACTTTATCTATCGCTTGTGTGGATCGACATTTACCGTGTTAACCCCTGCACTAGCGTGATCCCCGACTAGTGCAAGATATACGAGGGTTCCAATCGTAACTGGTCCCACAATCACCCAATACTACCGATACTAGGCATGGCTAAGCAATATTTATTCAAAATCTACTAAGTGACAAGAGCTCATCCAACGAACTCTAATCACAAAGAAATAACCTAGGCTGTGTAGTAGAGGATAATTATTTACCTACGATTATGCAACTAGAGGATTATCTAATCAATTTAATAACAAAATAGCAATGCATATAGAAGTTAAACAAAATATTAGACTTTAAAAGTAATGGGATCAATGGAAATGATCAATCGCTGCTCGCTTGTCGCTGCTCAAATTGTTGCGAGGGTCGTTTCGGTTACCGCAAATGTCAAGCCTGCTTAAATAGCTAAAACAACCAATAAGACGAGCAACACTTAAACGAAAGAGCAAGCAAAAATTATCCAAATGCGTATTTAAATTTATACACAAGGTAAAATACTAACATACCTAGTCATAGAAACCGGAAAACTTAATTTGGATTTGTGGTGCAGAAGATATTCCTAAAAACCTATTTCGCCATAATATATTAAGTAAAAATATTTTCTAGAAAGATTTTGAAGCTGAAACTTTTATGGTAGGTAGCTAACGACATTCTAAGGCTAACACAAGTGGTTTCATCTAATTGAGTTAAAATGATTTAGTTATGATTTTTCTAAGTTGTAAATCCAAGGCATGATTAATTCAAAGATAAAGACCATCAGAAACCTATACTAAGCTAAAGTACTTTAACAGATGCATTTATAGAACTTAGTTTGTTAAATTTGGAGCTACAGAGAAAAGATATGCAATTTTGAAGTTTAAAATTAATAAGTGCAAGTAAAAGCCTTTAAACTAATTCGAAAACCAACGACAACCGAGGTCGTGGTCGTTGATCAAAGATCGCACGGCACACGAGCTCGTGATGCAAAACCCACACGAGCACCGCAAAGACCATCGGCTTAGGGGAGGTCTTAGCCGCTGATATTGAATCCAACGCCTCGACCACCCGATGCACCGCGACACGCCGAAGGAGCTCACGACTAGGAGGTCGTGGCCACAGATCCGGATCTGGCGTCCCGAGCTCCACGAGGAGGTCCTACGCTATCTAACTAAGGGGGAGGTCTGACGGTTAAGATTTCCAGGGAGGTCTTTAACGGCCTAGATCTGAGCGAGGAGGACCTAAACGGTGAGCTAACACGAGCTAGCCGAGAAAACTTGTTGAGGTAGTCGACATCGACATAGCCTGCTTGAGAGCGCTGAACTCATCCTTCTTGATCGATAATGCCTTCCTCGCACATGATAATCGCGAAATGTCAAGAAAATTCCTCCAGTGATATCCTCGTGGCGCCTCATGGGCGCACAGTTCTCCCACCATCAGCCAGCCGTGTCCATCCGTGAGTGGCATACACCTTTTCACGATCACGACCGGGTGATCGTGAGCTTTTTCAACAACCCGAGCCAATCATCCGCTTCCACCGAGAGACGTGTCCGTAAATGTGGGTGGACGAGTCCTCATGAATTCTCGTAAGTTTGATGGTCCATGGTGACCATGAGCACCGGGCCCATGTCAGTGATTGTGGTTGTTGTTGTTCTGCATGGCTTGTATCCGAGCCATCATCGATTCATCACCGAGTCCATGCCATGAAAGCTCCAAAGTTTTGCAAGTCAATTGGGGTGCTATGGCGAACCGCCTTACAATCAAGTTGCTCATTGCCTCCTCGTGTCAGTACCGAACCACTTGCGTTAGCCGACAGTTTGAACCATCCGCAAGCTCCATGGGTTAGATAAGGTAGCAAGCAATGAGTTAAGAACTAGGCAGGGGTAGGTTAAACCCAACAAAACACAGATCAAGAAACTCAAATGAAATACCTTTATTACTTAGGGTCTTAGCATGGCTGCAACAATGCCTAAGGGCCTTGCAGCCATACTGCACACAAAAAGAAACAACGACCTAAGCACACAAAGCTACGCCAAAGGGCTACTCACTAAATCAAATCAAACTCAAAATCAAGCCTAAACGAACTACTCAAGAAAGCTCCACAACCGCGCGACGCCCCGACGGCCACTTTGGCGAGCCGCAGATCTTGGCAACCGATCCGATGCCCTGAATCGTGCGCAAGAACAAAGCGCTCTGCAATCACCGCTCGCTCCTTCGCTCGTGATCTTCTTCGGCTCACGGGCCTTCCTCCTGATCTTCTTCGTGATCATCCCTGGCTCTTCTTCGGAACTTGATCGTAGAGATCTCGCAGAGTGGCGACCTTCTCTCAGCCTCTCTCTGCATAGACATGATCCAACTCGTGATGGTTCTCCAAAGCTCTCCCCGGGCGCCACGAATCGGGCGAGGTGTACGCATCAGCAGAAGTTTTCCTTCGTGGACGGTAGCGGCCGGGCAAGTCCACACCGCAGCTCGGATGGTAATCAAGACGGTGTTCTGAAGTTCTGGCGAGATGTTGCGATACGCAGTACGGCTGCCAACACTCCTCGGATACCTTCCACCCAAGTGATCTTCCCGCGCAGACGCGCGAAGGTTGGCTCGCCTTGTCGCTCCTCCCCGGCGATCGTCAGCGACAAATCACTCCACGGCTCGCCCATTCACCGCCCGGGCTTGTTGCCGACGTGCATAAATGACGCATCAAAACCTCCAAGAACCTCGAGCAACTTCCAAAGTCTACAGATACCTCCAAAGGCGCCACCATAGCTCAAGATTTAGGCATCTCACAAGACACATTGTAACAGGTAAGAGCAACTTTAAAACAATGGAGAGAAGAGATCATAGCAAAAGTTGAGGCGAGAGAGATATGAGAAGAGTTAGCAATCAATTAACTTTGCAAGTTAATTTTTCCTTTTAGAAAATAGTTTGACACTTAAGGACGGCCAATCTACTAAGGTCAAGACTCATACAATAAGATGGCTCGACACACTCCGCTGACCTGCACTTTACTTCGGGAACCCTCCGTATACTCGCACTAGTCCAGATCACGCTAGTGCACTGTGGTTAACATGTAACATCGATCCACACAAGCGATAGATAAAGTAAACGATTAGTTTGAATAACAACGCTTTGACCTTATGGTCGTAGTTTACACTTATTAAGCCACACAGTACACAGAAATAAAGCGCAAATGAACGAAAAATCCTCCACAGATCCCACCACCACCAAGTGCAACCAATCGATCCGCATCTTAACGAACGATCAGCCTTCAACGAACTCTCTCGAAAGCAGCGACTCCTCCATCAGAGGTTTTGGGCGCAGTTTTACAACAAGCGTGAGTACACAACCGCACTCGCAAATCATACCACTGTATCGCAATGTATAGATGCAGCTTATTCCAAAGAAAAGGCTTCGTGGTTCTTTTGCATAAAGCAACATTTGCAATTGAATACTAATAATAGATTAAAAGCATAATTCAAAGCAAATAGACAATATTAATTTAACTTATTTTCACAAAGACACAATAAACAGATTATTTCACATAGCCATATGATTGAGATCACACAGCCCATTCCTACATTTTATGAAAACTACCGTGGTGAAAGCACTGAAAGCATGTCCATGATCATGACGCGTTATTCGAATAGTTTATTTAACACTCACAGAGGTTGTACACTTTACCCACACGATATAACCAAAGGTAGCTAGCACCAATCATAACAAAACAGTTCGTAAACTTCATCTCCAACATTGACATTCCCAAGCAGTGCTTACAAACCGTATATATCACATAGCCCATGCATAACACACACCGCTGGATGGACATTTAATCCTCCCGTGATGCAACCACCAAGTAGTCACACCTCCACCCTATCACATAGCCTAACCTACCACCGAACATCAATGCCGAGAATCCATAACTTATTGTTAGCCCGCCCATACTGCATGTGGTCGCAAGAAGGCTGGCCAATGGCGCAAAGTTAAGTCCTTAATTGACCAAGGCAAGACTTCCATGTTCTAACTAAGCACACGATTATCATTCCCATCACATAGTCCACCATGTCACACGCCTCCACCACTTGCCTCGCCTAAACTTTACCACCCACCTGATTTTAGTGCAACACATGCCATCAAAGTAATAACACATAGCACACGCTTACACAAAGTTCCATAGTCACTTAGTCATATTTAATATTTGCACTACATGAGATGATGATTCGTAGCATGGCTAAGCAATTGTATCGCTCTAACCAACCCACGCTGGTGCTACAATATTACCAACTAAACCAATCTAGGTGACAAGGATATATGACATACAAGGCCAAGGTGTGATAACAATTGGGATAATAACTATGCCCAAAGCATTTAAATAAATAATTAAAATAGAATGCAACAATTTAACACAAAGTAATTTGAAAACTGGGTCAAGATGATCAAAGGTATGACTTGCCTTGAAAAGGTCTATGTACTGATCTTGGTCTTGGGGTGCTCCTTCAACGAAATTCCCACGACCGACGCTACTGCAAAAACGACAAAAAGAAACAAAACAAATAAATAACAGAGGTAAAACAAACTCCAAAAATTAAATAAAAATCTCAGATAAATAGATCTTGAATTTAGACAAATTTAGAAATTTGAATGGGCTAATCGAGTTAGATGCAAAAGTTAGGGCTTTGAAGATTGAAATCTAAAAGAAACCCTAAATTTCGATTTGAATCTCCAATTATTTTTAAAAGAAAATCTTGATTATTGCATGTCAAGGCCACTCGTGATTTCGGAAAAAGATAAATAATAGAAACTCGACATGTGGGACCCACATGTCGAGACACACCACGGTAGATCTGGCTCACGAGCCTCGGAATCGTAACCGGTGGATCGCCGCGTGCGCACGTGATGTCGACACGCGCCACGCAGATGACACGCAGCAAACGGCCAGGTGGACGCCGACACGGCTGCCACGCCGCATCGACGGCGATAACGGCTCGGGAACCAATGGCACGCGAACGGCATTCACCACCGCGTGAGTGGTACCAGAGATGTAGAGGGCGCTATTGTAACTCATCGTGCAACGATGCTCGTGGACGGTGGTGGCTCGCGGCAGCAAAGAGCGCGGAGGGGCTGCTTGACGGCAACGGCGCCCGTGACGCCCGCGAGACGGCGCCACCAGAGGTAGAGGAGCTCCGTATGGCGTCAACGGTGCGCATTTAAGAGGCGCGCGCACCGACGCGAAGAACGAGCTCGCCGGAGTTGGGGCGCGCGATTGATCTTCGAGCCCGCGCGCTTAGGGGCCGCGCGAGGGCGGCGCGCTAGGTTGGGATGCGAGACCGAGGGCTACTCTTTTATACCCGAGGCTCGAGAGTCTGTGGCACGAACGCAAAAACGGCATGCCAAGCGAGATCGATCTCTAACGGATTCGGAACGAAGACGACGGCAAGCCGGGCACACGCCGAGACACAGCCAAGGCGTGAGTCCGCAAGGCGAACGGCGCGGGTCAAAAATGGACACGATTCGACTGCTGGATCTTGATCGAACGGTCCACAATCAAAGAAACATTCGACAACTCCGCTGGTTTTATGCGCATCTAGCCGCTCAACCTTGATCGGACGCGCGGAGGATGCTCGCGCTTCAAGGAAAGGGAGAGAGGAGATCGACGCGGGGCCCGCATGTCGTCGAGCGGCATAAGAAGGCTGCGGGTGAGTCAACAATGGCAAGGGAAGAATGGGCTCGAGGTTTGGATTTCTACCATGCCTTTTCCGAGATTAATAATAGGTTTTCTATTTTAGAAAATACTGTAAATTCAAATAGGCACATAGAAAATAGCAAATGAACTCGTAAAAATTCTAGAAAAATCTAGAAAATATATCTGAGCACATAGAACCCAAATAAAATAGTTTTGGCTAATGTTCATGTTGGGATTATTCACATTAAATGTTTTGATCGCAGTCCAATATTCGCTTTTGAATTAAATTCAAATAAATCCAAATGGTGAATTTTTCCCCGCTAACTATTCAAAGGATTTTTAAGGCTCAAAATTGGGATGTTTGAGGAAAGTTTTCAAGAGTTGAAGAACGATTGACTTCAAACAGTTGGTTTATTCGCCAGATATTCGCAAGGATTTTATATCACTATGTGATGTCGCACAAGGATTAGGATGTTAGGATGCCCCGATGCAAGAAGGAAGAGCTGCCGCTTATGCATCAATTAAGACCTCACGAAGAGAATTACCCTACTCATGATCTGGAATTAGCCGCGAGTGCACGCTTTAAAGATTTGGCCATTACTCTACTCCAGAATCGTGAAGTCTACACGCATCATAAGAGTCCAAGTACATTTTCACCCAATGATTTGAATATGAGATGAGAAGATGGTTGGAATTGATCAAGGATTATAATCTGGAATCCACTACTATCCTTAAAAGCCAACGAGTTGCGCACGCTAAGTCGTAAGAGTTACCGCAATACTTTGAAGTAAAGGAAAGTTGCCTAATCAGTATGAAGAATTTCGTGGTAAAGCTAGAAGTTGTGTCCAAGGCTTTGTAGCCATTGGAAGCATAAATACCCGGAGAAGCAGATTCGTGAAGCACAACCAAAGGATCCTGTGTTGTCGACATCAAGATCAAAATGGTAGAAGGGAAATTCAAAGATTTCACCAGTGATAATCAAGACATACTGGATTAATGGTCGAATCTGTAACTGGATATAGATTGTCCGAGACGCTAATCTTAAAGGAAGCCCATGACTCAAAGTATTCGATTCACCGAAGTACCAAGATGTACCAGATGTAAACTAAATTTTTGGCCAATTTGAAGCGAAGTCGCAGAGAGTTCGTTGCTCTGTGCGACACCCGCGTAGTGAAGGCAGAACACGTGAGACGCAGGTTTGCCGCAATCACAAGATTCCAGAGTGGAAGTGGGAAGAAATCGATGGATTTCATCACCGTTTACCAAGACCTAATCGTTATGATTCGACCGTAATAGTCGATCGTTCGACTAAGGTCGCCATTTCTTGCTACAAAACCACGACTCGTGAGAGATCGCTCATGAATTGTACATGGCCGATTGTCGCCAGGCCGTGTGCCCAAGAAGATAGTGTCCGATCGAGGATCTCGCCACCTCTCGCTTTTGGCAAAGCTTGCATGAAGCATGGGGTACATCAATTTCAGATCGCATACCATCCACAGACCGGCGGGCATCAAAGAGTCAATCGATATTGAGGATATGCCGAGCTTGTGCTCTAGCAAATGCTACCCGATGGGATAAAAGTTTTTCACCAAGGCCAGCGACGCCGGACTCACGCGAGCCGTGTCTCCGACGCAGGGTCCCAGCCTTGCCACGCCGCCTTCGCTAATCCGTTAGGGGATACGATCTCCGCCGCCACGCTGCTGGGCGCTCGTGCTCGACTCTCCTGTGCCTCCGATCATCTACACCATTGTAGATAGACTCCATGCCCCAAATCATACTCTAACCCAAAACCACGACCAACAAAAGGCTTCAGAACCCACAACAATTACCATGTTCTTAGAAGAAGAGGTAAGAAGAAATAAATTCCAAAGATACGTAAAATGGTCATCATCACAGAGCAAAAGACCAAAAGACCAAGGGAAAAAATAGATAGCATTGAGGTTGGAAAAACACTAGATAGATCATCCAACTCAAATACTTATAGAACAACTTTTCTTTCAATAAGAAACAATTTTTCTTTATAGCAAAGATCCCGCCAATTCCAACAAAGGATGCTTGAAGACCACAACACGAGATTGAGATAAAAACCAAAAGATCATTCAACATGTCGCTTTACTCAAAGCAACCTCGCTATCACACAAGTCATAAGGTCCAAAAGATTCCAACGTAAATCTCACACCCTTCAATTCAATTAGTATTATGGAATTAACAAATTCCTTTATTTTTAAAACATTCAACACCATAATCACAACTACATGCTATCAATTGTATTCACAACAAGATAAAACATTCTTTGCAAAAATCATCATATCATCTCACTTCTTCATATTTTTTCCAAAAGGAGCACCATAAATCACTTCATCATGTTCTTATTATCCAAATAAGATTCCAACTACTTAATCTAGTTAAACCTAGTGCATAAGCCATCATATTAAAACAAACTCTTTAACAAGATGATATTAGAACATAACAACCTCACAAAACATGCTAGTATGAATCTCTTATTAGATTTCATACATTTATCTCAGATCGATGCTCAACTCTAGTTTAGCAAAAAGGTAATTACACTCTAGCCATTGCTGTCAATAATTGATTATTAATTTTTCATCAAGATAGCATTAATGATCCTATCTCTAATTTGCAATCACAAAGACAATAAAGAGCACAGATTCAATACTCCACCTTATGTTAAGATATTAAAAATAAAATAACTTTAAACATCAATAATACCACTTTATGAGACAAGATTCCACAAGTCAATACATCACTGTATCCATTTCTTTATACATATTTCAACAATTTAGCATGGTAAAAGTTACATAAATTTAATAGCTTGTACATGCTCATCAAGTATGTAAAGAGAGGACATATAAAAGGTTAATCTTATTAAGGCAATATTCCAACACCTCCTTACTTGACCATCCCGAATGGTCGATTAATTACTAAGATCAATCAATCCAATACATCCAACAAGTTGGGAAAATTAAACAACTACAATAATCAAAACAATTGTTTTTCATATTCCTTGATAAATGCATGAGTTCTACACATGTACCTAAATTTTTAGCCAAAGATCTTCAAGAAACTACAAGGACAACATCATATTAATCACTTACTTTAAAGATGTTAGTAGAACTTAATGATGTACCACACTAACTTTTCAACTTGATAATTACAATCTATCAATTATTTACATAATTTCCACCTACTACTTAAACACAACAAAACATCACAAAGGGGTTTTAACACCCTTTCAGAGAAAATCAAACTTCAAAAGTCGAAATAACTCAAGAAATGCATAGAGTCAATGCTTCCACAAGTTAATGAACTTCCCACATAAAGCTTTGATTCTCTTAAAAAAATCAAACGAATACAAGAGTCATGTTTTCCAGAAGAAAGATGGAACAACACAAAATACTAGTCTTCAAAAGCACCGCCACAAATCAAACAACCCATCAATCGAAGAAACAATACGGCCTCAAGAACAATTAGAGGCCTAATGACAACCAACAACCGAATAAACAACAACCCAAGAGAAAATCATTAATCAAATAGGCCAAGAATCGCCAACATCAATTCAAGGAGGATAACACTTTTCAAGAAACTTACCAAGACATCCAACTAAGTTACCCGAGGTAATCGATCAAAATCCCGCATTTGAACGGGTATAAAGCAATGCCCAAGGCAACAATCCAATCCCTACCTATATCATTGACTATCCTCACTAAAGAACATATAAACAAATCATAAACATACAAGATTATCCCAAGCATGAATCATCAAATAATATGTCAAAGCTTGAATGCAATGCTTGTCCCATCCCATCCTACTGCACCAAAGGTGTCAATTTAATATTTTAATTACCAGACCTAAAGCCCGCCCGATACCAATCAACACCCAAGACCCACATTACCCCGAATGCTACTAAACCACTCTACAAATAGCCAATAATTTCAAGATAAATTAATTCCAAAATCTCTGACAAAAAAGCATTTTTAAGCATAAACATCTAAGGGAATAAAGATAATAACAAGTTCAAAATTAAACAACCTCTGAGATTAATCAAAGAATGGTTCACAAGTCCATCCTTATTAAATAACATAATCCTCCACAAATAGTTAAGCATTTGGCTAGAATTTCATCGATTTATTACAACATGAGTTGATGAACCATGTTATTGTGGGCCGCCACCCATCCCATGAATGCTCAACAATCACTGTAAAAGAAAACAAGGGTGAGATAAAAATCTCAGAAGCAAACTGCTTAACCGCTATTCGACTACAAACAAACATACAACATCATTAAAGTATCCAAATGTCCACACCCATAATGTGAATCCACATTATTTACCCCAATTAAACTAAAAGATATTAAGCATCAATATCCAATCCTAAATGATCACAATTATAGCCTCAACCATATTTACTACCAAAGATAGTAAAATATTAACAATTGAATCTTGATCAATCGTCCATGTTAATCACCACTACCACTACTGACAATAAAGTATTAGCGTGTTTTACCTCATAACTTTTATTTCTGATCCACAACTCTATCCACAATTACCACAAGAGAGAAGAATCCATGCCACAACCACAACCTCTACCATACCACAAGGGTGAACCCCATTCCACAACCACAAACATTAATACCAAAGAGACTCTCATGAGTCAATTTCACATGCAACGGAAGGCGTTGTTTGAAAATAACTTCACCTCAATATCTTGCACAAGTATGCAAATGATCTTTCCACAATGTAATGCATATGTATGTATGCTAACGCACCTTTACCCAACAATAAAGGTATGCATCGTCTGAATGCACGATGTTTCGGACGGCCGGCTATAAGGGCCCGACATCCACAATGCAAATGTCATGATATGTCATGAATGATATGATAATCATAAACCACAAGAATTTAACCACGGGTCAACAACATACTCATCATGAATATTTTTCATAATCCAATGTGTCTCATTACACAATACCATCGTGTCATAAGACCATTACCACATAACCCACACCGATTCACCAAGATCAAAATCAATCGATATAGATGGAACTCATCACATAGACCACCACATGATCATCATGAAAATAACCACAAGGAATTAACAAATGTCCACCTTGGTTTATTTTCATTTCCGATTTGGCTCATTAAGAATTAACATACTACCCAAACTCATCCAAACATAGCAATTGATTAATATTTGCCACCACATTTTTACGGAAAAATGTAACCATGGCATATCATTTAACATTACGCAATCCAATAGTGCAAATAGTAAAAAAGGGTTAAACCGAGCACAACCGCACATTTACTTGCCTTCCACGGATTAGCGGAAAAGTGAATTCTAAACCTGAGGCTTCACCTTAAACAGGTAAAATAATTTCAATTAAACATAATATACTAGCGCACTAATCGGCATTCTACAACGCTTACTTGACGACTCAAAAGTTTACAAAGCTGAAACCGAAAAACGCTTCGCCATATACGATTCGGACAGCACACGTAAATGACATAACTCATGAACTGGAAGTCAAAATGAGGTAAACCTTTCAAATTTAACTGAATAATCTACAATATCTAGTTGACACGATAAACCAATTCGGCCATAATATTAGGCTAACCATTGTCTGAACTTTCAGACAAAACTGCCTACACAATCGAACAGCAAAACTAAATGACCATAACTTTAATAGGTAACTCCAAATTGATCGTTTTTATCAATCTGAAAAGGTTATCGAATTACCTACAATAACCTAGTTGGGTGAACTTTCAGATTCTACCAAATTCTTTCATATTTTAAGAAATAACCAGACAGATTATTCTGCAGATTTCTGGCAGCAGATAAAAAATGATCATAACTTTTGACTCAGACCTGAATCGAGTGATTTCCGGGTTACTGAAAGATAACAACATATCCACATATCTCTAGGAGATGGAATCTTAAATTCAGCCTCTAAATACACGAAAACCCACGAAGGTACTGGACAGAATTGAATCTTCTGCAGCCCAACAATTAACCAACAATTTAATCGGTTTCGATCTACTAAGGATCAAACAGCGGGAAGGCATCTCTTTCCCTTGTAGAACCTTGGGGAAATGCTGGTTGAATCCATGAAGAAGATCCCCTTCTTTCTCCTCCTTTTTCCTTCTTCCTCCCAAGACCGAGCAAGGAGCAAAAAGGCGACATGGAGGGCGGGCAGCAAAGGGGAGGAGGGTTGCTAAGGGGGGGTACTGAGCTGCATTACAAAAAAGACCTAGGGTTTGGCTGGCCCTTCTTAAACCAACTTCCCACTTGGGCCAAAACAACCAATAAAGCCCAAGATTAAATCTCCTCTAAAAATGATTTCTTTTTAATTTCCTAAATACCTTTCTCATTTCAATTAATTCTCTAATGTTAAACAGATATTACATAATCAGATGGATACTTTCTGTTAAGAGAAATCCTCTCTAAACTATATTGCACTTGAAAATTCAAAAATTTCTCTTCCCAATAATATTTCACCGATTAATTTTATTAATCCGATTCTTGACTTTCACACTTCCGTATTAAAAACCATACAACACCGTGTTCATCTTCAGAAACACTTGGCGATCCACCCTTATATTTCGATTTTGCCCACACCATCATTCGATTGTCCCTTTGATTTGATCCACCAAGGTTGGTTACCATCTATAGAAGGGAACCGGGTCAACCAAACCCGTTGAGACGTAAATTCTCAAGTATGGGTTGTTGCTCTTGGATCATCAAAGTATTGCAATACACTTTTCGCTAAGCATCAAGAACCATTGGCGCCCGATGATAGAATACCCATGTCATAATCTTTGATCAATTTCCCCATTCCTCTCCAGGTTCGGGACCGCGAGTGAACAAGTATTTCAAGCTCTTGTGATCAATACACCTCCGTTACCGATGATAATGCCGCCAAATCTTGAGCGCATGAACCACAAAGGAAGCTCTAGATCATGGGTGGAAGTTGAGCTCATGAGGTCTCAATCCATGCATAGGCAACGCCGCCTTCCGCATAAGAACACCCAAGTCCCCGCGAGAGGCACCAATAAATACGAAGCTTTGTGGATATCGGGAAGAGTGAGGATGGGTGGTCAATCGCTGAGCTCAAAGCCTCACCAAGCAAGACCCACAAACCTTATCCTTCTTGAGCAATTCACATCCTTTGCGATTTTGGAGAAGTTCTCGATAAAAGTGGAGTAGCCCGCTAAACCAAGTTCGACATCCTGATCATCGCCTCAAGATAGAACATCCAACCATCGATCCACATATGCCTCCAAATTTAAAGAACATGGCCCAAGAATGCCACTTCCTTCAACCAACTCACATTTGGAACTCGATATAGCGTGCTCCCCATTGCCCAAAACAATCTTTGGATGCTCGATGCTCCCTCCTTGGAATAAATAAGAATATCATCAATGAAGACCACCACAAATTTGTCCAAATACTCCATGAATGAATTATAAGGTTCATGAACAACGCGAGCATTGGTCAAACCGAAGACATGACTGTACTCGAAGCCATAAAGGTAGTGAATGCCGTTTTAATATCCCGATTCCGATCCTCGACTTGATGATAGCCCGATCTCGATCAATCTTGAGAACACCCGAGCCCGCAAACCGGTCAAAAGATCATCAATGCGGGCGAGGATATTTGTTCTTCACCGCACCATTGAGAGGACGGTAATCAACACAATGGCAAGGTCTTGTCCTTTCTTCACAAAGATCACCAGACAACCCCAAGGAGATGAACCGGGACGGATGAAACCCTTTGCTTGGAGCTCACCAAGTGCTTCTTCAATTCTTCTAGCTCATTGGGAGGCATCCGAACGGCGCTTCGAGATAGGGCTGACGAAGCAACTCAATGACAAACTCAAGGTCTCAACCGGAGGCATCCCGGCAAATCATCGAAAACATCCTCAAAGTCGAACATGGAACATCCTCGACCGCAATGCCGCTCCGCCTAATACACATAGATGTGGACCCGGCCGTGGCGAACCGACCGCTCCCAAGGGCCGGTAAGGTAGACAATCTTCCGCACAATCGACGGCCCAAGTGTTGGGACAACCAATCCATGCCAAGAATCACATCCGCACTCGAATCGAAGGGTAATAAGGTTTGCCAAAACCCCACCTTGACTATGATAGGAACATCCCGACACAGAAATCGCCTCCATTTCCGATCCCGAGAGCGGATGAGCAAAGGAACTCCCAAAGGAACAGGTGAAGACCACAGCAGCAGCAAATGATCTTGAAATAAAGAATGCGGCTCTAATCAAATAATACCGCAGGGGACGAGAATTAACAAGAAGTGTACCCATCACGACATCCGCGCCCCGAGCCTCCTCACCGAAGGTGGTTGACTCGAACCACGCCGCACTCGGCTTCGATCATCTTCTCGCGTGGATGACCACTCCCGCCCGGCCCCTCCATTAGGACGAGGGCGCCGCAACACTGAGGCGTATCGCATAATGGCCCTTGTTGTGGCAAAAACAAGTAACCTCGCCGCGATTGCGGAGGCCGCTGCTGGGCCGATCGCAGCGACGGGTAAACACCCTGGGGCGAGAGCCGTGCAGATGGTCTCGCGCCGGTGGAGCAAAAGAACGGCCACGGGCCGGTCCACCCGAGGACGAGCGAGGCCGGTGTGAGTAGACCGATGCGCTCCCATTTGCGCTTGGACTCGCCAGCCGCTTTTCGCTTTATGCTCGCAACAATGGCCTTATCACCAAGGCCTCAAAGTCGAAGTCCAATAGATAGCTTGTCCTCGCAGCCTCCTGACAAGCCATCCATAAACTTCCCCGCTTAGCCTCATCCGAGGCCACCTCGGAGCATAACGAGCCAAATGATTGAACTCTGCAGGTACTCGTCACGATTTGCGCTTGCTTGAGGCGAGGAACTCTTTCTTCCCTTCATCGGCCATCCGGGATGTGGGCCCGACGGTAAAAGTGACTGAACCTCCCACGCGACCACAGGCTCGCGGCCGCATGGCGAGATAGTTCTCCCACCATGAGAGTGCCGCCAAGCCGGTGGACGCGGAGTGCCTTGTCCGCGCCGCATCGAGCTATGTTGAGCCCCAACCATGCGACCAATCGTCCGCATCGAGGGTCCTCGAGCGGAGAAAGTCGGCGGCGCAGCGGAGGAACTCGCAAGTCCTCGCGAAGTCCGTGGCCGCCACCACGGCAGGAGTGGAGGTATTCCAGCAATAACCTCCAAAATGCGCTGCTGTCCATGCGGTTTCGCTGACCGAGCGAGCACCTCACCATGGTCTGAGGAGGGGAAGCTCCTCATCATGACCAGCCTCGACGCCACCGCTCTCCGCCATCCTGTTTCACTAAGACAAGCAAACAGCCGAAAACAAGAAGTCGACAACCTCTGCAAATAATTTACTAACAAAGACAAAACAAACACAAGACTTTAAGTCACAAAACCAATTGACAAAAATCGACACTTAGCAAACTCACATATATCTTACCCTTACACCCCACAAATTTTAGTTGGATTAAACTTCATGGTTCTCCCAAACTAATTCCACCTGTAGTAACTATCTTTGAAAGGTGAAGAGAGAAACCAAGTTTCAAAACTTAAATTAGAGTAAGATGAGGTAGAAAGCTAAGATAGGTAAGAATAAAACTGAGAATCACTAGGTTTTCGTAAACCCTTTTATACTTTGAAATTAAGCTTTTTCAAAATATCCTAAAGACGACTATGCTTGTTACTACGGTCGAATGGCTCGATACCAACTTTGTGAGGACCCAGTTTATTTGGCTTGTAATGCTTAACCAACCACCCGGTCCTAGCATCACAAATCAAATAAACCGATCTCGAGATACGTATACTTCCTGAGCAGATACACACCTGCTACAAAATTAGACATCAACTCCATTCAAAACATAGAGTCCAAACATTACACTACAAACGGAAGATAAACAAATAGCAAAGATATTAGACAATGGCCGATCGCCACAAGATACTCAAATAACAAAAGAAGACAATGAAAGTGCCATAAGATGGCTATAAACAAAGCCAATCGTGTGCCTTCAACCCACAAGGCATCCGACCGGACCGCCAAGACTAGTCGCCACCCACGGCTTACTAAAGACAATCACGTAAGTGAGGCCCCGAGGCTCACCTTCTTCCTCTCGCAACAAAAACATTAAGCAAGGCACCGAGTACAAAGATTGTCTTTGTACCCAAGACCGACGTGTGAACTAAGCACTGCTCATATGCTACATGCAAGCTTATTTGGTGGGGCCATATGTTTCATTTGCATAAAGCCAATTTTCATTTGCAATAATGTAGTCAGTTTAAAGGCAAGTTTGCAATTCATTTTTAATGTTGAAATACAAGAAAGGATAATAATAGCAAAGAGTAAAGATAAAACAACCTAGAAGTGACTATCCCAATAGTCACCACAACAATAGCACTAATCCCGATTCATACCACCCAACAAGTTTTAATTTAAATGTTGTAGTCTAACTCTTGGAAGACCTTGCCAAGCGTGTCCATAACCTAGGACGAGGCTATTCGAATAGTTTTAAACCTCGCAGGGTGTACCAATGTACCCACACTTGCAGTCGCTTTAAGCCAAAGCACACTTGAAGGTATGCGCACATCTAAGTCCTCAGAGACTTTTTCCAATATTGTGTATTAACTACGATAGCTCGTATGGATAGAAATCCATACGCTTACATGGTAAAGCCGAAAAGACAACTACCCACTCGGATAAAGCTTTGACAACTACCATGCTCCCACCTCCATCCCTCCCCGCGACCCCTGCGACCCTGAGCCAATACACGCCAAAGTACTAGGTCAAGAGAGGTCCCATATACTCTAGTGTGGTTAGCACGCAAATGCTTGGTTCGGTGTAACAAGATGTTCGGTCCTTGTTGACTCGGCACCATTCCAATCACCAAATGATCACACCAATCATACCACGTTGTGCCCAAGTCTAAATCATTTTTATTTTCAGTTTTAGTTTTGCAATTAAACATAGCAAAAATGTGAAACATAAAGTTATAGAAGATTTTATGTGATCAAGGTTACCGACTAAAGTCGATAACCGCTCAGCTTCTACCGATAGCTAAGCATGTCTAGCAGCTTGAAATCGTATCTACTAAGTGACAAGAGATCATCCAACGATCTCTAATCACAAAGAAATAACCTAGGCTCGTGTAGTAGAGATCAATATTTTGTCTACAGGATATGCAACTCACGGATTTAACTAATCAATTTAACACAAATTAAGCCATGCATACATACAATCAAACAAAATATTAGACTTTAAAATACGGGATTATCATGATCAAATCGCTTGCTCGGATGTCGTTGGTCAATATTCATCGGAGGATCGTCCTCGTGGTTGCCATGAAATATCGGCTCAACGATCGAACATAACAAACAAATAAGAACGAATAACACCGACAAAACTCAAACATACAACAACATCAAAACAAGCCAAAACTCACACAAGAAACTTAAGCATGATATAACAAAATTTTAGAAACAGAGAACAAATCATTTTAAGTTATTAGTAATTTTCTATGAATTTTAAGCTAAAAACACAACAAGTCACTAGTTAATTACTTAACAAATTTTCATAAAAAGAACGATGTATAAAATCTATCCTAATAGTTAGTATACTGAAAATGAAATTTCACGGTGGGTTCATTTAATTTGGACAATTATTGGAAGAGATATGCATTTTCTAATTTAGAAGATATAAGACATCATTTTATTAGCTAACAGATTTTGCTACCAGAGACATGGATGAAACTAATTTTAGTAAACAATACATTTGAAATGAAAATAAGCGACCTGGATTCATGCAATTTGGATAAAAATTGAATTAGTTATGCATTTTACAAGTTTAATTGATTTAACGATTACAGAAAAGCATTTGAAATACTAAAGCACTTAATACTTCTTCTAAGCGCTGCGGCTGTGACCAGCAGCGGGCGGGCGCGTGCGAACGACGTCCGGCGATTTGCGCATAAGGTGGCGTCGGCGTATTCAAAGAATCGTCTTGACAACGAACGTAATCCTAACACATATGCCCGGCAAAAATCGCTTCATGAAAGAAAGCGCATTAACAAACTACACAATCCCTAAGCGACATTAGGGCCCGCGACTTCGAGAGAATTAAGCGATTGGATTTGAATCCTAAAGCGAGGCTTAACCGCAGAGAGGGCCACAAGTGACCTATGAGACCGGGTTTAGCGATAACTAAGCCGCGGCTGCGTCGGCCGCCGCGAGGAGCGGCGCGGCGCGCGGTGATCTAACAAACGGTGAGTTTCAAGGCAGTGAGTGGTACCTTAAGGTTCGCGAACCTCACGAACCCGGTGCGTGGCGGAGTCAATGAGTGCCGGGAGATGGGCTCACTGCGGCGGAGCGGAAGAAAGCTCGGCTCTCGCGAGTGCGCTACGAACTTGGCGACCGAGAAGGTGCGTACGGAGATCGCCTTCGACTCGGGGCGATAAGCACAAGATAACGTCGAAGAAGAAAGGTCGTGGAATTGCCGCGCGGCGGAACGTGATTGGAGAAGAAAGGGTTGCGCGGCCTCGCGATGCACCAAAGAAAAATGAAGCCATCATTAACCCGATTGCATCAATGCGTCGAGAGAGGACCAGTGTCAAGCTGGAAACTCACGAGCACTAGCAAGCTCGCGAGCGAGACCAGCGGAGTTGGGGGCGAAGTAGCTCGGCGGCGAGCTCCGGATGCCACGAGCTCGGGATGGGAAAAATGGATGCGATGCAGAGTGTGGTTCACGATGGTGGGATTCTGGGCTCAAGGGCTTCTCCAGCGGCGAGTGCTACCGTTTCCCTTTAGGTAGGGAGCAAATCGGGCGGAGATATGCGAAGCAAAGAGAAAGAAAGTGGATGAGCTCGGGGGCTTTTATGAAGTCACGGCGTGCCTCCCGGTAGACACGAGGGGCATAAAGGTGGCGGCGGCAGTGCACGTGGCAAGCGCATGCCGCGCGGCGCGAGCTCGGTGAGTGCGGAAAGGCGAGGTTGATCTTGGCAGGTGGGACCCACATGTCGGCGGCAGAATAGCCGGTGCGAGCCGGTGGTTTGATTTGATCGGCAACACAGTGTTGGATCTGAAATGGGCGTTAGGATTGGTGTATGCATTGGACGAGTCGGTTGCATCGCAATGCGGATCGTTCGATTTACATCGGGACGGTGACAACCATCAGACTCATGTGTGTGCAGCTAAGCGGTGCGGCCAAGGTCAAGTGTCTGCGAGTCGGACTCGAGCACGAGGTTGGATTCGGGCAGCGATACTTTAAATTTGGTTTAAAAGGCAAGAGAAGGTTTGAAATTTTTAGAGTAGCTCTGAGCTCAAAAATTTCAAAAATTTTATAGTAGCTACTAGAGACAGAGGACAACCTTGTATAATTTTTAGAACTTTTATACTGCATGGTTCTGAAAATTCACAAGCTGCTGTCGAGGGATTTACCAGATTTCAAGCGAGTTGACTTGGCCATTTGAAGCAACAAACAAAATCTAAAAATTGTGAAATAATTCAGGGGGGTAGATAGGATGATCAAGATGCTAGGAAAAATAGTTTAGGAGGATGATCACAAGTTTGAAGGCTAAGAATCACATAACAACAATTTCAATCACAAAATTAAATTCTACAAATTGGAAATTGCTAGGAAATTGTGAGAGCTTTCAAATGATTTGAAGAGACAACAAAAGTTTTTATTTCTCCTCAAATTTTACATTTGAAATACAAACCCTAAGTTAGAGACATTCTGACTTCAAGACAGATCTTGAATTACCATCCAGTGCGGTGTGGACTTGCCACAACGCTACGAGTCACGAAGGAGAACAACGCTTCTGATCGTACACCTACGCGATTCGTGGCGCGGGGAGAAGCTTTGGAGAGAACCATCCGGAGTTGGATCATGTCTATGAAGCCTTGCGAGAAGGCTGAAGAGAAGGTCGCCACTCTGCAAAGAGATCCTCTGATCAAGTTCGAAGAAGAGGAAGACCGAGATGATCTGAAGAAGATCGGGAGGAAGGCCGGTGAGCGAAGAAGATCTGTGAGCGGAAGGAGCAGTGAGCGATTCTGCAAAGCGCTTTGTTCTTCTTGCGCAGTTCGAGGCATCGAGGTCGAGTTTGCCAAGATGCAGCTCCTTAAGTCTCACAAAATCAAGGCGTCGCATGGTTGTGGAGCTTTCTTGAGTAGTTCGTTTAGGCTTGATTTTGAGTTTTGCGAGTTTGATTTAGTGAGTAAGCTTTAGCGGTAGCTTTGTGCTTAGGTCGTTGTTTCTTTTGTGTGCAGTACAGTGCAAAGGCCTTAGGCATTTATTGCGACCATACTAAGACCCTAAGTAATAAGGTATTTCATTTGAGTTTCTTGATTTGTGTTTTGTTGGGTTTAACCTACACTGCCTAGTTCTTAACTCATCTAGTGCTTGCTACCTTATCTAACCCATGGAGCTTAGCGAGATGGTTCAAACTCGTCAATTCTTGCAAGTGGTTCAGTTGACACCGGGAGGCAATGAGCAACGGTATGGTAGGGCGATTCCGCATAAGCACCCCGATTGACTTGCAAAACTTTGGAGCTTTCATGGCGGCCTGATTCCGGTGATGAATCGATGATGGCTCGGATGCAAGCCATGCACTGTGAACAACAACAACCTGATCACGGCATGGGCCCCGTGCTCATGGTCACCATGGACCATCAAACTGCGAGAATTCGCGAGGACTCGTCCACCACATTTCCCGGACCGTCTCTCCGGTGGAAAGCGGATGATTGGCTCGGGTTGTTGAAAAGAAAGCTCACGATCACCGGTCGTGATCGTGAAAGGTTGTATGCCCTCACGGATGGAAACACTGGCTTTGATGGTGGGAGAACACATGCTTGCCCATGAGACACCACGAGGATATCACACAGGAGAATTTTCTTGATATTTACTTTGATATCATGTGCGAGAAGGCATTATCGTCTGAAGAAGGATGAGTTCGCGCTCTCAAGCAGGGCTATATCGATCACGACTACCTCAACAAGTTTTCTCAGCTAGCTCGCTATCGTGAGAAGATGTAGCCACGGACAAAAGGCTCGTCAGTCGTTTCTGAAGGGCTAAACAACGGGTGCAAGTCAGGTTTGATCGCCCATACTTTCACGATTTCCGGGGAGTGGTCAATAAAGCCTTTGTTCTAGAGGACAAGCGCAGGCGGAGGATAGCAAAAGCGCGGGATGGCTCGGCAAGAGAACCATCAATCACGCGGGCGCGGTGCGGCCACGATTCAACGAGTTTCGCGAACTTCATTGAGAACACGCACCAACTTCAACACCGCCCGGTTCACTGAACTTCCGCAACCTGCACTGTCAGCTAATCTAGGAAGCAGCAATGAGCGTACCAAAATGCATTCGCTCGTAAATCGGCATTTGCTTTTAACGATGTCGCGAAGAGGAACAATCACTCCGATGCGTTTCAACGCGGAGCTCATGCCATCAGGCGCGACGCGGGCGCAGCAAAACCGCAAGTTCTTGTCAAGCGGAGGAGCACGCGTCCGTGATCGGCCGTGTCAACCCGTCAGAAGGCCGAGGAATCACGGGCGTCGTCTTGGGTAAGTTCTGGTTATTTCGGTACACGCATCGATTTTGTTTGATTACGGAGCTTAGCATTAATTTGTTTAGAATGTTTCCAACCAAAAATAAATTGGAAGTTACAACAAGCATACTCTGTTAGTCCGATCGCTGGGCGAGCTAAGTACTAGAGTGGGATGTTTAGGAGCTAAGTTACTCATAGTGGAGTTGAGTTTCTAGCCAACCTAATTGTCCTAGATACCCAAACCTAGATGTCATTCTTGGCATGGATTGGTTATCCAAGCACAAGCGATGCTAGATTGTGGTAGAAGCGGCGTAACGTTGAAAGGGCGCGAAGAAACAGGTAGAGTTTCTAGCCACCTCGGTTCGTGATGGACATTTGCTAGTAAGCGATCACGAAGACCCTCGCCTTAGAAGAAGTGGTGGTCGGTGAATATCGGATGTATTTCGGAAGAATTACAGGAATGCTGCCGGATCGTGACATTAGGTTGTCATCGACCTAGTGCGAGGCGGCGCACCAATTTCAAAGAGACCTTATCGGATGCCGTAGATGAATTGGTAGAATGAAGAAGAATAGAAGAACTTCTTGAGAAAGGTTTAGTGAGACCTAGTTAAATGCCATGAGGCCCGGATGTTGTTTGTCAAGAAGAAAGATGGAAGTATGAGGATGTGTATTGACTACTGTTCTCTCAGCGAAATTACCATCAAGAACAAGTACCCACTACCGGATTGATGATCTGTTTGATCGGATAGAAAAGGCAGGAGTGTTTTCAAAGATGGAAACTGTGATGAGGCTACCACTAAAGAATTTGTCTAAGGATATCACAAAACCCTTTCTCAGCAGTACGGACATTATGAGTTCTTAGTCATGTCCTTTGTCGACTAATGCCTATCCTATTTCATGAACATGATGAATAAAGTATTCATGGAATATTTGGACAAGTTAGTAGTTGTGTTCATTGATGATATACGGTGTACTCAAGTCGGAGGAAGAACACGTAGAACATTTAAGAACAATATTGAGGCTTCGAAGAGCATCGATTTGTATGCCAAGTTAGATAAGTGTGATTTTTGGAAGAAGGAGTGGATTTCCTTGGTCATGTTATGTGGTAGGAGTAGCGATTGACCAGTAAAGTGAAAGCGATGTTACATTGGGCGACCCAGGCGTAATTCAGACCGTAGTTTCTTGGGAATGGCGAGGTTATTACCGCCGTTTCATCGAAGATTCTCATCAATTGCCGCCGTACGCAATTATTGAAGAAGAAAA
Source organism: Ampelocalamus luodianensis (assembly GCA_036346255.1). Taxonomy (NCBI): domain Eukaryota; kingdom Viridiplantae; phylum Streptophyta; class Magnoliopsida; order Poales; family Poaceae; genus Ampelocalamus; species Ampelocalamus luodianensis. Next base: position 29,985,765 of record CM070635.1, on the reverse strand, counting down.
AGTTCGCGGACTCCGGCCTGTGAGGAAAGTTTCAGAGTTGAAGCGATTGACTTGACGATCTTTGATTCTACGAGATATTCGCAGATTTCGATATCTATTGTGATGCTTAGCGTCAAAGGATTAGGATGCGTCTGATCACGAAGGAAGAGGCGTAAACATGCATCAAGAAATTAAGACCTCACGAAGATTACCTACTCATGATGCGGAATTATTGCGTAGTACGCGCTTTAAAATTTAGCGTCATTACCTCATTGTAATCATTTGTGAAGTCTACTGAGATCATAGAAGTCGAAGTACATTTCACCAGTCGATTTGAATATGAAATGAGGAGAAAGATGGTTGGAAATTGATCAAGGATTATAATCTTGGAATCCTTACCATCCGGAGAAAAGGCGTAGTTCTGGGCGCTTTAAAGTCGTAAAATTCTTTGCAATACTTTGGAAGTAAAGGAAAGTTGCCAGGTATATGAAAAATTTGAAGCTAAAGCTAGAGTTGTGTCTGAAGGCTTTGTAGCCAATTTGGAAATCTGATCTACAGGCTTGATCGTGGCACAGCCAAAGGATCTGTGTTATGGACATCAAGATCAAAATAGTAGAAGAAATTCAAAAAGATTTCACGAGGATAATCAAGACATACTACTGATTAATGAGTGAATCGTATCAGGATATAGATTATGCAGGCGATTAATCTTAAAGAAGCCCATGACTCAAAGTATTGATTCACCTAAGTACCAAGATGTACGAGGATGTGAAAACTAAATTTTGTGGCCAAATTTGAGGCGAGAATCGCGAGTTCCGTTGCCTTGTCGACACACATCAGAGAAAAGTGAATGAGAACACGGAGACGAGTTTCTTGCAACGTGAAGAATTCCAGTGGAAGTGGAAGAAATCGGGATGGATTTCATCACGGTTTACCCAAGACCCAATCGGGTTATGATTACGTCTGGTAATAGTCGATCGTCGACAAATTCGCCCATTTCTTGCCGTCAAAACCACGTATTACTCGGAGATCGCCTTGCGGGTTGTACATGCGAGAATTGTCGATTTGCAGTGTGCCCAAGAAGATGTGTCCGTCGAGATCTCGGTTCACCTCTCGTTTAGCTGCATGAAAGCATGGGTACCCATCTAATTTCGTCTGCATACCATCACAGAGCGAGGGCGGATGAAAAATCAATCGATATTGGAGGATATCTTGAAAGCTTGTGCTCTCTAGCAAATGCTACGATGGGATAAAGTTCTGAAGTATCACGAAATTTTACGTATAACAATAGTTATCAAGCCGGTCTACAAATGTCACCATTTGAAGCTTTATGCAATGTACTGTAGAACCGTTGAATTAGTGAAGCAATTTGATGATGGAGTTTCGGTCGGACATTATTGAAACGAGAGAAACAAGTGGCCATGATAAGAAAGATTAAAGATAGCTCGATCCGGCGAGAGAAACTACGATAATCGTCGTCGTGATCGGCTGAACGAGAAGATTCGTTTATCTTGATTACACCACTCGGAGAAGTGTCAAGGTTTCCATGCGGAGGAAGCGCTAGGTATGTTAGTCCGTTCAAGATTTTGGAGCGCGTGGAGAGTTGCTTACAGTTGGAGCTACGTGATGCGTTAGCGAGAGTGCATGATGTCTTTCATGTCGCGATTGAAAAGTGTCTCGTGTGCGGAAGGCAAGCCCGCGAATCAATTGTCCCGAAGGATCTTACCTACAAAGGCGACCGGTCGAGATTTTGGATGTCGCGAGCGCCTCACGAAGCAAGCAGGCTGACGTTTCTGAGTCGGTGGAGCAACCACTCGGAAGGAGAAAGCGTGGGAGCGTGAAGAAGAGATTTGAGTTCCCTAGCCTTTTCTCTGCTTCTTTGAATCTAAAATTGAGATTCCTTTAAGAGGAGTTTGTAACATCCCAATTTTGAGCCTTAAAAAATCCTTTGAATAGTTAAGCGAGGAAAAATTCACCATTTGGATTTATTTGAATTTAATTCAAAAGTGAATATTGGACTTTGATCAAAACATTTAATGTGAATAATCCCAACATGAACATTAGCCAAAACTATTTTATTTGGGTTCTATGTGCTCGGATATATTTTCTAGATTTTTAGAATTTTTAGAGTTCATTTGCTATTTTCTATTGCCTATTTGAATTCAGTATTTAAAATAGAAAACCTATTATTAATCTCGGAGAAAGGCGCCAGTAGAAATCCAAACCTCAGCCCCATTCTTCCCATACTGACCCGACTCATGTGACTCGGCCGCCGCGTAGCGCCTCGACGACATCACGGGCCGCGCCATCCGTCTCCCCTCTCTCCTTTCCTTGAAGCGCGAGCATCTCCAGCGTCCGATCAGGTTGAGCGGCTAGATGCGCATAAACGGCCGAGTTGTCGAATGTTTCTTTGATTGTGGACGTTCGATCAAGATCCAGCGGTCGAGATCTAGTGTGCTCTTTTTTCAGTGCGCGCGTTTTTACTGCGGACTCCCGCAGTGTGTCTCGGCGTGTGGGTCCCGGCTTGCCGCGTCGTCCGTTCCCGGCCAGTTGAGAATCGATCTCGCGTGCCAGCTGCCGTTTTTGAGCGTTCGTACCTGGACTCTCGAACCTCGGGTATAAAGAAGTAGCCTCGGTCTCGCGTCAACCTAGCGCCTTAAGCCTGTGGCGAACCTAGCGCCGCGAGCTCGAGAAGATCAATCGCTGCGCGCCAACTCAAGCAGCGCTTCGTTCTTGGCAGTCATTGCGCGCGCCTCTTAAATGCCTGCGGTTGACATGCCGGAGCTCCTCTACCTCTGGTAGCCGTCGCCGGAGAGCGTCCCGGAAGCCTTGCGTGCCGTCAGGCGAAGCCCCTCGCGGCTCTTTGCTCGTGCAAACCACCGTCCACCACCGAGCATCCGTTGCACGATGAAGTTACGCAATAACGCCCTACATCGCGGTACCACTCGCGCCGGTGAATCGCCGCCGTTCGCCGTGCGGGTGGTTCCCGGCGCGTTATCGCCGTCCCGATTACGGCGTGGCAGCCGTGTCGTCCTCGGCCGTTTACTGCGTGTCATCTGCGTGGCGCGTGCCGGCATCACATGCGCGCCCGCTGGCGATCCGCCGGATTACGATTCGAGGCTCGGTAGACCAGTCTCTGTGGTGTGTCTCGACATGTGGGTCCCATGCCGAGTTTCTATATTTATCTTTTAGAAATCACAGAAGTGGCGCGACGTTGCGCAATAATCGATTTTCTTTTAAGAAATAATTGGAATTCGATCGAGGTAGGGTTTCTTTTAGATTTCCAATCTTCAAGCCATAACTTTTGCATCCTAACTCAGATTGAGCCATTCAAATTTCTAAATTTGTCTAAATTCAAGATCTATTTATCTGAGATTTTTATTTAATTTTTGGAGTTTGTTTGCCTCTGTTATTTATTTGTTTTGTTTCTTTTTGTCTCGTTTTGCGAGTAGGCGTCGATCGTCAGGAATTTCGTTGAAGAAGAGCACCCCAAGACCAAGATCAGTACATAGACCTTTTCAAGACAAGTCATACCTTTGATCATCTTGAACCCATTTTCAAATTACTGTATTTAAATGTTGCATTCTATTTTAATTATTTATTTAAATGCTTTGGGCATAGTTATTATCCCAATTGTTATCACACCTTGGCCTTGTATGTCATATATCCTTGTCACCTAGATTGGTTTAGTTGGTAATATTATTGCAGCAAGCGTGGGTTGATTAAAGCGAGTACAATTGCTTAGCCATGCTCAGAATCATCATCTCATGTAGTACATGCAAATATTAAATATGACTAAGTGTCTATGGAACTTTGTGTAAAGCGTGTTATATGTGTTGTTACTTCGTGATGGCATGTGTTTTTAAAATCAGCTGGTGGTAAAGGATTTGAAGTGAGGCAAGTGGTGAAGGCTGTGTGACATGGTGGACTATGTGATGGGAATGATGTGTCTGTGTGGCTTAGTTAGAACATGGAAGTCTTGCCTTGGTCAGTGGACTTAACATTTGTCGCCATTGGGCTGAGCTATCTATGCGACCACATGCACAGTATGGGGCGGGCCTAACTTAAGTTATGGATTCTCGGCATTGATGTTAGGTGGTAGGTTAGGCTATGTGATAGGGTGGAGGTGTGACTACTTGGTGGTTGCATCACGGGAGGATTAGTCGTCCACTGTCCAGCGGTGTGTGTTATGCATGGGCTATGTGATATGTATAACGGTTTTAAGCTTCTGGGAATATCAATGTTGGAAATGAAGTTTCTGAAGCTGTTTGTTATGATTGGTGCTAGCTACCTTTGGTTTATATCGTGTGGTAAAGTGTACAACCTCTGCAGTGTTAAATAAACTATTCGAATAGCGCGTCATGATCATGGACATGCTCGGTGCTTTCACAGGTAGTTTTCATAAAATGTAGGAATGGGGTTTGTGATCTCAATCATATGGCTATGTGAAATAATCTTGTTGTGTGTCTTTGTGAAAATAGCATTAAATTAATATTGTCTATTTGCTTTGAATTATGCTTTTAATCTATTATTAAATATTCAATTGCAAATGTTGCTTTTATGCAAAAAACAGAAGCCTTTTCTTTGGAATAAGCTTTGCATCTATACATTGCATTAGTGGTATGATTTGCGAATGCAGTTGTGTACTCACGCTTGTTGTAAAACTTGCGCCCAAAACCTCTGAGTGGAGAGTCGCACGCTTTCGAGAGTTCGTTGAAAGTGATCGTTCGTTAAAGTCGGATCGATTGGTTTGCACATGGTGAATTGGTGGGATCTGTTTGGAGATTTTAGTTCAGCTCTGCTTTATTTCTGTGTACAGTGTGGCTTAATAAGTGTAAACTCGACCATAAAGTCAAAGCGTTATTTATTATTCAAACTAATCGTTTACTTTATCTATAAGCTGTGTGGATCGATATTTACCATGTTAACCTGTGTACTAAGCGTGATCTGGACTAGTGCGATATACAGAAGGGTTCAGTGTAATTACAGGTCAGAGCAATCACCCAATACTCTAGATACTAGGCATGGCTAAGCAATATTTATTCGAAAATCTACTAAGTGACAGAGCTCATCCAACGAACTCTAATCACGACAAATAATCTAGGCTCGGTAGTAGAGGATAATTATTTACCTCTGTTATGCAACTAAGTTATCTAATCAATTTAACAACAAAATAGCAATGCATACATAGAAGTTAAACAAAATATTAGACTTTAAAAGTAATGGATCAATGGGAGAATGATGAAGCTAGCACACTGCTTGCATTGCTCAAATTGTTGCGGAGGGTCGTTCTGGGAGTTCACAGCAAATGTAAAGCCTAAGCGAAAGCGAAAACAACAATAAGGCAGGCAACACTTAAGCAGAAAGAGCAAGCAAAAATTATCCAAATCGACGAAATTTATACACAAGGTAAAATACTAACATACCTAGTCATAGAAACGGAAAAACTTAATTTGGACTTGTAGTGCAGGAAGATATTCCCTAAAAACCAATTTTTATTATAATTAGGTATTGTAGCAAAAATATTTTCTAGAAAGATTTTGAAATTTGAAACTTTTATGGTAGGTAGCTCACTGACATGTAAGGCTAACACAAGTGGTTTCATCTTAATTGGAGTTAAAATGATTTAGTTATGATTTTCTAAGTTGTAAATCAAGGCATGATTAATTCAGTATTAAAGACCACGGTAAAACCTATACTAAGCTAAAGTACTTTAAAGATGCATTTATAGAACTTTAGTTTGTTAAATTTAGACTCTGAGAAAAAAGATATGCAATTTTGAAGTTTAAAACAATTAATAAGTGCAAGTAAAGCTCTGGAAACTAGTTACGGAAAACCAGCGACAAGCGGGGAGGTGCGTGGGTGGGTTGATCAAAGATCATACGGCTCACGAGCTCGGATGCAAACCACATGAGCACAGAGGCGCAAGACCTCATCGCGCCAAGGGGTCTTAGCGTTGATATTGAATCAGCGGCCCACGACCACCGGATACACACTTTGCGAAGGAGCTCCTCGCGCGCACTAGGGAGGTCGTGGCCATCGAGATCTGAGATACTGGCGGTCGAGCTCCACGAGGAAAGTCCTACGACGCTATCTAACTAAGGGAGAATGCGGGCGGTTAAGATTTCCCGAGGAGGTCTAACGGTCTAGATCAGCGAGAGAGGACCTAAGCGGTGAGCTAACGGTGAGGTCTTGGCGGCTAGGATCCCAGGAGGGGTCCTAAGCGGTCACGATCTCAAGGGAGGTCCTAAGCGGGTTTTGAGAGAAGAGTGCGGGCGGCTTAGATCTCCTAGGGAGGTCATAAGCGGAGTCAGAGATGCGAAGGATCCTAAACCCACGGATCTAAAGGAGGAGGTCCCGAGGTCAAGAGATCTCCGAGGAGGAGTCTGAGCGGCTAAGATGGAGACGAGGAGGTCCTGCGGTTTCTTGATAAGGACCGAGGTGGTCTTTTTGCAAAGAGGACCCCAAAGGTAGTTTTGAAGGTTCTCTTTACAAAATACAGAGGGTGGTCTTTTTATAGAGGACCTCAGGAGGTGAGAAGGTGGTCTTGATAACACGACGGGGGTGGTCTTTTATACTGAGAGGACCTCAAGGAGTCTTGCAAAGAAGGACCCCAAGGTGGAGGAGTGATCCTATCGTGAGATCTAGCCTACGGAGGTCTTTGCGGCCGAGGATACGATTAGGGGAGTCCGAGACTTATGATTTTTGGAAAGATCTAAGTCCCAGATCTACACTTGGAGAGGTCGTGAGCGGCTAAGATTGGCAGGAGGTTCAAAGTGGATTTAATAGCGGGGACCTCCGGACAACAGTGGCGGTTAAGACAAATTAAATGCTCGGTGATTGACAATAAATGAAACTAAAGGACACTTAATGATTTCGGACTTTAATTCTAAACCGGCCCACATGGCTGACACCAGCCAATTAAAACACCATTAATGCCCTCAATGATAAGCAATGATTTGAGCATTAATGTGTAAGAATGTGGCAGAATTTGGTTTGGCAAAACGGCGAGTTCATCGACTGCTGCGCATGGCGATGTGGACCTCGTCGGCGAAGACCAAAACGCGGATGAGCTCCAAATGGGGCGGAGAACCTAAAGGTGCCAAAAGCTACACCAAAGCACCACCAGCGTGGCGGAGAGATAACCGCCGGAGGACCATCGACCAGAAAGCCGAAGAGGTCTAAAGGTTGGGTTTTGGGCTGAAGTACTCAGGGATTGAAGGCTAGGTGGTCGCGGGAGCTCGGTGGCGGTGGAAGTCGCGGAGGTGAAGAGCCCAGACACAGGCAACAAACTCCCACCTTGTCAACTGTGAAGGTCAAACAAAACAAGTTAGGGAGGCAGGTGACCAGGGAACAAAATGGCAGCCACTATTGCAATATTGAACCACTGGAGCTCGAAGGTCGTCGGAGCTCCAGGTTCAACAATGGAAGCAGAGACTTTGGTGTTTTGAGCACAAGAGCGAGAAGAAGCTAGGGTTGAAAAGTGTGTAAAGAAACTTAGATATGGCTTGGGCTTCAAATATGGTGGTGGGAAAAATGGCAAAGTCAGTGGGGTCTGTGAGCCAAAGTACATGAAATGATGGGAGTAGGTTGTGAGAGACTTTTGAGCAAAAAGGGCGCGGACATTCAATGTTGTAGCGGCACATAGCGTTTGTCGACCCTAGAGTTGACGGCAGCTGCTCTCTGCCATACACAAAAATTGATAATGCGAGCCACAGCGGTGAGAGAAATGGGAAAAGCGGTCAAATGAACTCAACGGCTGTCGTGTTTGAGCTCCACGGGGAGGTTGTGAGTTGTTGGATTGAAATCCAGGGCTCGATTTTAGGCTAAATATTAGAGTCCTAACACTCGGGAGAGTGCACGGATCGGAAGATGGGCGGCTCATGATCACCCAGTGCTAGAGGTGGTTGTGGAGGTCAGGGAGTCGCAGGTGGTCTTTGCAAAGGTGCAAAGGAGGTCACGGGAGGTCCTCGAGGGTTGTCTTTGTAAAAACGGGGAGGAGTAAGTGGGGTGGGAGGTCCTTTACAAAGACAGGAGGTCTTTGAGCATTGGATTTAAATCAGCCCCGGACCACTGTGCCCAAATGCCGAGCCCCGCACAGCTCAAGCGGCTCAGTGCGACCAGACACGGAGGTCGGACACAGGTTTAGGGTTTATTTTGAGCGGGATCTTGAAGGGACTTTTAGAGCTATGTCGGCTCCAAATTCTATGTAATTTTGTGATAGCTTGCTAACCTTGAGTTGGACCTTGTATAAAATTTTAGAGTTTTTGTTTTGAGCATTTTCTCTGAAAATTATACAATGCTTTGAGCAGGGGTTTGACTACAAGCCAAGCAAGTTTGTGGCCCATAAAACTATTCAAACAATTTACGAAAATTGTGAAATTTTTGAAGGGTCACATATCAACCCAAGAACTTAGGAAAAATATTTCCCGGAGATGATCAACGGACTTGTGACTTTGTATTTCCATACTCTGGTGCAATAATTGTTTAGTACACGAAATACATGATGTAAGAAAAGTTTTAATTTCTACTCATTTTCTTACATTTGAAACACAAATCTGAATTTGGGATGTTACAAACCTCACCTTACAAAATCTCGTCCGAGATTTGTCTTACTCGGAAAAGAGAAAGAGGGTGTAGTGCGCGCGAGGCGATCTTCTGCTCCCAAGTAGCTTCATCCTGGAATGATTCGACCCTTTGAACCTTAAGAACTTGATGGTCTTATTCCTCGTTCTTCGTTCGACTTCCTCGAGTATCGAGCGGGGCGCTCGAGGTGAGTCAAATCTTCTGGACATCAGAGTTTCCAGCGGGCTTCCTCAGTTGGAACACGGGGCACTTCTTTAGCTAGGACACATGGAACATCATGTACCCCGCAAGTCGCGAGGAGCAACTCAACTTGTAGACAGCGGCTCCCTTCTTCTCGATGGCCTTGTTGGGGCCGAGCATATCGAGGAGCTAACTTGCCCGACACCAAAGCGGTGACCTTTGGCGGAGAAACCTTGAGGTAGGCGAAGTCATTGGGCTCAAAGCTCAATTCCGGCGGACGGCGATCGCGCAGCTCTTTTGCACGGTGGCCGTGCGCAGCGATCCGCGAACAAGCTAGACTTGACTCTCGGCTTCATGATCGAGTCGGGCCAAGAAAGGTCTCTCAGTCTCTGAACCGTTCAACGGGGTTCTACACTTTCTCCGTATAAGGCCTCGAATGGTGCCATCGAAAGGCAAGCATTGTTGTAAGAAAACTTCGGCGAATGGCAAGCACTTCTCCCAATGCTTCCCATAGGAAAGGACACAAGCTCGAAGCATGTCCTCCAAAACTTGGTTGACCCTTGGTCGACCATCGGTTTGGGGTGAAAAAAGTGAAGAAAGCGAGTTCCATAGCCTCTTGCGGGCTATGCCAAAATCGCAGTGAACAACGAACCACGATCGACTGTCGTCTTGGCACACCATGCAAACTCACGATCGGGCTATGTAGAGATCCGCGAGAAAGACCCCCTCGAAGGTCGGTCTTGCGGGAAAAAATGAGCCACCTTAGTCAATCGATCGATGGCGACCATGTGGCATCATTCTTCTTTGGAGCCAGAGTAGACCGGTGATAAAGTCCATCGGCCGAATCCGCTTCCACTCGGGTTGGTAAAGTGAAGCGATCTCTGGGCGGCGATGCTCGGCCTTGACACGGCGACACACATCGCGCTCGGCAGAACCTTGCGATCTCCCTCTTCATTCGGGTCCACCAAAATCCACTCCGGAGATCATGATACATCTTTGTGGCCGGGATGAATGGATAATGGAGAATCGTGGGCCGCGGAGGAGGATCAAATCCCAACTCCATGTCCTTTGGAACCACGGCGTTGCCGAACCTCCACGACACCAAGCTCATCTACGGAGAAGCACTTGGCGGTTCCATTCTTGACATTTTCTTGATGCGGTTCACTCCAACATCATGCTGAGGCGGACTTGATCCGATCCACCAAGGTTGTTTGTACAACCAAGCGGCGAGAACCATGCTCAGCAAACCCAAGTTGAGGCTGGAACTCCTCGAAGGAAGTGAGGCTCTTGGAGTAACAATGCATTGCAATGCGCTGCGACTAAAGCGCATCCATAGCGACATTGGCCTTGCCGGATGGTAGTGAATACCCATGTCATAGTCCTTGATCGCTCAACCATCTCCTTTGCGAGGTCACTTGGGCCTTTAAGCCAAGCACACTTAGAAGGTATCGCTGCACTAAGTCCTCTGAGACTTTTCCAATATTGTGTATTAACTACAGAGCTCGTATGGATAGAAATCCATGCGCTTACATGAATAAAGCCGAAAAGACAACTACCCACTCGGGATAAAGCTTTGGACAACTACCATGCTCCCACCTCCATCCCTCCTGCGACCCCACTGCGACCGGGCAATACACGTAAAGTACTAGGTCAGAGAGTCCCATATACTCTGAGTGTGGTTATGCAGAAATGCTTAGTTCGGTGTAACAAGATGTTAGGTCCTTGTTGACTCGGGCACCATTCGTCACACATGAGATCACACCAATCATACGTTTGTGCCCAAGTCTAAATCATTTTATTTTGATTTTAGTTTTGCAATTAAACATAGCAAAAATCTTGAAACATAAAGTTATAGAAGATTTTATGTGATCAGATTCTGATAAAATCGATAACACTTGATTCTACGATAGCTAAGCATGTCTAGCGGTTGAAATCGTATCTACTAAGTGACAGAGATCATCAACGATCTCTAATCACGACAAATAACCTAGGCTCGGTAGTAGAGATCAATATTTTGTCACGAGGATATGCAACTACGGTTTAACTAATCAATTTAACACAAATTAAGCCATGCATACATACAATTTGAAACAAAATATTAGACTTTAAAATCTTGGGATTATCATGATCAAGCGCTTTGGATCTTTGTTGGTCAATATCTTCGGAGGATGCGTCCTCGGGGTTGCATAAATATCGACCGCGATCGAACATAACGACAAATAGAACGAATAACACGGCAAAACTCAAACATACAACAACATCAAAACAAGCCAAAACTCACCACAGACCTAAGCATGATATAACAAAATTTTAGAAGCAGAGAACAAATCATTTTAAGTTATTAGTAATTTTCTATGAATTTTAAGCTAAAAACACAACAAGTCACTAGTTAATTACTTAACAAATTTTCATAAAAAGAACGATGTATAAAATCTATCCTAATAGTTAGTATACTGAAAATGAAATTTCACGGTGGGTTCATTTAATTTGGACAATTATTGGAAGAGATATGCATTTTCTAATTTAGAAGATATAAGACATCATTTTATTAGCTAACAGATTTTGCTACCAGAGACATGGATGAAACTAATTTTAGTAAACAATACATTTGAAATGAAAATAAGCGACCTGGATTCATGCAATTTGGATAAAAATTGAATTAGTTATGCATTTTACAAGTTTAATTGATTTAACGATTACAGAAAAGCATTTGAAATACTAAAGCACTTAATACTTCTTCTAAGCGCTGCGGCTGTGACCAGCAGCGGGCGGGCGCGTGCGAACGACGTCCGGCGATTTGCGCATAAGGTGGCGTCGGCGTATTCAAAGAATCGTCTTGACAACGAACGTAATCCTAACACATATGCCCGGCAAAAATCGCTTCATGAAAGAAAGCGCATTAACAAACTACACAATCCCTAAGCGACATTAGGGCCCGCGACTTCGAGAGAATTAAGCGATTGGATTTGAATCCTAAAGCGAGGCTTAACCGCAGAGAGGGCCACAAGTGACCTATGAGACCGGGTTTAGCGATAACTAAGCCGCGGCTGCGTCGGCCGCCGCGAGGAGCGGCGCGGCGCGCGGTGATCTAACAAACGGTGAGTTTCAAGGCAGTGAGTGGTACCTTAAGGTTCGCGAACCTCACGAACCCGGTGCGTGGCGGAGTCAATGAGTGCCGGGAGATGGGCTCACTGCGGCGGAGCGGAAGAAAGCTCGGCTCTCGCGAGTGCGCTACGAACTTGGCGACCGAGAAGGTGCGTACGGAGATCGCCTTCGACTCGGGGCGATAAGCACAAGATAACGTCGAAGAAGAAAGGTCGTGGAATTGCCGCGCGGCGGAACGTGATTGGAGAAGAAAGGGTTGCGCGGCCTCGCGATGCACCAAAGAAAAATGAAGCCATCATTAACCCGATTGCATCAATGCGTCGAGAGAGGACCAGTGTCAAGCTGGAAACTCACGAGCACTAGCAAGCTCGCGAGCGAGACCAGCGGAGTTGGGGGCGAAGTAGCTCGGCGGCGAGCTCCGGATGCCACGAGCTCGGGATGGGAAAAATGGATGCGATGCAGAGTGTGGTTCACGATGGTGGGATTCTGGGCTCAAGGGCTTCTCCAGCGGCGAGTGCTACCGTTTCCCTTTAGGTAGGGAGCAAATCGGGCGGAGATATGCGAAGCAAAGAGAAAGAAAGTGGATGAGCTCGGGGGCTTTTATGAAGTCACGGCGTGCCTCCCGGTAGACACGAGGGGCATAAAGGTGGCGGCGGCAGTGCACGTGGCAAGCGCATGCCGCGCGGCGCGAGCTCGGTGAGTGCGGAAAGGCGAGGTTGATCTTGGCAGGTGGGACCCACATGTCGGCGGCAGAATAGCCGGTGCGAGCCGGTGGTTTGATTTGATCGGCAACACAGTGTTGGATCTGAAATGGGCGTTAGGATTGGTGTATGCATTGGACGAGTCGGTTGCATCGCAATGCGGATCGTTCGATTTACATCGGGACGGTGACAACCATCAGACTCATGTGTGTGCAGCTAAGCGGTGCGGCCAAGGTCAAGTGTCTGCGAGTCGGACTCGAGCACGAGGTTGGATTCGGGCAGCGATACTTTAAATTTGGTTTAAAAGGCAAGAGAAGGTTTGAAATTTTTAGAGTAGCTCTGAGCTCAAAAATTTCAAAAATTTTATAGTAGCTACTAGAGACAGAGGACAACCTTGTATAATTTTTAGAACTTTTATACTGCATGGTTCTGAAAATTCACAAGCTGCTGTCGAGGGATTTACCAGATTTCAAGCGAGTTGACTTGGCCATTTGAAGCAACAAACAAAATCTAAAAATTGTGAAATAATTCAGGGGGGTAGATAGGATGATCAAGATGCTAGGAAAAATAGTTTAGGAGGATGATCACAAGTTTGAAGGCTAAGAATCACATAACAACAATTTCAATCACAAAATTAAATTCTACAAATTGGAAATTGCTAGGAAATTGTGAGAGCTTTCAAATGATTTGAAGAGACAACAAAAGTTTTTATTTCTCCTCAAATTTTACATTTGAAATACAAACCCTAAGTTAGAGACATTCTGACTTCAAGACAGATCTTGAATTACCATCCAGTGCGGTGTGGACTTGCCACAACGCTACGAGTCACGAAGGAGAACAACGCTTCTGATCGTACACCTACGCGATTCGTGGCGCGGGGAGAAGCTTTGGAGAGAACCATCCGGAGTTGGATCATGTCTATGAAGCCTTGCGAGAAGGCTGAAGAGAAGGTCGCCACTCTGCAAAGAGATCCTCTGATCAAGTTCGAAGAAGAGGAAGACCGAGATGATCTGAAGAAGATCGGGAGGAAGGCCGGTGAGCGAAGAAGATCTGTGAGCGGAAGGAGCAGTGAGCGATTCTGCAAAGCGCTTTGTTCTTCTTGCGCAGTTCGAGGCATCGAGGTCGAGTTTGCCAAGATGCAGCTCCTTAAGTCTCACAAAATCAAGGCGTCGCATGGTTGTGGAGCTTTCTTGAGTAGTTCGTTTAGGCTTGATTTTGAGTTTTGCGAGTTTGATTTAGTGAGTAAGCTTTAGCGGTAGCTTTGTGCTTAGGTCGTTGTTTCTTTTGTGTGCAGTACAGTGCAAAGGCCTTAGGCATTTATTGCGACCATACTAAGACCCTAAGTAATAAGGTATTTCATTTGAGTTTCTTGATTTGTGTTTTGTTGGGTTTAACCTACACTGCCTAGTTCTTAACTCATCTAGTGCTTGCTACCTTATCTAACCCATGGAGCTTAGCGAGATGGTTCAAACTCGTCAATTCTTGCAAGTGGTTCAGTTGACACCGGGAGGCAATGAGCAACGGTATGGTAGGGCGATTCCGCATAAGCACCCCGATTGACTTGCAAAACTTTGGAGCTTTCATGGCGGCCTGATTCCGGTGATGAATCGATGATGGCTCGGATGCAAGCCATGCACTGTGAACAACAACAACCTGATCACGGCATGGGCCCCGTGCTCATGGTCACCATGGACCATCAAACTGCGAGAATTCGCGAGGACTCGTCCACCACATTTCCCGGACCGTCTCTCCGGTGGAAAGCGGATGATTGGCTCGGGTTGTTGAAAAGAAAGCTCACGATCACCGGTCGTGATCGTGAAAGGTTGTATGCCCTCACGGATGGAAACACTGGCTTTGATGGTGGGAGAACACATGCTTGCCCATGAGACACCACGAGGATATCACACAGGAGAATTTTCTTGATATTTACTTTGATATCATGTGCGAGAAGGCATTATCGTCTGAAGAAGGATGAGTTCGCGCTCTCAAGCAGGGCTATATCGATCACGACTACCTCAACAAGTTTTCTCAGCTAGCTCGCTATCGTGAGAAGATGTAGCCACGGACAAAAGGCTCGTCAGTCGTTTCTGAAGGGCTAAACAACGGGTGCAAGTCAGGTTTGATCGCCCATACTTTCACGATTTCCGGGGAGTGGTCAATAAAGCCTTTGTTCTAGAGGACAAGCGCAGGCGGAGGATAGCAAAAGCGCGGGATGGCTCGGCAAGAGAACCATCAATCACGCGGGCGCGGTGCGGCCACGATTCAACGAGTTTCGCGAACTTCATTGAGAACACGCACCAACTTCAACACCGCCCGGTTCACTGAACTTCCGCAACCTGCACTGTCAGCTAATCTAGGAAGCAGCAATGAGCGTACCAAAATGCATTCGCTCGTAAATCGGCATTTGCTTTTAACGATGTCGCGAAGAGGAACAATCACTCCGATGCGTTTCAACGCGGAGCTCATGCCATCAGGCGCGACGCGGGCGCAGCAAAACCGCAAGTTCTTGTCAAGCGGAGGAGCACGCGTCCGTGATCGGCCGTGTCAACCCGTCAGAAGGCCGAGGAATCACGGGCGTCGTCTTGGGTAAGTTCTGGTTATTTCGGTACACGCATCGATTTTGTTTGATTACGGAGCTTAGCATTAATTTGTTTAGAATGTTTCCAACCAAAAATAAATTGGAAGTTACAACAAGCATACTCTGTTAGTCCGATCGCTGGGCGAGCTAAGTACTAGAGTGGGATGTTTAGGAGCTAAGTTACTCATAGTGGAGTTGAGTTTCTAGCCAACCTAATTGTCCTAGATACCCAAACCTAGATGTCATTCTTGGCATGGATTGGTTATCCAAGCACAAGCGATGCTAGATTGTGGTAGAAGCGGCGTAACGTTGAAAGGGCGCGAAGAAACAGGTAGAGTTTCTAGCCACCTCGGTTCGTGATGGACATTTGCTAGTAAGCGATCACGAAGACCCTCGCCTTAGAAGAAGTGGTGGTCGGTGAATATCGGATGTATTTCGGAAGAATTACAGGAATGCTGCCGGATCGTGACATTAGGTTGTCATCGACCTAGTGCGAGGCGGCGCACCAATTTCAAAGAGACCTTATCGGATGCCGTAGATGAATTGGTAGAATGAAGAAGAATAGAAGAACTTCTTGAGAAAGGTTTAGTGAGACCTAGTTAAATGCCATGAGGCCCGGATGTTGTTTGTCAAGAAGAAAGATGGAAGTATGAGGATGTGTATTGACTACTGTTCTCTCAGCGAAATTACCATCAAGAACAAGTACCCACTACCGGATTGATGATCTGTTTGATCGGATAGAAAAGGCAGGAGTGTTTTCAAAGATGGAAACTGTGATGAGGCTACCACTAAAGAATTTGTCTAAGGATATCACAAAACCCTTTCTCAGCAGTACGGACATTATGAGTTCTTAGTCATGTCCTTTGTCGACTAATGCCTATCCTATTTCATGAACATGATGAATAAAGTATTCATGGAATATTTGGACAAGTTAGTAGTTGTGTTCATTGATGATATACGGTGTACTCAAGTCGGAGGAAGAACACGTAGAACATTTAAGAACAATATTGAGGCTTCGAAGAGCATCGATTTGTATGCCAAGTTAGATAAGTGTGATTTTTGGAAGAAGGAGTGGATTTCCTTGGTCATGTTATGTGGTAGGAGTAGCGATTGACCAGTAAAGTGAAAGCGATGTTACATTGGGCGACCCAGGCGTAATTCAGACCGTAGTTTCTTGGGAATGGCGAGGTTATTACCGCCGTTTCATCGAAGATTCTCATCAATTGCCGCCGTACGCAATTATTGAAGAAGAAAAAGTTCGCGGACTCCGGCCTGTGAGGAAAGTTTCAGAGTTGAAGCGATTGACTTGACGATCTTTGATTCTACGAGATATTCGCAGATTTCGATATCTATTGTGATGCTTAGCGTCAAAGGATTAGGATGCGTCTGATCACGAAGGAAGAGGCGTAAACATGCATCAAGAAATTAAGACCTCACGAAGATTACCTACTCATGATGCGGAATTATTGCGTAGTACGCGCTTTAAAATTTAGCGTCATTACCTCATTGTAATCATTTGTGAAGTCTACTGAGATCATAGAAGTCGAAGTACATTTCACCAGTCGATTTGAATATGAAATGAGGAGAAAGATGGTTGGAAATTGATCAAGGATTATAATCTTGGAATCCTTACCATCCGGAGAAAAGGCGTAGTTCTGGGCGCTTTAAAGTCGTAAAATTCTTTGCAATACTTTGGAAGTAAAGGAAAGTTGCCAGGTATATGAAAAATTTGAAGCTAAAGCTAGAGTTGTGTCTGAAGGCTTTGTAGCCAATTTGGAAATCTGATCTACAGGCTTGATCGTGGCACAGCCAAAGGATCTGTGTTATGGACATCAAGATCAAAATAGTAGAAGAAATTCAAAAAGATTTCACGAGGATAATCAAGACATACTACTGATTAATGAGTGAATCGTATCAGGATATAGATTATGCAGGCGATTAATCTTAAAGAAGCCCATGACTCAAAGTATTGATTCACCTAAGTACCAAGATGTACGAGGATGTGAAAACTAAATTTTGTGGCCAAATTTGAGGCGAGAATCGCGAGTTCCGTTGCCTTGTCGACACACATCAGAGAAAAGTGAATGAGAACACGGAGACGAGTTTCTTGCAACGTGAAGAATTCCAGTGGAAGTGGAAGAAATCGGGATGGATTTCATCACGGTTTACCCAAGACCCAATCGGGTTATGATTACGTCTGGTAATAGTCGATCGTCGACAAATTCGCCCATTTCTTGCCGTCAAAACCACGTATTACTCGGAGATCGCCTTGCGGGTTGTACATGCGAGAATTGTCGATTTGCAGTGTGCCCAAGAAGATGTGTCCGTCGAGATCTCGGTTCACCTCTCGTTTAGCTGCATGAAAGCATGGGTACCCATCTAATTTCGTCTGCATACCATCACAGAGCGAGGGCGGATGAAAAATCAATCGATATTGGAGGATATCTTGAAAGCTTGTGCTCTCTAGCAAATGCTACGATGGGATAAAGTTCTGAAGTATCACGAAATTTTACGTATAACAATAGTTATCAAGCCGGTCTACAAATGTCACCATTTGAAGCTTTATGCAATGTACTGTAGAACCGTTGAATTAGTGAAGCAATTTGATGATGGAGTTTCGGTCGGACATTATTGAAACGAGAGAAACAAGTGGCCATGATAAGAAAGATTAAAGATAGCTCGATCCGGCGAGAGAAACTACGATAATCGTCGTCGTGATCGGCTGAACGAGAAGATTCGTTTATCTTGATTACACCACTCGGAGAAGTGTCAAGGTTTCCATGCGGAGGAAGCGCTAGGTATGTTAGTCCGTTCAAGATTTTGGAGCGCGTGGAGAGTTGCTTACAGTTGGAGCTACGTGATGCGTTAGCGAGAGTGCATGATGTCTTTCATGTCGCGATTGAAAAGTGTCTCGTGTGCGGAAGGCAAGCCCGCGAATCAATTGTCCCGAAGGATCTTACCTACAAAGGCGACCGGTCGAGATTTTGGATGTCGCGAGCGCCTCACGAAGCAAGCAGGCTGACGTTTCTGAGTCGGTGGAGCAACCACTCGGAAGGAGAAAGCGTGGGAGCGTGAAGAAGAGATTTGAGTTCCCTAGCCTTTTCTCTGCTTCTTTGAATCTAAAATTGAGATTCCTTTAAGAGGAGTTTGTAACATCCCAATTTTGAGCCTTAAAAAATCCTTTGAATAGTTAAGCGAGGAAAAATTCACCATTTGGATTTATTTGAATTTAATTCAAAAGTGAATATTGGACTTTGATCAAAACATTTAATGTGAATAATCCCAACATGAACATTAGCCAAAACTATTTTATTTGGGTTCTATGTGCTCGGATATATTTTCTAGATTTTTAGAATTTTTAGAGTTCATTTGCTATTTTCTATTGCCTATTTGAATTCAGTATTTAAAATAGAAAACCTATTATTAATCTCGGAGAAAGGCGCCAGTAGAAATCCAAACCTCAGCCCCATTCTTCCCATACTGACCCGACTCATGTGACTCGGCCGCCGCGTAGCGCCTCGACGACATCACGGGCCGCGCCATCCGTCTCCCCTCTCTCCTTTCCTTGAAGCGCGAGCATCTCCAGCGTCCGATCAGGTTGAGCGGCTAGATGCGCATAAACGGCCGAGTTGTCGAATGTTTCTTTGATTGTGGACGTTCGATCAAGATCCAGCGGTCGAGATCTAGTGTGCTCTTTTTTCAGTGCGCGCGTTTTTACTGCGGACTCCCGCAAAGGGAAAGGAGGAGGTGGGGGTGGGAGGTCCTTTACAAAGACAGGAGGTCTTTGGCGTTGGATTTAAAATCAACGGCCGGACCACCTGTGCCCAAATGCGAGCAGACACGGCTCAGCGGCTCGAGTGCGACCAAGACACGGAGGTCGGACACAGGTTTAGGTTTATTTTGATGGCATCTTGAAGGGACTTTTAGAGCTATGGCGGCTCCAAATTCTATGTAATTTTGATAGCTTGCTAACCTTGAGTTGGACCTTGTATAAAATTTTAGAGGTTTTGTCTGAGCATTTTCTACAGAAATTATACAATGCTTTGAGCAGGTTTGACTACAAGCCAAGCAAGTTTGATGGCCCATAAAACTATTCAAACAATTTCAGAAAATTGTGAAATTTTTGAAGGGTCACATATCAACCAAGAACTTAGGAAAAATATTTCCCGGAGATGATCAACGGACTTGTGACTTTGTATTTCCATACTACGTGCAATAATTGTTTAGTACACGGAAATACATGATGTAAGAAAAGTTTTAATTTCTACTCATTTTCTTACATTTGAAACACAATCTGAATTTGGGATGTTACACAGCCAATCCACCGCGTCCGTGAAACCAAACTGTCATGCCATGCTCCGAATGCCACTGTAGTTCTCCGTGTTCAATCAAAGGCGAGCCTCGGATCGTTGCGAGAGATTGGGTGCGTCTTCCTTAGATCTGGTCGAGCCCTTCACTGCAAAATACGTTGATCTTGGTGAGCCTCTCCTCGCTACCATGTCGCCATCACCTCGCCTCCACCTTAGTGCTAGCTTTGCATGGCAAGTCACGTGTCGCTGCGTGTCGGAGTCGTTCAAATCTCTTTCTCATTTACGTATGGGTCCTCCTCAAAGCCTCTCGTGTCCTTGCACAGGTTCGTGGACCAAATAATCACCATAAAATTGGTCCATAGAGCAATGGTCCCACCACTCGACCACTTCATGTTTTCTCAAATTAAATTTAATTCAAGAAATCCTTTTATCCAGTGGACCCACTCGACCTCTCGGTATTTTCTAAAAATCTCAAAATTCTAAGATTCTAGAATATGCCCTCGGTCCCACCTATCGGTGACATGTAGTCTCTTTCCTCTTATTTTCTAGATTTTCCCTCTCGTTCAAACTTGAAAGATCGTTCTCCTTCATACGAGCTCCTATTACAGTTATTCTTTCTAAATTCATATAAAATCAAGCCCTATCTTTTGGTTCCTTTACTTTCCAATTTGGAGTCTATTTGAGTTGACTTTTGAGTTTGTTTGCATTTACCATTTTCTCTTGTTTAGAAGTCAATCATCGAAAGATGTTTGAAGGAGCTAGAGATCGAGGAGCTAAGGATTAAATGGCGAGCATCAAGGAGCTAATGATAAACGGATGAAGATCAATAAGCAATTGTGTACATGCAAGGCAAGTTGTGTTCTTGATCATGTTGTGCCTATTGTTTTGAAACTTACTTTGTGTTCAACTAAACTTGCATGCTAATTTTATATTAATTGTATTCATGGGAATAGTTACATACCTATTTGTTCATTTATCCACCTTGACTCTTTGTATGCCATGTATCCATTGTTAACCTAGGTTGGGAAATTATCTAGTGATGCAATACTAGTATCCACGTGGTGATGCAGCAATGCTTAGCCATGCTTAGTTGTATGTTGGGCTCATATCTGCCATCTTCGTGAGCCATGAATCGTGTTATCGCTTCTTCCTCACTTCTTTGTTCTGCCACGACCTTATCCTATCACTGCACCTTCCGCTTTGTAGGGACCTCCTCCTAAATGTGCTTTGAATCTATTTTATTGTATTTAAATTCAAGTTATTGCTTTCGCAACATAAGCTATAACAACCATCCTTTGTGTTAAGCCTTGCATCTATAATTGCATTTGCGTGCACAAGTTGTAGTACTCCATGTACTCATTCTTGCTTTACACAATGTTGCTCAGTTGATCAAAGACAAAGAGGTTATCTCGATCAACTCATCGTTAAAGAGTACAACAAGGACTATGAGGACTAGTGCACTACCTTAGATGATTGCATGTTGGCATACGGCATGGGCTACACTTTGAAGTTTCCTCTGAAGTTTACATTGCGGTTTAATTGTTTGTAGTAGCCTTAAGTGACAATTTTGTAAACTTTGAATCACAAGTTACTACCAATAAAGTAGTTATATAACCATTCATTGCATATGGTTGATAATTCATTTATGTTGCCACTGTGTGCACTAGCATGATCAAGGACTAATGCGTATATACAAAGGGTTCATATTTGCTATTCAGGTCGGCAAGCCCGCACATGAATTTGGATTGCGCTATGGTTTTGGCCTTGGGCCACATGAATTCAGCGCATACTTAGGCAGTGTGGGCCTTTTGGGGCAAACAATCGTCTAAGCCTTTTGCGGATGCTTTGGATGATTCACTTTTCACTAGCGACAGTTTAGCGGTGATCTCTAAATAATTATTGGCGAGAGTTTGCCCTAAAAATAGCTTTTCCCATCGGACTTTCGTCTAAATAGTGTCTTATGGTGTAGTGGAATGATGCTACAAAAGAATAGTAAAATGCAAATGTCCCTTCATTATTCAACAACAAGTGATTTGTATTTTGAACCATAATTTAGTATCATTTAATATGCAAGCTTCGAAAAAGTTATGGTTGATGTTTGAGAAAGCTTATGAAGCTTTAGGGATAAACAAGCGAGTGAGGCACTAATTACTCAAGCGGTGTCAAATGACTAACTAAGCACCAATATCACTTTTGAAATACATGGAAGTTCTAACAGTACATCAATTCAATTTAAAAACACCACCTCAACCTTGCTTACAACGCAATTTACTTAAAGATATATAATTTCTCAAAAATCATATCGAGATTAGCAACAAGTCAACTTGAGGGCCTCTTTAGAAGCGGGAATGGCAAAACATAGGAATAGGAAAAATGTAGGAATAGAAAAATGGCATGTGAAAAACAAAGGAATGAAAAACATAGGAAAATGTAGGAATATAAATGTAATATCCCTTTTAAATAATTAAGCAACTAAAAGAATTAGAAAGAAATAGAAATTTAGAATTTGGGGCTTTTGGAAAGGTAATGGGCCACCAACCCATAGCCAGGGGTGACCTTAAGAAGGCGCGGGGAGCCAAACCCTAGCCACCCCAATCCCCAGTCTTGCACCTGGCAACCCCTCGCGGCCCTTGCCTTCCCCTCATTTGGCGCCACCGCCTTGCTGGCGTTGTCCTGTCGATCGCCACCCTCTTGGCGAGCCGTCCTGCCGTGTCGCCTTTCACGCCTAGGCTACCGTGGCGACTCAAGCAAGTTGGATTAGGAGAAGGGCACAGGACAAACAAGAAGGAGAAGGAAGGAGAGGAAGGAGGAGGAAGGGAAGAGAAGAGAGGAAGAGAGAAGGAAAAGTTGGGACCTCGTGATCGATCGGTGATCATCGTCGTTTTCATGGGTAAAAATTTGATAGTCCCTAGATTGATCATCGAGTATTGTTTAATCACATTGTAGATTGGTTTGGTCGTGAGTGGTAGTTGTTTCGTGATGCCTAGTTCCAATCTTGGGAGGAATTAGGGATACCTGCTCTCAGAATCATGATTTACGTGCAGTTAGAAAAGTTGTAGGAAATTTTCTTAGCTTTCTAGGAAGCTCTAGATCACTAAATTGGGATAAGTGAGTAAAATGAAATGGCCTCAGAATATCATTGTCCAAAAATCATTGTCAATGGCGATGAGTCGTATAGATGGGTTGATTACATACATTAGATGAAATAATTTAATTGTGGTCTTAGCTAGAATAAGATAGATATTTCTCAGTATATTCTAGAAATATCATGGTTTACTATTTTTCATGATGTAGAAAAATAGATACAAAAATGTGAAGTTATTTGTGATAATTTCGATATAACCTTGAGTTGGAAGCGGGAACCTAAGCGATAAATTCAGAAGATTTGCATAACTAGGTTTTATAGGGAATTTCATGTAGTTTCTAGAAAACATATAGTTTACTATGTTTGGAGTTCAAAGATGAAAGTTATGATCATTTGATCAGGACGATGGGTAGGTCAACGATGGGATTAAGTTAAGTGCATCGGTTTGTGTGTAGGAGCAAGGTTGATTTGTTTGATGTTTTGTCTTGTTGTGGCATTTTTAGGGTGTTATTGATTGTTTATTCAGAGAGAGTTTCCTTAAACACAGTGCCACAATTGCATCCCCAGGTTTCTAGAGGCTAAAGGCAAGTGTCGGTAGAGCGGTGAACAATGGGTTGTTTCTTTGTTGTCTTTGATATTACATTATCAGTAATTATTTATGCTTTAGTAAGCTTATTTACATGTCATGATATTGATGATGATGAGTTAATAAGATTATGCCATGAAATATTGATAACATGAATTGTTGATGACATGATGTGGTAATGACATGGATATAATGATGATGAGTTATGTTAATGAATAATTAAAGGTGTTGCATCATTTACATTCATCATGATAAGAGTGCATGAATCAAGTTGGTGAGAAAGTCATGTAACTAGTTTGATGAGGTCGGTGAAAGATACATGACTAGTGCAGGTGCTCTAAATAAAATCCTACTTCATGGGGACTCCACGGGATGGAGGATAGAGTGTGTCATCGATGGGTGAACACTCAGCTATCTGGTATCAGTGATTGAGTTGCATATAAGCTGAGCATATGGTGCATTACATACATGAGATGATGTGATTAATGAGAATGAGCATAACAACAATGATTTATTAATAATGATATGATTGATTATGGTTGATAAACTGTTGTTTATAGTTTTATTATGTACTTGTTGATCTTGGACTCACTCTTGCTTTGTTGTTGATTTTAGGTGTTATTAATGGTGATATACATGGGATGGAGTAGCTCACAAGCATCACATGCGAAACAATCACACATTCAATATATATTTAGAGTGCTTCCATATAAATCTAGAGACATTAGTTATTTCCTTTAGATTCTATTCATCGACTTGATTATTGCTTAGTTTGAATGCTTGAGACTTGATGGTGATATTATTAGTCGGTTGATATTGTCTTATTTGATTATCTTGTGACCCATGGACGGGTTTATTCTTCACATGCTTGCTGGAATTTATTGTTAATTAAGGTTTAAATTGGTTGCTAGTGTAGTTTAGTGATATCGGGCTCGATGTTAGGCGAGGTGTTACAATAGAGTCGAGTGTTAGGCAGAGGTGTTACAATAGAGTTTGGATGGATGATAGAAAAACATAGGAATCATGGGAAGAAAGCGTAAAACAAAAATATGTTTTAAGAATACATAGTGCTTGATAATCCTTAAGAATACGAGACTTATTTTTCTTGGACCACCGATGAGTCTCTAATAACCATGGTATAACTCCCATCATTGTTATCTATCCTTGCAAGCGTAGTAAACACATTGCACTTTCCCTCTCATTTACTCTGCCTTTTCTCGATCCAATCTTGCCCTGCAAGTCGATCGAGATGCTGAATGCGATGTTGAGCTGTTTTTAGTGGCCATTTCTAGCTGCATTAAATAAGAAACAAGCGCGCGCCGCGACCTCGAGCAGCGGCGGGCGGGGCGATGTCCCCTGCGGCGAGGCTGCCTCGTTCTCTATGTTGAGCTATTGTAGGGATGTTATGGCTTCAACAACGATGGCGTGAGCAACTCAACGAGTGGTGGCGCGCAATTGTGAGTGGCGGTGGTGCATAGCTTTGCAGGCACAAGGCTTTGGAGTGAATCTCTATCTTGGGCTTGCTCGTGCGCTCCATAGGAAAATTTCCATTCGGTGTGGCGAGTTGTTTTCTTCGTGTGAAATTTTGGTGATCGTTTTTGTTGGGACCGAATATACAAATTCAGGACCATGTGTGTATCTTGCACTAGTCTAGATCACATTTTGTACACACGATGTCAAACATTTATGAATATCATTCTATACACAATGAATTTAAGGATAAACATACTAAGTTTGATAAATAAATAACTGTTGTGACCTTATTGTTGAGTTTATCGTAAAAGTGACTACAAGAGAGTATCGTTGTACCTTATGGTCAAGTTTCATTAGAACATGACCTAACGACGACCTCCTCGTAGTACTCCCTCCAAAAAGGTGGACTCTTCCTCTTCATCAATTGAGTGATGATTATTGTAAGAGTAAGTACATAGAGTACTTAGCAAGTTGAATCATAGAATGCAAATATACATAATGATTTATTCCAAAGGATATGGCTAGTAAGTTGTTTTTGCAAAGCGACATTTCAATTGAATGGGAATATGTATAGATCAAAAGCATGAAGTAATACTGACAATAATAAGTAAGCAAGAATATGAACACAAAGCTTCCACATAGCCTAATACATTTCATTCACATAACCATACTTCTTCCGCTTTATTTTTGAACACTACCCTTGTGTGGAATCCATGAGCATATCCATGACCACTGATAAGCCTATTTGAATAGATTTGATTAACACTCTGCGGATGTTATACAACTTTTCCTACAAGACATGAACAACGACATGGTTTTGACACATTTCCATGAACGTGCGACGGGAGGATCATAACAAAGTATTTTAGAGACTTCAGCCAACAATCAATTGGCGTCTTTATGACTTACCTACACCCTTATCCCATACACAGGGAATATCACAACACGAGGAACAGGCGTAAAGGTACATCATTGGATTCCGAACAAAGAACCGTCCATGATGTGGATCATACACAACACACCACACCTCCCTCTACACTTAGTTTAGCCTACTTCCAAAGAAAGCCAACATTGAAACTACGATAACTTACTAAGCGAGTTCTTCCGTTAGACTAGATGATTATGCGATTGTGGCTCGGTTAATGGCACATAAAGTTAAGTCCTTAATTGTCTCAGGCAAGACTACCCAATGTACTAAACTTACACATAGAATCATATAATTCGACACACAATCCACCACACATCGTTTAACACTAAGTCTTGTCACTTGCCCTAGTCTAAATCATTTCCCACCCCTAGTTGATTATTGTGCATACCATCAATATGTGACAACACATGACACACCAAGATTCACAAAGACATTCTCAGAATCCATTAATTGGGTGTAGACTTGCATTTCAAAATGATATCAATAACTCGTTGCAAAGCTAAGCATACTATTAGTGTCTAACCAACCCATGTTGTTGCTATAATAATTACCAACTAGTATTATCCGACCTAGGGTGACAAATGATCATGGCATACAATCATCAAGGTGGAATAAATGACAAATGGGTGGCATAACTATCCCTCGAAATAATAAACATTTGATAATTTAAATTAGCATGAAATAGTTTGAAACAAGGTAATTTTATATAAAACTGAGTTCAATATGATCAATGTCCAACATGCCTTGGAAAAGGTTACGGGTCCTAGTCTTGATCAACTACGACTCTTCCCCACACTCTAGTTATGCGTGAACCCCTAACTTAGGGTTTGTATTTCAAATGTAAAATTTGAGGAGAAATAAAAACTTTTGTTGTCTCATCAAATCATTTGAAAGTTTCTACATTTTCCCTAGCAATTTCCATTTTCTAGAATTAAATTCTTGTGAATGGAAATTGTCACGCAACATTCTTAGCCTTCAAACTTGTGATCATCCCCTAGAATATTTTTCCTGTCATCTTGATCATCCTATCTACCTCCTGAATTATTTCACAATTTTTAGATTTTGTTTGCTATTTCAAATGCCCAAGTCAAACCAGTTTAGAAATCTGGTCAAACCTCTGGACAGCAGCTTGTGAATTTTTGGGAGAAATCTAGTGCATGAAAACTCCTGGAAAAATTTCACAAGGTTGTCTCTCTAACCTTAGTAGCTACCATAAAAATTTCAGAAATTTCTGGAGCTCAGGAGCTACCTCTAAAAATTCTCCAAACTCTCTCAGCCTTTTAAAACTCCAAATCGGTATTTATCGTTCCTCGCCTCGGGCTCGAAGCCCGGCTGCAATCCGATCGCGCCACTTGTCTCGGTCGCGCCACCTAGCGGCGCCGCTGAGCCCGATGGTCGCCACCGGTCAGATGGAAATCGAACAGTCCACGTTGCTTGTCTGGGTCGACGCAGCCAGAATACGCCATCAATCTCGACCGTTCATCTTAGATCCAACGGCCGATGCATTTCTTGATCGAGTCTAACCAGCCGATCGTGCCGCATCAAACCCCGACTCGCACGCTTTGCCACGCGCATCTCGACATGTGGGTCCCACCTGTCGATGTCGCCTCGTCTTCTCCGCACCTCACGGAGCTCTGGCGCCGTTCGGCGCATGGGTGACACGTACCGCGCGCCGCCACCTATATGCCCTCTCGTTGCGTCTTTGGTGCATCGCCGAGCTTTCTTTACCTCACCGCGACCACTCATCCCTCGTTTTCCCGTTCTGTAGCTCTCTCATGATTTCTTGATTTGCCAGAGAAGAACCCTGGCGCCACGCGTGTTCGCGCGCGCCTGATTCCGCAACCACGCCATAAGTGATCTACTCTCTTCGCGCTTCCATTTTGCCCATCCGGGACCCTCGGCGCCCGGTGAATCACCGAAGCGATGTCGTGCGTCGCTTCTATTCCGATCTCGGCCCCGCGAGCTTGCTAGTGCTACGGTGAGTTTCTAACCCGACGCCAGTCCCTTTGGATCTGCGTCATGCCGAATCTAATGATGGCTTCATTTCGCCTTTGGTGCATCGGTGGTACATGCGACTTCTTCTTCCCCGAAATCGACTCACGCCGCAGTAGCATTCCGGCGCCTTGGTCCTCTTCATCGGTGTTATCTTGTGCTTATCGATCACTGGTGTCAAGGCGGAGCCAGTCGCGCCTTCCGAGTCTTCTAGAAACTTGTCGCGTCCTTTCCGCGGGAGCCGCGCCTTCTTCTCGGCCTCGTTCGCGCGCCATTTCGCCATGACATCCTCGAGTCCCGGGTCCGCATCTGATGAGTTCGCGAGATCGTTCGCGAACCCGGAAAGTACCACTCTCTTGAAAACCCACTGGTTAGCTAGATCACCTGCGCGGCCGCGCTTGCGTCGAGCTTGCGCGCCGGTGAGCACAGGTGGAGTTAGTTTAGCGCTAATCTTGTTTAGTCTCGAGTCTCTAACATAGTCTTGGCTAGTTAAACCCGTTTAGAGAACCTTTAATCCAGCACGTTATTTGTTCTTCCGAGTCATTTGCCATGTGGGTCCATCTTGTCGGGTAAATTTGTGCTAGCTCTGGTACTGCGTTTTCACTGTCGGTGGCGTATCTCTCTGCGAGAGTATGTTAGGGTTGCACTTTGGTAAGCCAAGACGTATTATTAGAATACGTAACCCGGCGTCACCTTCGTGCGAGGCGATCTGCTGCAGTTAGCACCTCGGCCGTCATGCTTTGTCGCCTCGAGGCTTGCTTTGGTGCTCTGGCGTGGGAAAGGGTTTTCCAGCTTAGTATTTCCAATTTGATTTAGTATTTCTGGTTTGTGTTTTCTGTTGAACTGTTAAATCAATTAAACTTGTAAAATGCATAACTAATTCAAATTTTATCTAAATCGCATGAATCCAGTGCTGTTAATTTTCATTTTAAAAGTGGTATTTACTAAAATTAGTTTTAATCTTGTCTCTGTTAGCAAAAATCTGTTAAATGATTAAATGATGTATTATGCATTTTTCAAAGTTAGAAAATTCATATCTTTTTCAATAATCGTCAAATCGAGTAAATCCAGTGCTCAAATTTTTATATTTAGTGCACTAACTATCGAGATAGGTTTTAGCTACTGTTTCTGTTCATAAAAATTTGTTAAGTAATTAACTAGTGTTTTGAGGTGTTTTTAGCTTAGAAAATTCATGGAAAATTCTTAATAACTTAAAATGAATTGTTCTCTGTTTCTAAAATTTTGTTATATCATGCTTAGGTTGTTGTGTGAGTTTTGGTATGTTTTGTTGTTGTTATATGTTTGAGTTTGGTTGGTGTTATTCGTTCTTATTCGCTGTTTGTTCAATCGTTAGGATTCGATATTTGCAAGCTTACGAGAGAGAACCCTCCACGCAACAAATTGAGCAATGAACCGAAGACAAGCGGTTTGATCATGTTAATCCCAGTATTTTAAAGTCTAATATTTTGTTTCATTGTATGTATGCATTGCTTAATTTGTGTTAAATTGATTAGTTAAATCAATGTCGCATATCCTGTAGACAAAATATTGATCTCTACTACACGAGCCTAGGTTATTTCTTTGTGATTAGAGGTTCATTTGGATGATCTCTTGTCACTTAGTAGATCCGAGTCAAATTGCTTAGACATGCTTAGTATCGGTAGAAATGGGCGGTTATCGACTTAGTTCAGTAACCTTGATCACACTAAAACTTTCTATAACTTTATATTTCAGCATTTACGCTATGTTTAATTGCAAAACTAAAATGAAAACAAAAATGATTTAGGCACGGCACAATGGTAAGATTGGTGTGATCTATTGGAGTGTGGCGAAAGGTGCCTAGGTCATTAAGGACCGAACATCTTGTGAGTTTCGTTATCCAGCATTTGAAGTGCTAACCACACTAGAGGGTATGGGACCTCTCTTGACCTAGTATTTTGGCGTGTATTGGCTCCTGTCGTGTGGGGTCGCAGAGGGATGGAGGTGGGAGCATGGTAGTTGTCCAAAAGCTTTATCTGAGTGGGTAGTTGTCTTTCGGCTTTACCATGTAGCGTATGGATTTCTATCCATACGAGCGGCTCGTAGTTGATACACAATATTGGAAAAAGTCTCGTAGGACTTAGGCGCTTGCATACCTTCCGAAGTGTGCTTTGGCTTAAAGGCGATTACGAGGTGTGGATGCAGATGGTACACCCACTGCAGGTTAAAAATATTCGAATAGCCTCGTCCTAGGTGATGGACACGCTTGGTAAGCTTATCGAGAGTTAGACTACAACATTTAAATTAAAACTTGATGGGTGGCAATGCAAGGATTCGTGTTATGTTGTGGTGACTATTGGGATAGTCACTTCTAGGTGGTTACTTGTATCTATCTTTATTTCGCAGATTATTTCAATTCGTGAAAATGAATTGCAAACTCGCTTCAAAAGCAGTATTATATTATTGCAAATGAAGATTGGCTTTTATGCAAATGAAACATATGGCCTCCACTAAACAAGCACGCATGTAGCATTGAATAGGTCGCTAGTTCACACGACAATCTTTGTACTCGTGTGCTTTGCTTAATGTTTTGTTGCAGAGGAAGAAGGTGAGCCTCAAGGGCCTCACTGCGTGAGTCGTGTTGCCGCCGTGGACGACTAGACTTGGCGGTCCGGTCGATTCTTGTGGGTTGGAGGCACGCGATTGGCTTTGTTTATAGCCATCTTATGGCACTTTGCTTCCACTGTCGTTCTTGTTTATTTGTGTATCTTGGCCCCGCTTCTACTTTATGTCTGTAATAACTCTACTATTTGTTTATCTTCCGTTTGGTAGTGAGGTGTTTGGACTCTATGTTTGGAATGGAGTTCTTTGTCTAATTTTGTAACAGAGTGTGTATATCTGCTTTGAAGTATACATATCTCGAGGAATCAATTTATTTGATTCGTGATGCTAGGACCGTGGTTGGTTAAGCATTACAAGCCAAATAAATTGGGGTCCTCACTGATGTCTCAATGTCTTCTCAAAAAGACAACGAAAGCAAATAAATTAAAATCATAATGAAAAACTCAAAAATTATAATAAAAATCCAGGAAGGTAGGGTTTGATTTAGATGTATTTAGAAACTCGAATGAGCTCAATTGGATTTCATATGAGGAGAACAAGCTTCTAGAAGTGGCTCGAGTGGAATAACTCGGGAAAATAACAAAGGAGAGAAAACCAAGGCGATATGTGGGGTCAAGGAAATATTTTGAGAATCTTTATTTTTGGAATTTTAGAAAATGCTAAGGGACTCGACATGTGGGTCCATGGTCTATAGATCGAGTTCACGAGGTTTGGCTTATGGGTTCACTCAGTGAACTTGGTCTATGGAATAGCAGTACTAACATGTGGGACCCACATGGTATAGGCTTGGCTCACGATGGACTAGGTCCACACGTTTGGATCTAGGGTTTGGGGTGACAGCGGCGACGCGGTAGTGGTGCCGGCGCGACACGCACGTGACACCAGTGTGGCGGTGGTGGTGGTTGGCTCCAATGAGGGCAGCGGCGGCAGCGACTTTCTAGCGAGGCAACGACGATAGCGGAAGACAACGCATATGCGGATCTGGAGTGTCAGACCTGGACAAGGACACGTGGGCGAAGAGGATGGGACGTGCGCGGGGACCGATGGTCATCGGAGACGACCGACGATGAGGAAGGAGTGGCGACAACATAGGTCTTAGCGAAGTCGACGATGCGATAGGCTCCAGTTGAATATAAACGGACGAGGGGGGGAAGAGGAGTACGAGACGGTCTCGTTGGTGGTAACAGTGAAGGTGGGGGCTCACCAAACGGTGGTGGTGGACGACGACGAAGAGCTCAGGGAAGGGCAATGGCGGTGGCGCAGGTATGAAGCTTCGGTGCCCTAGGGTTTGGGGTTTCGGTGGCAGCGGATCGGGTCTAGAAGTCGAGAGCGGAGAGGCTTAATTAGGCGGTCAGTGGCGTGGTGCGCACGCTGAGGAGTCCGAGGTGGCGGGCCGACGGCAGAGTCTGGCTCAGGTCCGACTCGGGGAAGAAGCGTAATAACCTGGTCGGGCCCACCACTCTGAATCGGCAGAGGCGGGGTGGATGCGTGTCGCACGTGGACACAATGCGATGATGAGCGCGACTGGGTGCAAGGGCGACAACAGTTGGGCCACGCGGCTGGGTGCATGGGCGACGACGGCCGGCCTGACTGGGCTGGAAAGAGAGAGAGAGAGAGAGAAGTGGGCTAGTGGAAGAATTTGGCCCACTTGGCCTTCCGGGTTTTAAATAGATTTCTATTTTAGAAAATACTGAAAATAGAAATAACCAAGAAAAATAGCAAATGCACTCGAAAAAATCCTAGAAAATATTTTCAAGCACAAGGAACTCAAATAAAATATTTTTGGATTTAATTGATGTCCTAGTTAATCACATTAAACCATTTTATATTTTAAAAGTCCCGGTTAAGTTGTAATTAATTGAGAAAAATAGTGAAACTTTTCGGGAACCTAATCTACCCAAAGTGATTTTAAAACTAAAAAATTGGGACGTTACAATTTCCGCAAGATTCTATCTGGATTCACAATATTCGGTCTCTGTCTTTTCTCTCGAGTAGCAGCAATATTCTATCTGGATCCATCTGGAAAAAATTTGTAGAAAGTAGAAACAACACGAAGAGTAAGACAAAAAGACCAAGTTTAAAAACACGAGTCCACACTCATCGCTGCACCGTGCTTCCACCACACGAAAGCCCACCCGCCGCCGAGGCCCAGCGTCGAACACCTGCCGCCGCCATGTCGTCCGCCGCTCGTGAGCAGCCGCGCCCGGTGCGCTTCGGCATCATGGGCTGCGCCTCCATCGCGCGCAAGCTCGCACGCGCCATGCTGCTAGCCTCGGCCGCCGAGGTCGCCGCCGTCGGCAGCCGCTCCGAGGGCAAGGCGCGCCTCTTCGCCACGGACAACGGCCTCCCGCGGGCACCCGCTTCCACGGCTCCTACGAGGCCCTCCTCGACGACACGGACGTCGACGCCGTCTACCTCCCTCTCCCTACCAGCCTCCACGTCAAGTGGGCCACCGCCGCCGCCGCGCGGGGCAAACACGTGCTCCTCGAGAAGCCCACTGCGCTCTGCGCCGCCGACCTGGACTCCATCCTCGCCGCCTGCGAGGCCAGCAGCGTCCAGTTCATGGACTCCACCATGTGGATGCACCACCCCCGCACCGCCAAGATGCGCGAGCTCGTCGCCGACCAGGGTACCATCGGCGACGTCAGGGTGGTGAGTTCTTGAAACCTTCCTGCTAAATTCGGTTGGAAATTGAAGTCGGTAGACTTGCTTATAAATTTGTCCATTGTTGGTCACCATTTAAGGAAAGGCTGAATCTTGAGAAAGGATTGGAGCACTAAAAAAATTAATTTTAGCTTGATCGTGTTGGATTTGTAATTGTGCTTTATTTGTACCATTTCTTCGTATCTCTCATGAATGATTGGAATTAGGAGTAAAACGGCTGCTGTATAGAGAAATATTTTATTTTTCATATTGTTCATTTCGTGTGCATTACCGTTTCCTTATTTCTTTTTCCATGTAGTGTCTTGTTGCCTTAATTTTCCTTACTCTATTGCATCTTTGCTTTGTATGTGCTCAAGTGTCATAAGATTCTCTAGTGAAGTGTGAGTATATCTAATTATACTTTGTTCTTGTATCTAGCAAGGGCTAGTTGTAACTATGTAGTGAAAAACCAGGAACATTAGGGAGGGCATGCTTGCTGTTGCACTCTTGCTACTGAAAACTATGTTGGGTTGAGACGTGTTTGGCTTTTGAACAATCCGAAATATTGGTGCAACTGTAATATAGTGGTAGAAGCGAAAGGGTAGTATCAAAACTTGTGCCAGGGTATGGAGTGGTGGGCAGAGTTACATTGAAAAAACATTGTCCTTACAGCTGTTCCCTCAACCCAAAAAAAAAACATTGTTCGTACGGAAACCATAAAACATGCAACCTGATACGAAGATTTAATTCACTGTTTACTGCAGGAGCAACTGTTTCAATTTTACAATAATCAACACTATAATGACACCATATATCACAATGAAATTTGAAAGGATTCCCAAATCCCACGTACCAAAGGCAAAAATAATAATTACTGACACCCCTAAGACAAGACAAAAAAATTGATGGTGCTATTAAGCAAGATACGACAGTTACCTTTCCATGTATTTGCCAAATTGACCATGGTGATAGTATAGTGAATTACTATATTTTGTTGCTAGCAGTTGGTACAAATCGTACAATCATCTTCCTTGAGATGAAGGTTTTATTCAATCTGCTCCTTCCTCCAAAACTCCTCGTAGGTTCTTGTCCTTGTGAAGCTCTAATCAATTGATTGATGGCCTTAAAAATTTCTTTAAAAAACAACAGGTTGATGAAACTTTTTATTAAGCAAGGCAAAGCATATAGCTTTCAATGTCTCAGTTACCTAGTTGACCACGGTGAAATAACGGCGATGTTTTGTTGCTAGCAATTGGAACTACCAAAACGCCTGGAAGGCCCTTATCATTGTGAAGCTCTAACTAATAAATGCATGATATCGTTATTAATACGGTATCTACCGTTCCAAGTTTCCATGTCTCCCTTGCTTAGTTTATGTGAAGGAACAGCGATGTCTTGTTGCTAGCAACTGGGACCACTGTCTTGCTTGAGATGTAGAATTTGTTTATTCTGCTTCTTCCTCCAAAACTCCTTGAAGGTCCTTGTCCTGACCATCATTATATGATTGGCCAGCCAAAATATTGTTGTTCACCACTTGGCCTCCTTTTTCTGTCACATCTGTCATTCTTATAAATTCTAGTTCTAAATACACCACATTCCTAATTTTCAAGTCATTTTCATGACTATGCGAACAAGTCATTTGGCCATGTGTTCTGGCTTTCTTTCTTTACTTCATTGAGGAATTTGTAACAGTTCTTCCAAGTTTCAGGCAATTTGCACATTATAAATTTATAATAACTAGTGATGAAGACATTGTTCTACCAATATAAACAACTTGGCCCTGTTAATGATGTTATGTTTCCAAATAATTCTATATGTTCACATAATCTGTTATACAATTGCCATATAGTTTAGTTTTTATTCCCAGTCAGTTTCCAGTAAAGTGAAGCCAGCTATCTTATGCTATACATTTTCTCACTCAACAACTTCCCCACCAGATGCCTGCGTAGATATGTTGTTTCTTTGATATAAATTGCAATGCTTCAAGTTCTGGTCTACACTAACACTTTGGGCTTCATCGCCTCTTGTCCAAAATTGTTAACACAGTTGGTATAGTTTGTCCCTCGAGAGTTATATGTCATTAGCCCTACTTCATTGGAGTAAACACTGTAGAAAGAAGACCAACGACAACAGTTAGAGGTAGTCAGGTAGAACTGCGCTTAGAGGAGAGGGTGCATGGTAGGGACTAGGGAGGAAGGAACTGGACTAGGGAGAATAGATTGGAATGTTAGGGAGAGGTAGACTTAATTTAACTTATTCGTTGCTTGATCTCAATGATAATACGCCTCCCTTTATATAGGGAAAGCATCTAAAAATACAATCTAAACTTTCCACCTAGAGATAAGATTACTTTCCATCTAGATAAGTTCCTATTCTATCTCTAATTAAACTCTAACTTTATAGCTAAGTAATATGTTGCAGCCAGCCCTACTATTGTGGCTGCATGTATGCGACCATGTGCGTCGTCTCACATGGGCCCCAATGGGCTACCGGCGGGCACGTGCGACCGTATGCACATGACAGCTACCCACCCTTTCACGATAGCTCGTCCTCGCCGAGGTGGTGGCTATGGTTACAGCCCTTGCAAGCCCCATGTCGACGAGAGATCGCGGCGTCGATTAGTGACCTTGAAGACCATGGCCTTCACGCTGGGTGCATCAACATCGACATCATCCGCAATCGCCATGGCAGCGTAGTGGCTATTATGAATATCGTGTATGTATTGAAGATGCCCAATGGGTAATATATAGGAGTATAAGGGATGTATGCTATATAGAGATAAGACAATACAAAAGGCGGATAAGGAAATACAAAAGAGTTTCTATTCTATCTCTAACATATCTCTAACATCCCCTCAAATGCAAGGCGTATACAATAGTATTGCATTTGGAAAGGGTTGATACTAACATATGAAAAATCCAAAATCCGAGTCTTGATAATGTCGTCGTAGCATGTAGCTCTTGGAAAATATGTCGAGTATCAAAAGATCTCTCATTCGTGTCATGCATGACCTGACCATAAAGCACAAGGTGCAGGTCGACAGTAGAGACAAGTGGGAGCAAAGTCGCACGCGGCAACCACGACCTAAAAGATGATGAAACCGACAAAAATAGAGAAAACGGTCAAATCAAACCGAATAGAAATAGATAGAAGCATAGCGGCGCAGATCGAAACCCAAGACGGCAGCGGCGCGAAAGAAGCGCGACAGCCTTAGAAGCTTGGGGCGGTGGCTAAAAGAGAAGCGACAGCATCATAACGACTTCTACGATCTGCATGCGACTCAGAAAGAAGACAGGAGCGGCGACTGCTGCACGCATAAGACAATTCCTATGCTTCTATGACTGACAATAAATTTATGGACTCGTATGGCTTAAACGAATTCAAAGATTGAGTGATACGGACTTGAATGAACGCAACGAAAGAAAACAACACAAATAATGAAAAGACTCAAACGATAGCTAGCAGTAGATACTAGCAACACTAGCAGAGGACAAATGAGAAGCCTCAAGCCTTCGGTCATCCCAATCGGGCCAGCAAGCACCATAAGCACGAATTTTTTTTTGGAAATAATATATTTTAAAAATATTTACAAAACTAGGTCATAGCTCCCAAAAATTGCAAAAATAGGTTCCCATCGCCGGTTCATTCAGCGACAGTTTATCGCGTTGAAGCGGCGACAGAACTCTGATAGAGGGGAGTTCTGCCGCCATTTCAATCGGCGACAAGAATCTATAAATTTTTAAATATAGCAAATAAACTCCAAAAATTACAAAAGTTTTTGTGGAGCATCTCGATATAGTGTTCTTGCTTGTGTAATTTTTCATAATTTTATCCATTATACATTTGTCTCTAAAATTCATTTAAGTATATTTTTGTAGAATTTTTAAATATACGGATGAGGTCCAAAAACTATGAAGTTTTTGTGAACGCTCCTTACATAGTGCAATTGTTTATTTAATTTTGTTCAGAATTTTATATGCTCCAAATTGTCTCTAAAATTTGAATTTAGGTTCTGATATAGTGTACTTGATTGTATACCCTTATTTTTAGAGACAATTTAAGAGCATATAAAATTCTCAAAAATTACATAAACAATTAAAATATGTAAGGAGCGTTAAAAAAAATTCATAAGTTTTGGACCTCATCTGGTATATTTAAAAATTCTACAAATAGTATACTTAAATGAATTTTAGAGACAAATGTATAATGGATAAAATTATGAAAAAATTACACAAGCAAGAACACTCTATCAGGATGCTCCACAAAAATTGTTGTAATTTTTGGAGTTTAGTTGCTATATTTAAAAATTCATAAATTCCTATCGCAGATTGAATTGGCGCAGAACTGCCCATTGCTGGGGTTCTGTCGCGATTCAACAGCGATAAACTAGCTAACGACGAAACTATTTTTGCAATTTTTGAGAAGATAACCTAGTTTTGTAATTTGTTTTAAAATATATATTATTTCAAAAAAAAAATCCCATAAGCACCAGCCCATTAAGACCTATGTTTCCACCTTGTGACACCATCACCATGCTTCGCCAACTCCTCTGCTTCTCAAGACCATGAAGAGGACACCAAGACCAGATGAGATCTAACCTAGAGGAGGTAGCACGGGAATCGGAGCGCCAGGCGGTAGCGATCCGCAGCGGCGGCGGGTGAGAACGCCAACGAAGGCGTTTGCGTTGGCATCGTCGCTACATGGTGTCTGGTCGGCCAGGAAGCTCCGGATGGCGGCGAGGCCTGGGCCGCGCACGTCGTGCTCCCAGGTGTGGGACTCGATAGCGGAGCCCGCTCCGGCGAGGCGTGTGCGGACGGTAACGGAGGCGTCGAGGCGGTGGACGGGCCAGCCCCAGGTGTCGGCCATGCGGCGGATGTTGGACACCTGCGCGGTAGCCAGGAGCCGGGTGTTCACCTTGATCTCGTCGATCGTCTTCGTCGTGGTCGTTGACAACGAGGAAGAAGGACCGGAGGAGGTCGGTGTGCTCGGGGGACTTCCTAGAGCACATCTCCACCGGCTTCGGCGACTGTGCGCTCCGGCGTGTCGAGTGCCACCGCAAGCCCAAGCCCAAGGCGACCCGATCCAGATTGGATCTAGACAGCAGCGGCACCGGTCCGTGCTGAGGAGAACGTGAGCATCTCGAAGATCCATGGTCGACGACGACGACGGCTTCGAGCTGCCGGATTCGTCTTCCTCCACGGCGCACACTCCAGGCGATGAAGACAGCGGCTCGTGTGGTGGGAGGACCCGATCCAGATCGGGTTGAAGATGAAGATGACGAAGATGCTGCTGGTTGCTGCGCCGAGTAATTACAACTAGAAGGGGCGGAGGCCGCCCTGGGAGCGGAGATTGCTCCTCCCGACACAGCAGGCAACGGAAACGAGTAGAGCCTAGGAGACGATGGTGCTATAGTAGTCTTAACTTTTGCTCTGATATCATGTTATGAATATTGTGTATGTATTGAAGAGGCTCAATGGGCAATATGATGAGGACATCCCTAACTTGGATACAACCGCGTCTACACACACAACTGATCTACAATCAGTGTTACAAAGACCAATTACTCGAGCTTGTGCTTGCCAACTTAATCACCCGGTGAATTCGTTCGTAGCTTTATATATTACTAAGAATAAACCGCTACCTAATGCAAGTGATTTAATTGTATTTAGGAACATGGGAAAGGACCAAAGAGAAGTATGTGGAGTCATGGACAAGAATAGAAAGTATAATGGAGGTCATCATGTCACTTGGGGTCCGAGCCAAGCAAGAGTTCGAGTTGGGCTCTGTTCCGGATTCGAGTTTAGACTCTCTGCGACATAACTAAGTTCAAGCGGTCGTAACTTCTTCATACGGACTCCGTTTGGGACGTTCTTGGACTTCATTGAAAGCTTATCAAGTCCACTTTCAATGGATCCAACCTCAGCTTCAAATTCAGCCGAGCCGACCAAAATCAACAAAACAATCCACGTCTATTTTGAGCTCGAGTCAAAGGTGTTGCGCCACCTTTCTTGGGCCCATGGGCCTTGTAACCCTAAGAGTGTGAGTCCACTTCCTGCCGCCACCCCGGTCGTATTCCCACATAGGAGTTGCCGTCTCCTTTGCTAGAACTAGGATTTTGTTGAGTTTAGGTTTAGCCATTGTGCAAACGTCTGTTCTTGGTGTGTGTCGGTCGACCACTGTCAAGACGACCTTGGGATCTCATCTTTGTTTTCAATACCATAAACGCTGCAATCCTATTCGCAATAACAGATTGCCTACATCTTATTCTTGCTGGTTCTTCGATTGCTCGTAGGAATTGAACCTTGTGTTCAGATTGATCGCGCTTCCAGCAAGGTCAATAACATCTCGGAGTTGGTTCAACTATTGCTAAGGCGCAAGCGTCGTCGTACGGTTGTAGTTGGATCACGCGAGTCACCTCCACCAAAATCGATAGTTATCAATCTCATTGAAAGATCGGGCACCCCGCCTCCATCACAATATATATAGGAGTATAAAGGGTGTATGCTATATAGAGATAAAGCAATACAAAGGCAGATAAAGAAATACAAAAGAGTTCCTATTCTATCTCTAACATATCTCTAATAGTGGCAACCGCAGCAGCATTGTGGTAGGCTTTCACGACACCGTGGTTGTCGTGACATGCTTTGGCCACGACATGGTTGCCACGACAGACTTTGGTAGCATCGTGGTAGGCTACGGTAGTACCGCGAAAGGTTTTGGTGTTGCCACGGCAGACTTTGGCAGCGCCGCGGCAAGACACGATAACGTCGTGGCGGGCTTCAGCAGCACCGTTCTACCGAAGTCTGTCGTGGCGCTGCCAAAGCCTACCATGGCAACTGCATTGTTGTGGAAGCTTATCATAGCACTGTCGTGGTTGTTGTTCTTATCGCGGTCACTACAACACATGTTGTGGCTGCCGCAGATGCCATCAAGATTGCTGCACCCACGTATGGAGACGACGGTCTCCAAGGACCAGTGTTCTAAAAAGTGGTCTGGTAGGCCTGATATTAGGCCGAATAAAAGGACTAGGTCCCCTCCCGAGTCGAATATTGCAAAGCGAGTAAGTTAATAGGTTTACAAGGTTAAGCGGGTCGATTATGCGGATAAGCGGGCCGAGTGCCACATATTAGGCCGAATATTAGGGGTAAGTGTGACGTGCTACAAAAACACTAGAAACTAGGCTTTACTAGGCTTTCAACCCACTTGAGGTTTACTTGTGGGAAATGGGTTTCCTTGTTTAGTGATAACACAATACCTATGTATGGCATGGTTAGAACTTGGAACGATATATAATATATGAACCATGAACTTTACTTCTTTATTGCGAATATTTGTACTGTTATTGTATTATATTGCTGATTTGCATGGTTACATTGACAATAGCTTTGTTTTCAAGCCTATATTCATATAAAAAAGATGAATTAGATGTTTTTTTGCTACTGTATGAGTGTACATATATATAAATCTAAAATGTCAAATAAGGTAACCATAACCGATTACAAGGACGATTTCCATATAATCGCTATAAGGTGGGGTGACCGAACGAATACCGCTTACCGATTTTTAGAAAATTGCCAAGGACTCATGTCGACATCGCAACGTCTCATCAACTTGGGGTCTCTTAGGGCTATAGCCATGGCTGCCACCACGATTCGTCATTTGCCGCTGCGCTAAGGGGAGAAGTTATCACGTGCATGAATTACTATTCACGAGACTGAATAGTACCCGCGACACTGTGGCACCTGTGCATAGTTCATGCCAGGCCCACAGGTACATTAGTAGGGAAATAGAGATAAGAATAGTTAGTTTCTTTGTTAGTTAGGGTTTACTTTCTTAGAGATATATTCCATCTAGTAGAGATAAATTTCCTTAGAAATAAAGATTGTTTCTTAGGGTTCAAGTCGAGTCATTCCTATAAAAGGTATAGCATGTATACATTATTAATCAAGCAATAAGATGAATTAATCTAGTCTATCCTCAAGGTTCTATCATCCTAGTCTATGTCTATCCCTCTCCTCTAGAAACCCTAATCCCCTTCAACCGTGCTGTCCCGACCCTCCTCCGCATGGTAGTTACCTTGATGAACTAAGCTTCATCACATTATATACTTATATGTTGGAGCAACACTCTGATCCATAGTTTTTAAGTAGCGTCAACTCCTTACGGACTCTTAAGAGGTTTATTAATCTCATCCTCCCTTATTAAATGTTGTTTAAGAGGTTTATTAATCTCATACTCCCTTATTAAATGTTGTTTGTGTTTCTTCCCATTACAATGCCAAAGGAAATTGCACTAGCATGGTTCCATGGAACTAACTTTGCACCGCGAAGAATAGTATAATAATAAAAGGTGTAGTGATAAGACTTAGTTGATCTGCTTAGTTTCGTTGTAATTTGTATCTCTAACTAATGTGAAATGGTCACTAACAGGGGCTTCATCTAGTTTGTTTACGTCCCAAAATTTGAGTTTTCAAAAATTTATTTTGTAGATTAGGTCCCTGAAAAATTTCACCAATTTTACTTGAATTAATAAAGCCTAACTGGGAATTTCCAAATTTTAAATTATTTAATTTGACTAATGTAAACATCAATTAAATGAAAAACAGTGTTAGTTGGGTTCCTTGTGTTCCAGGGAATTTTCCTAGATTTTTGAATTTTTGGTATTTATTTTGCATCTTTTGAATTTCACCTTTTCTTAATTCAAATCCTTTTCTTTTCCATTTTTCCTTCGTGGGCAATGCCTTTAGTCCATTCCTCTTTCCCTCCTTCCGCCCATTTATCTCCACCCGACCCGCATCCCGACCCACAAACTCGATTCACCCTTCTTTTCGTCTCGCACTCCGAGCTTATTTGGCAAAGCGAGCCACCGCGCTAGCGTGCACTTGTGCGCCAGACACTCGCCGCCGCCGCCTTGGCGCCCACGCCCACGCCTCCGAGGCTATAAAGCCCGGGCCATCCTCGTTTTCGCGCGCCCTCATGCCATCGCTCGAAAGGCGCCTAGCACGCCACCCGGTCATGTTCTCGCCAGCGGTCGCCACCTTCCGCCCGTTCCTCCATCGTCGTCGCTCCTCGGGTCGAGTTCCTTCCACCGACGACATCGCCTCGTCCTCCTCTCCGCGTTGCCGCCACCAATTGGAGCTCTCGAGCCCTTGTTCGCCGGCACCACCTCCTTCATCGTCTCCGGCGACATCCCGTGATGCTGAAAACACCTTCTTCGTGTTGCCCGCTTCTCTGGTGAGTTCGTCCAAAATCCGTTCGCGTCACCATGTGTCCCTCGCCCCAATCTACACTTCTACACTTTTGATTTCACGTTTCGTCCACTGTGCGCCGAGTTCTCTCCCTTCTCTCTCCTCTCTGGCCGCCGCCCTTCGCCGACCGATTGCGCTGCCACTGATGAGCTTCGCCGTTCATCTTTACCACCATCTTATTGCTCGCATCGCGTTCTACGTCATGCTTTCCTCCCCTTTCCCGGAGCATCGCCGCCACTCCATCATCATCGGGGCCGAGTTTGCACTGCCGCTGTCCATCTCCGACGTGCCCTTGACCCCGCACCCGTGTCATCTTCTTCACCTCGTCGCCCTCTTTCCATTTTCCCCCTCCACTCACGCCGCCGTGTCTGCTAGCTCCGGCGAGCCTCGTGGACCACCATGCCGCCAGTGCCACCTCACCATTCTCGTCTTTGTGTGGCCTCGTCATCACCACGTGCATGACACGCAAGCAACTCCGCCACCTAAGCCGCCACCCATGCATCACCCTAAACCCAAACCTCTGTGAACTTAGTCCACCGTGAGCCATTCACATGCGGGCCTCACATGTCAGGTCAAACCTGGTCAACCTTAGCTGCATGAACCCGGTTCACTATGAACTTGTCTCTTGTCGTGGACCTGGCTATGGACCAGTGGCCCACATGTCACTCTTTTTATCCTTTTCTGGAATTAATTTAATTATTGAAAATCCATAAATATCAGTGGGTCCCACATGTCTTACACTCAGCTATTTTCCAAAATTCTGAAAATAAAGATTCTCGAGAATATTCCCTTGACCCCACATGTTGGTTTCTCTCTCCCTTTTCTTTTTCAGCATTTTCCTTCCCGATCAAACTTCTGAGAGCTCGTTCTCTGTCACGCAAACTCCGATTAAACCCATTAAAGTTTCTAAATTAATCTAAATTCAAGATCTACTTTTTTTGTACCTTTCAATTTCAATTTGGAGTTTATTTGTTTTGTCTTTTTAAATTTTGTTTGTATTTGCGTTTTCTCTCTCGTTAGACGTTGACATTCTGGAATCGTCTGAAGGAGCTGAATGTCAAGGAAGTAGAAGATTGAAGATAAAATAAGAATATCATTGCTATAACAAGGCAAGTTGTACCTTTGACCATGTTGAACCCGGTTTTTCAAAAAACTACTTTGATTCAAATTAGGAATAAGTCCAGTTTGCTCCCTCCAACTATCAGAAAAGTCTGGTTTCCCCCTGAACTACAAAACCGGTTATTTAACTCCCTAAACTTGTCAAATCCGGTCATTTAACCCCTCCGGCCAGTTTCAAATGGTGGTTTTGCTGATGTGGCCGTGGTTTTGCACACGTGGACATATTTTGCTGATGTGGCACATTTATTTTCTTTTCTTCTTTTTCTTCTCCTCATTTCTTCTTTCTTCTCCTTTCACCACCGAGCCCAACACCAGGAGCGGCTCTCCTGGCGTCGCCTTGCGCCTCGCCTCGCCGCACCATGGTCGCCTGCGCGGCCGCCGTTGTTGCCGCAGTCGTGCCGAGCGCACGTGGTTGGTTTGGTGGGCTGTTATGGAGGAGGCGGCGCCGGGGAGAGGGGTCAGGCCGAGCACCAGGGGAGGAGATGGCGCCGAGGAGAGGCGGGCGAGCCGGCGGCACGGCGAGGAGGCCAGTGGCGGAGTCCCAGGACTCAAGGAAGTCTCCCCCACCTCCCTTCTTCTTCTCCACCACCGTGGAGCTCCCTCGCCATCGGACTTCTTCTCCGCCCCCGGCCGTTGCCGCCCCGCCACCACGGCCGCCCCCAAGCTTCCCCGAACTCCCCTCTAGATTCCCCACCCCGAGCGCAGCTGGTGCGCACGTCGCCCTCCTCCCTGCGCCGCCGCTTTGCCAGCACCGCATGCGCCCGTGGCGCCACCGCCGCACCCCCAACGCCGACTCGCCACTCCGGCGAGCTCCATCCCCGGCCACCACCGTCACGAGGTGCCCCAAGAGCCGAGGAACCTCTCCCCCGAGCCGCTTTGTCTCTAGACAAAAGGAGCCACCGGATTTGGCCTTCCCCTTCGCCTCCGGCCGCAACCTTTTCTCCCGCCATTCGCCGCCCTCCGGCCACCCCCATCCTCCCCGCTCGGCTCCACACTTTCCCCGTGCCCGTGCGCAGCTCATGCCTACGGCGGTTTCCCTGGAGCTTCTCCCATCGCCGGTGCCACGCGTGGCCATGCACCGCCGCCGCACTTGGGCTCGGTCCATACTTTCCTCGTGCCAGTGCATGTGGGCGCGGTCCATGCACTGTGGCCATGAGCCAAGCCACTGTCCATCGGGACCCACTTGTTGACTGGGACAAATGAGAGGCCACATATGCAAAACCACTGCCACATCAGCAAAACCACCATTTGAAACCGGCCGGATGGGTTAAATGACCGGTTTGACAAGTTTAGGAGTTAAATAACCGTTTTGTAGTTCGGGAAACGGACTTTTCGATAGTTGGAGGAGCA
This sequence comes from Ampelocalamus luodianensis, assembly GCA_036346255.1. NCBI lineage: Eukaryota > Viridiplantae > Streptophyta > Magnoliopsida > Poales > Poaceae > Ampelocalamus > Ampelocalamus luodianensis. The sequence goes on along the minus strand of CM070635.1, from coordinate 29,941,302 downwards.
AAGCGGACTTATTCCTTCAAATTATTGCATGTTACTTCAATTACTTAATTTTTTAAAATATTTTGGGATTAAATATACACCTATTTGATTATATCCATTTTGCTCATTATATTACCATGATCTTTTGTCACCCTAGCTTAGTTAATTATTAGTTGGCATTATCATAGCACCAACATGGGTTGGTTTGACACGAATAGTCTGCTTAGCCATGCAACGGGTTATTGATACCATTTTGAGTTGCAAATCTAAACTTGACTAAGCAATTATGTAACTTTGTGTAAAAAATGTGTGTTGTGTGCTATTATTCGTTGATGGTATGTGATGCACTTAACCAACAGGGTGGGAAAAGATTTGGACTGAGACGAGTTACAAGAATTGTGATATGGTGGGTGTCTTTGGGAAAATATGAATCTTGGTAATGTGGTTAGAAATTGGGCAGTCTTGTCTTGGTCAATTAAGGACTTAACTTTGTGCACCATTGAACTGAGTCATAACTGTACGACTACATGCCTGGTATAGGACAGGACTAACTTAGTAAGCTACAGAATCTTGGCATTGACTACTCCAGCATGTAGGTTAGACTGTGTGCTAGGGTGAAAGTGTGTACTATTGTGTCGGGTCACACTTATGGACGGTTCACCGACTTTAGGTCCAACGATGTGCGTCGGACCAAAACACTTTGTCAGGGTTGGTACGACGGTCAATGTTCACCAAGGCGCTAGACGGAAGGCGGGTGGAGAGTGCCTGCTTAGCACCTAGCCCGCGTAGGCAGGGCCTAGTTGGCGCCTAGGCAGCCAACCCAACACCAAGTAGGTAGCAGCATGTACCAGGCAACCAGTAAGATTAGGCAACGATAAAGTAGTAGACATGCGGTAGGAAATAGACTAAGAGAAATAAAAATGGCAGCAAAATCGAGGAGACAGCTAGCAATACTACAGGCAGTAGGAAATATAGACTAAGAGAAAGAAAAGGGACAGCAAAACCGAGGAGGCAGCAAGCAAAAAAGAGAAAAGAAAGGCAAAGATAGTGTGTAGGACAGCAAAAAGCGGACTAAGTCTTAGCTTCAAGTCTCCAGCTCTTCAGCCAATCGGTGGCCGTCAAGGGATACCGCACCGCCTATCCCTTTTCGCAGATGATGTAGTCGTGTTTCTAACTCCAGTCAATATGGATCTGCTTGTCATCAAAGAAATTTTACAACTCTTTGGCGAGGCCTCAGGCCTGCGAACCAATATGGCCAAGAGTTCCTTCACGCAATTTAGTGTGATGACCAACAAATTCAGCTCGTCAGTGACAGTTTGCAATGTAACATCGCTGTTTTTCCTTGCAAATACCTAGGCTTACCCCTCACCTTGAGAAAAATGACCCGGGCAGATTTTCAACCTCTCCCTAGATAAGGTCGCTAACTGCCTTCAAGCCTGGCAGGCAAGTTTGCTTTCTCAAGGAGGTCGGCTTCTTTTGGTACAGGCAGTGTTGTCTGCTATGCCAATATACAGTTTCATGACACTAGATCCTCCCGTCGCGGTCATTAAAGAAATCAACAAGAGACGTCGAGCGTTTCTTTGGAAAGGATCTCAGAATGTTGCAGGTGGGAATTGCTTAGTGGCTTGGTCCTTAGTGTGTCGTCCCCTACATCTTGGGAGACTTAGCTTGCCAAATCTGGTCATGCTGGGACGGGTCCTGTGCATCCGTTGGCAATGGTTGCACCCACTTGGTCGAGAGGCCTTGGGAGACCGCAACCAAGCCGGTAGAGTGGAGGAAAACATGCTACATGCCTCAATTTCGATCACACTAGGGAATGGCGAGAAGTGTTTGTTCTGGGAGGACCATTGGCTGCACGGCCGATCCATCCTTAGCCTAGCGCCTTCCATTGCCAAATTGGTCAAACCACAAATTCGGAAGAACAGAATGGTAGCAAAGGCCCTTGCAAATAATAATTGGATTTGGACATTTAATTTGCCGCTGCATGGAAATTTTCAGAATTCCTGTGCCTTTGGGATGTTGTGCAGTCGGTCCAGTTGACTCAGGGAGAGGATGACTCGGTCCTTTGGCGGTGGGGAGCCTCGGGTGGTTACTCCTCGAAATCAGCGTATAGGGCTTTCTTCATAGGATCGATAAGGTTTCCTTGCGCTGAGGCCATTTGGAAGGCCAGGGCACCTCTTAAGTGCAAAATCTTCATTTGGTTAGCGATCGGTCAACGTTGTTGGACGGCCGATCGCCTTCAACGTCGTGGATTGCCAAATCAAGGCGACCATCAACTACCTATTAGTGGGTTGTGTGGTGACAGCTCAAGTTTGGGCGCGTTTCATTAACCGGGTTGGACCGCTCTGTGCAATTCCCGTGGGTCGGGTCTCTCTTCAAGATCATTGGATTGCTACCAGAAACTTGGTACCTAAGCATCAAAGGAAGGACATTGACTCTTGCATAATACTGGTCTGTTGGATGATTTGGAAGGAACGCAACCAAAGGATTTTCAATAACGAAGCCGCTACTATCGATCAACTACTCATTTCTATTAGTAACAAGCATCACCTTTGGCTTCTGGCGGCAGCGACAGGACTGGATGCGTCTCCACAGCAGGAGTAGTCTCTCGGTCATCAGTTTGTTTTTTGGATGCGGGCTTGTTCTAGTTTCTTTTTTCTCCTTCTTTCTCTCTCTATCGCTGTCACCTGGTCGAGTAAGATGTTTTGTATGTGTGGTGTTCTGATCTCTTCTTGTACCTGGCGCTTGGACTGCAGTTTTTGTTTCGTCTTAATAGAAAGTTGTGCAAAGCTTTTGCACTTCCTTGAAAAAAAGTCTCAGTTCCTCCAACAAAAGCAAAGAAAGCAAGAAGGAAAAGTAAAAGCAAATGGCGAGATGGTACCACACTACACTCCTCTTCGTCTTCCCCCCCCCCCACCTACTTGAAGTCTCCAGCTCCTTCCTTCGACTCCTCGGCAGATTCACCCTCTCTTACTTCAAGTCTCTAGCTCCTTCCTCCTCCAACTCCTCGCGGTTGGCAAAGGCGGATATGAGCGGAGGGGGAACAAGTGACGGCAGAGGAAGGTCTCCTTTTTCACCTCCTTCACTGGCTGCCTGGTACGGGGAGCCGGGAGGAGGAGCCGCATGACGGGGAACCGTGGGGAGGAGGTGACGGGGAACCAGAGGAGGTGGCGGCGCGCGATGGAGAGCAGAGCAAGAGGGGATGAAATCAGGTAGGGTTTGTTTTTTACCACAAGGTGAGAGCCTTACTTACCTTGATACGGGGGAGGCCCGATCTTCTCAGTGAGAAACCGTGGATAGTTGATGGCGAAGTAGACGATGTCGCTAGCTGAACACTCGCGCCAATGCACGAACCCTCAACTCTTGAATACGCCCAAAACACACCGGGTAGTTGTTGATCGCGAGACCACGAGCAGCGAACGCCAAGTCCCCAATTCCCAATGGAGCAGCGGCTTGACCTTGAATTGCAGAACAAACAAATGGATCGCCTAGTCCTCTCTCAAAGTCCTCGCATGAACTCGGTTTTAGAAAGAACAAGCAATAGCTATGTTTCAATTCTTATGCATAAACTGGTCTAATGGATACAAGGGAGGGCAAGGGTATTTAAGGCACCCTCCACGACTCACGCACGCCTAGGGCCGGCCACACATGCCGAATCAAACTCTAACTCGGCTAAGACCTAAAAACACACAAAAGGAAAACCTAACTTAAGTCCGTCACATTGTTTCGGCCATAGCGGTGCGACCGTAAGTCTTCTGAAGCTGGGGCCAAAACCATTGTGTGGGCCTTGAAATAAGCTTTCAAACAAGTCCAAGAACACCCCAATCGGACTCGTATGCAAAAGTTATGGCCTTTTATTACAGCCTGTTGGGCTGTCCTGAACCGAATCCGAATTGAATTCAGAGTTGATTCGAGATGAATTTCAGTTGCACTTGTGGAAGATCCGAATTGGGCTTGAATTCTTGGGCTTTTCTCCCTTGGTTGACCCACGTGAGCTTCTCCTCCATTGCTTTGACTCCGCCTCCCTCTTGGTTCCAAAGGCTTCACAATGTTCAAACTCGAGAATGCACAAAACATTTGCATGAGGTAATACCCAATTCTCATCAATGACAATAGAAGATTCATTAAGAAACAAAAGCACTGTTGATTTAGAAGTTTAGCTCTTGCTCTCGTCGGTGGACCAATATGCATACATGCTTGAATTATTTGTAGCGTCCACGTATGGCGTCCACCTCGATATGTGTATAAGGGAAAGATGTATAAGTGTTAGGGATGCCCTCATCATCCTCCCCTCTTGAAAAGGCGTCGTCTCGGCTTTGGATCATCACCACCAAAGAAAGGTGATAAATCGGCGACATTGAAAGTAGAGCTCACGCCATAGTCATCGCGGAAAGCTCTATCTTGTAGGCATTGTCGTTGATCTTCGCAAGCACCTTGAAAGGTCCATCACCTCGTGGCGACAATTTAGACTTGCGGCGTTACGGAAAACGATCCTTGCGGTAGTGCACCCAAACCAAATCACCGTTGAAAAATCATCTTCTTCGTTTCTTATTCGCCTTCTCGATAGGACTTGACCTTGCGTTCTATCTCCTCTTTTGTTTTGAGATGCAATTTCTTCACATACTCGGCTCGCTTGGATGCCTCCATATGAACACGGTGTTGACTTGGAAGTGGCAGCAAATCAAGCGGCGTAAAGGGTTTGAAACCATACACCACCTCAAAGGACACAAGCTGCGTGAGTGGAGTGCACGCCCGATTATAGCGAATTCCACGCGGCAAACAATCCTCCCACTCGCAGATTCTTCTTGATCATGGTCGAAGTAGCATCGAAGTGTGCGGTTCACCACCTCCGTTTGACCATCGGTTTGGGGATGACAAGTCGTCTTTGAATAACAACCGTCCCAGTTACCCCAAAGTGTCTTCCAAAGTAGCTCATGAACTTCACGTCACGATCGACACAATAGTGCGTGGCACGCCATGTAGCCTCACGATCTCCCTGAAAAACAAGTTAGCAATATCGGCGCATCGCCGCTCTTGTGGCACGGAATAAAGTGTGCCATCTTTGAAAACGATCCACAACGACAAAAGCAGAATCACTCCCCCTCTTAGTTCTAGGCAATCCTAAAACAAAATCCATACTAATATCCTCCCATGGTGCATTGGGAGCGGTAGAGGGTATACAAACCGTGTGGATTCAATTTTGATTTCGCTTTGTGGCAAGTAATGCATCGTTGCACATACCTCTCTACATCTCGCCTCATCTTAGGCCAATAAAAGTGATCGCTCGGCATAGATAACGTCTTCTCACGTCCAAAATGTCCCATCAACCCACTGCATGTGATTCCTGCGGTAATAGCAAACGACGGAGGAGTCCGAACGCATAATTTGTTAGTGCGAAACAAAACCCATCATGGATGTGAAATTTTTCCCACCTTTTCCCTCTTTGCAATGTGCATAAGGAACGGAAAAATCATGGTCATGAGCATATAAATCACGCAAACTCTCTAAACCGGAACTTGCACTCCTATTTGAGTTAAAAGCACACTTTTCCTAGAGAGCATCGGCTACCACATTTTCCTTTCCCTTCTTATATTTTACAATGTAAGGAAACGACTCAATGAATTCGACCCATTTGGCATGTCTACGGTTCGAGTTTGCTTGCCCTTTAAATACTTTAATGCCTCATGATCGAATGAATAATAAACTCTTTAGGCCATAAATAGTGTTGCCAAGTTTCTAACGCACGCACTAAAGCATAAAGCTCTTTGTCATAGACCGGATAATTCAATTGAGCACCATTGGTTTCTCACTAAAATAAGCTACGGTCTACCCTCTTGCATTAAAACACCGCCAATACCCAATCCGCTAGCATCACACTCAATTTCAAAATTTTTAGTGAAATCGAGTAAAACAAGCAACGATGCTTGGTCAAGCGTTTCTTAAGTTCAGCAAAGCAACGTCTTGCGCTACCCCCACACAAATTCAACACCCTTTTAGTAAGTTCATTCAAAGGGGCAGCTATGGTGCTAAAATCCTTCACAAAGCGCAGATAAAAACCAGCGAGACCATGAAAGCTCCTAATCGTGACATTCACGAGGAGTTGGCCAATTTTTAATCGCTTCAATTTTAGACTCATCTACTTCAACTCCTGTGCGAAACAACATAGCCCAAAAGATGACACGATCTTTGCAAAGGTACACTTCTCTAAGTTACCGAATAAGCTAGCCTCACATAAAACTTGTAGAACTTGTCTAAGATGGTCTATGTGTTCAGATTGATCATTGTAAATCGAATATCATCAAAGTACATAACCACAAATTTACCAATCAAATGCCTTAAAACATGATTCATTAAGCGCATGAATGTACTAGGTGCATTAGTTAAACCAAAAGGCATGACTAACCACTCATACAACCCAAATTTTGTTTTAAATCTGTTTTCCACTCATCCCCTTCATGCATCCTAATTTGATGGTAACCACCGCGCAAATCTATCTTAGAAAAATAACGAAAGACCACTCAATTCGTCTAGCATATCATCTAAGCGAGGTATAGGATGACGATATCAATTGTGATATTATTAATCGCTCGACAATCTACGCTTACGCCATGAACCATCTTTCTTAGGAACTAAAATAACGAGAACAGACACAGGGCTTAAGCTTTCACGTACATACCCTTTGGAGAAGCTCTTGTACTTGTTTCGAATTTCCTTTGTTTCTCGGGATTGGTGCGATGCGGTGGTCGGTTCGGCGGCGCTCCGGAATCAAGTCGATCTTATGTTCTATCCCACGAATTGGTGGTAGCCCAGTGGTACCTCGTTTGGAAAGACGTCGTTGAAGTCTGCAAAACACAAGCAACACCACTAGGAAGAGAAGACAAGTCGTTAGTCGAAAGCAAGGCGTCTTTGTACAATAGTACAAAGTGCACCAAATTGGGATCTTAGCTGAATTCTCTCATTTACGATTTGGTGGCTAACATCACTAAATTCTTCTCTCGCTCTTTGGCGGTCTCAACGTGCATCTCAATTTTACGCATTGAAGAATTCACAATGCATTGCGGTGTAAGGGCTTCAAGATGATATCCATATTATTCCATCGAAATGTGTAGCGATTTGTCGCCCATCGTGAATAAAGCAGAACGGTCATATTGCCATGGCCGTCCCAAGAGCAAGTGACACACCGTCATAGGCACAACATCGCAGTCCACAGTATCGGTGTACTTCCCAATAGAAAACGTCACTCGCACCATATAGTTCACCTTCACTTCCTCTTTGTCGCTCAACCATTGCACATGATAAGGACGTGGATGCGGCAAGTACTTCAAACCCAACTTATGACACATATCCTTGCTAGCCAGATTATGACAACTCCCACCATCAATTATCACTTTGCACACCTTACCCTTATCAAGTTTTGCCCAAGTCTGAAATAAATTGCACCGCTGCTCTAGTGACGGGGACGGCATTACACTAAGCACCTTGGGTGTGCAAACAATAGAATACTGCTCAGTGTTAGGGAACTCAGGATCACACTCACATTGCTCTATGTCATCGGTGTGCAAGACTGGTTGTGCATCGGGCGCTCATCATCACTAGCTGAAACATAACCGCCATCCTCTGTGATAAGCATAGTTCTGACATTGGGGCAGTCCCTCTGAAAATGGCCAACACCCTTGCACTTGTGGCAAATAATGTCACGTGAGCGGCACAGTGACCCCATAGACGAGTCGCACTAGCGGCAGGCGCCGCAGTCGACGCACCGGTGGTGTACTCTCAACTTCTTACTTGCGGAATGCGCATTGCCGGGTGTTTCCACGGAGTGGTCTGTTTGGTGTTGTTGTTATATGGCTGTCTGGGTGGTGAAGAACGTGAACGGGCGCAAATCGTGCGTCTTCAATCACTTGTCGCTCGGCCGCGTGCTTGATGCAACAACTCAATCATATCATTATAGGGATGGTGATTGACAATGCGCTGACGACATGATTCATGCCAGCTAGAAATCTCGCCATGGTCTGTTCTTCATTCTCGCGGACATCTGCATGTATCATGATAGTCTCCATTTCCTTATGATATTCATCAATTGATCTTATACCTTGTCGCAGCCCTGTCAGCTTCTCAAAAAGTGAACGCTTGTAGTGGCGAGGTACAAAGCGTGCCCGCAAATGCTGCTTCATCTGCTCCCAGGTTATAATCGGCAAGTCATGACGCTCCATGCGCTTACGGATGAACTGCTCCCACCAATGTGTGGCATAATCATCCAAGCCATTGGACGCAAGCAACAGCTTCTTCTCATTGGAATAGTTGTTCATCCGAAACAACTTATCAACTTTCAGCTCCCAAGTGAGGTATTGTTCGACATCTGTACCACCTGAAAATATAGGGAGAGTAAATTTGGGCTTAGCGACAAAATCCTCGGCGTCATCGTGTCGATGACGCTGCACGTTGTTGCGGTGGTGGCGCTGTCGGTCATCGTCATCGACGGGGAAATCGTCATCCCATTGCTCGACCTCATCAACCCAGCTACGAGGTGCACGATGCACACCTCCTCCGTGGACACCACGTGAGTGCGCTCCACCCGGCGCCGTTGCCTCGCCACGCCCATGTGCTCGATGGCGTGCCGCGCACGCCATCCCGACGTTTGGCGGCACCGCCATGCGACGCGCTCGCCGCCTGCCGTCGCTCCTCATCCACACGAATAACACGCCCTCATCGGTCTCATTGTGCAAAAGCGGCGAGGGCCGTGCACACTGTGTCATCGCCTTGCGCACCCCACGTGGGTGTGTTGAGCGAACATGGCGCGAGCTCGAAGTTATTGTTGATGGCGTGCGCAATTGTGTGACCTCCTCCCGAGTGTTCATCGATCGAACTTCCCGAGCTCGTCGCGCACGCCATTATCACCATCATGAAGTTGTTTTGTAGCATCTCGCGCACCGAGTGTACTCTGTCCACGTGAACCGCGCCTCGGATTAGGTGGATCCTCCTCGTGACGACATGGCAACAACTCACAAACAAGAAATGAGGTTATATCAGGGTTAGTAAAACAAAAGCTCTCTCTATTACGCTCACAACTCACGTCACGAAAACAAGACAAGCTTACCGTGCGGCAAAGCAGCGGTTGTGACAATGACGACCTCAACACAGTAATGTATGAGCGTAACCAAGAGCAAGGGGTACAAGCGGGTGTAGGTGGAGCTTGGGCGGTATGTGTATATCCTATGCAATCGATATTCAAGGTATTGTAAAGCTAAGTAATGATCCAAGCTAGAGTATTTTGCCTATGTGTGATCCAACGAGTTTAAGCAAAGTGTATGAACGCACACGCAAAGATAAATGAGACTTAATGCAAACAAATGGTCGAGCTAGCGAGCGAGAAAAGAGATGAAACCAGCTCGTTTTGCACCAAGTACGGGGATAGACGCTAGCCAATTGCAAAGGAATATACTAGGGCACAAGATTGCTCAATCAAAATTAAAAACACAAGCTAAAAAGATGACCCTGCATCAGAGTAGCTAAAAGTATGCGCGATCAACTCGAAAAGGGATGCCGTCTTCACGGGTACCTTAGAATCACTGTGAGGGGCTCACAATTTTGAGCGAAATCGAGAAATCGGAATTTTTCTCGGTTTGCGGGCCCGTTTGAGGCCCTAAACGACCTTTTGGGGTCGAAGTTTTCCGACACGTGTGCTGGTGGCTTACGCGGATGTAAAACCCCGATTTCCGGACTTCTTCTTTTTGGCTCTATTTTCCCGTTTCCTTTCCAACGGATCAAGAAACGCTCAATCGGAGGTCGTATGCAAAGTTAGCGTTTTTTTTCTTGCCGCGGCTCTTTCTATATGCGGCTGCCTTTTCCTTCTTTTCCTCTCGCTTTGCTCCCGTGGAACTACGCAACCTCACAAAACAAAGAACGTAATCAACTTGAATGAGCACCCTAGGTGCAATATCAATAGCTAGTCTCAAGATGAAAGGATATAAAAGGACACCAAAAGTGGTTCTGACGGCTATGATGTAGTGGTGAAACTCGGATGGAGCAATTGGACTCGGATTGTGTTTGAGCTAGAGGTTGATTAGGACTCTAGTCCCACCAAGGAGTTCGGATAAGGAAACAACACTGTCTCGGATTGTCTTTGCAAGACAAATGCATCGACGCATCGATGATGGTTTTGGGTGCTAATTGAGGAGTTCAATCAAGAAAATTTGTTTTTTTGATAAAGATTAAGCTACAATGGAAACACAAGGATCAGCACTAAAACAAAACTCTAATGGATGAAAACTTAACTAAACGCACAAGAAATAACAGATTAAACTACGGTTTTGGTACTGCAATTTTTGGTTTATTATGCGATAGGAAAGAAAACGAATCTAACTACGGGTGAAGAAGTTCTCACCGAGTAAACCTAGAATCGATACCACATGATACGGGGAGGCCCGATCTTCTCGGTGAGAAACCGTGGATAGTTGATGCGAAGTAGACGATGTCGCTAAGTGAACACTCGCGCAATGCACGAACCCTCAACTCTTGAATACGCCCAAAACACCGGGTAGTTGTTCGTCGCGAGACCACGAACGACGAACGCCAAGTCCCCAATTCCCAATGGAACGCACGGCTTGACCTTGAATTGCGGAACAAACAAATGGATCGCCTAGTCCTCTCTCAAAGTCCTCGCATGAACTCGGTTTTAGAAAGAACAAGCAATAGCTATGTTTCAATTCTTATGCATAAACTGGTCTAATGGATACAAGGGAGGGCAAGGGTATTTAAGGCACCCTCCACGACTCACGCACGCCTAGGGCCGCCACACATGCCGAATCAAACTCTAACTCGGCTAAGACCTAAAAACACACAAAAGGAAAACCTAACTTAAGTCCGTCACATTGTTTCGGCCATAGCGGTGCGACCGTAAGTCTTCTGAAGCTGGGGCCAAAACCATTGTGTGGGCCTTGAATAAGCTTTCAAACAAGTCCAAGAACACCCCAATCGGACTCCGTATGCAAAAGTTATGGTTTTTTATTACAGCCTGTTGGGCTGTCCTGAACCGAATCCGAATTGAATTCGAGTTGATTCGAGATGAATTTCGGTTGCACTTGTGGAAGATCCGAATTGGGCTTGAATTCTTGGGCTTTTCTCCCTTGGTTGACCCGTGAGCTTCTCCTCCATTGCTTTGACTCCGCCTCCCTCTTGGTTCCAAAGGCTTCACAATGTTCAAACACGAGAATGCACAAAACATTTGCATGAGGTAATACCCAATTCTCATCAATGACAATAGAAGATTCATTAAGAAACAAAAGCACTGTTGATTTAGAAGTTTAGCTCTTGCTCGTCGGTGGACCAATATGCACTTCAGACTTGAATTATTTGTAGCGTCACGTATGGCGCCCACCTCAGTATGTGTATAAGGGAAAGATGTATAAGTGTTAGGGATGCCCTCATCATACCTTCTTTTCAGTTTTCTCCCCTGTGCGCCGAGTGCTTCCTCTGACCGCCCAGCGCCGCCACGCCTTGCCCACCTAGCTCCGCTTGGGACCAGCGTTGACCGCCTAGGCGGGCCGAGCGCCCATGGGGCGATTTTGCCCGAGTCGCGGCGGCCGGCGTGCGCCCAAAGCCTAGGTAGTCAAGCTGGCCGCCTAGGGGAACACTGATGATGGTAAAACACACCGAGAGAGTCAATTGTTGAGATGAAGTTTTAGAAAGGTTTTATTGTGATCAGCTCCGTTCAAGTTGATTGCATCTTGTGGGTAAAGTGTAAGAACCTTTGCAGAGTGTTAATCAATCTATTCGAATAGTCGCGTCCGCGGTCGTGGACATGCTCTGGGATTTCATAACGGGGGGGGGGGGTAGATTTTTATAAAACAATTAGGAGGGGCAGCTGTGTGAGTAGACTTATGTAGTTGTGTGAAAGAAACTGATTAGATTATGTGAGCTTTGTGAAAATAATTGTTAAAATTATTATTGTTATTTGTTTTAAATTATGATTTCAATCTATTATTCATATTCAACTGCAACTGTTGCTTTTATGCAAAAAAAAAAAAAAACCATAGATACAATATCCTTTGGAATAAATCATCATCTATAATTGCATTCTGTTATGCGACTTACTGAGTACTCTATGTACTCATCTTGCTATAAACAATGTTGTTTAGTTAAAAAAAGGATATATCGATTCATCGCTGGTCAACAAGGTCTACTTCAAAGATCGTGGAGAATTAGATCACGCTACCCCAGTCGATTGCCTGTGGGCATATGGACGAGCTTCACTGAAGTTAATTTTGTTTTCTTCCGCTGCAGCTTATTTGAGTTACTCGCCTTCTAAGATATGAATTGTAAACTTTGACCTTAAGATCTTTACTCTGATAATTATTGTTATTTGCCTATTTCTTAGTTATCTTTCCATATGGAATGATATTTAATCGATGTTGCCACTGTGTGCACTAGCGTGATCCTGGACTAGTATAGTGCAGTATACACTGAGGGTTCATATTTGCATATTTAGGTCATGACATTTCTCCACTTCTTACCATTATATATCACGTCAATTATCATTTCAACAGTAGATACATTTATGCAAGTTACTCTCCTGGTATATACATTCTTGAAGTCCATATGGATCATGTTATACTCATTCTGTCTTGTCCTATTACGCCCATTTGGAGATTCCATGGCTTTGATGTCTCATTATCAATACATAATATACATTTCTAGAGGCTCTAGCAACACCTTATTCAGTGCTGAATGATGCTAAAAATTGTGTGTTAATACCTCTTCTTTATTCCTATCTGTGCACATTCTTCGCTCAACTGAGTCTTAACTTTCCAATGTTAACATTAGAAAGCCGGGGACTGCCCAAACTCCAGGTGGCTACCAGCTGGGAACTGGATTTCTATAAAATATTCGACCACAACCCCTGTCCGGAAAAATCCAATTATCACCAAGAACTTGAACCAGATGAGTGGCGGGGGTTGTTTTCCATTCGTTTTTGAAATCATCACTTGGTTAGTTCTTTGCAATTGTTCAACATAGACACCAGTCGGTCAGTCACGGCAAAATGGAAAGCTACCAAACAAGATGAAGTCAACACCAAGCAAATTAAATGCAAAAAAACACCTAAAGATAAATCAGCACACACATATAAATAAATTAATAAAGTATAAATTTATGTTTATTGGTCCTCGTGTGAGCAATAGCTATAGTGAATCGGTGACTAATACTAGAAGAGAAGGGATTTAATTTTGATAATGTTCTGCAGTTTTGGGTTCAGTTATCACATATTGACACTTCTGGAAATGTCGAAGCTGAGCCTTACATGGTAAAATTGAGGTTGATTTTCTTTTTCTCGGAGGCTACAAGTACAACAATTCATCTATGGATTGAGTTAGGAGAAGACAGTAGAATTGAAGAGATTTTATTTTTGTTTAATCTTTGCCACTTAATGTGTAACACCAGATTTCAACCGTACCATAATGTGAACACATCCAGACATCTTAGATAGATATAGTTTGGCTATATTGTCTGCAGCTACTAAAGAACATAAGAGCATACTATTGATTCCACTCCTGGAGTTTGTCACTGTTACTTGTCAGTATTTAACTATGGGCAGAGCAAATAGTAACATCGATGTGACTCTTGGTGTATGTGTATGGAGAAATTTTGGAACCATTTCAAACAGACTCGGAAATGGATGCAGTCACAGGAACCCATAGCACATATATGAATTATGAAATGCTTATGAAATGATCTACTCCCATTCTTTGCAGACTTCAAGTGTTACGCTGCTACAAAGTGATCATTTTCTTGATATAGCTTCACAACTGTTTGTTTCCACTTAATTTGAATCCTTCTGCAAAATATTATAGGTTAACATAAATCATTGCCTTTTTTTTTTCTTATGTTGCTTCAGATAAACACCGTGTTCAGCTTTCGAGCAAAAGAAGATTTCCTCCACAATGACATCAGGGTAAAGCCAGACCTTGATGCCCTGGGTGCACTTGGCGATATTGGGTGGTATTGCATCCGTGCAATCTTGTGGGCTGTTGACTATGAGCTGCCCAAGACTGTGATCGCGTTGCGTGACCCTGTTAAGAACCAAGCTGGCGTGCTCCTGGCCTGCGGCTCTACGCTCTACTGGGCCGATGGCAAGATGGCAACCTTCAACTGTTCTTTCCTTACCAACCTCACCATGGATATCACTGTCGTTGGCACAAATGGTACTCTTCATGTCACCGACTTGTTCCTCCCATATGAAGAAACGTCTGCCCCATTCAGCGTGGCCTCCAAGTCAGACTTGGCCGAACTGCACATCGGATGGGATCCGCTGCCGAGCAAGCATGTTGTCATGACAAACCTGCCACAGGAGGCCCTTATGGTCCAGGAGTTCTCTGGGCTGGTGCAGAACATCCGGGATGCAGGTGGCAAGCCTGAGGGAAGTGGCCGGCCATCACCCGAAAGACACAGATTGTGATGGATGCAGTGAAAACTTCTATTGACAACGGATTTGAGCCAGTTGATGTTGCCAGCTAAATACAAAACATAACTTCTCATTCCAATGATATGTCTTACAGTCCATGGCGTGTACTTTGTATATTCGCCCAAACCATACTTCTATGCTACACAAAACTACTTATATTGAAATAATTTGAAGGATTCTGGTCATATTCAGGACAATATTACAGTGTATCAAATCAGATGTTATTACGAATAAATGGTGTAATAAGTGGGAGAGATGGAAGCTTTGAGTGATCGATGGATGATTATGTTGTCAAAGGTCACCGGGTCAATGAAAGGGGATGTTCAGAGTTCAGCTATCTGTTTCAGCTTGCTGCTGCAAACTTGCAATGTGGCCGGCCTGTTCATCTGAAGTATGCAACCATGTGCAAAACATGCACCTTGAAAGCATCTCCTGTGTGATGTTTTGGTCACGTCTGGCCAAATTGGACCACATCTGCGACATGATCACCATATCTCCGGGGTATACCATTCTCCCTTGAAATGTCAGTGATGATGATGTTGTGGATGACAATGGGAGAAATATGCTTCAACTACTGCTGTCAGGGAGCTGAGTACTTCAACGAAAGCGGCTTACTGACGGTGCCGACTGCCCATGCTGTTCGTTTTCCTAACAGGTTTCGGACGACTGTGTGATAGCTTAGCGGTTAAGAAATAGGATCACTCGGTGCGAGGGGCCAGGTTACAAGTTTGAGTTCTCGCTGTTATAGGTTGGCCAAGGGGTTCTCTGATTCAGGATTCAGGAGAGGCAGCTCCAATTGGGGATGAGCAGTGATAACCTAAGACTTTTGTCGTAAACTCGTAATCCAGTGATCTAACTGCCTTATTTTCTGAAAGGTGATTGATGTCTTGCAGCTAGCTAGCACTGTAGAAGACTAGAATAGTCAATCAGCTTGGCATCAGCTCGTGTTGTCTGAACTCTGAAGAGTCTCGGGATCGATGGGAAGGCGCCGTTGGCGTGGCGTTCTGTCGGCTTTCGCGGTTCCAGGACAGGTAGTTACTCCGACAAACCCATGCATGTCAAGATCAGCCGGTAACTGTCTGCAGGTTTTCGGCAAAAACCGTCTGAAACACGTACGAAATTGAGGTTTTCTCCTTAATTTAGGCTTTGATGGGTTCGGAACTGTGGGATTCCGACCGAATCCACCGTTTCGAATCCATCCAAATGAAGTATTAATGTTCTCAAATACAATAGTCAGTCAGTGTTCTGACACGTTTTTGAAGGGGGGAAAGTGGAAATGCAATATTACACTGGTGTAAATCTTTTTTTTTTGTTTGCCTTAATTTTCTCACCGTTGGGTGAGTTCCATGATTCATGCTCCGCTGTCTCCACCTCCGTCTCCGACGAAGCCGGTGGCTCGAGAACATCGGCTCTCACCACCGAATGCCCCCTTAGATCTACCTTTTTTCAGTTGAGGCTTGACATAGCCGAATGCGGCGTGGGAGGACGGAAGGTGGTGGAGGTTATGTTGGTGATATGCCCTAAAGGCAATCATAGAGATGATTGTATCATGTCTGTATTTATGAGCTATTGAATAAATGTTATTCTGTTCCTTGAATGAATCATCAGTTATATAGATCAACAAGTATGTGACTTGTTGGTGAAGCTCTTTAACTTATATGATGTCGTTCTAAATGTATCCTTGGTCGGATGTCACTGGCCGGAACACCAGTGACTCATCGACGAGCACATGTATTGATTGATGACCACGTTTCACTGGTCTTGGATATAGGAATATCGAATCAATAATATGAACACATGTTAGAGAATATGGTGTTGGATAGACCCACCTTGAGATACTATTGAGATTGTTATGATTCAATATGTCATTAGTTGGTTTCAAGTAATGATGATGTATAATCCTTAGATCTAAGATCAACATAGTTCCCTACATGTGTAATAGCACTCTTAGGAGTTGTCAAACGCTACACCGTAACTAGATAGTTACAAAGGTAGCTTTCGGATATGCTATGAAATATGTGGAGGGATGTGATTGGTCGGATATGAGATTTACCCTTTCTAACATAACAGGAGAGATATTCTTTGGGCCCCTCGATGTGGTTGGATAAAAAAAGTGCATGGCCCACTGGTGATCGAAGAGTTTGACCACATGAAGTTATCCGACACTTGATCGAGAAAGTATTGAACAGTCCATGGATGACATATATAATATCTCACTTGGAGTACAACCAGATATCGTGAGGCAAAAGGATAATACACGAGAAGGTCGTTCAGTTCGATCAGATACAGACTAATCGTATGGAGATACGAGCTGGTCGTAGACTGGTTGAAGATAGTCACTAAGTGGTCGAAACCTGCTCGTAAGGAGTTACGAACTGGTTGAGACTAAATATGAACTGGTCGTTAGTGATAAGGATCTGATCGTAGATCATATTGTATCAAGGTTCGTCCGATATAATTTGTGTGTATTCGGGGATCGTTATGTTCTGCTAGGAACCATTAACGACTCGTGGTCGGAAAGGGTTTTCGAGTCACAACTGAATATGTATGAACCTACAGGGTCACACACTTAGCGGGTTGGAACAAAACGAATTCGGATAGAATTCGTCATAGGCACTATATAAGGAGATGCTTGAGGTTATTGGGAGATATGCGAGACACGTGAGTTGCTCCACCAAAACCCTAGCCACCATCTTCCTTGGAGAGCCCTATCGTGCGAGTTGGTGCTAGCACACCGCCATGTGTTCCTCTCTTAGATGTATGGATACCGTAGAGGTGTTATCGCATTTGTTGCGCTTAAGGACAATTCACGACTTCACGAGGGTCGCGATTGGTTGTTAGAAGTGACGATCAGAACCGAGGACGATCGACTACGTTGGACATTGAACTTCGCTGGATGGTTAACTACGGTGGATGATCGACTACGACCACTTCATCGACGCGCTCTACGTTGGATCAGACTACTTAATTTTTCTTCCGCTGCACTGCGCGTCTGATGGTAACGATATGTGATCATGTTCTTGCTTGACTTCCTAATTTACGTGGTAGAATTTTTGAATTACCAGCTTGTATAGCCTACCTGTATCCCTTCAGGTCATGCATGCCTCGCCAGCGCCAGCGAGAACCGGAGCATCCGAGTTGCATCGAACGGTCCGAAAAAATCAACTGATATCTATCGAAATTTTACTGGAGTGATAAACGGATAGTAAAGAGAGAGAGAGAGAACAACTTCAGAATTTGCAGAGATCAACGCGAAATGACAACGTTGGAGCTGTTCCCTCGTTTCTGCATACATACTTACGAAAGCGACGTACCTATATACAGTGCCAGATGCTACGTTTCATTAAAAAAATCAACATGTTAACGTTGGATGATCAGCGATCGATCGATGTTCCTTCCGATGCCGCCGGTAAGGCAACTTTCGCTATCAATCGTAGGTCATTCATGACCGGTACGAACCAGTTTGAAAGTGACGTAGGGGTGCATCCAGTCATCTTAAGCCCTGCAAATCTTACTAGTATTAAAAATACTTAAAAATCTTTTAAAAAAATTACCTAGTATTTAAGTTCGGCATAAAAGTAACTGATCCAGCATGAGACATAGATCGTGACTAGCTCCGCCCTGACAATACGCCGAAACGTATACAAGCCGTCGGCCACTGGGCAGTAACCGGTTCTACAGGTTTGCGAAGGCCTACTACCTTTGTGAAAAATGACATTATTGTCTCCGCTTGGGATTGTGGTGCTGTACCACACACCGTGTACCTAAGATATTTTGCGATGACCATTAAGACACTGTTACTGTGTATGCATGGTAGAAATTCACAAATTAATTGCCACGTCGAGAACAGCCATATATATATATATATATATATATATATATATATATATATATATATGATTGCATGCCAGTGAACTCTAATACCACATATCCGTACCATACCATTAATATTGCATGTGAATATGTGTAGTGGAGAGAGGAAAAATGTGACAGGAGTTAAAGGTTGTAATGCCCATATATGCTAGATAAGTGGTGGAGATATATGGTACTAAGGGCATCTCCAATAGTATATTTATTGTCGTCTCTTAGCTATGCAAATCAACAAAATACTACGTGAAGGAGAGAGGAGGAGGAGAAAGAGAGCACAAGTCATCTCTTCCCGAAGAGACTGTCGTGTACGCGAAACAAGACATGATACATTAGTTCACATGTAGGCCCGTTTCGAAGGAAAATTATAAAATATAAATATTAGAGAGTGTGCTAGAGACTATCTATTATAAATATTGTCTCTAAAGATGATGTAGCATATGTTAAAAACAAAATTATCTCTGACTATTGGAGATGACCTAAAGTTCCATTGCAGGCTACAACCCAATCCTATATATATGTATAGCACGTACCGGTTTTAATGGCAGGCCGGCAGCAGGGACCTGTGGCGTACACCGGCGCGCTGTACGCGTGGGCTCGCCGGTGCCCGGCGTCTGGCAATGATTTCGGGCGACCGTGCTCCCGGACCGTGTCATGCGCCGGTGGGTCACGCGCGATCCCGGCCAGGGAAACCAGATCCGACAGCGATCAGATCGAATAGATACCCATACTTGCACATGTATGGCCGGCCATATATGCAAATGTACATGTATACACTGGCAACATCGAGAGTCGTACTACGCGCTGTAACTTTTGTTATGTTTCGGTGCATTGATTCTGGAGAGCTTCATTTGATGCGCTGGTTTTGATTTTGGATAAGGCCACATTTTGCAACTGTCTAGTTTAGTGTATGCGTACAGTATGACAAGCTACCTGGAGGTCGTATCTTCTTCAAAACCAGCTCTGTATAAAAGATTGGACGATGTTCTAAATTAAACTAAGTATAAACGGTCTTCGATATTATAATTTGCCCAGCAATACCTAATGTAATTAATGTACCTACGGTGGATCTACCCCTTGGGTAGGGTGAGTTATAACCGAGATATAAAAATATTACTAATGTTAAAATCTACAATTTTTTTTAAAAAAATCATCAACCATTCGAGCTCACCTTAAAAACAACTGGTCAAACCCACGACTTAGATCGTAGTGGGCTCCGCTAGTCCACAACATGTTGTGGGCGAGATTGAATAGTCTTAGTGCCACTGTCTCTATCTCCAACAAACTAGACCCGCTAGAGGCTGACACCACAATAGGAAGGGTGGGTCCAACCCACCCTACACCAACAGTTGACCTAGCCCACATACAGGGCGGAGCTCAGGCCCGTGCTGTAGCTTGGGCCCAGGTCTGGCAACCCTTTATACAGATAACTTATCTTAGGAGTTAGCAACCGTCTAGACAATATGTACTATTCTGACTGCATATGTTTGCAACGAAAAATGTGCCACGTGTGCAACATGATTTAAATGTTTTAATACTAGCATATAACTTTCTGATATTACATGTCAGCCCCCGAACCGAGATTTCTGACTCTGCCACTGCCTATATGCATACATTAAGACTACGCACATGTAAAAACCCGCTCGCATTTTCAAATTTGTTTGGCACGGAAGGAATCAAACATATATTGCATACACATGTGTGACATTCCACGCTCTAGTCTCTACACGACGTCACGACTGTCAACATAGAACTAAATCAACCTCATACGCATTGGGCGCCATTAATGGATGGGTGCAGTCGTACAGCACTGCAGTGACAGTTACAATTTCGTACATGCTTGTAAGTTTGTGCATATGCATGCATGGTCCGGTATATGTATGAGCGCAGGTAGAGCAGCAACAGAGATGCATGAAGAGGACCATCTTAGTTGCAGAAATGGCTACCCGACCAACCAACCATTGCAGAGGTTAAGATTTGCCTTTATGAATTGGTCTACGACCTCTGCTGCAACGTGGTCCTCCTGGCCGGCTACTCCGTACGTATACACCTTACTAGTTAAGAGCTTATTAGCTTATTGCTCTTATTAGCTTATGTGGCACGAGAGAATTTTCTCATACTTATAAGGAAATCGATCGAACTGTTTCATATCAAATTCTTCTGAACACGAATATGCTCTTCTTTTTTTTTTTTTTTTTTTTTGCGGCTTCTTGTTTGAGAACTGATAATACCATCTCTGCTGCGCATGCATGCATCTTTGTTGGACCCAAAATGACGAGGGCGATGGCCAGGTTTGACAAGATTTAGCTAGATTCCTAGATCACAGACAGAGAGATTATGTCCTCCTTAAATTGCTCCAACTTTCTAGCAAAAGTAGAGAGGCACCTTGGGAGGATTTCATTTTCAGCTCTCTCCTTTTCATGAACAATAAATTTTGGAACTCATAAAATACTAGTTTGGTTATTAATTTCTGGATCTTTAATTGCACATTCTGTGATGTCTCATGGTAAGTTCGAAGCACAGGAATCCATATACTATAGGAATTATGAAGGCCACAATCCACTTTGAGAAACATGTTTGTTTACGTGACACTAGTCACACTACTATAGCTAGCTAGATCAATAATTATGTTACCATATCGACGTGTAAGGTAGGAAGAATTAACAAAGGATTTACCATTTGTGAGCAATACGTTGTTGCTTTTATTTATTGCAATACTAAATATAATAAGGTAAGTACGATGACTGTAAGCATAACTCTTATTGTACTTAGAGGGGTACTGCACATTAAGAAACAAAGGTTCATGAGTGTATCCTGTAAAAAAAGAAGAATTAAAGAAAGAAAGAAAGAAGATGTATATAAGGTTTTGAAGTTGAATGAAATGTTACATCTTTGTTTCCTGCTATGCACAACTCAAAATTCTTAAGCACTACAAAGTTAATTAGTGAAGAACCGCAGCCATGTTGTAACCGGCGGCAACTCTAAACACGAGAGAACAATCACAGCAAGCACACAAGAGACATAAAGATTTGTTTACAAGGTTCGGTAAAGCCTACGTCCCCGAGAGCTGAATCACGGCGACTCTGTCCGTATGAGTTTTTTTTTTTCTCACGATTAGGATTACAAAAGGTCGATGATATATATTTATACCCCGGTTACATGCTTGCTTTCTTTCATCTTGCCATATATGAACCATACACAACAAGCCACTACTTAAATATAAACACTAGAAGTTGTTGCATCAATTGAGGAGATTAACATGTTAAAAAAAGGAAATTACATCTTAAAATGAAGAAAAGTATCATAAATGCCCATTTTTCAACAAGATAGCAAAAGAGTCGATTCAATTTACTTATAGACTTACATGGCTGACACAATCAAAATATTAAGAAAATGTCGAAGTGTGGCAGAGAGCCATTACAAGGATTCTATTAGCTAGCCATGAATATGTACAGTATTAGTTTGTAAGACATTACAAGGATCATGATCTTCGTGTGAGGACTTTCCCCCAATCATCTGATCAAGTTGATTTTGACGGTTGTTTCACCTCATATAACACACTCCCAATTGAATTCCTACATTTCTTAGAAAACATGTGCGCCCTTTGAACTCGGTCTTAAGCCACATTTGAATTATACTATGGTATCATGTTTTGGTGGATTACCTTACCCTCGCTTACATTAATTTGTGCTTCCTTAATTCTCCGTTGTATCGCAACGAAACTATATATATGTGATATTCCATAATTTGACTGCGTATGTTTTTCAATCTTAAGGTACATATAACATTCTAGCCTATTTCGAGGATGGGGGTTTGCCTGGGGTTAATCTAGTCCAAATTTAAACTGAATCCTAGCCAAATCATCCTCATGCATCCAAATAAACACGCCTGCAAAAAAAAAAAATAGAAGAAGCCATAACAATACATACCAGAAATGAACCTAGCTAATTTGCATCACAAATATACATGCATACACTGAACATTTCCAAAACGCTTCTTGTTTGCGCCAAACAAATTAAGCAAACCTTAGCTAGACACTACTCAGCAGGGACAAACGCATGCATCATGATGAAGCTGCGTGATAATAGGTACTAGAAGCAGTACTACATACCCTCTCTGGTGGAAGGTTAAGCATATATACCTACTACTTGGTTTCAAAAAAACATATACCTACTACTACTGCTGCACTACTAATTAAGCCCTTTTCCTAATTAAACAAGGGCTTTTAATTACCACAAACCAATTAACACAGAAGAGAGGCAGAATAAATAAAGAAGCTAAGAGAGACACTACTAGCTGCCTGTATGTAATTAAGAAGGCGGCTAGCATTATTAGATCAGTTCCTCTCTTCTCTTCTCCTCTCCTCTCCTCTCCTCTTCTCTCCTCTTCTTTTCCCTTCTTCTCTTCTCTTCTCTTCTCTGATGCATGCATATATTTATTTATATATATATATATATATATATATAATATATAATATATATATATTATATATATATATATATATATATATATATATATATATATATATATATATATATGCGCCTCTTGTCTGCTGTTGATCATCTAGGATGAGCGGAGGAGACTGCGGATGATGTCGGCCTGGGGGCTGTTGCTGTCCATGGTCGACATGAGCTCCGACAGCCGGTCGCTGAGGTCGTCGATTTCGCGGTGCAGGCTCTTGATGTAGCTGCACGTCTCCTTCAGCAGCTTCGACGCCGAAGACTGCAACAAAAACATTATTCATCAATTGCCATTTCGTACATGGTTTATTTCTTCCTGCATTGACCAAATGCAAGCAACCAGCGTTCGTCATTCCATGCTTTGGTGATCCCAACCGTATGAATGTCTAAAAGGACAACGTTTCATACCATTGTGGGTTTATAGTACGTACCCGACCGGCGGCACGGCGGCGGGACGACTCAGGAGGAGGACTGGAGCTTGGAGATGAGCTCGTTGATCTCATCGTCGGTGATCCTGTCGGCTCGGCGCCCCGACATCTCCGGTTCTGATCGATCGGTTGCTCGCGAGGGCGCGATGTCCTAGCTAGTAATAGATACCTTGATCTATGGATCACAAGCTCTTTTCTTGGTTGAGTAGTGTGAGCTTAAACTCAAAAGGGATGGCAGGAGATTGGAGGGAAGAAAAGGTGACAAGGACTCCAAAAAGGAGACGATTAAGACCTAGAGAGAGAAGAGGAAGAAGAAGTTTGTAGTGTGTGGTGAGTAACTGGTTGGTGGTTTGGAAAGGCAAGTGTGGGAGGAAATGTGTATTAATAGGAAATGGGGCGGTGGGCCTACTTGTCCCCCCTGTCCGGCCCGGCCTCCGGCCAGTGGGTCCGGACTGCCATGCCCTGGCCCGTGTCCCCATGCCCACTTGTCCAACAATTATACATGTGAGATAGTCAATGGTGTAACTCCCTAGCAACTGAAGGCAGCTCGAGCGGGGTTTGAAGTTGCTACTTGCTAGAGTTGGCACTAATTTATTTTCTAGTTGATAACTATATGTAGTTACCGACATTTTAAGAACATGGCAGGAAAGATGCCAACCAATTCTGCTACTGGATGTTTCTTGAGCTGTCGTGATAAAGCTATCTGCTGGAAGATTATTTACCATGAACTGTAAAATACATGCTTAGATGGACATCATCTGGATCCTTCTTGAGTCAAAGTCGGTAAAATTGAGTGTCAAACTTTTGTATTAGCTGTTAAGTAGCTTGGTAAATGACAAGAAGGAATCTGGTGTAATGTATTGCACCATGAGCTGCTTAGTACTTGAGTCGGTTGTTGCCAGGGTCGGTTTGTCCAGTCTATAAATAAATATGAATGCACTACTACAGAAAAAGCCTTAACAGACGGTTTAAAAATATCATTATAGATGGTTTCGTAAGCCGTCTAAGTTTATGAGTCAGTAATGATATGTGGTCATTACAGACGGTTTTCGAACCGTCAGTGATGCAGACTATCACATACGGTTATTAACTCAGAACCGTCTGTGATAGCTTACTATAGATTCTCTATAAAGTCTCCAAGCAATGACCTGCTCGTGAGGAGGATGAGACAGCAGCCACAAGCAACCTTCATCGAGCCTACAAGTTCAAGAAGCATAGCTGACAAGAGAGCGCGTAGACATACAATTATCTGGATATCGTCAATAGGTAATTGGACTTGACATCAAGGAATGGTTAGTTACTGGTACATGAAGCCACTTCCCAGTCAGAGTACCTGTGCATCCACATCACTTTCTGAACATGGCGTGGACGCGTAGGTACTTCGACTGAGAAGTGGCTTCATGTACCAGCAACCAACCATTCCTTGAAGTCAAGTCTAATTACCTATCGACGATATCTAGGTATATGTCCACGCGCTCTCCTAACAACCATGCTTCTTGAACTTGTAGGCTCGATGAAGTTGCCCGTGACTGCTGTCTCATCCTCCTCACGACCCCCCGAAAGTGGCTGGGGGACTTCGAATAATATATATATAGGAAAATATGAAACTGGTTTTAAAGTGTAACATCCCTAATTTGCGGAGTTTTTCAAAATTTTAAAAATAACCATTTGGTTTAAGTTGCAAAAAGCTTAAATTGAAATTTAGAAATCAAAAACCATTTAAATTGAGTTAATCCAACTTCAATTAAACCAAAAAGTTAGTTTATTGGAGTTTTCTGGATTTTATTTGGATTTTAAGCCCGTTATTGCATTTTCTGGATTTTAATTTGGCTTTTCCTTTTTGTTTGAAGCCAAAACCTATTTTGTTTGAAAATTTTAAAAACTAAAGTATAGCTTAAACTATTTTTATTAAGTTCTAAATAATTCAAGGGACTTCTGTGAATTTTCCTAGAATTTTTAGACTCTATTAACTATTTTCTAAAAAGGTTTTGCTTTTCTGGTATTTCCTAAAATAAAAATGCTTTGAAAATCCTTTTCCGATTTTGGGCCGAATTTCCACCCTCGGCCCGCTTCCTCGGACCGCTCCCCACGCACGCGCCGCGCCTCCCCTCCGTGCACTGTCCGATCGAAATCGGACGGCATCCCTTCCGCCACGCCCTCCTCCTTTGCCGACTGTTCGATCGAAATCGGACGACCCTCGCCCTTTGTCCTCCTCCGGACCCCCCTCTTCCTCGCGTGGCCGTGCACCGCGCCGCGAATCTCGCCGACCTCGCCTAGTCTTAGCGCCTGGGCCGCCGCCCACCTCGCGCCGCTCGTTCCTGCCTCCGCCGCGCCCGTGCGCCTCTCTTTTCCCCTTCTCCACGCGGACAAAGCCACCCGCCGCCGCCATGGCCGCCCGAAACCTTCTCCCCCCTCCTCCTCCGGGCCTCCCCGAGCCCTTTAAAAGGGAGCTCCGACCGAGCCTCCCTCTCCTCTTCCGTTTCCCCCTTCTCCCTCCTCCTCTCTCGCCCTCCTTCGCCCCCTTTTCGCGAAGCCTCGCCGCCGGCCGAGCTTCGCCTCCCCGCGTTTTGCGTCGCCACATCAACTCCACCGCCGCCTCCGACCCTGCCGTCGGCATCGTCACACCGAGGAGCACCTGGTGCGCACTCTCACTCCTCCCGGAGCCCGCCAGAGCCCCTCCGCCACGTTCAACCGTCGCCGCCTCCGCTCTTCGTCCTCGCCGCCGGCCATCCCGTGCCGCCGCGACATCGAGTCCTAGTGCGTCGTGATCCCCGTGAGCTCCTCTTCCCGCCGGTGCCCTCGCCGCCGGTCGCCGCCCAGCCGTTTGCCGGCGACCATCGGGCCCCGAGCGCCGCCACTCAGGTGCCGACATGACCGTCCCGGTGGCGCCACCTCAGCACCACATGGCGCCACGTCAGCGCCGCGTGGCTTTTTCCGATTTTTCTGTTGAAAAAAAATTCGGCCAAAAAATCAAATTCCCCTCGATGACGTCAGCTGGCGCAATAATTCGATTTTCCTTCAGAAAAATAATTCAGGAAAATCAGAAAAATCCCTAAATCCATCATTTCATGTGTTTTCCAACTTCGAAAGGCCATAACTTCTTCGTTCAAACTCCGATTCGAGTGATTCAAATTTATAAATTTATCTAAAATACTCCTATTTCTGTTAGTACTAATTTGGTATTTATTTGGAATTTATTTGGAGTTGTTTTATTTATTTTGCTCTTTCCGTACGTGTAGAAACCGGCCTTTCGGAAGATTTCGCGGACCCGACGACCGAAGCACCTCCACTCTTCAACGAAGGCAAGTCATATACCTTTGATCATATTGAACCTATTTTACAAAACTATATTGTTTGTTATAAACACGCTTGGCTAGTTTTATATTAAATGGTTTCGGGAGTAGATAATTGCCTAATTGATGTATGCCTCCTTGATAAATTGCAAATGACATATACCCTTGAATGACATGAACCCTTAGACATCTTAGGAGGGTTTATATTAGTTGGACATTGATAAATTACCAACGCGGGTATCGTATTATGCTTAGCCATGCTATAGTTGTACGTCGGGACTCATGATCACATGCTTGTATGAATAAATATGATTAACGGAATTATGGAATTGTGGCGCGGCCACTTTTATTAAAAAATGTTGTGCCGAGGCTAGGGTGATCTTTGGCCGGGTTGAACCGAAAATTGTTTTATGCTCGGGCGAGTGGGCGATAGTAAGTGTGGGTGCCGTAACGCACATTGGGACGTGGATTAGTCTCGCGTGAGCAGCCAACTAAGGACTTCACCTTGAACCATTGATCTGGGTCACATCGTGCAACAACATGTTTAGGATGGGGTGGACCTGGCCTAATAATTAGCAATGAGCTGGCTTGGTTCTATTGTGGTGGAGCGTGCTGATTCGCTGGCGCAAGAGGGGGCACGAATCTAGCGGGTGTGAAGCTCGTTAGAAGCGAAACCTTAGCGGGCAGCTCTTAGCCAGTTCAAAGCTTTGTAACGGCCTTGTGATAATCTCTTAGTCGCACACCTCGAAAGTGTGTGAGCGGACAGTATAAGATGATTATCTCTTGTGGGTAAAGCTGTACAACCTCTGCAGAGTGTATAAAACTATTCGAATAGCCGTGTCCCCGGTTACGGACATGCCTGGAGATTTCACGCAAGGGGTAGATATTTTCTTTAAAATGATGGTTTGGATGGAATGGTTGGAAAGATCTCTAGTTGTTTCAAAGAACTGAATTACTTATGTATTAATCTTTTAAATTGTGCTTTGAATCTACTTATTGTATTTACAGTCAATATTGCTTTCTGCAAAATAACCATAAAGCTATCCTTGTCTAGCCTCGCATGAATAATAATTGCATACATTCCCTATGACTTGCTGAGTACATTCAAAGTATTCATGGCTTACGCCCTATGTGATTAATCCCCACAGAAGAACCAGGGAATTCAGAGTATTGTGAAGAGGAGTATCTTGAAGACTTCGCGAACTAGGTCGCGTCCTCCACTCGATTGCCTGTGGGCATGTCAGGTGGACACCACGAGATATTTTGTTCCGCTGCAAGTTGTCTTTTGTTGCTAAGCCCCGTGTGGCGCACTTTGTAAAACTTGACCATAAGGTCCCTTTTGCTACTAAGTAATATTAATTTGTCCGCTTTATCGTTATTTTGTTGTATGGTTGTGATTACACTGATGTTGTAACTGTGCGAGCTAGCTACTGATCTGGGACTAGTTCAGAATGCACAAAGGGTCCTGGGGTTGCATACCCGGGGTCCCGACATAAAGGCACAAATAGCCACTGCTTGAAGACTTTATAGAGAAGAGATCAGGAATATAATGGTAGGACGTACCTTGGATGCAAGGGAGGAGAACTTGATCGGTATGAACACGGTTACACAGACAAAGGTTAAATAAATGACGAGAGACAGGTGAAGATGTGTTGTAGTAGTTTTTGACTCATTTGGTCTTGTTTTGGAATAGAATACATAACAATTAATAAATAATTGATGATTAGAGGCACAAGCTAGGTAAATATTTCAGAAATTTGTATGTTAATTGCAGCTTTACAAATTAGCCTAACCTTTACAAATCTGAAAAGTTAATTGCATCTTTCAAAAGTAGAATACCATATATATAAGAACATACCATAAGATTAGTTACGTGTACAAAAATTTGTATGTGTAAAGATTGATGTTTTGCCCCCATCCAAACCACATCTCATGAACCAACATCATACATAGAGAACCCACCCATATCATCCAACCATTACAGAACACCCACCATAGCCCACATCATTCATCACCCACATCTCGGAGCAAGGGGACAGAAAGGGATAGAGAGTAAAGGGGAGTAGTTACCCTAGTGCAACCGGCAAATCGACCGCCGGCAGTAGCTCACCACATCCATCTCCTTCATATATGCATCAGCAACAACAACCCACAATAGTAAACAAGTCAAACTCAAACTCAAAAACTAAAGCAACAGAGAATGGAAAATTTTGTATGTGTAAAGATTGATGTTTTGCCCCATCCGAACCACATCTCATGAACCAACATCATACATAGAGAACCCACCCATATCATCCAACAATCACAAAACACCCACCATAACCCACATCATTCATCACCCCCATCATAGAGCAAGGGGAGGGAAAGGGATAAAGAGTAAAGGGGAGTAGTTATCCCAGTGCAATCGGCAAATTGACCATCGACAGTAGCTCATCACATCCATCTCCTTCATGTATACATAAGCAACAACAACCCACATCAGTAAACAAATCAAACTCAAATCCAAAAACTGAAGGAACAGAGAATGGAGAGGTAGCTGGGGGAGGTCGAAGAGGGGAAGGTAGATCTGGCGGCGGGGAGGTGGATTTGGCCAGGGGAAGGTCGATTGGACCGATGGCGGTGGCGGCGTCACCGTAGTTGTGTCACGACGGTGACACTACACAAGACTCTTACGATAAGAGTGTCTTGTGCAGTGAACCGTGGTATCACAACCGATGGCGACGGGAAGAAGGGTGGCGTCGGCGACGGCATTGGGGAGAAGGCGCGACTTGGGGGTGGCCATCGGGGAGGAGGCTTCGGGCGGCGGCATCGAGGTCGGGGGCACTCGGGTGGGGAGGGGAACAGGTGAGAGTAAGGGCGCTGGGGAGTGACGAGTTAGGGTGCAAACCCTAACAAGCTCTTATTAATAAAGAGATATCACAGACGGTTCTATTATGGAACCATCAGTGATAATTATCACATATGGTTCCATAATAGAACCGTCTGTGATATGGTTGTTCTCAAGTTCTATGTTTTGAGAATATTATCATGTATACATTTACATAACATGAAGAAATTACATGTTTATTTGTCAATTTTGTCTGTGATATGGTAGGCCATCAATGGCGACGACAAAAAAACAGAAGAGGGAGTCATTTCTGCTTTGGAAGTATATATAGTAGAGTTATATGTGGGGATAATCATCTTCGATGGCGGATGATCATTTTTATAAAACAAGGAATAAATTCGACGTCGAAGAAACTCACTAGGGAGCTGAAGCGGTATTATCACATATGAAGATACGCTAATATTCATAGATAAATGAAAATTCAGAACATATGACACATTCACATATTAGTAAATAATTATATATGAATATTTGCTAAAACTATGCTAAAACCGCTAATTTTATGGCAAGTAGTTCAACACCTCTGCAAAGAAATTGGCATACTCATGCCTAATCCTACAGTCATCGCTGCAGAAGACGGTGTAGTCGTCCCACCCTTCCATGCTGTAGCCAGTGCTCGTGCACCAATGGCCGTCCTCCGACAGCGCCCACACTCGGCCCAGCGGCTGGCTCGGCCATGTTCTTCCACGCCGCCGCCTGGACTATGTCCGCGGCAAGCCTCTGGCACCATCTGCACTCCTGGTTGGTCCTCTTGGCCGTCTCGCACCCGCCGTCGGTCAGATCACGCTCGACCTGGCTAATGTAGTGCTTTCCAACGTCATGCGTCTCACCAGCTGTATAGAGGAGGTCGAGCATGTAGGCCGCGGCCTTGTGGCCAGCGACGGCCGCCCGTTCAAGCAACACCAGGCCACGCTGCATGTCTTGGGGCTCGAAGACAAGCGCGAGGTCGACGATGAAGCAAGCCTCCGGGTTGCCGGCACCGGCCAGGTGGTTGATGATGGCGAGGTAGCGCTCGTTGTCCTGCCACTTCATCGCCTCCTCCCGCTCCAGCGCCACGCGCCTCCCCATAGCGCGCTCTACGGACGCCTTGTACATGGTTTGCAACTAAAATTCAAGACAACATAATCTTAATACAAGAATTACTCCATAAGAGAAAATTAAAAGGCCAAATTAAGGTCGTTATTGCTAGTCAAATTCAGTTCAGAACTGGATATTGGACACAAAACAAAATCAACACGAGATTTTTTTTTGCGCCGTATCAACTTATACGACTTTTTGGTTTTCTCCTTTCTATAGATTTTCTAGAGGAATTACAATCAGGTTCTCTATCCGAACCTGAAATTGAAACGAACACCTGAAGCTTTCTAACAACTAGGATGATACGCTCTGATCATCTTGAACCGACTCAAACAAAAGCATAATGTATACTAACTCCTTTGAGACCTACCAAAAACAAAAAGAACAGAATACGTACGTGGCTCGTAGGCTGCAGAGGTCAACCATGGGTTGAGGAGAGCTCATGGCCACAAGGCCGACGGCATCGTGAGGAAGAGCGACGGCGATCGCCGACCTCCTCGCCTTGGTCCTCGTTGTCACACTCCGTGTGCTCACCATGGCGTATGTATTCAACACCATGCATGCTCACCATGGCGTGCGATGATCATTCTTATAAAACGTCGAAGAGACGCATCGTAACGTCGGTGCGCGAGACGAAGAGTAACGTCGGCGCGCGAGACGAAGAGACGCATCGTGCGGGAACCGAAAGATTGAATTATCACAGACGTATCTTATTAAAAACTGTCTGTGACGTCTATAATCACAGACGATTCTTATTAAAAACCGTCTGTGATGAGCCCTTCAACTTTAGTTGTAAACATAGAAAAGGAGCATCAACCGTATTTATGAAAAACAATTCCCAAAAAGATGCTTTGGTTACCAATGATTTATTAGGAGCAGATTCTAATAAATCCTATCTGTCGGACTTCCGTCTTTATTCGTTAATTTAATCATGCCACAAGTTGTTAAGTCTATAAATTACCATTATAAGGGTAGAACTAAGAAAAAAATCACTCACAAACTTTCTATCTTTTCTTACTTTTATTTCTTCTTAAAGTTCTCATCTCCGTACCATTCTAGTAAGACAAAATTCATAGAACAAATTGACTTTTTGACCACCGTGCATGGAAAGAACAAAATCCATGAATGATCGATCGACTACTTTAATTTAGGTGGTCGGAAAGTAAATTTGGTCTATGGATTTGAAGTCTTCAAGAAATTGGTAGAAGATCATATCCCTACAATCAAGTGAGCACTTTACTATCTATGATATGTAACTTTCGATCGATCGATCACGTGAAGTACTACTTCTACATTCTTCTGTTGATCGGAAGTTACACAGTAAGATAGTGAAGTTACATATGATACCAAACAAGGTGTTTACCGGATTACATATCTTCTACTTTCTTCTGTTAGGGAAATCAGCTTCAATTCGACCACTTTAAAGGATCAATCCGGCCCGATTAGGAGTGGTTGGAATCAGCTAATCAGTTGTTTGTAATTACAGACAGTTCCAATAAATACCTATCTATGAATTTAGTAGTATCACAGATGGTTCTTGTTCAGAACCGTCCATGATACTTCACAGACCGTCTTCAATATGAACCGTCTATGATATTACCTCTTCACAGACGGTTTTTAATGCAGCCAGTAACACAGATGGTCTCTAAAGCAAAACCATATGTGATTGCACGTAATACAGACAGCTTTGGTCAACTGTTTGTGATGAGGTGTCCAGTATTAGCCTTTGTATAGTAGTGATGCTACTTTGTAATGTAACGTGTAAAGTCTTATGTAGTTGTATGAACTACAAAGTTCAGTGAAAAATCTAAAGTACTGCTACTACTCCTTTCTTTGTTTTCTCCTTGCTTTCTTTGAGTGTTCCAATCTCCAACAATTGGTATTAGAGCCCTAGGTTCGAGTTGGGCGTAGCAGAGTAGTGCGGCGTGTTCGTGTTATTTCTCAAAGCCGAGGTTATGGCTTTAAGTTCGGGCGTCAGAATGGCTCAGTCGATGATTCCCGTATTCTCAAGAGAGAATTATAATATGTGGAACATCAGGATGCAGACACTGCTACTATCGCAAGGATTGTGGGATATTGTGGAAAACGGCTACAAAGAGTATACTACTAAAGATGTTCTTATAACAGAGCAGAAGAAAACTCTTCCTGATAACCTGATGACAGATGCCAAGGCATTGTTTCTTATTCAACAAGGTGTCGCGGAAAGTTTGTTTCTGTGGATTATGTAACCAAATATCGATTAGAGAGAATATTAATCGGGTGAGGGAATAAATTGAAAATTCAGGGATTGAGGGAATTTTGGAACCTGGGCCTCCGGCCTAGGCTAGAACAACCTAGTGGACGGCCATGTGTGGGCCGAGAGGGGGGAGGCGCCCCAAGGCCCAAGCCCGTGCCACCCCACCCCCTTAACCCTAGGCCAAACCCTTTCCCCTCCCCAAGCCGCCTTTCCCTCCTCCTCCACTGGAGCGCCGCCTCTTTCCCCGGCGCGCCTCCTAGGCGCGCCGCCGCCTAGGGCCGGCTCGCTCGCTCTCCTCCTCGGCGCCTTCTCTACACGGTGCAGCCGCCGGCCTTGAGCCCAACCCCGTTCGCTCTCCTTCGGCGTCTCCCCCTCTCGGCCGACTTGGTGCCTGGCGCCGCCGCTGCTGCTGCGCCCGCCTTCTCGGTTGCGCCGACCGCCGGCTCCCTACCGTCGGCTTGCCGCCGTCTCTATCCTCTCGGCCGCGCGGCACGGGGCTGCCGCCACTCGTCCCGCCTCTTGGCCCTTCTCCGTGCGCTACCGAGCCGACCCGCCTCGGTTCCCCTTTCTCCCTTAGCCCAGCACCGCCGGCCGTCGAGCCTGCGGCCGTCGCCTGCGCCCAGGTGCCACCACCAGGGCTCGGCCCAGCCCGGTCTCCTCCACGCCGCCCCTGCATCACCCGTGCGCCGCCACCAGCTGCTCTCGGCGTGGCCTGGGGCCAACGCCGCCACCGGCTCGCCGCCTTTACTTGCCTCCTGTGACCTCTGCTCCCTCTGCAGTTTGGCCTACGGCCGTCGCCGGCTCGGTTCTACTCCCCCTTCTTGTTCTTTGTTAAATCAATATTTAGTGTTCGAGGTTGAATCAAGTCCTAATGCTAGATGATTTTCTTGTTTACATGTTCAAGGTGATTTGTTGAAGGTGGAGGTGGCTACTTGGAGGTGATTGTTCCATGGTCTGATGGTAGTGGGGTTGCTCAATCTACCATTGAAGGCCATGTCCTGGTTGCTGTCCTATATTAGATTATTAGGTAAGACTTAAGATGACAGCATATATGATCCTTTGTATGCTTACCTTAGCAACCGAAAGAAAGTCACAGCAGTGCATAAAGCAAACATTTTGAAGCTTGTTGGTCAGTCTATCCATGTAGATATATTCATTGGATCTTTGAGATAGACAAACAATGGAATGCTTGGACATGTCCTGAGTTGAATTCTGAATATTCAAAATAGTGTGATGACTGTAGTGGTCGAGAATATGCATTTCTGTTGGGCACCTTTGCTTGTTAGTAAGCGCATGATCGGTGATTAACATACTGAAATTTAAAGGAAACTATGCTCCTGACATGAGGTTATGAGACAAGGCTGACTGTTCTTTATCTTTTAGTGAGATGGATTGTTTTATTTAACTTAAAATGATGGATCACAACCATATGTTCCTTCAGTTAGATTCAACCTATGTGCCAAACCATTATCGATAATTGATACAAAGTCAAAACCTATTGATGAAACACATGACTTTATTACAGTGTACTTGTAGTTGCATGTGTTACGGTTTTGTATAAAGCGCTTCAATTGAGCATTCAACATTAAAGTATTCCATCCGGTGTCTTGTAAATAATGTTTTCTTTCTATTAACTTTAACTGGGAAATGTACCAGAAAGTTCCTTACCATGGTTGGACTTCACCTAATTTATAGTAATTTTCGGTACCATATTCTGGTGGATTGCAATCTCTAGGTAATGGAATATTGGTCATTTTCGTTGCTGCTATCCCGAATAGATTTTTGTTTAGCATGTTGTCTAGCTTGAGTAGATCAAGTGTTTAAACTTGGGTTTGGGAAAGCGTTGTAGAGCGCAGCGAGTAATGTTTTGTTATGCATGTTTGTTTGATGCCTAGTATCATTCTTGGTTACCAGGTGGTGGTGAACCCCGGTGCTAGAGCGTTTCGCCTTTTTTCATCTGTCTCACGGTGGAGGCAAGTGCAAGTACAATTGAATTGTCTTGATTGTTGTTTGTTCCTCTTGATTGATGTTTATGCATTGGGTAATTCCGGTATTACTTGTTTCCCTTCATAAATGATATACCATGATTCTTCGATAATATATTTACGTTCAATATGTTTATTCGTTCCTTCTTTCATGTTCACCCACGGGAGTGGATAGCGAAGTCCCATCATTCCAATATGGGCAATGTACCTGGTGCTTCATATTGTGGTTGATTGTTGAATGCTTGTCGTCCCTGCTATGATTATAATCTATGATCTATGGATAGCTTTCAATGATTCTTGTTCTTTCTACATATATTATCCATGCTTCATGTCCTTTTCACGTTCGTTATTCCATGTTTAATGAGATGATGATTTTCTTTATTCATAATTCATTTCATTCATTCATTGTTCATGTTTCATCCACGGGAGTGGAATGTAAAGACTCATCAATTCCAGTATGGGCACATCAGACCCACTATTCCAATGTGGGCAGATTTGGATCCCCGTATGAAACGTTCTTCATACGGGCCTTGGATCCCCGTATTTTGTTAAATGCGGGCATAAGTGAACACCGACGGGTGTGTCACTAGCTTTACCGGTATAAGCAGAAGTGGAGTTCATGCATTTCACTCATTCATGTGATTTCCGCTATTCTACGCATATTCTATAATGTGGCTGTTATGTTCTTATTCATCCATTCTACATTCGTATTCTATTATGTGATTGTTATGCTATAATTCAGTATTGTTCGTATTGTTCTGTTGCACTTTGCTGAGTCGTGGACTCACTCTTGCTGTGTTATGTTTTATAGGTACCTCTCGAGGCAGCGACATGCATGGAAAAGGGTAGACTTGATGCACGACACTAATACACAAACCACAACAAATAATTAGATCAATTATCTACATTTCATAATCTTCATAATTACTAAGGTTTCTCTTTGTGACCATCCTTCATGGTGGATGATTCGTTAATGCTTGTGGATGCCCTTTGGATTATGCTTTAGTTGTTTAGCATGCTTTGGATGACCTGTGATGATTAGTTTAAACTGGATGATTGGAATTTTTTATTGATGATTTATTAGACTGTTAGAACCTCCGGTATGGTCATGCATGCAAAGGAGGTTCTGCCGAAATTTTAGAGAAAAGTTTTAGTTTTATTTGGTTAGAATGTCAGTTTAGTAGCATTCTAGGCTCATGTTGGGCTGGGGTGTTACAGTTGGTATCAGAGCGGGTTTTAGGTCCGTGGTAATTGAATCATTAAATTGACATACTATGCACAGTAAGCTGGGAATAGGTCAAGCATTGCATTTACGTTTTCGTTATGTCGCTTTGAGCATTGCTGTTTTGAATTGGTTACAAATATTTATGATATGCCTATATGATTATCATACGTTATAATGGTAGATGACGAGAGATCGTGGTCATAGTTGTAACCTTGGGTTGCCAGGTTGCACCATCGTTTGGGGTATGAGATTAATGGAGTGTCTACCTCGAGTCAACTCGTTCCAGGTGTTGAGTATGAGTTTCTTTGGGGAAGATTATTGTCTTCTTTACATTCGGAATGATTGCTCCTATTCAGATACGGTGGATGAGTTTTCTTGGATTAGTGGTTCATTGTAGTTGAGGGAAATTCATCGGTCTTTATTGATTTCTTAAAGCAAATATTTGTTCTCCCGAATGACGAGTTGTTTTGCTGCTTATAAACGTAGTTGATTTAAAATATTGATCTTTATTTGGAAGTTTTATCCTTCTTGTTTGGAAACGCGACTCGTTTAGTCACTTGGTAAAATCAGAGAGTAAGGAAAATTTCAAGCCATGGAAAAATCAGAGAGTAAGGAAAATTTCAAGTCATGGTAAAATCCAAGTCACAGACAGTTCTTAATACAAACCGTCTATGATAAGTATCTCATCACAGACGGTTCTTAATACGAACCGTCTGTGATGAGATACTTATCACAGACGGTTCGTGATACCAACCGTCTGTAATATGTCATCACAGACGGTTTTTATATGAAACCGTCTGTGATTCGCAGCGTGGGAGTTCAAAAATTTTGAATGCGTGTGCGGGAGGCAAAATATTTTGGTGTTTTTATATATTATGGCCGACCTCCTCTGGGCGCTCAGTCTCGCACTCCTGCAGTCCCGGTCCTCCTCTGGGCTCGATCCTCCCTTGCTCCCGCAGCCTCCTCCGAGCTCCGATCGGTCGCCGCTCCGCGGTCCTCCCGCGCCTCTCGGCCCCGCTACTCCTCCGCGCTCGGTCCTCCCTTGCTCCTGCAGTCCCCAACCCCGACGTGGTCTTCCTCCCCAACGCCTAAGAGTCGACGCGACACCAACGCCGACCTCCTCTAGTCCTCCGTCTGCCGACGCCGACTCATCCGATCCTCCTCCGACGCCGACGTCTCGGTATATGAGGTTACTGTTGGTACTTTGTATATGAGCTTACATAGATTCAGATCTAGATTTGTATGTATGTGCTTGTGGTACTTGTGTTAGATTCATATCCAGATTTCTGTTAGATTCTCCTCCAGATTCTACTTATGTTGGTACTTGTATATGATCGAGTGTATGAGTGTATCCATGAATCCATGGCTTGAGAAATTTATTGGGAGACTTGGGACTTAGAATCCATGTATGTGTATCAATGAATCCATGTTTGGGAGGCTTGGGAAATGACACTGTATGTGTATGAGTGTATCCATGAAATGGCAGTATTTTTTTTGCAATAAAAAAAGCTATCACAGACAGTTCTGAACAAGAACCGTCTGTGATAATTACCAACACAGACGGTTCTAGTTATGAACCGTCTATGATATCCACATATCACAGACGGTTCTAATTATGAACCGTCTGTGATATCACATATCACAGATGGTTGGTAACTAGAACCGTTTGTGTTGTGACTTATCACAGATGGTTTTTTTAACCGTCTGTGATAACCGCCAGTTATCACAGACGTACAAAAACACAGACGGTTCCGAACCGTCTATGATGATATTTCCTGTAGTAGTGAAAGATGATCATCCCCACATATAAACTCTACAATATATACTTCTAAAGCAGAAATGGCTCCCTCTTCTGTTTCCTTGTCGTCGGCATTGATGGCCTTCCTGGCCATACTTTATGAGCACCTCTTTTGCCATACGTTGGCGGATGCCGTGGAAGGATATTGTATCAACAGTGTCCTCATTCCTTTGCCCGAGGATTTGTCGAAGCAGGTGACGGCCACCTTCTGCCATCTTGACATCCTCCTCTGACGTGTCTTCTAGGTGATCTCCCACTTCCAGGGAGTGTACTACGTCATCGACGTGGTCCTCCATAATGACATTGCATGTCTCTAGGAGGCTTGCTATCACTTGGATTGCTTAATCGAGGCGGTGAGTGACTGAATCGACCAAGCCGAGACCCCCCTCAAGCAAGGGAAGAGAGCCTATGGGTTCAATACTTCTTGATTTAACAGTACGAGGGTCTTCGGGAGACACTCAAATGAGCGTGTCAGCGGGTGGATGCATTTCGAGCTTCATTCATTGATAATCATGAACCGTCCGATGCCGTCGTCACCTACGAAGTTTTGAAGACAGAGATAGCAGTCTACCTCCGCCACTAGAAAAACTTTGTTTATTTAGGTTTCTATTTTTTTAATCTTTGTAAGAAGCGACTGGCTACACTGTTTGGCTATATGTAAATTCCAAAATAAAAAAATCTATTTTGGAGGTGAAGTTACTATATTATATGTTGAACTATATATCACAGATGATTAAGTGGAATAAATATCCGTCTGTGATATGTATATAGTTAGAGCAAATTTTCAGTAGTATTTAAATTACAAAATTGACATATAAACATGTAATTTTTTCATGTCACGTAAATGTGTACATGATAATATGCTCAAAATATAGAACTTGAGAACAACCATATGACAGACGGTTCCATAATAGAACCGTCCGTGATATGAGACACAAACCGTCTGTGTCTCATATCACAGACAATTCTATTATGTAACCGTCTATGATAAGCATCACTGGAGACCATATCATGGACGGTTGTATTATAGAATCGTCAGTGATAAGTATCACTCTTTATTAGTAGGAGCCCGCTAGGGTTTGTGCTCTAACTCGTCACTCTCCAACGCCCTTACTCTCGCCCATTCCCCTCCCCACTCGAGTGCCCACGACCTCAATGCCGCCGCCCGACCCCGTCAGCGACGCCACCCTTCTTCCTGTCGCTGCTGGTTGTGACACCACGGTTCACTGCACAAGACACTCATACGATAAGAGTGTCTTGTGCAGTGTCACTATTGTGCCATAACTACGGTGACGCTTACATTCCCCTCTTCCTCCTCCCCGGTGTGTGACCCGGCTACCTCTCCACCGACCTCTCATGGCTACCTCTCCACCAACCTCAGCCTCGGCTACCTCACCACCGACACCGGCGATGTCGAGGTAAGATAGATCTATCACCTATTGGTTTGTCTTTGTTGGTATTCATGTGAACCGAGCTACAATATGGGTTGATGGTCGGTTTGGACACCTTGGCCTTCTTTGTCTTACTATCTTGCCCTCTGTGACTGTTGGCTGGCTGGATGGATGGATCTGGAGGTGGGGAATGGGGTTGTCTTCGGGTGTGACTGCTGGTGCTGCTAGTGGTGGATAGAAATGTTTGTATGCTCTGTGTGATTTGTCTGTGCCTAACACTGGGAGGTATTGCAAAATTGGTATTTGTATGCTCTGTTGAACTGCTCAATGGTTAATAGTCTTATGCTGAAATTGAATCGATAATTAGTTTATATTTGAGCTCTAATGAATTGCTCTTTCTGTTATTTTAGTTTCATGCTTGAGCTTGTTTTGGTTTACTGATGTGAGTTGATTATTTACTGATGTGGGTTAATTTATTGATTAAGCATGGTAAATGAAATGGAGGTGGGTTAATGTATGGTGGAGGTGTTGCCGCTAGTATTGTGTCGCACATATACAAATTTTTGTACATGTAACTAATCTTATGGTATGTTCCTCTATGGTATTCTGTGTAACCGTGTTCATGCTGGTCAAGTTCTCCTCCCTTGCATCCCAGGTACGTCCAACCATTCTATTCATGATCTCTTCTCTATAAAGTCTCCAAGCAATGGCTGCTTGTGCCTTGAAAACCGGCTTCATATATATAATGTTCGTAGTCCCCAGCCACTTTCAGGGGGTTATGAGCAGGATGAGATAGCAGCCATGGGCAACCTCATCGAGCCTGCAAGTTCAAGAAGCATGGTTGCTAGGAGAGCGCGTGGACATCCAATTACTTGGATGTCATCGATAGGTAATTGGACTTGACATCAAGGAATGGTTGGTTGCTGATACATGAAGCCACTTCCCAGTCGG
The DNA here is from genome assembly GCA_036346255.1 of Ampelocalamus luodianensis. Lineage (NCBI taxonomy): Eukaryota > Viridiplantae > Streptophyta > Magnoliopsida > Poales > Poaceae > Ampelocalamus > Ampelocalamus luodianensis. Next base: position 29,901,267 of record CM070635.1, on the reverse strand, counting down.
AGTACCTATGCGTCCACACCATGTTCAAAAAGTGGCGTGGATGCGCAGGTACTCCGACTGAAAAGTGGCTTCATGTTTCACCAACCAACCATTCCTTGATGTCAAGTCCAATTACCTATTAACGACATCCAAGTAATTGTATATCCATGTACTCTCATGGCAACCATGTTTCTTAAACTTGCAGGCTCGATGAAATTCCTGTGGTTGCTGTCTCATCCTCCTCACGATTCCCCGAAAGTGGCTGGGGTACTACGGATAATATATATATGAAGTCGGTTTTAAAGGCACAAGAAGCCACTACTTGGAGACTTTATAGAGAATATATATATCACAGACGATTTCATCTACAAATTGTTTGTGATACATCAGCCATCACAGACGATTTTATTTACAAACCATTTGTGATACATCAGCCATCATAGACGGTTTTATTTACAAACCGTTTGTGATAGAAAACTATCACAGACGGTTCTGAGTTAATAACCGTATGTGATAGTATGCTTCACATACGGTTCAAAAACCATCTGTCATGATCTCATGTCATCACTGACCCATAAACTCAAACAGCTCATGAAACCGTCTGAGTTTATGCTGTCTGAGTTTATGGCTATCTCGAAGAAGTGATTTATGTCGAGCAACCAGAAGGATTTTTACTTGAAGGGGGGAGAAAACAAGGTGTTCAAGCTTAAGAAGGCATTGTATGGCCTTAAGCAGGCACCAAGAGTGTGGTACAGTCAAATCGACAAGTACTTCATGCAGAAAGAATTTGAGAAAAGCAAGAGTGAGCCTACCTTATATATCAAGAAAAGAGGTACAGATATATTTGTTATCTCGTTATATGTCGATGACTTGATATATACAGGTAATTGTGAAAAGATGATGTAAGAATTCAAAAAGGATATGATGGAGACGTATGAAATGAGTGATCTTAGCTTGCTACATTATTTTCTAGGTATAGAAATATGCCAAAATGATACTGGCATTTTCATATATCAGAAAAAGTATGCAGAAATTATTTTGAAGAAATTCAAAATGCATGTCTGCAAATCAGTTACAACTCCCTTGATGCCGAATGAGAAATAGAAGGAAGAAGATGGACCAAATAGAGCAGATTCGACAGTTTACAGAAGTTTAGTCGACAGCTTGTTATACTTGACTACGACACGACCAGATATTATGTTCGTCGCCAGTTTGTTTTCAAGGTACATGAGTAACCCAAGTCAATTAAATTTTTCCGCTGCAAAAAGAGTTTTGCGATATGTCAAAGGAACATCAGATTATGGCATTTGGTACAAGCCACTAGAAGATTCAAAACTAATCGGATACACAGATAGTGATTGGGCAGGATGTCTTGACGCTATGAAAAGTACGTTAGGATATGTTTTTTTGCTTGGTTTAGGTATATGGTCTTGGTCAACAAAGAAGTAGAATATAGTATCTTTGTCTTCAGCCGAAAGTAGAGTATGTGGCAGTAGCCCGAGTTGTTACGCAAGCAGTCTGGTTGAGGAGAATAATTCAAGAGATCGGCAAAAAATAACATGAACCAATTACAGTTTATTGTGATAGCAAATTAGCCATTGCAATAAGTGAGAATCCGGTCAGTCATGATAGAACCAAGCATATTGCAATTAAATATCACTACATTTGAGAAGTAGTTGAGCACCAAGAGGTTAAACTGGAATTTTGTCAAACAGATCAATAGATGCCAGACATGTTTACAAAGGCTTTGTCCAAAGAAAAATTTATCCGTAACAGAAAAAACTAATTGGTGTTTCTAGAAAATGAGTTACAGAGGAGTTTGTTGGCGCTAATTCATTTTATAGTTGATAACTATCTGTAGTTACCGACATTTGAAGAACATGGCAGGAAAGATGCCAACCAATTCTGCTACTGGATGTTTCTTGAGCTATTGTGATAAAGCAATGTCTTTGGAAGATTATTTACCATGAGTCAGAAATACATGCTTAGATGGACATCACTGGATCCTTCTTGAGTCAAAGTCGTTAAAGTTGAGTGTCAAACTTTGTATTAGCTGTTAAGTAACTTGGTAAATGACAAAGAAAGAATGCGTGTAATGTATTGTACCATGAGCTGCTTAGTACTTTAGTCAGTTGTTGCTAGGGTCGGTTTGTCCAGTCTATAAATAGACATGAATGCTACTTTGTAATGTAACGTGTAAAGTCTTATGTAGTTGTATGAACTACAAAGTTCAGTGAAAAATCTAAAGTACTGCCACTACTCCTTTCTTTGTTGTCTCCTTGCTTTCTTTGAGTGTTCCAATCTCCAACAGCTAGTACCATTACCTTTTTCTGTACAATCTACCCCTGAAACTCCTCTAGTTCACAGTTTATGTGGTTTGATTTTGCCAAGTCTGGATTTGTATCCAAACCCTCTGTGTTTTCTAACCTAGTCTTATGATTAATAGCTAGCTTCCACAACACAATTATCGATGAATATCACATCTATACATGCGTGTAAGTAAAAGGGTACTTAATATTATTGAAACTATTGTAAATAGGTCTTAAGGCCAAGTTCTTATGTTACAGGTCGATAGGACGACGAGTTCATAGAGTAAACAACAGTGGAAGATAAATAAATCAAAAGGGCCTCCATGATTTGCCACAGGCAATCGACTAGGGCTACGACCTAGTTATTGTCGTCAACTTCATTTCTGTAGCCAGACGCATATAAGTATCCATACACCGGGTCTTCAGCCTTGTAGTTTGAATCCATATATTTGAGCAACAATGAGTACAAAACTACTCAGCAAGCCCTCATAGCAAATGAAAGTATATAGATGTATGACTTGCCAAAAAGAGGTGTTTTATGGTTATTTCAGCACAAAACAAGTTTAGCTCCAATACTATAATTATTTTTCAAACCTATGACTTAATCTTTTTAACTGAAAACCAAGATTTCATTTGTATAAGCAAGTTTTATCATGTAATAAGGTTCCATCCACCTATTACTATTCATGAGGTTTTGTCCACCTACAATTATTTATTAGGTTCCATCCACCTACAATTACTTATTGGGTTCCATCCAGCTCACTCTAGGTATAATGTTCCATCCACCTGACTCTAGGTATAAGGTTCCATCCACACTATGCTAGATAACATCCACCTTACCCTGGCCATAAGGTTCCATCCACCTTATGCTAGACATTCTAGCACCATCTTTACGTAACAGGTTCCCAACCCACATTTAAAAAAAAACTCTACAAGTGTGGTTTTCTGGACCACACCCATGACCTGGGGGGCACATCTATTCGAATAGATTATACACTGCATCTATTCGAATAGATTATACACTCTGCAGAGGTTGTATAACTTTTTCCACAAGATATGATCAACTCATAATGTCGGCCATAACACACTACCTTAGGCGTGCGGCGGAGACGATCATAATGAGGCATTTACAATAACTCGCTATAATACTACATCATCCAATGGGTCAATCTTTGAGCGTTTAAACACATTAACTCTGAAGAAACCACTATTGGGGGAGTAGACGTCTCTTGACTTGGTATCACCACAACCGTCAATGGGTCTGTCGGACCCAGGCTTTGAATACCCAAAGCCATCGTGTGTACCGTATTAGTCCCATGATGAGTGACTAGTACACACATCCATAATATTGGCATACACATCCATATATGATATACATACAATATGAAACAAATATGGTTCTTAACTTAAACGATTACATGGCAAATATATATTACATGGCCAGCCGGCCAAATTAAAAGACAAGCATTAGAAGATGCAAGATAAACAACAGAAGCATAATAAGTAAAACCCAAAAGTTCAGCGGTGTGCCCATGCATACCCTCAGGCAACTGACAAAGGCCAAACCATAGCAAGACTCATCACTAAACCCTCCGGTACCAAGTGCAAAGAACGTGTCATCCAGCACGGGCTCATCCTCATACTCTGATCAACAATTTAAGCAAGATTGAGTATATTTTGAACTCAGCAAGACTTGTAGTGTATCACAACATAATTATACATGCAAGGCTAACAAAGGATGATGCTCTACTCTACAAGTTATTTTCAACATTAAGCAAGTTTTATTTACAATAACAATATGTGATAGTTTGCAACGGAATTTGTAAAGAGTAGTTGACATATATCGAAAAATCATGTATGTAACTCAATAATAGCAAAATCGCAACCCTCCTTGGCTACGATCAGTATTTTATTCTCAGCCATAGACATGGCACTCACACAAACCAATCATCCCATCATTTTTCCAACAAACCATTTTTGAAAAAAAAAACAAGACTATACCCGGCAATATGACAATTAGCATGCTCATCACCGCGGGCACAACTATTTAAATAGATTTACACTCTACAGAGGAGTACAACTTTACCCACACCATACGAGCTCTGTAGTTTGTTTGGCATCGGTTGACACCACTGCTTACTATCCGTTGGTAAGTAGTCTAGAGTTTGTAACAAAGCCTTTACATCACCTAGATCTAACCTTGCACTAGCCCGACGAATGACAATCCCCCACTTTGATCCTGGGTACCTCCTGTGAAAGTGAGGCATTCACCATTGTATCAGAAGGTTTTGATCCCAGTGCCTTGGTGAAGGGATCCCCTTCGAGCAAGCCTACCTAGTCATGCTCGAATTACTACGACCTACCAACATGCAAGGCTAGACCAAGATAACTTAATTAGCTAAGACCATCCCAGTTTAGCCGTGTGGTTGTATGCTTACACTTTGGTTGGATATACCGGTGTTCGATCCTTAATCGACCCGGGCGAGGATCTTTCCCTATCTACTTATGAGATACACCTCTCACACTTCTTGGTTCATATTATAACTCGCCCGCGTCACAAACTAAGTTTTTCATTTTCATTTTTATGCAAAATAACAGAGGTAAACCCCTATGGTCCAACATTTCAAAATCTTCCAAATCGATATTCATATTTTCATCAATTATTCAATTTTAACAAAACTAGAGCCCGACTAAGCATCTATTTGACATTCCTAATCGAAATACCCAATTTGACATCATTTATCACCCAAACCATATCCTAAGGGCTACAACAGTAAGTATATCAACATTTCAAGGAGGTTCATGCATACAATAGGAATTTAACTACCGTTATCCCCAAATAAAGAAACTTTAAGTAAATATACACACATGCATAATAGAATTAGCAAAAAGAAGTACCATAATTGAAATAATGGGAGCAACATGATCAAAGGAGGTGCTTGCCTTGCTCTGGTATCACTGAATATGAGGATGGAGGTGTAATACTCCGTTCAATCCTAAGAATTATAATTGAATCTCAAACCATTTTATTGGGATTTAAAATGAAATTTCAGAATTTCTGTAAAAGGGTGATTAAATCTTGGGCCAAAGGCCCATTAGGGGCAGCCTATAACCCTAGATGTACTATAGCACCCCCGTGCTACAGTGCTGCCGCCATGCTACAGTAACTCCGACGCTACGGTTCACGCCCCCTCCATTGCTGCTGTCCAAGAAGAAGGGGGAGGGAGAAGAAGCCTTCCGGTGCCACCAACCAAGGATAAAAGAGGAGGAAGAGAGGAGAAGAAGAGGAGAGGAGCTCTTCGCGGGGGAATTCAGCGATCTCCGGTGATTTTACAAGGGTAACGAATGATGTTCTTCGCTGTTTGATAAGTAGAAGATGTGAATTCGATTAGGATTGTTAGATCGATTTGCTGCTGTTAGAATTTCAGATCTGTCCAGATTGTTGCGTGGACGATTTCGGGTTCTTAGAGGTCGAATTTGAGATGTCCATCTCCTAGAGGTTTTTAGGTATTGTTCTTAGCTTTTGGTGGCCGCCAAGAACACTGAATTCCGACGTATGGATCAAAAGTTATGATAATTTCCGTATCTGCTGTCCAGAATCCTGACGAGAATGAACTGTCAAGTTGTCTTTTAAAATATGAGTGTGTTAATGGAAAATTCAGGTCTTTCACCCAACTAAGTTATTGTGGGCCTTGGTCTTAGCTTTTGATATTGATAAAGAACTCAAAGTTTGGTTTAGCCAATTAGAAGTTATGGCATTTACCGTGCTGCTGTCCAGAATTGCTGGTAGTTCTGACAGAAAGTGTTTGTTGGTCTTGTGGAGATTGATACGTATAGAATTCGAGATTTTCACCAACTAGGTTGTTGTAGATAATTTCATTACCTTTCAATCAAACCTGAGAACACCCCTTTTTGAGTTGTAGAGCAAAAGTTATGCTATTTTTACTGCTGCTGTCCGATAAGGCTTTCTGCTAGAATGTGGTTTAATTCAAGCAACGGGTACAATTTAAGTGATGGGGTTGGGGTATGAGTTAGGGGTGATGCGAGTAGTGTCTTGATGACTTGGTTCTTATTGAGTAACTTTGGTGTAGGGGGTGAGGCACCAAGGTTAGCAGCTTCTTCGTTGCCTCCCAACGCATCGCAACGCTAAAGGCAAGTACAATGACCTTTGTGTGATTTGTAAACATTGGATGCTCGTTGTTTAGTATTGTGTTTTGTGGATGTGTGAGAAGCTTCAATGTTCATGTTCCGTCCACGGGAGTGGAGGTTATAGTAGACAAGAGGTTTCGATGATTATGTTCTTGGTGTATGCTCTTTCATATGTGTGGAGATGATATTAACCATTATTCATAAATTTATTCATGCATTCATGCTCATGTTCCGTCCACGGGAGTGGAGCTCCACGGGAGTGGAGTCTAAAGTCCCATCAATTCCAGTATGGGCAAGTGTCTAAAGTCCCATCAATTCCAGTATGGGCAAGTGAACTCCCACCATTCCAATGTGGGCAGTTTTGGACACCCGTATGAAACGTTCTTCATACGGTATTTTGGATCCCCGTATTTCAATAAATACGGGCTTAAGTGAACACCGACGGGTGTGTCACTAGCTATACTGGTATAAGCAGGAGTGCAGTCCAACCAATTCATGGCATCCATGCATTACAGTTCTTTCTTTCAGATATTTCTATAGTGTCATGTTTCTTCGTGATGTATGTTCCTGTATTCGTTGTACTTGCTGAGTCCCGGACTCACTCTTGTTTTGTTGTTTTGTTTTAGGTGGCCGTTGACGATGACTCTTTTGGGAGGGAGTAGACTTGCACGAAATACACTACACCATATTCCAGTTTTAATAATAGAACTTGGTTATTTTCCTTCATTTGATTAGTGATAAATTGTAATATTTGAGGCAGCATGAGGATGATGCCTTCCGTTTGGTTTTGGATGTTTATTTTCCGCTGTGGTACTTGACTTACATAGGTTCAGACTATATTTGTGCTTTAATGATGTTAGTGTGGACCTCCTTACCTATGTCATAACATGGAATTCTGTCTCAATTCTTTTGATTATGGTTGTATGTTAGATCCTTTAGGTAACATTTTGGCTTCCAGATAGCCAGGGTGTTACAGTTGGTATCAGAGCGGGCTTTAGGTCTGTGGTAATTAAGTTATTAAAATGACACACTGTGCACAGTAGGTGAGGTTTGGATAATCCATTGTATCCGCATTTCTAGTGGTTTGTTTCATTATATTGAACTGTTCATGAATTGCTTCTATACCATCATTCTTGTTGTTAATCTATGATCTGCTATGATATTCTATATCTATGAATTTATACTATGATTGTCATGAGATGATCCTGTATTTCCATAATTGATTATTTTGGTGATGTGTCTTTGATAGCGGGTGTTAAGAAGTTGAGGTCGTGGTTGTTGCCCTGGGATTCACCAGTTACACCACCGTTCTTGGTATGTGGATAGGGGAGTAGATACCCCGAGTACCAAAGTTACATGAACTTTTCTTGAGTTATTGCTTACATTTCAACTGATGAGTTTTCATTAGTCATTCTTGACTCCATAATACGAATACATGTTCCCCTAACTGCTGGTCTATTGTTGTTTTTGTGTGAACATCGGTTATTAGCAAGATTGAACTTTTCATGGGAGTTATGCACTTCTTGTTGGAAAATATGACTCCTTTATTCGATTGGTAATTCAAATACCGCAAGTTTTCTCGCAAGTGCTTTAACATGTGAAAGCTTTGGCTTTATGTATTTCTTTGGATTACTTGAGCGTTGAGGTTTAATATCTCTTTTTGTTGAATGAAGGTGTTAGAATCCTTTTGTGATGTCTTATCATGCTTAAAATGAGAAGTTATAACTAAACGAATAAATTGCTATGATGTGAGTTACCAAGTTGGGTTGTTAGCATGGTGCAAATCAATTATTCTTAACTACCATCCATGAAAGTGAAACTGATTAATTTGAAAGGTCCTTATATTTGATACATGGTGTATGTTAAATAAAGACTGTCCATATCTGTTCAGAACCTAAGGATCCTGATATGCTGAAATTGTTGAAACCTATATAAAGGACCAGATGGGTGCTGATGTATCGATTCGTGAAACCTTGTTTATAGAAAACTATGTTAGTGAATCTTTAATCATCTTTTGAACTGATTTCTGAACAGAGGTGAAATGTTGAATCTATGTTTATAAATGGTTATGTGATTGCAAATGGAATTAGTACCGTATGTACACACATGATTAGTACAATCATCAATTGTTAATGAGCACTGAAGATGGTGTTGAGCAACACCAACAGTTGAGTAGATGAATTTCGTAAGTAGTCTTTGATAGCGTGTTTGTGATATTGTTATTGCTTAGCACAACCTTGTTATAATAAATTTATTTCAACCTTGTGGTTTGTGTTTTCTTTGGGAAGTTTTAGGATGGAGTAATAAAGTTTGATGATTCTTGGTATTAGTGTATGTTGTCGATGTTATTAAATCGTCAGAATGTGAGATTGAGGTTAATTCTCATAGTAATTTGATCACCTATGGTGATATTTTCTAAATGATCAAATTTCAAGTTTTGTGTTCATGATCTTTTGGGGGTTCAAGCTTTATGTGGTAAACAAAGTCTGTCGAGTAAAGCGATATGTTGCAAAGTTATAATGGATCTTGAATGATGCAAGTGCTTTGGCCTTGAATGCTTGTTTGTTCTTATCTCATAGGTTAGATATTCTCTTCTTGTGAGGCCTATGCTTTGAACTGTGGACTCCACTTATGTTCTATGAGTTCATTGCTTAATTGGTTTTCCTCTTGGTCATGTGTTCATTACGAGTGACAAATGATTTTCTAGTTAGTGAAAATCGTTTCCATTTGCCTCTTCTTTTGAGAAAGAATCAACTCATTATTTTCACGTGGGTCTTTCGAAATGTTTTCTATTTGTTGTTGTGAAATTGATATTAATACTTGTAGTAATTTGATCACCTTTGGTGTTATCGTTCAGATGAGCATAATTCAAGTTTTGCTTTCGTGATATTTTGGAGCTCATGAATCATCTGGTAGCTGAAATTATTTTAAATAAATTGAGGTATAGGATTGTCCTGTTACTTCTTAAGAGATTCTTGTGATTTAATCTTAAAGGCTCTTTGGTCTGAGTTGGCAACGTGAGGTTACAATTAAAGAAAATTATATTGGTTCCTTTAAGAGGAGAATAATCTGCATATTTTTTGTGAAATTCCGTAAATAAAAATGTTTCAAGTTGGGTGGCTGAGATCATTTGGGTCCAATGTTTCTTGTGTAGTTGAACTGTTCCGAGCAAATATGACGTGTTGAAGAATTGTATTTGGATCTTAATTAGTTCTTGTGGTTTGGACTAAAGACCTTATCTTGATTCGTTGTGGCAAAGTGTTGCTAGTCAAAGGATTGATTTCAGTGTTAAAGGAAAGAGTGCAGTAGGAGTATTTGAGTCCAGTTTTGTAACTTGTGGTTATTTGAATCGTTCCTAAACATTATGCTCTTCCCGCTCAAGAGATGTCGAGTTTCGATCGCAATTTTTTTTTCTTATTGGCTGTTTTTGCTATTCTCTTTTGAGGGATGTGTGCCCTCAACTGCGAACTCAACTTTCGTTTTTCAAGATCACCATTCTCAGATTAATTCTTTTGGTTTTGTGCTCGCTGTGAGGAGCAACGTTTTCCTGTGTGAGAAAACTTGTCCTTATTCGTCTCTTTCTTTTGAGAAAGGATCAACAGTTTGGTGTTGCAAAGTTTGACAAAGTGTAATTTTGGCAACTATTGGTGGTGGATAAGAAGTTGTAATGGTGAGATTTTGCTACCAAGCTATTGGAAGAGTAGTAGAAGTTGAATTGGTTTTGATCTGTACCTCTTAGAGGAAATTTGATTCACATGGAATGTTTGGCTCAAGTAAATCAATTGTGTTACGACTGAGTAGAACCTATGGTATAGTAAAATTCCAAAACTTCAGTTCATGTTGAAAGGTTGGGGATTATCGAAGGTATGGAAACCTTGATTAATTTTATAGAGTAATGCAATTGGAAAGTATTGCGAGTTTGTGTGGGTGATTTCTGATGATGTCAATGATTGAGTATGTTAGAATTGTGGGCATGTTCGAGATTTAATCTGACGATTTCTCTATCTGTTATAAAAAAAGTTTGTTGTAGATGTCTTGGATATTAAATTTGGGCTTTGTATTTTTATGCTAGACCTTTGGTTGTCCAATGATAGTGTGTAGAGAAAATTGATTAATGGTGTTTCTAGAGCAGTGGAATGATCTTTGATAGAACTCTTCTGATGTAGTACGTGAGTGTGTGTACTGAGGATTCTGAGGTGTTATTCTTGAGAATTGGAGGAGATAGGATTGTGTGGGTTTTTTAGGTGCTTTGGTGCCTTCTATCAAATTAATTTTGTCAATTGAAAGAGTTGTCTAGAGTGTTCAGTGGAATCAATAGAGTCTCTCCACAAAGGTGTGGAAGATGTATTTCGGTTTAAGCATAATTTGAGGATGTTAAAATAAGAGGTTTGAGCCCGTGTGGTATGCGATGAATTCGAATTCCAAGGTTTGAGAGAGGCTTTATTCCTAAAAGAGAAGCTGAGAAAAATGATGACTTCTTGGATAGTAAAGTGTTTTCTTTATTCTCGCTTGAGCTTTGTGTTGTTGACTGATCTCTTCCGCAATTTGGAGTTGGCGCTGTGTTGACATGTTTGATTCTTTCTAATTCAGATAAACCAAAAGAAGTATCTGGTTTGGGAATTCGAGTGATTTCTCCTTTGGCTTTCGTGGTATCCATTTGCAAATTGCCTGATTGGAAAGTGGAATGGCTTTCAGGATGAATCTTCGATTTTGGATTTGACCCTTTTTGTGGGAATTGGCATTGCGTGTTTGCGATGAGAATCTTTTACTTTCAGTTGACTCTGTTTATAATAGAGTTTGTTCAAAGCAAGTTCCGTTGTGTGTCCTTGTTACGATGAAGAGTTCAATTGAGAGGTGGAACAAGAGTTTTTTGTGCTATGCGCATGTTGTGTGGTTTGGTACCGAGAGGAGAGGTTAACTCAAGGTACATTGGGTTGTTTTCGCTAGTTGTGGGGATTCAGAAGTTGACGTACCGCTAGGACAATCTCGGATTCATACGCGGGGTATGCAACATCTGGTATGTCCAGTGCTCAGTGAGTACTGAGAGGTCCAAAGCTTTAGTTTTCGATAGAGCCGTTGGCCAACGAGTATGATCTTACATTTGTGTCCTATATGTTGAGATAATCTGTAATGGTCTAAGCGTGATAAGACTTGGGACTTGGGAACTCGCATGTACGAGCTTTAACCAGAGTTTTTAACGTCGGGTAAGTGTCCATGGTTATTAAGTTTAGTTGGTATTCTTTTGAGTAGAATTCAGGGTCGAATTCTGTTTAAGGGGGGTAGAATGTAATACTCCGTTCAATCCTAAGAATTATAATTGAATCTCAAACCATTTTATTGAGATTTAAAATGAAATTTCAGAATTTCTGTAAAAGGGTGATTAAATCTTGGGCCAAAGGCCCATTAGGGGCAGCCTATAACCCTAGATGTACAGTGCCGCCGCCATGCTACAGAATTTCAGATCTGTCCAGATTGTTGCGTGGACGATTTCGGGTTCTTAGAGGTCGAATTTGAGATGTCCATCTCCTAGAGTTTTTTAGGTATTGTTCTTAGCTTTTGGTGGCCGCCAAGAACACTGAATTCCGACGTACGGATCAAAAGTTATGATAATTTCCGTATCTGCTGTCCAGAATCCTGACGAGAATGAACTGTCAAGTTGTCTTTTAAAATATGAGTGTGTTAATGGAAAATTCAGGTCTTTCACCCAACTAAGTTATTGTGGTCCTTGGTCTTAGCTTTTGATATTGATAAAGAACGCAAAGTTTGGTTTAGCCAATTAGAAGTTATGGCATTTACCGTGCTGCTGTCCAGAATTGCTGGTAGTTCTGACAGAAAGTGTTTGTTGGTCTTGTGGAGATTGATACGTATAGAATTCGAGATTTTCACCAACTAGGTTGTTGTAGATAATTTCATTACCTTTCAATCAAACCTGAGAACACCCCTTTTTGAGTTGTAGAGCAAAAGTTATGCTATTTTTACTGCTGCTGTCCGATAAGGCTTTCTGCTAGAATGTGGTTTAATTCAAGCAACGGGTACAATTTAAGTGATGGGGTTGGGGTATGAGTTAGGGGTGATGCGAGTAGTGTCTTGATGACTTGGTTCTTATTGAGTAACTTTGGTGTAGGGGGTGAGGCACCAAGGTTAGCAGCTTCTTCGTTGCCTCCCAACGCATCGCAACGCTAAAGGCAAGTACAATGACCTTTGTGTGATTTGTAAACATTGGATGCTCGTTGTTTAGTATTGTGTTTTGTGGATGTGAGAAGCTTCAATGTTCATGTTCCGTCCACGGGAGTGGAGGTTATAGTAGACAAGAGGTTTCATGATTATGTTCTTGGTGTATGCTCTTTCATATGTGTGGAGATGATATTAACCATTATTCATAAATTTATTCATGCATTCATGCTCATGTTCCGTCCACGGGAGTGGAGCTCCACGGGAGTGGAGTCTAAAGTCCCATCAATTCCAGTATGGGCAAGTGTCTAAAGTCCCATCAATTCCAAAGATGGGCAAGTGAACTCCCACCATTCCAATGTGGGCGCTTTTGACACCGTATGAAACGTTCTTCATACGGTATTTTGGATCCCCGTATTTCGATAACACGGCTTAAGAACACCGACGGTGTGTCACTAGCTATACCAGTATAAGCAGGAGTGCAGTCCAACCAGTTCATGGCATCCATGCATTACAGTTCTTTCTTTCAGATATTTCTATAGTGTCATGTTTCTTCGTGATGTATGTTCCTGTATTCGTTGTACTTGCTGAGTCCCGGACTCACTCTTGTTTTGTTGTTTTGTTTTAGGTGGCCGTTGACGATGACTCTTTTGGGAGGGAGTAGACTTGCACGAAATACACTACACCATATTCCAGTTTTAATAATAGAACTTGATTATTTTCCTTCATTTGATTAGTGATAAATTGTAATATTTGAGGCAGCATGAGGATGATGCCTTCCGTTTGGTTTTGGATGTTTATTTTCCGCTGTGGTACTTGACTTACATAGGTTCAGACTATATTTGTGCTTTAATGATGTTAGGGTGGACCTCCTTACCTATGTCATAACATGGAATTCTGTCTCAATTCTTTTGATTATGGTTGTATGTTAGATCCTTTAGGTAACATTTTGTCTTCCAGATAGCCAGGGTGTTACAGTAGGGTCACCGAATAGTTCGTTTGCGGTATCGACGTCTATTCAAAAGAGCCGATAACAAGTCACAAATACAAAAATGATTTCAACATCAATAAAATCTAAATATTTTTGCATATTCAGATAGATCATGATTTTATATAAATTTATAAAAAAGAATAATTCAATTTGGAGTTCATATGGAAAAGTTATTAACATTTTAAATTTGCTCAGTTTGAAAATCCTGAAAATTACTAAAGAGATGACGTCGAAAGCGTATTTTCTGAGGTTATGCTTTCTAACAGGGAAAGCGTATTTTCCTCTAAGTTTTTTTGAGGTTTACGCTTTCCAATGGAGAAAGCTTATTTTCCTTCGAACCAAAGGCGATTTTTCTCATTTTCCCACTTTTTCCTAATTTCATTAACTTGCATGTGGGCCCTACTTGTCAGTGACTCATATTTTTATTTCTTGATTTATTTATAAGAAAAAAGGTGGTCTCACATGTCAATGACTCATTTTCTAGACGCATTTAAAATTATATTTTTGATTATCTTTTCGGTTGGTCCCACACGTTAGTGACTTAGTGTATTTAATCATTATCATTTAACGCCAATTAGCTCCTAATCACGTGGGGCCTACTGCCAGTGATAGAGAGAGGAGAGAGCAGAGCTGTGTGCATGGCCAAGAACCATGGTGAGCTCGCCGGCAGCGAGGCAGGTGTGGAAAGGCTCGGGGGATGGACAAAATAGGTTCCCCTCTCGACGGCAATCCCACCAAGTGGTTGTCGGACCCCGGGTGTTGAATACCTGAAATCATCGTGTGTGTACCGTACTAGTCCCATGATTAGTGGCTAGTACACACATCCACAATATTGGCATACATAATTACATACAACATGAAACAAATATTGTAATATCTCGAAAAAAAAGTACTTGAAAGAAAAAGTCGAGAGCGATGAAAGTAACCATGAAAGAACTGTTAGGGAAAAGATTAAATAGGGATTTAACCAGGGGAAAAATGGAATTTTTGGGCAACCTGGGCTAAGGCCTTCGGCCCGCCGGTTTTTGGCCCATTAGTGGAATAGGGGGCAGCCAAACCCTAAGCCACCCCTCCCTTGCGCCTCCTCCTCCTCCCCATTTGGGCAGCCGCCACCCCTCCTTCCCCCACTCCCTTGCACTGCCTCTCCACCCCCTTGCGCCCCCCTAGCCCCCATGGCTGCTGGTCAAGAGAAGGAAGAAGGAACCCCCTTGGGTGGCCGGCCAAGAAGAGAAGAGAAGAGGGAAGGGAAGAGAAGAGAAAAGAAGAGAAGAAGAGGAGGGAGAGGAAGGGTTTGCAACCGGGAGAACGTGGTGATCGTCGGTCCGCTGCGTGCACTCTCTGTTGCGGCAAGGGTAACCCGTTGTCCCTTCCGTTGGGTCGTTTTCTAGTTGTTTTATTTTCGGATGTCAGTTCGTCGGTGTTCTGCAGCGGTAAAGGTTGACGTTTTTTGTTAGGTTAAAGGAAGAATTGGGTCTGGGTGTCTCCTAGAAAGTTGTAGATATCATAGTTATCTTTCATTGCCGACAAGAATCAAGTCATTCGAACTTCGGTAGCCAAAGTTATGAATTTCTTAGTATTTCTGTGTTTCTGGAGAGAAGCAGAATTACTAGTGTTGGTTAACCTGATAGAAGCACATATTTAGAGGGGTTTCCAGAGGGTCTCACCATAACGAAAAACGAGGATAATCCTCTTAGCTTTCAGGAAAACTAAAGATCACTAAATTCGGACGAACGTAGAGAAAGTTATGATAGTTTCTTTGTCGCTGTTCAGAAACCCGACGTGAAATGTTTGCTCTGATTAAATGGATTGGTAGGACTAGTAGATGGCCGAATCAGAGGGTCTCCCCAACTAAGTTTATTTAGAAATTTTAATTACCTTTCCAGAATGTCCAAGATCATCTTATTTGGACACCCGAGCAGAAAGTTACGTATTTTAGAAGCTAGCTGTCTGCAGTGACTGATCGTTAGAAATTATGAGAATTAGAAAATGCTAAGATGTTAGCGAGTTCAATTGCGATGTTACTTATGATTTTGGTCCAGAATGTTGGTCTTAGAATGGGGTTTTCTTCATGTCCAGGTGGAAGCGTGATTCCAAGAGTAGCACCCTCTTCGCGTCCACCGTTCTCGCACGGTTGAGGCAAGTATTCGGGTTTATGCGTAGTATTGGTTGCATGTCATGATTGAGTGGTGTATTGTTCATCATTGCCACGTGAATGTGTTGTGGAGATGATTCTAGTTGTCTTGATGCTTGCAAGTTATGTTTAAGGTTCCTTCCTGATGCTATTGTTTACATACTCTGATTACATAGTGAATTATGTTATTGAAAATATGATGTTGTAGTACTTATGCATGTTGAAGCACATTGAGACTTGGTCACGTGGTGATCAAGAGTACATTATTGAGGTCCCTGTCATATGTAATGACAGGCTTGAGGTCCCCACATTCATGGAATGTGGGCAATGGATACAGAGGTCCCCGTCATTGTGATGACGGGCAAAGGTCCCTATACATGTGATGTATAGGCTCTTGGTCCCTGTGCGGAGGAGCACGAGCATGGGTATTCATTGACGGATGAATACCCGCATTACACCGGTAAAATGCGAAAGATATAAAGATCAAAGAGTGCATAGCATTATCATCATTTTAATATTTGAAATGCTATAACGGTGTTGAATAAAGTTGTTTTTAGATGTTATGTCTATATGAATGTTGCAACCTTGTTGATACTTGTTTGAGTCGTATGGCTCACCCTTGCTTTGTCTTGTTATAGGTACTTTTGCAAGAACGTCATGCATGGGAGGAGTAGACATTGGAAAGCACGCACTACCTCACAACATTTATGCAATTGCTATTTAGTTTCACTCAAGAATAAATAACTGTGTGGAAACCATCTATGGATGTTTTATGATGTTGGTTGTCGGATTATTCATGGTTATGAGAATGATGTTAATTGCTTACAATCGTACGATTATTTTATATGCATTAAATATTTGGATTATAGAAGTAATAATAAATGCCATGGTTATCTGTTAGTACCTCGATTTCGTTGTTTATACAAAGGAAGTTCAGTCGAAAAATTTATAGATTGTTCTAGTTAGTTTAGTTCTTGTAGCATTCTAGGCTCATTTGGAGTCAGGTGTTCTGATTGGTATCGAGCGGTCAGTGTAGGTCCGTGGTTTTGTAATTATCAAACTTGACACACTAAGCACATGAGGTGGGATTGGGTTTTGCATTGCATTTACGCTTAGTATGTTGTATTGAAGGTTCTGTTATGAGTTGAACGATATATCTATAAAATAATATTATAGATATTATGTGTGGGATAACCCACATTTGAGAAGTTGAGATCGTGGTTGTGACTCGAGCTTTGCCATGTTACACCACTGTTTGTGGTATGGGAATAGGGAAGTAGTTACCATAAGTATCATAGTTAGAAGTGTTGAGGATAAGTTTCTCCGAAAAAACTGTTCTCTTCCCAGTTCGAGTTTGGCCAATTCTTGTCGATTGCGGTGAGGGGTTTTAATGGGTCTTTATTTGTTTTCTAGAGCAGTTATTGCCTTTCCGTCTGTTGAGTGGCTCCTGCTATTCGTGTTCGTTGTTAATTGGCGAACTTGTTATTTTCATGGTTGTTCCATCTTTCCTATTGGAGATTTTGACCCATTTATTCGTTTGATGATTTGGATAATGAATGTTTCCTTTTGCAAATCTTCTAGTATGTGGAAGTTTTGACTCAATGTATCTCTTCTAGGTATTTTGAGCGTTGAAGTTGAATTCTTCTCTTTTACAAAAGAAAATGTTAAACCCTTAGCGATGACTTTTTGTGGTTAAATGTGAGGTTGTAGCCAAAAGAAATTAATGATTTTGATTTGGGTTGTCAAGTTGGGCCTGTTCAATGGTGTTTAAACGATTTTAACTAAAATCCTTAGAAGGAAGTTGATTGAGTTTTCATTGCAAATTCTTTAACTTGTGAAACCTTTGGCTTATGTGTTTCTCTGGATTATTTCGAGTGTGGAAGTGTTATGCCTCTTTTCCTAAAGAAAAAAATCTTAAACTCGTTTGCGATGTGTGCGGTTGAGTTTAGTTGGAATGTGGTAATCATCTAGATTAATTGATAAGGTATGAATTACCAAGATGAGACTTTGCTTGGAACATGATTGGTTTTAAACCCAGAACTTTGTAATTGAGGTCGATTAAGTGAATGATGTCTTTTAGTAGTTCTTGATGACTTGTTCTAATCTTTAAGATTGTGGAATTTGGTAGATTTGTTGGGTAATACGAGTAATGTGTCTCAATGGATTAGTCTACCCATTCGAATGGTTATGTTAAGGATGTGTTTGAGCGATGCATAGAGGATATCAATCTGAAAATTTCATAAACTAGTTACTCGATGATCCTACATAAATTGCTAGATTGAAACATGTATATGATTAGATGAATGTTGAGGTAGTTTCTCATGAAACCTTGTTTCACAGGAGATGATATTATTGAATGTTTAAGTTTATTTTGCCCTAAAACTCTGAGCATAAACTGGAAGGTTGACTCGGTGTTTACGGATGGTTAGGTGAATACAAATAGACGTAGAATCCTGTTTGCATGCGTGATAAAGATAAATGTCAATGATAGTTGAAGTGTGTTAAGCAACACTAATGGTTGCATAGATGAATGAATAAGTGATA
This sequence comes from Ampelocalamus luodianensis, assembly GCA_036346255.1. Taxonomy (NCBI): domain Eukaryota; kingdom Viridiplantae; phylum Streptophyta; class Magnoliopsida; order Poales; family Poaceae; genus Ampelocalamus; species Ampelocalamus luodianensis. The sequence goes on along the minus strand of CM070635.1, from coordinate 29,882,993 downwards.
TCTGGCGTGCGCCAGGCGAAGATGATTTTTAATAGGTATGATTTTGTACATGAGGTTTGTTTCAACCTTGTGACTGGTGTTTCTTTGGGAGATTTAGAATGGGATGAGAGGCGATGATGATTATCGCTAGGAGTGTATTATTTCATTGATAGTGTGATTGTCAATAAGGGATTATGATGATAATAGTGAATGTTTTGTATAAAGGGATTGGACCGCTTGCCTGACACGGATTAAGTGAAAAGGTTTCTAGTTTTGGGTATGTGATCTTTCAGACCTCATGTTGATATGGTAACTGAATTTGTTTTGAGCAATATGATATGTTGAGAGGTTTTATTAGCCCCCTAGTGATCTATATGATGTGGCCTTTAAATCTCTCTGGTTGGAATTAGCATGGTGATCTTGTAACCAACGAAAGACGTTTCCTTATTAAAAGTAAGAGTGAAGTAGAAGTATTTGAGGTTGAAGTCAAGTTTTGTAATTTCTGCTTTTCGATCTTTGCCTAAATTTTGGTTTTGACCAACAAAGTTTCCCGAATCCCAAAAGCAATGTTTTATTCTCTCTTTCGAGGTTGGCTATTCTCTGTTTGTGGGGCGTATGTCATCGTCCATGATCTCATCTTTGTTTTTTTGAGATCATTGCTATTTGATTATTTCTCTTGATCTTGTAACTATTGTAAGTGGTAACGCTTGCTATTGTGTTGAAATTTCTGCTATTTGCCTCTTACGCTAATAAAATGTTAATCGAATTGCATTGCAAAGTTTTTTTTCGGTTGTGTTTTGGCAACTAAGTTAGTGGTGGCCTAGTAAATGGCTTTGTGAGCCTTAGGTGTCAAGTTGTTTGTGAGTCTTGAGTAATAAATTGATTTATTAGAATAGTCATTGGAGAGGATTTGATTTTAATAGAATGTTGTCTTTTGAGCCATCAGGTTTCGAAATCACAACTAGTAGAACCTATAGCAAGAGGTGGCCCAAGATCATGTGATCATTTTTTCACATAATATTAGAATTAGAAAGTCTGGAAGTCGTGATCAATTTATTGTAGTATCACAATTGGGTACTTGGTAAGATTGTGTAGAGAAATTATAATGATATAGTTCATGACAGTAGCAGTGTGGAGAAAAATTAATCGTTGTGTTAATTAATGGGCTAGCAGGGATGGTGGAGTTATTGTCAAGAATGATTCGGCCTCAGCGAATAACCCTATGGGAGTTAGATTATCTCTTGGGATAACTTGAGCAAGAATATATATTTATCTATTGATGTTAGGTATTGAGTATGTTTGAATCCTGGACAATCAGTTAGAGTTTTGTGAATGGGTATATTGTGGTCGAGTAACTGATATTGTTTGATGTGGGTTAGAGATGGTCTAGGATTAGTGCATTGGATCACCTTGGGGCGGTTACCTGAGTAGTGAGGAATGGTGATATTAATGAATACGGTTATTGTCAAGCTGTATGAAATCCTAGTAAAAGAATGTGAGGGTTTCCTATCAACTAAACCAAAAATTCATGGTAGGAGACTTGGAGGTTAAATTTGGGGGCTCTGCGTGTTATGCTAGGACCGTGAGACCCGATAATATGTGTAGAGGTGGAGGAACAGAAGTGAGTTTTAATTAGTGTGTTGATCCTTGACAGACTACCTTGGGTAAAGTAAATGAGTGAGTTAGAATGTTATGCGATGATTTGGAATCTCAAGGTTTAAGATAAAAGTGAAAACCCTACAATAAAGTTTGAGGAAAAGGTTGTATTCTTGGTTAATGAAATGTTCTCTTGGTTCTTATTTGAGATTTGTCTTGTGATGGATGCCAAACATGAATTGAGTTGGTTTTTCTCGGTATGCGAGATTCTTTCGGATAAGACAAACAAATGAAAATAATTCATTCGGCATTCGAGTGGTTCCCCTTTTGGTTCATGGTGTTGATTATAAACTGCCTACTTGGAGAGTGGAAGGGTTTTCGTGAGAAATCTTCGCTTTTGGAATTTGACCCTTTTAAGTGTGGAGTTGCCATTTCTTGGTTGCATTGTGAATCCATTATTTTCAATTGGGTTCTGTTTCTAAAGGGTTGGGTAAAGAGAGTCTTGTTGAGTGTTCCTGGTTAAAAGAGGTGCTCCTTGTTTCTTGAAGAGTCTGATTAATAAGTGGGATGAGAATTCTGTGAGTTTTATGCGTGTTGGCTAGTTCGGTACTAAAGGGAAGGTTGACCCATGGTACACTGGTTTGATTTTTGGTAGACAACGTATCGCCATGACTGTCTCGAGTCCATGCGCGGAGTACTCAACATCTTGAATGTTTCGGTACTGAGTAAGTACCTGAGAGGTCCGAGGTTTGAGATTTCATTAGAATCGTTAGCCAACGAGTAAGACTTTACCTTTGAGTCTCGTGTGTTGTTTGTACCTGAAAAGGTCGAGACGAATGTTGAGATGTAAGACGGTGGTATCCGTTAAGATGATGTGGTCCCCTAAGTCTGAGAGGGAAGCGACCTGGGAGTTGGAGTCTTACGTGCGCGAGCTATCTCCAGTTTTGTTCACGACTGATACGTGTTATTTTGTTGATTTGTTTCAACTACGGTTGTTCTTTTGTTTAAAACGACGTTTAGAATTCGGGGTCGAATTCTGTTTAAGGGGGGTAGAGTGTAATATCTAACAAAAAAGTACTTGAAAGAAAAAGTCGAGAGCGATGAAAGTAACCATGAAAGAACTGTTAGGGAAAAGATTAAATAGGGATTTAACCAGGGGAAAAAATGGAATTTTTGGGCAACCTGGGCTAAGGCCTTCGGCCCGCCGGTTTTTGGCCCATTAGTGGAGGAGGGGGCAGCCAAACCCTAAGCCACCCCCTCCCCTTGCGCCTCCTCCCTCCTCCCCCATTTGGGCAATTGCCACCCCTCCTTCCCCCACTCCCTTGCACTGCCTCTCCACCCCCTTGCGCCCCTCCCCTAGCCCCCATGGCTGCTGGTCAAGAGAAGGAAGAAGGAACCCCCTTGGGTGGCCGGCCAAGAAGAGAAGAGAAGAGGGAAGGGAAGAGAAGAGAAAAGAAGAGAAGAAGAGGAGGGAGAGGAAGGGTTTGCAACCGGGAGAACGTGGTGATCGTCGATCCGCTGCGTGCACTCTCCGTTCCGGCAAGGGTAACCCGTTGTCCCTTCCGTTGGGTCGTTTTCTAGTTGTTTTATTTTCGGATGTCAGTTCGTCGGTGTTCTGCAGCGGTAAAGGTTGACGTTTTTTGTTAGGTTAAAGGAAGAATTGGGTCTGGGTGTCTCCTAGAAAGTTGTAGATATCATAGTTATCTTTCATTGCCGACAAGAATCAAGTCATTCGGACTTCGGTAGCCAAAGTTATGAATTTCTTAGTATTTCTGTGTTTCTGGAGAGAAGCAGAATTACTAGTGTTGGTTAACCTGATAGAAGCACATATTTAGAGGGGTTTCCAGAGGGTCTCACCATAACTAAAAACGAGGATAATCCTCTTAGCTTTCAGGAAAACTAAAGATCACTAAATTCGGACGAACGTAGAGAAATTTATGATAGTTTCTTTGTCGCTGTTCAGAAACCCGACGTGAAATGTTTGCTCTGATTAAATGGATTGGTAGGACTAGTAGATGGCCGAATCAGAGGGTCTCCCCAACTAAGTTTATTTAGAAATTTTAATTACCTTTCCAGAATGTCCAAGATCATCTTATTTGGACACCCGAGCAGAAAGTTACGTATTTTAGAAGCTAGCTGTCTGCAGTGACTGATCGTTAGAAATTATGAGAATTAGAAAATGCTAAGATGTTAGCGAGTTCAATTGCGATGTTACTTATGATTTTGGTCCAGAATGTTGGTCTTAGAATGGGGTTTTCTTCATGTCCAGGTGGAAGCGTGATTCCAAGAGTAGCACCCTCTTCGCGTCCACCGTTCTCGCACGGTTGAGGCAAGTATTCGGGTTTATGCGTAGTATTGGTTGCATGTCATGATTGAGTGGTGTATTGTTCATCATTGCCACGTGAATGTGTTGTGGAGATGATTCTAGTTGTCTTGATGCTTGCAAGTTATGTTTAAGGTTCCTTCCTGATGCTATTGTTTACATACTCTGATTACATAGTGAATTATGTTATTGAAAATATGATGTTGTAGTACTTATGCATGTTGAAGCACATTGAGACTTGGTCACGTGGTGATCAAGAGTACATTATTGAGGTCCCTGTCATATGTAATGACAGGCTTGAGGTCCCCACATTCATGGAATGTGGGCAATGGATCTGAGGTCCCGTCATTGTGATGACGGGCAAAGGTCCCTATACATGTGATGTATAGGCTCTTGGTCCCTGTGCCAGAGGGCACAGGCATGGGTATTCATTGACGGATGAATACCCCGCATTACCGGTAAAATGCGAAAAGATATAAAGATCAAAGAGTGCATAGCATTATCATCATTTTAATATTTGAAATGCTATAACGGTGTTGAATAAAGTTGTTTTTAGATGTTATGTCTATATGAATGTTGCAACCTTGTTGATACTTGCTGAGTCGTATGGCTCACCCTTGCTTTGTCTTGTTATAGGTACTTACGCAAGAACGTCATGCATGGGAGGGAGTAGACATTGGAAAGCACGCACTACCTCACAACATTTATGCAATTGCTATTTAGTTTCACTCAAGAATAAATAACTGTGTGGAAACCATCTATGGATGTTTTATGATGTTGGTTGTCGGATTATTCATGGTTATGAGAATGATGTTAATTGCTTACAATCGTACGATTATTTTATATGCATTAAAGATTTGGATTATAGAAGTAATAATAAATGCCATGGTTATCTGTTAGTACCTCGATTTCGTTGTTTATACAAAGGAAGTTCTGTCGAAAAATTTATAGATTGTTCTAGTTAGTTTAGTTCTTGTAGCATTCTAGGCTCATTTGGAGCTGGGGTGTTACAAATATGGTACATAAAATTAAGCGATTATATAGTTTACAATACAGGGGCCGATCGGCCAAAATTAAAAGACAAGTATCAGAAGTAGCAATGGAAATTTAGTAGATTAAAAGCAAAAGTCCAGCAGTATGCTCATCATAACCCTCAGGCAATCGACAAGGAGTAAATCCTAGAAAGACCCGTCCTCGTACCCCTCGATACTGGGACCGAAGAAGGCGTCATCCGGCATGTGGACATCCTCATCCTATGAACAACAATTTAAGCAAGATTGAGTACATTACATACTTAGCAAGATTTGTAGTGTATTGCAAAATTTATATGTATATGCGTGGCTAACAAGGAAGGAGGCTCTATGCTACGAGTTGTTTTTAGCATTAAGCAAATTTTATTTGCGATACCGATACATAATATTTTACAATGAAAGTTTAAAGAACAGTTAAATAGATAAAGAATCAACAAGTAAGTAATTTGATAAATAACAAATCACAACCTTCCTTGGCTGTGACCAACACATTATTTTCATCCATAGACATGGCACTCAATTCAAATATCATAAAAAAAATATCCATCCTAACTTTTCCAATAAAAATTGTTTTTTGTAAAAATAGAGACTACACCTGTTAAGACTATACTAAGCATGCTCATGACCGCAAGTATGGCTATTTAAATAGATTTACACTCTACAGAGGTATACAACTTTATCCACAACATACAAATTCTCTAGTTTGTCTGGTATATGTTGATATCACCGCACAAAATATTATAGTGTTCAGTCTAGAGCACATATTGAAGCTTTTACATCACCTAGTCCTAACCTTGCACTAGCCTGGCAATGAAAATCCTCAATTCAATATCGGGTACCTGCCGTCAAAGTGAGGCATTAACTGTTGTGTCAGCAAGCTTTGTTCCCAACGCCTCGGTGAAGGGAGCCCCTTTGAGCAATCACACATGCTCCCACTACTGCGGCCTACGAACATGTAAGAATAGTTTTCGATGACTTAATTAGCTAAGGCCATCCCATACCGACACATGTGGTTGAACGCTTAGGCTTTGATAGGACTTACAGGCGTTCGGTCCTTAATTGACCCGGGCGAGGATGTCCACTTATCTACATGTGAGAAACCCTTTCACATTCATCAGTTCATATTTTATTAACTTACATGTGGGGCCTACTTGTTAGTGACTCATATTTTTATTTTCTTAATTTTATTTATAAAAACAGAGATGGTCCCACATGTCATAGACTCATTATTTATTAACTAATGATTAAACCTATTTTTTATTTTAATTAACTAGCGGCTGGGGTCCACATATCGCTCTCGCTTTTCAAGCACGTTTAAAACCGAAACGATGGGTGGTCCAAAGATGTCGATGACTCATATACTAAACGTGTTTTAAATTAGATTTTTTATTTTTTTCAGCCGGTCCCACATGTCATTGATTAGTTTCACTTAACCACTTTCATTAGTGTTACGCTAATATTTATCCCAAGTGGGACCCGCTATCAATGAGAGAGAAAAGAAGGGAGTAGAGCTGCACGTGACCGAGTGCCATGGCAAGCTCACCGGTAGCGAACAACACAGTGACCTAACTCGGGGATGGGCAAAATAGGTTCTCCTCTTGATGACGATCCCACCGGGTGGTGGTGGAGGCCGAAGAGAAGGATGGAGACAACGCTACGCCACCGATAAGCGGCGGAGCTCCTCGGGTCCAAAATGGTTTTTGCGTATGGAGCAAATCAGTGTTAAAAGATGGTGCACACTAGGTTTAGGGGTGACTATGATGCTACAGGCGTCGGCTCGGGGACCAATGGTTACCGGAGCGGCGACGATACCATTTCCTACGGTGGTGCCATAGGCAGCCACGGTGAAATCTATGCTATGCTAACCATCCAAATTAATGTGCACAAAAGCTGTAGAGGACTACTAGAAGCTCACTAAGGTCCTCGATGGAATTGGGGGATGGTCGGAGAAGATTATCGACATTGAACAGCAGTGATGGAGATGCTACAAGAAGTGTAGAATTAGCTCACTGGAGACCCTAGGATGGTGTAGGAGCAAGAAATCAAATGGGAACTCACCGAAGTGACGCCGAACAGAAAAGGAGTCAGTGGCAGCTGGATTTGGGGAAGAGCTCGATTCTTGTGAGTCCCTGAGCTTGGGTCCACATTAAGCAAGGAAAGAGCATTAGTAGAGTACGGTGTAGGATCGCGGGAAGGCTACGATAGCACAAACAAAAAATTTACCGCGCAACCAAGGAACCTCCGCTAGTAATAGATCAAAAATTACCACTAGACAGCGCGACCACATGGCGGAGTAGAGTCGATGTAGCGAGTTGAAGTAGTCGTAGTCGTACTTGCCACACGCCTTCTCCTCCTACTCCGATGAACGCCGTGAGTCGCGGATCGCCCTAGTGCCGATGCTTCGCAACAAAGACCTCCAAGGTATCCACACGTGCACGGGCGGGGCACCACGCGCAGAGTGCTAGCGCCGCGGCGTGGTTGAGAGAGCGTGGCTATTAGGGTTTGAGATTTCTTCCAGAAAGATTGATCAATCATACCCCATGCCACCGTTCCCCTATATATAGGCATCCATAATGGGTCCCGAACAGGAGGCCCAATAGGAACTCGTGGCCTATAAGAATTCAGATCACCATCCAAATCAAATCCTAGCCCTTTAAGTGTGTGACCCTATAGGTTCGTGTGTAATCGGTTGTGACTCGGAAACTCTTTCCTGATCACGAGTCATCAGCGGTACCTAGCAGCACATAACGATTCCCGAACACACACAAAATATATCGGACGAACCTTAATGCAATATGATCTGCGACTAGGTCCTTATCACTTACGACCAGCTCGTACTTAGTCACGACTAGTTCATAATTAGTTATAACCAGTTCGTAACTCCTTACGACTAGTTAGTATCTAACTACGACCAGTTTACAACTCCTTACGACCAGTTGGTGATTATGTTCGAGTAGTCTTCGACTGGGTCGCATCTCCATACGACTTCGACCAGTCTACGACCATGGCAACTGAACGACCTTCTTGTGTATTCTCCCTTTGCCTCACGATATCTGGTTGAACTCCAGGTGAGATAATATGTCATCCATGGACTGTTCAATACTTTCTCGATCAAGTGTCGAATAACTTCATGTGGTCGACACTTCGACCACTAGTGGCATAGCCATGCACTTTCTTTATTAGACCACAACGAGGGGCCCAGAGACATCTCCCCTGTTATGTTAGGAGGGGCAAATCCCATATCCGACCAGTCATATTCCTTCGTATGTTTCATAGCATACCCGAAAGCTACCTTTGTAACTACCCAGTTACGGAGTAGCGTTTGGCAACCTCTAAGAGTGCTATTACACATGTAGGAAACTATGCTGATCTCAGGTCTAAGGATTATACATCATCATTGCTTGAGACCAACTAACGACACATAGAATCATAACAATCTCAATAGTATCTCAAGGTGGGTCTTATCCAACACTATGTTCTCTAACATGTGTCCACATTATTGATTCGATATCTCTATATCCATGACCGGTGAAACATGGTCATCAATCAATACATGTACTAGTCGTAGAGTCACTGATGTTCCGACCAGTGACATTCGACCAGGGATACTTTTAGAACGACATCATATAAGACAAAGAGTTTCACTAACAAGTCACATACTCATTGATCTATATAACTGATGATTCATTCAAGGAACAAGATAACATATTATCAAATGTTATGAACATAATGAAATACAATCATCTCTATGATTGCCTCTATGGCATATTTCCAACATACGGAACGGGCTATGACGCAGTTAGGTGAGGTTCAATCTCACTAGTGTGTTGGGAACGTGGAGGACCAAATTGGGGTGTGCACCGGAGACAGGGAAGATGATGGCACAATCACGTTTCGGGGCTCCCGGAGCTACATCAAGCAAGGAATGAGTATCAATGAGGTAAGGGGCGCATGGTGACGCGGGTGGTGAGGGCAAGGAAGCTCACTAGAGGCAATGGCGGTGGAAGGCTTGCTCACTAGTGTCGAGAATGACGCTCTCATTCCCAGCGAAGCAAAGCACAAGAAGCTTTGATTCTTTGCGGGAAGCGAGAATGGCAAGCTTAGGAGCTCGTGATGCGGTGAGGGGCTTAAATGCAGCCAAGAATGGCGCGAGAGATGCAGTGAGAAAATGGCGCTGCGTACGGGTTTCTTGCGCTAAATGTTTGTCTCATCACCTACTCAGGATAACGACATGACAGGGCATCTAGCATGGGCGATGGTAGGCGGAGGTGATGGGGGTAGTTTACGTGTGAAAACGGTGGGCACAACATCGCAAACCACGGGCGAGCAACGGAGTGCGCTGGCGCGCTGCACGCAAAGGCGAAGCGATGTGGAAGATAGGTTCCGACAGGTGGGGCCAGCAAGTCAACGAGAGGGAGAGTGAGGGCTGGTGTGGGCTGGAGCAAGTGCTAGCGAAGATGGGCTGCGACAAATTCAGCCCATTGGCTCGGTGGGAATTGAAATCTGATTTCGAATTTTTAAACTTGCTGATAGTTGTTTGAATTTCTAGACACAAAAAATGGGCCTAAAAAATTATGAAATATTTTTGGGAGACTTCTAACACAGTATGGTTCCTTGTGTAAATTTTTTTAGGATTTAATCTGTTATGGGATTTTCCCCAAAATTCTTTCAAGTTGTTGTTTGCAACTAAAATCACTAATTGATTTATGCAAAGGTTCAAAATCATGCTAAAATTAGTTTCCCACTCATGAACATGCTCAAAATTATTCTCCCATTTATTTTCATTATAATTTCCCAAAATTGGGATTTTTGGGATATTATAGTGGTGGTGGAGGCCAGAGAGATGAACGGAGGCCACACTACGCTGGCGATAAGCGGCGGAGCTCCTCGAGTCCGAAATGGCTTTTGCGCATGGAGCATATCGGTGGCGAAAGATGGTGTGCATTGGCTCTAGGGGGCATCAACGATGCTACAGATAGTGCCTTGGGGACCAATGGTCACCGGAGTGGCAGCGACAACGCTTCCCACAACGGCACCATGATCGGTTACGACAAACTCAATGCTACGCTAGCTAATCATCCAAACTAATGCAAGGGAAGGCTCTAGGAGTCTACTAGAAGCTCACCAAGGTTGTTGATGGTGTTGGAGAAGCTTGTCGACGTTGAATAGTGGTGGCACACAAGAAGTTCTCGTTGCTAGCGCTCTATGACGATGGAGGGGCCACAAAAGGGTGTGCATTAGCTCACTGGAGTTCTAAGGATGGTGTAGACGTGAGGAATTAGACAGGGACTCACCGGAGCGGCGGTGAATAGAAAAGGAGTCGGTGGTGGCCGAATTTGGGGAAGAAGCTCGATTCTGGTGATTCCCTGAGCTTGGGTCCACGTTAAGCAAGGGAAAAGCATTAGTGGAGTATGGAACACAATGTGATACGGTTGGGTGATGTTCAAGCTCACCAAAGCATTAGGAACACGAAGGTTTGGATCGGGGTGCACGCTAGAGACGAAGAAGATGATGACGTGATCACATTACGAAGTTCTTGGGGCTACATCAACCAGAGAAAGAGAGTGAGTAAGGCCCGAAGCGCATGGTGACATAGGTGGCGAGGGAAAGGAAGCTCACTAGAGGCGGCGACTATGTAGAGCTTGCTCACCGGTGTCGAGAACAATGCTCTCGTTCTTAGCGACTCAGGGAGCTAGAAGCTTAGAGAAAGCACGAGATGGAATGAGGGGCGAGCTTGGGAGAAGGTGACGCGCATGGATGCTTAAGTAGCTATGAGAAATGCGCGAGATGGGCGACGAGAAAATGCGGCTGCGATGAGAACTCGTGTGCGCGCTTCATCATTTCCACCAGCGTGGGGAAATGGCTGGGGATAGGCATGGCAATGGTGATGTACAACACAGGCGAACACGACGAGAGCAGTAGAGTTTGAAAACGATGGTGCTGTCGCGAACCGAGGGCGGAGTAGGCGGGCATGCTGGCGCATTGGTGTGCGAAAGTGAGCGTGAGGTGGAAGAAAGGCTCAGATAGGTGGGGCCACAACGTCAACAAGAGGGAGAGCGGGGGTTGGCATGGGCTGCAGTGAGCACGAGCAAAGTGGACTGAGCTGGATTTCGGCCCAAAGGTTCGGCAGGAAATTCAAAATAGGTTTTGAATTTTCTGGAAAGGCTGATTGGTTTCTGAATTTTAAACTTAGCAAACGGAATCCAAAATTTATGAAACATTTTGTGAAGACTCCTGCAATAGTGTAATCTATTATATAAATTTTCTAGAATTTTATGTGTTCTGAATTTTTCTAAAAAATTCTTTCTGTTTGCATATAATTTCACTATTTGATTTATGCAAAAGCTCAAAAACATGCTCAAAAATTTTTTCCCACACATAAACATGATCAAAATTATTTCCCCATTTATTTCAATATACTTTCCTAAAATTGGGATTTTTGGGATATTAGAGGGTGTGTACCCAGAGACATGCCCTCCTACATCCTAGGACCAACAACCCAACCCAGATTACCCACAATATGGCAATATCATAACGACTTGGTAAATTATTCAGCGAGATCTACCCCATAATAGACTTATGGTTGTACGATTATTAGTTCAGAAGATGTGGCACATTATTCGGCCCTCAATCAACTCAGGTGAGACAATCCACAATTCATATCTTGTGCAAGTGATACACCCACCACATACGATCCACTCGCCCAAGTCTCATTCTACAATTATCATTTTCCTTGTTCTAGTGGTAACCCATGCTACCACACTTCGATTCACATTATATCTCAAGTTTTGTAATGACAATGTTTGTGTCATATCCAATTCAACCGCTAAGTAGTGTCTAAGCACAACCATTAGTCATTATGGTTTAACCAAGGCAATTTTTTAATGTAATAATTAACCAAGGGTGACAAGGTAAATAGGTTATCAACAATCAGGGGAGGGTGACAAGGTAAATAGGTTATCAACAATTAGGGGGGATACTAATAATCAATATTTAACATAGTATTTCATAAATAATATTAAGCATGCAAGTAATACTTTAAAGCAAAATAATTTGTATTTGAAAAGTACGTTCAACATGATCAATTATAAGGACTTGCCTTGCTCAACAGTAGAAATCACTTGATCTTGGTCTTGTTTTGAAGCAGTGGCAAAGTCTTCAGCGACATTGGAATCTATTTAAGCACAAAATGGTGACTTCAAATAAATATGCACAACTCAAATAAATTCAAATAAAATTCGAATAAACCCTAAAATTATGATTTTTTGTACTGATGGAAAGAACATGAATTTATATGAATTTAGAAACAAAAATAAAATCATTTGGATTTAAAATAAGGGAGAACGAGCTCTTCAAATTTTGACCACAACAGAAATTCCAGAAAATCTAAAATTTCTGACATGTGGATTCGGTTGGATTTACATTTTCTTTTATTTTTGTTAAGAAAATCGCTAACAGGTGGGGTCCAGAAGGGTTTTAATTATTTTCTAATTATTATTATTCGGGAAAATCTGATAGACTGACAGGTGGGACTGTGGTCCACATGGACTCGGTCCACCTGACGGTGCAGAAGGCCAGGGGGCCACATGTCAGTGGCTTGGGGTACACGGACTAAGTCTATGCATAGAGAGTGTAAGGGTGTGGCCCGCATATCATATACTCAAACTTTAACCTACGGTCTAATAAGTTTTCCTAACTACTAAGGGCCCACATGTCATACATACATTACTACTAACTAACTGTAGCTAATTACCAATTAACCTAATTACCTAGGCCCACACGTCAGTGACGCTACGGTCGTTGTCTCCATCTAAAACAGAGGAATGGAACAAAGCAGCCATGGTCGGCTCTTGGACGAGCTCGGCGCCAGTGACCACCTGCGACCCCCAAAATGGGTTGCAAGGTCTACGATGATCCTAATGGCTATGGAGGTGCGATGGGAGATGGACCGAGGTGGTGGCGCTGCAGTGAGGTTTGTAGCGATGCTATTGTAGGTGGGGGCAACTACACAATGAGGCTTACAACTACAAACTGAAGCTAATGTGAAGCTACCGGTGCTCTCAGTGCTCAAGATGAGGCGACACACCGAGCTCTCCACGGTGGCTTACGGTGGCATGACGAGGTGATAAAACGCGGCTACGCTACGTCCAACTAGGCACTTCATTAACTAGCTTATCGGTTTTGCGAGATGTAGAAGCCTACGGCAACGAAAAAGCCCACCATGAAACCAAGCGAGGAAGGAGATCGATGGTGGTGGCAAGGTTGCATGTTTTGGGACAACGACAGGGACAAAGAGGCGTTTTGGCTGCTCTGGTGCACGGCAAGGAAGAAGAGCGAGACAACGGATGCGAAAGCTCACTGGAATAGGCAGAAGGAGGTAGTGACGACTCGAGCATGCTCCGGTTAGCTCTGCAGATGGTCACGACGTTCCTTCCTTTTTGTGAGGAAACAAGCACAGAGGAGGCGAGCATTATGAAGAGGAAGTCAAGGCAGTCACACATCGCAAGAAGATGAAGACAAAGACTCAACCCAACGATGGGAATTGACAAGCGAAGCTAGCAGCTGGAGTTGGGGATGAAGACTTGTGTGAGAAATTTCTTCTCCACCCGAGGTGATGAAGAAGGGGAAGATGGGGGAAAATGCGGAGGAGAGGCTGGTGAGCAAGGTGACTTGTTGGACTACGGCGCGGAGGTTTGGCCTGGTTTGGCTGGTCTACGAGGAAGAAGGAGGGAGGTGGAGCGGGGCGACGACGCACTTGGCCGTGTGGACGTGGGGGCGGGCCATGGGGAAAGGGGGAGGGATGGATTGGCGGGAGAGATGCGGCCCGAGAGAGAGAGGGGGGGAGAATTAATTCAAATATTTTACTTTTGATTTTCAAGATTGAATTTAAATTTGAAATTCAAATCCTGAGGAGGTTTAACACATAACTTGTAGATTTATTATCATTTCAATTTGGGGCAAGGAATTTGATTTATCTTTCACAAAGCTTTTGGAAATTCTCAAAATGCAACAAAAGTTTTTGAAATCCAAGAAATTCATGCAAGTTTTAAATTGGACCAAAATTTGGGCTGTTGCAGATTTGATCTTTGATGTACTTTAATTAGGGTTCAACATTCCACAGCGTAGGCCATAAGATATTGCTCTTTTGATGGGGAAACTCGATCATCAGGGCCTTTCTAAGAATGTATTATGGGTGGGTGCACAATACTGCACGAGCACACTTCGGTCCTTAATTTCAAACAAGCCGGTGTTTAGAGCTGAGACAATGACATGTGGGCCCACATGTGTGGAGTCTCTGTAGAAGTCCCCATCCTGTCTGTTTCCTAAATTTTCGGACTTGAAAATTGATCGGGTCTACATCTGCACAACCAATTTAAGTTCATGTGTGGAGTAATTAATTAAGAAACTCTAGCTAGTACCTAAAACTTCAGAACAACTTAGGGTTACCTGGCGAGGTAATATGTCCGAGGCTGAAATGGGTTTTTATCCTAATTAAATGTTTGACTAAACTATAAACAGTACAAAAACAAGTGAAAACTAGTTCCAAAGAGACTGTACTTGAAGGAATTATGCACTCAATTTCGGCCTATTGCAAACGCGAACTCTAGCTACGCATTTGATAAGGCATGTCTTATACTATGATACCTTTTTTTCTGTCTCGAGAACACGCAAGAGTCTTGCATGTAATTTCGAGAATACACAAAAGCTTCGCATTTCATTTTGAGAACACACGTGCCTTGTACTCTTATATCCAACCCAGATTGAGGACGGCAGTCACCTTGCACTCCGTCTTTCTGAACTAGGTAACTCCGATAGGCTAAGCAGACAATGTTTAGCCAAATATCAAGCTTGGTTAATTAAGACAAGGTATATTTTCACTCCGGTACATGACGAATATTTTCACTTGGTTAAGATGTCCTGACAAATTAAACTAACGGCAAGCGCTGCTCATGGTGGGAATCCTTTGGGAGACGTCCACATGACAAGGCATGGCACCAGCTAGGTGGCACAGGTGGGCCCCACATTGTCAGGAAAGGGACCAATGCTGGACCATGTCCACACTGTGAATGGGGAGGAGGAGGGGAGGGGAGGAGAGGACTCAGGTAGTCAGGTGTCCAGGGGCAATGAGCTAATTGGGAGGTGGTTTAATGGCTGTGCAGCTGGGGCCCAGGGGCACAGTCCATCGCTCTCACCCTGCCCAGTGGGTCCCACGGAGCTTTGTTCTAGATGGCTAGCTTCCAGCCCCACATGTCGGTCCTAGGGATAATATGATCCTATCACCTCAGTGGTCTATTATAGAAACAAAGTGGCTAAGTGAGATGTGAGGCTACAATGCTACATGCATGACGTGTCTGCGGCTAACCATGCATGAGGGGATGCATGTGTTGTGTAGCTGCAAATTGAAGAGCCAAAAAGGGTTGTTTGCATTATTTTGACACTTTGCATATAGTCTTAAGTGAGAACAAAGTTGTTAATAGCCTTTTGAAATGCATGCCATGCGTTAACACTGACATGTGAGGGGAGCAACCGGGAGATGATCCGTCACCATCGACAAATTGATAGGGGGTCTGTCACATGGCGATTGATATGTAGTGTAGCTGTGTGTATAGGTAATATGGCTTATAGGCAGACATGCATAGCAAGTATGCATGGATGAATCAAGTCGGCAAGCAGACTAAGTCAAATCCCCCTTGCCATTTCCTTTCCTGGACTTCATCACATCATCACATGCATGGAGTGGAACCTAAGCGGCAGCATAAGGCCATAAACATCCTATATATTTTCTAATGTAGAACTCCCTCTGTCATTGGATATAGGTTATTCAACGAAATTGGCTACAGGACACCAAACTTTAATAGCATTTGCTTCAAGACACTGATTGTTTATGCCTTTGGTGAAACACACTAAATTTTGATGGCTCTTTGCTGGTGGACAGCGGATGGGATGTGTAATAGACCAAAAATCTAAATTCTCTATTGGTTATGTTCAAAATATTAATTTATGCATTTCTGATATATTCCCTGCATTTTGTCTATTTATTAAAACATTTCTCTATTAAAAACAGTAACAAATGAATTTTTGGGAAAAAATAAATACCGGAAAAATACTAGAAAAAGTTTTTCTAAGTACTAGATTGTATCAGGGCCATCTACAATTTTTTTAAAATAATTTTTGGAGTTGATTTGCTAGTTTTAAATATTGAAATTCGTTTCCTGATTAAAAACAATTAGTAAAAGAATTAAAATTCGATTCTTCTTCGTGGGCAATAACAGTAACCTAGGCTCAGCCCATCATCGCTTTTGGCCCAACATTGGCACACGCACCATCCCTGGCCGAAGCCACCTCCTTCCTTTCCTCTTTACGTTTCCTTTGCGCGAAAGCGTCTTTCCATCGAATGTGCCTTCTCTCCATTGCATTCCTTCGCTATCCTTGACCGGTGGACCAAGGCCCCACCTGTCGGAGACCATCTTGCACATCATGCTAATCCCTTTTCCCGTGTGTTCGTGCTTGCGGCGTGGAGATGCACTCAGTCCATCGCCCTTGATTCGCTATGCCAGCGGCAGTGAACCCCAAGCCTAGCCACAGGAGCCATCTTCCACCTACCACCCGATTGTACACACACCATGGCGACCTCACGTGTGTGCCCATGGTTTATGACCATGACGCCCACCATTCCGCCTCGTCTAGTCCCATCACCGCAACCTCCTACTCATTACTCCTTTTGTCGCGCATGGACGAGAGAGCTCGCGCTCCATCTGTTCTATCATGCCACACCCACGAGAAATCGTGCTCTCTTCCGTTCTTCTCCTTCCCATTTCAGTCGAGAAGTGCGCATCGTCTCGCCCAGCTCACTATTTCCAGCATTCCGTCCAAGAACCGGTGCTTGAGGTCTTGGATTCTTTGGGAACGACGATGTCTTCTCAAAGACCATGAGCATGCCACCGTGCTATTGCCTCTCTGGTGAGCTTCATTGTTTGACATGCTGGTCCTTTTCCTTCTAGAGCTTTGCTCATCTCCTTTTTGTGCTTGTTCTTGCAGTTGGAACCGAGAGGAGCCGCATCGCTGTCGTCTTCTTTCTCTCTGGCACGCACACCCATTCCAAGCTGATGTGTTCTCTCCTTTCCGGTGAGTTTGGCTTCAATCCATCAGTGTCACAACGTGTTCCATCTCCTACTTATGAAAGCCCCGCACTCAATGTCCTTGTTTCCACAGTGAGTCGTCGACACCCCGTGTCTTCTTTGTTTACGGCTGTCATTGCCATTTCCATTGATTTCCATCGTCTCGATGTGTCTCAGGTCGATTCCTTCCGTTTTGACCATCTTCCGCATACATGCAAGCTAACGTGCATCTTCTTGTAGCTTCTTCCTTGCCGTAGCCCGTTGTCTCTATGAAGCCATCACTACCGCCCCTGTTCACCATCGCTACATCTTCTTCGACGATCTTCATCACTACCGACTGCAGTGGTGAGCCTCTGGTAGTCCCCTAGTGCTAGCGCACTAGCTAGATTTTGTGCTTAGCGTCGTTTGCCTAGACTTCACCGTACCTATTCATGGCTTTGCCGCGACTGCATGTCGTCGGTGTGACTCAGATGACCATTGGTTCCCATGCCAAGTCGGTTAGCATCGCATTCGCCTGCTGAACCCAACGTGCCCAGACCCTAGGTGAGAAACCACTCCTTTCGCAGAAGTCGTCGTAGCCTGAGCTGCTCTGCCGCTTGTTGACGTCGTTGCTAGCACTCCAGTGGTCGTCAAATGTCACCATAACCACCCTTAACTTTGTCGTAGTGCTGTCGTGCAATTTTGTTGCTTCCCAAACCCGTGTTCCACCACAGGCGAGCTCGGCGACGAGCTCGGCCATGGCCACCGTCGCCTCTCCTGTCTCCCTCCCTTTGGCAGATGGACACCCCCCCTCTACGGATTAAGTTAACATTAATAACAGTGGTTAAATTAGTGAGTCACTGATGTATGGGACTAATAGAATAATTAATTTAATTTTAATTTAAGTCAGTTGTAAATTCTGAGTCATTAACATGTCCCCCTAGATTGTAGATGAGCCCGTGAACTCAGCTCACCGTGCACCCAACCCCACCTGTCAGCCTAATGACACAATAAATCCAAATTTTCCTTTAGAAAGAAAAATGGAAATTAAAAATAAAATCATGCACAATGTTCTCTTTTCTTTTTATGTATTTTCCTAGACAAACCAACTTTAAAATGCTAATAAATTTTGCAATTGAACTCCAAATTAAGTTAAACTTGTATATAAATTTTTCTAAAATCATGAGATTTCGTAATCTGCAAAATTATTTTTATTTATTTGGCTCTTATTTGTGTTACTTGGCTTTTACTGATTATATACCGATGTTTCGAAAATCTCTGAATTCTATCAAGAGCAAGACCCAGAGTTCAACAAGCAAGGCAAGCATCTTCTTTGACCATATTGATCCCATATTTTCACTATTATGTATGTTGTGTCCAAAACTATTGTGCATGCGCATAGTTTCGGTAAAAAATGCTATATTAGTAAGGTTGGTAGTTATACCCAATTGTTTCATTGACCGTACCTTGATTCATTGATATACTCACTGTTTTCACCCTAGTATTTCTATCCACTATTGGTATATTGTGGAATTTGTATATGAAGAACAATAGTTGATGCCTAGCCAAGCATATAGATACTAGTTTAGATAGGTTGGAGAAATTTGATAAAATGATCGAATATTGGAACCACTTGTATAACTGATAAAAGAAGGTACCTCTGCTATGTTGGATACCAAATGAAAAATAAAACTTGTTTTAAACTTGGGCAAGTGAATGTTGAGACTGGTGCTGGTGCATGAGATTTTGGTTTCTGGTTGTCTTGCCTGGGTTACGAAGGATCAAGTCTATGGTGTAGTTAGACCCAAGATACCCATGCAAACCACATGTGCCTTTTATGGGGAGAACCTGGCTAGCTAATTTACTGAGTCCTAGCATTGTGAATGCAATATCGTGCAGACAGTGGTACAGGACGTCCATGTATGTAGGAAGGACACTTGTATTAGATGATGGTACAGGACATCCATGTCCATGCAAGTGTTACCAACACAACTATGAGCCCTCTTGATGATGGTAGTTGACGTTCATATCTCGAGGAGTAAGCACATAGGGCGAGTTCATGTTAGAGTGAAGTATTGTAAAAGGCCTTGTTATAATCATCTTCGTTACACTCTATCTTGTTGAGTGTCTTGGCCGACATTTAAGTTAATCATGTCATGTTGGTACAGTTGTATCACCTCTGTAGAGTGTAAATCTACCCAAATAGTCATGTCCCCGGTCATGGATAACTTGGTGAATCCTCCACTTAGTAGTTTTATGGTTTTTGCAAAATGGCTGGATAACGTATGGATAGGGAATCCATGCATAGCTCGTTTGGCAAAAGGATTTAGCCATGATGTTGACTTATGACAGCAAGCCACTTGTCTTATTTATGCTATCTATGCTTTATTTTTATTTGGTTATCAATGTCAAATGATTTTACAACTTGCGATTGCAATCTATTACTCTTTATTGCAAATAAAAATTTGCTTTGTGCAAATTAAACCGGATAGGCTAGCCACCTTTGACTCAACTTGCATACTATATAACCTTTGCTTAAAAGTCTTGTGGAGTACAACTTTGTACTCACAATTGCTTGTTGAACACTATCAGAATAAGAAGAAGATGATCCTCGGTTGGTTACTTTTACGCCTCGGTTTTGGCGATGATGAGGCCGATTACTAGGGCTTAACCTGATAGGTTGCGTGGGAGGGTGAGGCATACTTACTGGTTTTTGGTGCCTCATTTATCATTATTTCCGTTGCAAACTTTATGCTATGTGAATTTTTTGGCCGGTCAGCCTCCTTTGTGTAAAACCTGGTCGCGTAAACCTATGTATGTTTGTTTAATATTATGTGCTACTCTAATTTATTTAAGTGTGTCTAGATGTGATTTGAATGTGTGTGCTAGCCACTAATCATGAGACTAACATGGTAAAACATGAGGATTTATAATTGAAAAATTTCGGGTCCCGACAGGATCGGATGGGATGGAGAAATAATGGTGTGGAGAAGGGCATGGAGAAGGAAGGGGAATAAGATAGGGGCATGGAGGTCATTTTGAGTCATTTATGTCTCCGAAACAACCAAAAATACTATTATAATGGGTCCAATGTCCACCAGTAAAGAGCCATCAAAGTTTAGCGTGATTCAGCAAATGCACAAAAAAAAATCAGTGTCATGGAGGAAATCCCACAAAAGTTTATTGTCATGTAGCCAATTTTGCCCTGCCATTTTTCACTTTCCATAGTTTCCAATGCAACACTTCAACCATGGTGGTAATATGATGGTAAAAATTATAATACAAATTATATGTTATTAGAGTATTTTTAAGAGAAATATCATGATATTATTTTCATGTAGTTAATCTAGATACCTTTACATATTAATAGTCAAAGTTTCAAAAGTTGGACTACACAGATCTCATGGCAACCTATATTTACCGACAAAGGAAGTAATGCATCCGTTCTTTTTATTTGACACAATAGAATATGTGCCGTAAAGTTTGACGAATAATATGTCTAAAACTGTCTAGATTGGCTATATGGAAACTATATCATTAGATTTGTCATTAAAAATACTTTCAGAATATTATAATTTTATCAGTAAATATTATTTGGAAGTTATAAAAAATAACCGTCAAAATCACATCTCAAAGACTGAAAAATAAATAAAAAAACGTCAAATAAAAAAGAACGTAGAGTATAAATCAGCTAGAAATTAAAGGATTTTAGACAGGCAGACATGCAATAAGGACAGTGTGTTCAATCTAGCCTCCTGAAAAAGGTCAGACAATCTTTGCCATATCTTTACCTGAGATGTTCACGTGCATGCTTGCAGGGGCTTGTGCAAACTGCAAAGCAGTAGCAATTAATTGCCAAAAAGGAAACCTCTGGTTTCTGAGATGATTTTATAAAAGTGTTTGGTTGGATGGGGAGATCAGTCACAAAATGATCGCCATGATGATAATACCTGTACAGTAGTAGTTATAGAGAGGCGGTGATGGGAATAATTAAGATTAATTCAGGTCTGATCAACTCTGGAAGAAAAAACACAAATTAACACAACATCAAATTAGCTTGCAAGGTGGGTAATGGAAAATCTACCCTCTTCTGGAAAGACCTCTGGAAAGAGGGTTTGCTCTGCCAACAACTTCCAGAATTGTTCTCGTTTGCCAAGACAGACCTATCTTCGATCTTCTCGGTAAAGCAAGTTGGGGATCTCTCAAGCTGTTCCACACACCACTGTCTGCACAAGCGTTCATTCAGTTCTAACAAGTGCAACAGATGGTTCATGATCTCGTTTTTAGCATCTCATGAAGACTCTTGGCATTACATTTGGGACTCGACCCACTTCTCGTCAGTCAAAGCTTACCAACAGCTCATGGGCGCATCTCAGATTCCCCATTTCTTCAGCTAGCTTTGGGTTAGCTCATGTCAAAAACGCCACAAAGTCTTCTTCTGACTTCTTCTCAAAGACAGATTGAACACTAGAAGTATTTTACGGAGGAAATCTTGTCATCTAGAAGATTATACCTACACCTTATGCGATCAAGGAGCGTAGGAAACCCTTCAACATCTCTTCTGGACCTGCCCTTTTGTTCAGGCCTGCTGGAGCTATGTTTGTCCCTGCATTCGCAGCTTAGTTCGACTTATTAGGCAATCCTTCACCTCAGACTCAAGATTTAGAGACCCTTCTTCATGTAGATCATAGTGCTGACTGCTTGGGCTATTTGGATAACAAGAAACAACATAATCTTGCACCATCTCGCCCCTTGTTTTGATGATTGGCGTAGCGCCTTCACAGGAGTCTTTGCCATGGTTATCTATAGGGCAAACAAAAACCTTGAACCGGACATCTCATGGCTCAGTAACCTAGCAGCTTAAGTTCTTCTGTTTCATTTGTTTCCTTTTTCTTTCGTTTTTCTCCTCTTTTCGGCTGTTTGTTGGTTGTTATTTATCTATATATATTTAATTTACACAGTAGGAATCTTTCCTACTGTTCTTCGTAAAAAAACATCGAATCAGCTGGCAAATTGTAGATTGTCTAACACTCTAACCTGCCTTAAACTAGAATCCATCAAAACGATGCCATTATTCGGAATATGCATTTTGTACTGCAAGCATGCTACAGACGGGTGACTAAAGCAGTATATCTATCTGACTATATAAACACTCATTAATTGATTAGCAGGCACCTACTCTCGACCAAGTTACAAAGCAAGGACACGTGCTGTAATAGTAAAGAGAATGCTATGCTATTGCTGGATCTTGTAGCAGTCAGATATAGAAAGCATATATGTCAATTCTACTCCATTTGGTTTCATTTTGTGCATCAGAAAATGACACCACCCCATACATATGTACAATTCACTTCTTCATGAATCGGCATAAGTACTTTGGTCATCAAATTTGTGAACGTTGCTTTGGGTATTTCTTGACGAAAAATAATCCTATAGGACCTGATCCACAATTCTATCAGTGTAGACCTATTTCACCGCGTGACACGTGTCTTTTCACGAATCTCAAAGCGCACGGCTCAATAAATCACTGATGTGAATTTTCACGAATTAAATACTGAAGACTAGCATGTCATGCTTTGAGATTCGTGAAAAGACACGTATCACGCGGTGGAATGGGTCTACACTGATAGAATTGTGGACCAGATCTTATAGGATTATTTTCCCTTTCTTGACTTAAACTGAAGGATGTGTGATGTGTCCATGCAAGATTTCCAGGCCGTACATAGCTAGCCATGACATGTGGGCCCAGATGGTGATGGAAAGTGGGGCCAGTGCCCTTTGCCAGCATGCACGATGAGGCCATCCTTGCATCTGCATTGGTCTCCATCGAAAGAGATACACCAAGCGGCATGGCAAATCCTCTTGTACGCCTGCTCGAGGGCACCAGCCCTACTATACATGTGCACCTGTCTCAATGTCTCTGCAAGCTAGCTTATTCAGTTTTTGGCAGCTGCCTGACTATGGCATGCATGCATAGTTTCCTCTCTTTCGTTTTCTTGTGTATTGTTCAGTGTACTGGCTGTGTAATTAATTACCGTGTGGGTTTCGAAGGTTTTCAATGGAGACAAGGAGGGTTAGAGCCCTACCTGGATTGTTGGCATGTCGCCTACCAGATGACCTGCTTTTCTAGTATTTGAAGTTTCAAGATATATAGACTCTGTGCAAAGTCTTAGAAATAATTTGTGAAATTGTGTTGTGCTTACTCCCTAGTACATGAAATACTTCAACCACTGGATTTCTTTCACTGCCTTAGAACTTTAAAAGCCAGGATAGTGCGTGAAAATTTTACACACTACATTTACAGTTTCCTCAATGGACTTAAAACAACAATTCCAACAAAATAGGGCTGATTAAAAATGATATTAATATATAGGCGCAAACATGCGACACAAACTAAGGCATCAACTCCTTTCTTGTTGTATAGAGCTAATTAAAACGACGTTTATATCAAACCGACCTGAGGCACGTACGTACGTACATGGTAGTTCCCGATACTTAGCAAGACCATTTTTTTGGAACAAATCACCTTGATTGTACCTATAAAACTACAAGTATATACTCCATCTGCACGCCATATATGTAATTACTTGCTAAAATGACAAGCAATTTGGACTAAATTAAATGTGGTAGATTCCATTTTTGACCTCCTATATATTCTTCATTGTCTTCGAGATATGTACAGTGTTGCCGTCTCACTCTCTGCATTCCACAATTAAACTGTTAACGTATACATATACCAAATCACCGAATCCCATATTCGGTTGCTAGCTGGTCCACCGAATCTCACATTCGGTTGGTGATCTTGCCGGTTACTATTCACAAACTGACAACATATTGTATAGATAGAAAATAATGCTTTAAATATCTTGTATAGATAGAAAATACTGATTTGAATATCTTGTATAGATAGGAACCAATGACTTGTTTCTAATCTATTTATATCAATATGTAGGACCGGAAAGGCGACTAGAGGGGGGTGAATAGGAGCTTAACCAAAATTTTCTTTTAAGAAAGATTCAACCGAGCTAAAACGAAAAACAAGATCTAAAACTTGTTCGTGGGAGATTGATGATCCTAGATGTATTCCCACACGTCACAGCAAGGTAGAAGAGGGCAAGAGATCAACCAAAAACCAAAGAATCAAAGATGAGCTCAAAATCACAAAACAAGAAGGAAGAACACAAAGAAACGCATCTTTGGGAAATCATCCATGGATTGATTAGTGATTGTTGCTGGTTACAGCCACTCCCTCAAGGAGGACAAGATAGCAATCCAAGAGCACACAATCAACTCATCTCCCTAGAACCCTAAGCCTCTCTCTTTCTCTCTAAGTCCCTAAAACCAAACTAGGGTTTACAAATCAAGTGCGTGGGATGGCTTGTCCATCACACCCCCTATTTATAGAGAGGCCTGCTTCTTGAAGAAGTTTGGGGTGGCTTGTCCAGCACACCCCCTATTCCTAGCTTCTAGAAGAAGTTTCTCTAATGGGCTCCCGTTAAGACCCAACATGAACGGGACAATTACGCACGCTTTTAAAGCGCCGAGACCATCATCTCTAGACCTAAACCACTTCACCTTGCGCCGTCCGCGCCGTGGTTTAGCCATATGTCTAAAGCTGGTATTTGGTGAAATTACCAAAATACCCTTCTCGATCCTTCTCCAAGATCGAGTCCAATCGATCGAAGCAATCGCTGCTCATGCGTGTAGGTTGATCAACGGCTCTCATCATGTCGGCAAGTCTCTCCGTCCGATCCTCCGGAACCACCAAGGCACTTGCACCGCCCCCGCCGCTTGATCAAACTGTCGCACCGAACTGCCGTTCGGTCATCCTCGTCCATTCTGCGCCACGCTTGAGCCAATTGACCTCACCCGGCATCCATGATCGTTCTGGACCTCAGCTCTCCAAGCTTAGTCCCGATCCTCTCGCCGTTGACCGTCATTGACCTTCAAGACACCTGCACAGCAATAGACAGAGAAATCGTCTCCGGGAACAAGTTCTTCACAACTTGACCCACGTCAGTGAAAACATGCAGTATGCAACACATGCAAAGATAAACATGGATATGACCAATCCTAAACAACAATTCTCCAAACGAATCACCAATCAGAACAAAACCGGTCGACAACTTCGGTAGCGGTCGACCAACTTGAACGACAACCTTTGAACATTTGCGAAAATACGAGAAATAGCAAACTAAAAATGTCATTGCCAATTGTAACATCATCTTAATATCGTGCATATATCCTCATGATATCCACAATCTCCCCCTTGATGAACACATTGGCAATCTTCCAGAAAATGTAAGTTTGGTGTTTGAAAAGTAAAGAAATCGTCGTTTTGCGCAAAGGCACAACAGTCCATAAGCAAGAGAAAGCCATGGAAATGACCAAGTGGCTTCGAATAGTTAAGACAAGTGAGATAAAGCGTGAAGGCACAAAAGCTTCAATTTCGAGAATCGCTAAAATCTCTCTTAAGGTCTATATGAAAGAACAATTGTTCTATTTGACCTTCGATCATTGTGAGTCTTCAAGAATTGCAATTCAGATTCGAAAAGGCAATAAAACCAAAAAGCGCAATTGAGATGCTCCCACTCATAATGATCACCAATTTTCATGAAAGTTTCACTTTCTCCGAAGACTCAAACATCCCTTAAAAACAACATTTTTATCAATCTTTCTCCCTTTGACAATGTATTCAGCAAGATACATGGAAGAAGATAGAGCATGAAGGAAGCAGAATGGTGCAAATTTTTGGTTTTTGTTTTGATTTTTAGCAACAGGAGCAATGAGAATTATCCAATAAGACTAGACAAGTATTACACCAAGCCATATTATGTGAAGTAGCAATGTTCCATCATGGCAAAATATATATAACAAGCTAACGCCAACAGAGCAATAATCGTGTGGAAATAAAAGCTTAGCATGTAAAGATATTGAAGATCATAGTTTAACTAAAGGTATCCAAAAGGAGTCAAGCCATGTCTATAAGCAAAATGGAGCCAGAAATTAAACAAAGAGTCAATTTTGAGCATTCTGAGTGCAATTATAAATCAATTTGTTCAAGCACGCGAATTTTAGCACATTTAGCACTTTGTTTGAATACTTCAGTTTTATCTTAGTAAAGCAAGTCTGGACTAGGAGCCATCCACAACCGCCTCCTAAGCTTCGACCAAAAGATAATGTTGTTTTCTTAGCAATGTGCTAGATCTCAAGCCTTACAGCGACCATCTCAAGCAAGAAAGCTTAAGAGAGTGATCTAGGTCATCCAAAACTCCCCGAGTTCAAGCCTAGTACAATGGCAAGCCGTCTCATGAGAAAGAATTGGTGAGATCGGTTTTTCACACTGAAAAAGCTTATAATTTTTCATTTGCTTGACTCACTCATTTCAAAACTCATATCGATTCAAGACTCAATTAGCGTATATGACATGGTGTGAATCATAAGAGGATCACTAAAGCAAAACTAGTCACAAGATTTAAGAAGTTATGTTTTGATTCAAATTGCTCACAGATAATTTAACTATCATGGCAAAAACTAAGCTACATATGAAAAGCCATAACAAAATCTTAGCACACTATCACAAGACACGACAAGATATAAAGTATGAAAACAAGTCATACAAGGATAATAATCAAAGCTCCATTAAAATATATTACAATGCAAGTTGTAGAAAAGAAAATGCATTATGATACAATGAATGCAAAGAGCAAAACTCCCCTCAAAACAGGCCAAGAGGACTAATGACCCCTAACTCTCCCATAAAGTAGCAAAGCGAGAAGAATCAAGAGCCTTAGTGAAAATATCGACAACTTTCTTTGCTCGGACTCAACAAAATGAAGCACAACATCACCTTTCTCAACATGGTCTCTAAGAAAATGATATCGAATATCAATGTGCTTGGTCCTAGAGTGTTGCAATGGGTTTTGGCAATGTTTATGGCACTAGTGTTATCACGAGAAAAGAGGAACACTATCCAAAAATAACCCATAGTCCCGCAAAGTAGACAAGATCCAGAGAACCTGAGAGCAACTGCTTGCTGCAACTACATACTCGGCCTCGGCGGTGGGCGTGCAATGAAGACTGTTTCGAGAAGACCAAGAAATAAGAGATGTGCCCAAGAAATGACAAGTGCAGTACTCTTCCTATCCACTCTACACCCGCAAAATCAGCATCGAAAAAGCTCGAATCGAGAGAGCGAATCGAAAGAAAACCGAGTCCAAAATCAAGAGTGTCTTGAAGGTACTGAATATGCGCGCCTTGCTTGACGATGAGAAGCACGAGGAAGCTCGAAATCGAGCGCCTGAGACACCTGAATTGTATGTCCGGCCTCGGCGGCTGTGAGGTAGAGGAGGAGCCGATCATCTGCGGTATTCCTTCCGATCCACGGGCTCTCCATCCTCATCGGGTCCAAAGCACGGTGGTTGTGGCAATGGGAGTAGACATTGGTCTCATCGCTTCCCATGTCGAAACGCCGAAGAAGGTCTTTGTATACTTACTTTGATGAACGAAAGTGCCTTCTTTCGGTTGCTTGACTTGAAGACCAAGGAAGAAGGTCAATTCTCCCATCATGCTCATCTCGAACTCCTGCTCATAGAATCGAAAATCTAGACACCAAAGCATGAGAAGAACCACGAATATGATATCATCCACATAAATATGAACCAATAAAAGTCAACGCCATGCACGAGAGTGAACAAGGTTTTATCAACCAAACCCATTTTAAATTCATTATCAAGTAGGAAACTCTTAAGCCTATCATACCAAGCTCTAGGAGCTTGCTTCAATCCATACAAGGCTTTGGAGAGTTTAAAAACACGATTTGGGAACTTATGATTTACAAAGCCAGGAGGTTGCTTGACATAGACCTCTTCTTCTATGAAACCATTAAGAAATGCACTTTTGATATCCATTTGAAAAAGCTTAAAGCCCTTAGAAGAAGCAAAAGCTAGCAGTATGCGAATGGCTTCTAATCTAGCGACAGGAGCAAAGGTCTCTTCAAAGTCTAAGCCCTCTACCTGAGAATAACCTTGAGCTACAAGCCTAGCCTTGTTGCGAACTACCAACCCATCCTCACTTTGCTTATTTTTGAAAATCCATTTTGTTCCAATTACATGAATATTAGGTGGAGGTTCAACTAAGGTCCGACTTTGTTTCTTTCAAAATTTTCAAGTTCTTCATGCATGGCATTGACCCAAGAGGAATCGGACAAAGCATGGGTGACATCTCGGGGTTCAAAAGACGCGACAAAAGCGAGAATGTGCATGAGAATCGGAGAATTAAACACAGGCGAGTGACTCGCTCATTGAGATCTCCAATCATGCACGCAGCGGATGTCGTCATTGGATGTGAAGAGGAGCTCACAGTGCGTAGTGGCCTCTACCTCATGGGTCGTGGAGGTAGGAGCAGAGCCACTCAGTCGTCGGTGAAGATAGGAGGAGGTGCTCGGTGAAGCCAAGTAGTGGTAGCAGACTCTCCAACCATCTCGAAGAGACTTGAGGATGGATTGGGTCCTCATCCTCGAGTCATCGTCGACGAAGATGCTTTCTCGAATATCGATGTCTGTGTACTGCGACATCGGGTCTAGTACGAACTAGCCTCATCAAAGGTGACTTGAAGTCTCAACAATTTTGTTAGTATCCAAATTAAATACACGATAGCCACGAGAATGAGCGGGATATCCAAGAAATATGCCATCGAACATCTAGATTCAAATTTATCCAAATTGTCATGTTTAAGAATGAAGCACTTGCAACCAAAAATCTTGAAATGAGAGACTTTAGGCCTATGACCAAATCTAAGCTCATAAGAAGTCTTGCCAATCACGGATCTCAAGAAAACCCTATTAGACACATAACAAGCGGTGAGATTGCCTCACCCAAAATCTCTAGGTGTGGAATGCTCATCTAGCAAGGTTCTAGCCATTTCTACAAGGGTCTGTTCTTCCTCTCTACAACGCCATTCTGTTGGGAACTCTAGGAGAAGAGAACGATGCTCAATTCCCTATCGGTCAGAAAGTGACAAAAGAAGAGTTCTTGAATTCTGTCCCATTGTCACTCCTAATGACTCTCAAAGCTCGGGAAGATCAACGGCTAGTCTAAGAACCAATTCTCTAAAAATCCAAAAGCCTCGTCCTTAGAAACCGAAAAATAAACCCAAGAATACCTGGAGAAGTCATCCACAATCACAAGCACATACCATTTTCCACCAGCAGACTGAACTCTAGAAGGACCAACAGTGTCTAAGTGCAAAAGCTGACCAGGTCCATCAGTCATCACTAAAGTAAGAGGTGGATGAGAAGCAGAAACCATCTTACCATGTCTACAGGGAGCGCACACTAGGTCTCTAACAGCCTTCAGCCTAGGCAAACCTCTAATCAAATCCTTGCTACTGACTCTAGTCAAGTGGTCAAAACCTATGTGTCCAAGTCTACGATGCCATAAGACTAGATCATGAGAATTAGAAGCTACAAGACATCTAGAAATAGAAGCAGAAGAGACACCAAATCAAGCACTAAAGATCCTCTCAAACCTAGAGATCCCAAAGACATTCTCACCTGAAGAGTCCAGAACTCTACACTCACCACTCTTAAACCTTACCTCCAGACCCTCATCAAGCAGCTGAGAAACAGATAGCAGATTATACCTTAGCTTACTTACCAAAGCGACGTTCTTCAGCATGAACTTGTTGTTGACGCGCACTGTGCCCTTGGCTGTCACGGTCCCGGTAGAAGCATCCCCAAATGTGATCAACTCATTGCCGGATGCACGTGTGAGGGAGGAGAACCATCTAGAATCTCCAGTCATGTGTCGAGAACATCCAGAATCAACAAGCCAAATGTCCTCCTTCCTCGCACGACGGACCTACAAGGCATAGCGAAACATCGTGCCTCGATCGGGGTTAGTAGTAAACGACTTGGGAATCGATCTTGAGTCACACGATCTTGAGGAACAACGAGAAGCGGCGATAAAGCGATTAAGAGTAAAATCATCGAATGCACATGAGAACACCTAGACCTCTCCGAATCGACCTACCAAAAGATCGGTACTCCCCCTGTCTAGATGCTACCCGTGGTCTCTCCTTATGATATCCTAAGCCAGAACGCTGCCTAAAACCTCCAAAGGAGTCAAAGAAGTCATCTACCAACCTAGGCCTATGTCTAGCAGGAAAGACAGATCGCTGGCTCTAGAGACTACTGATGAAGTGAAGGAACTCCTCTAATGGACCTCAAAGCACTCATCCCGCCCTTCCTCTCAATCTTAGCTCTACTGAGCGAGAACTCAACAATGTGGCCATCCTTCTTGCAGAAGGTGCAATGGTACTTGACCTTTTGAGGGGTCTGACCTATTGAAGTAGAAACACCTGTCTTGCTAGAAGAAGTTTGGGCAAAACCTGCAGATCTAAAAACAATCTTAGATGGTTCAGGGGGTTCTACCTCAAACAAGCCACTCTCAACAGCTCTCGTGATCTTAGGTGGATGGTTCTTGGAATGCTCTATTGAATTAAAACCTAAGCCACTATTCTTCACACTCACCTTAGATTTATCAAGAATCATGTTGAGGTTCTTCTTCCCACCAGTAAATCTCTCAAGAGTATCTTTAAGGTAATCATTTTCTTTGGCTATGTCCTTACATGAAGCACAATTACTAGACTTGATTGCATCATCATACTCATCCTTGAGAATAGCTATCTCAACCTTTAATGCCTCACAAGACACACAATAGGAATTCCTAATCCTATTCAATTGTTCCTTAAATTTATCTCTAAATGCTTCTTGTATCTTATCTACATTCATTTCAATTTCAGTACACAAGATACAGCAAGAAGAGTCAATATCTTTCTTGGATGCAGTCATGAACATGGATTTTTCAATTTTAGCTTTCTCCTCTAAAGTCTTGTTTAGAGCATCATTCTCTATTGTGAGTTTAAGGCAATTTTCACATGATGCAGATCTAGAATAAATAACCATTTCAGTCATCTCTTTCATTTTGACCTTATTATCCTCACAATGAGAGCAAGTATGACTAGGATCAAATTTCTGCAATTCTTTTGTAGTGCTATTCAATTTTAATTCAAGCAACGCATACAGTTTGAACAAGATGAAGGAATAGCATCTCAGAGTCACATCTAGAGCAATAGCATTCATACAAGAAGGACTAGACTTGAGAGATTCAATTTTATCAAGAGCATCTTTTAATTGATTTGTAACAGAGGAATGAGTAGTTTGTAGATTGGTCAGATCAAACATCAAGCTAAGACAAGAATCACAATCATTGGTAGGATTAATAGATTTGATCCTAACAATTTCTAGGTTCAAGTCTTCAATTATGGTATCATGTTTCTTTATCTTTTTAGCTTGCTTCTTCAGTTTTTGTTCAGCAACAACCAAAGCACGTTTCATTTCATTTGGTGATGGACATACCTCGTCGGGATCATTTGAAGAGCTCGTCATCGTTGGAGGAGTCGACGTCGTGGTGTCCCGCCATGAAGCACATGCCGGTGAAATCATGAGTCTTCTTCTTGCCATGGGAGTCATCGTCGTCGTCCTCTGTCCCCGAGTCCACATCGCTCATATCAAAACTCTCGAGAGCGGCAAGGACACGGCTGACGAACTTGCGATAGTTGGGCTTCTTAGCTTTTGCATCCTTAGCTTGTGGATGTCTCCGAAAGTCCTTCTCCTCTTTGCCCTTCAGCTTGGGGCACTTGGAGCGAATGTGATTTGGCTCACCACATTCAAAACAAGTGATAGGTCCACCTCTCCTCCTATTTCTTACTTTGTTGTATGCTCTCGAGAATCTGGTGGATAGGAGGGCTAAGTCATCCTCAGGTATCTTCTCTAGTTGCTCATCGCTCAAAGAATGCCAAGCGGACAAAGAAAGACCAGATGAGCTAGAATCAAAAGAATCAGAAGAACTACCCTTAGATGGGTCGACCACTAAAGCCATCGACTCTGTCTTGGGGAGACGCGAGATAAAGTCAATCTCATGCGTCTTCAACCTCGAGTAGAGCTTGTCCATGGTAAGCTCACTCATGACAGTGTTGTCATTGATAGAAGTGATTTTCATCCCCCAAACTCTCACGTCAAGCGCAACCAAAAGCTGGCGTACGTTCTCAGACTCACTGAAAACAAGATCCACAGCGCGAAGATTATGCAAAATCTTTGAGAATCTTCCCCACAGCTCATCTAAAGATTCACCAGGCTTTTGCTCGATCTTTGAGTATGCTTTCTTGAGTTGGTTCTGTCTCACTTATTTGATCGCAGTAGAACCCTCGTGATAATCACATAGAGTCCTCCAGATCTCATGAGCAGACCTAAAATGAGCAACACGCTCAAACTCAGATCGACTAAGCCCTTGAATCAGAAAATTTCGAGCCTTGCTATTAGCCTCAACATCTGGAGTGATCACATCGTCATCGGTGGCACAACATAAGGATTTTTACCTTAAGCCAAATAGCGTGCCCTTGAGCCTCGATGTAGAATTGCATCTGAGCCTTCCAAGAAAAATCAGATCCATCAAAGATATGTGGTTTGTTTGCATACTTGTCAGTCGCCATGGCTCCAAAGACCGGTTAAGATCTATGAGAAGAGCTAACCGGGCTCTGATACCAATTGTAGGACCGGAAAGGCGACTAGAGGGGGGTGAATAGGAGCTTAACCAAAATTTTCTTTTAAGAAAGATTCAACCGAGCTAAAACGAAAAACAAGATCTAAAACTTGCTCGTGGGAGATTGATGATCTTGATGATCCTAGATGTATTCCCACACGTCACAAGCAAGGTAGAAGAGGCAAGAGATCAACCAAAAACCAAAGAATCAAAGATGAGCTCAAAATCACAAAACAAGAAGGAAGAACACAAAGAAACATCTTTGGGAAATCATCCATGGATTGATTAGTGATTGTTGCTTGTTCTGACCACTCCTCAAGGAGGACAAGATAGCAATCCAAGAGCACACAATCAACTCATCTCCCTAGAACCCTAAGCCTCTCTCTTTCTCTCTAAGTCCCTAAAACCAAACTAGGGTTTACAAATCAAGTGCGTGGGATGGCTTGTCCATCACACCCCCTATTTATAGAGAGGCCTGGCTTCTTGAAGAAGTTTGGGGTGGCTTGTCCACACACCCTATTCTAGCTTCTAGAAGAAGTTTCTCTAATGGGCTCCGTTAAGGCCCAACATGAGCAGGACACTTACGCACGCTTTTTAAAGCGCCGAGACCATCATCTCTAGACCTAAACCACTTCACCTTGCGCCGTCCCGCGCCGTGGTTTAGCCATATGTCACAAAGCTGGTATTTGGTGAAATTATCAAAATACCCCTTCTCGATCCTTCTCAGAAGACGAGTCCAATCGATCGAAGCAATCGCCGCTCATGCGTGTAGGTTGATCAACGGCTCTCATCATGTCGGCAAGTCTCTCCCGTCCGATCCTCCGGAACCACCAAGGCACTTGCACCGACCCCGCGCCGCTTGATCAAGCTGTCGCCGCGAATCGCGTGCTCGGTCATCCTCGCCCATTCTGCGCCACGCTTGAGCCAATTGACCTCACCCGGCATCCATGATCGTTCGGACCTCGGCTCTCAAGCTTAGTCCCGATCCTCGCCGTTGACCGTCATTGACCTTCAAGACACCTGCACAGCAATAGACAGAGAAATCGTCTCCGGGAACAAGTTCTTCACAACTTGACCCACGTCAGTGAAAACATGCAGTATGCAACACATGCAAAGATAAACATGGATATGACCAATCCTAAACAACAATTCTCCAAACGAATCACCAATCAGAACAAAACCGGTCAGACCGCTTCCAGTGCCGGTCAGACCGCTTGAACCTGACAACCTTTGAACATTTGCCGAAAATACGAGAAATAGCAAACTAAAAATGCCATTGCCAATTGTAACATCATCTTAATATCGTGCATATATCCTCATGATATCCACACAATACATGATGCCGGTTGAGGCTTCTTCCAAAACCTTTCATGGTATCAGGCGTGGTCACGTTCCCAGGGGCGGATCTACAGTATGCTACAGGGATGCACAGGATACCGGATCAAAAAATTATTTTTCTTTATATATAGGGTCAAAAAATCATTTTTCTTTATATATAGTTGTGTATATATAGTATGGATACCTCTAACCTAAGATAAAAAGACACCCTAAGTCATAGCCCAACATAACCCAAGATATATATAGGGAATGAGAACACCCAATCATTTTCGTTCTAGATCTGCCACTGCGTTCCTCGACATGTCCCTCCCTTCCGCTGCCACCCGCACGCTGCGCGCCCTCCCGGCTGCACCCGGTGCCTCTCCTACCCGTGCACGCCGACTCCCGCCACACGCCCACCACGCGACACACTACTTGTAAAACAAGAACTTGGTGATTTTCCTCAACGTCAATTGACGCCAGGAGCTGTGTATTTATATGCACAACCAATACAGAGATTGAATTACAATCCGGCAAACGGTTTCTATACAGAGAACGCATTCGTCCCGGATACGGAATAGTAATTCCTTGGAATACAAGATTGTGGACTCTGAGATGGAATCCAGACTGTACACGATACAGACTCTGATCATATACCAAAATACAACAATCTTTCTATTTTAACATGCTCCCTCAATCACAAACCGGGAGGTTAAGATTGTGTCTCAAAGTCTTGAGTTGTTGTATTCCCAATGGTTTTGTCAGTCCATCTGCTAATTGATCCTGTGACGAAACGAACCTGATCTCTAAGGTTTTGTTTGCAACACGTTCACGTACAAAATGAAAATCAACCTCTATGTGTTTCGTTCTGGTATGAAACACGGGGTTGGCTGACAGATATTTGGCACCCAAATTGTCGCACCAAAGAACCGGGGGTCTCTGCTGAAAAATTCCGAGCTCTCCTAACAGAGACTGAACCCACACGATCTCAGCAGTTGCATTGGCCAACGCCTTATACTCCGATTCAGTGCTCGATCTGGAAACTGTTACTTGTTTTCTGGAGCTCCACGAGACAAGGTTAGAACCAAAATAAACCAGGAACCCACCGGTTGATTTTCGGTCGTCCACATTGCCGGCCCAATCAGCGTCTGAAAAGGCGCTGATCAACATTGAGTCTGACTTCCGGATTTTCAATCCACATTCCGGAGTATATTTCAAATACCGTAGTATTCGTTTTACAGCTGTCCAGTGGGTGTCAGTGGGTTGATGTAAAAACTGGCAAACCTTGTTTACTGAGAAAGCGATGTCAGGGCGTGTAAGAGTCAAGTATTGTAATGCTCCAACGATACTTCTATATCATGTTGCATCTGCTGCTAAGAGTATGTTGCCTTCATTTCTTGACAATTTTTCTGTCGTTGACATTGGAGAGGCGACTAGTTTGC
This sequence comes from Ampelocalamus luodianensis, assembly GCA_036346255.1. Lineage (NCBI taxonomy): Eukaryota > Viridiplantae > Streptophyta > Magnoliopsida > Poales > Poaceae > Ampelocalamus > Ampelocalamus luodianensis. The sequence goes on along the minus strand of CM070635.1, from coordinate 29,847,605 downwards.
AATCTTGCATTCCAACTCTTGATAGCAATTCTGAAGCATACTTCGACTGAGAGAGTACAGCTCCTGTTTGTGATCTGGTTACTTTGATGCCGAGGAAGAAATGCAATTCACCAAGATCCTTGAGAGCAAAGTCAGTTTGTAATGCCTGAATTAGCTCTCTTACCTTCTTATCTGAAGAACCAGTCGTTATGATATCATCCACATATATTAGCATGTATATGGTTGTCTTCTGATGATTATATATGAACAATGAAGCATCAGCTCGAGATGGCAAGAAACCAAGTTCTTGTAGCTTTGAACTTAACCTGGAATACCATGCTCGCGGTGATTGCTTCAAACCATATAATGCCTTGTTCAGCTTACACAAGTAATTTGGATAGCTTGGATGAACATACCCAGGTGGTTGTCTCATGAACACATCCTCTTCTAGAATGCCATGAAGAAACGCATTCTGAACATCTAGTTGCCGTAAGCACCAATCCCGAGATATTGCTATAGATAGAATGAGACGAATTGTAGTCGCTTTGACTACTGGACTGAATGTCTCATCATAATCTATACCAAATCTCTGCTTGAACCCTTTAGCCACTAGACGTGCCTTGTACCTGTCAATTGACCCATCCGCTTTCTTTTTCAACTTGTAAACCCATTTACAATCTATCACATTTCGGCCATGACTGGGAGGAACAAGGTGCCATGTATCATTTTTAAGTAGCGCTGTGAACTCCTAGTCCATCGCCTCCTTCCAACTCGGGTGCTCAATGGCTTCAATATGTGACATTGGTTCAGCTGGTTCGACTGCAATTTGATGTGCTTGACGTCTTCGGTTAACATCATACCGAATTGTTCCATCTCTGAAAACTTTTGGCTTCTGTACTCCAGTTCTCAATCTGGTTTGCATAGGGTGCTGTGGAGGATTAACAGGTACTGAGACTGATTCGGCTGGAGCTGATCCTTCGTGCACATCTGTTATGTTTTCGGTGTCCTCTCTGGAAGCCGTGGTTCCCTGAAAAACATCCGAACCTTCTTGGAAAATAGAATCAGTAGGCACAATAGATAATTCAGAAATATGCCGATTTGCTCTATTGTTTCCCCCATCATCCATAGTATCCATGCAAGAGAAAGAAGATGGTAGAATTGGAGTGAGAAGAACTTGATCAATCAAAGGGCGCCTGTCTGGAAGTTTGGACAATTCAGAAAAAGGGAACACATTTTCGTCAAAGATGACATCGCGAGAAATGTACACCCTGCCGGTAGGAGGGTAAAGGCACTTATACCCTTATGGCGACTGCTGTATCCGATGAAGACACAACGTTTAGAGCGAAATTGGAGTTTTCGGTCGTTGTATGGACGAAGGCAAGGCCAACATGCACAACCAAAACTTTTAAGGAATGTGTAATCTGGTTTTGTGTCAAGAAGCCTTTCTAGGGGAGTAGCAGACTGGATCACTTTGCTTGGGAGGCGATTAATGAGAAAACAAGCTGTTTGGAATGCCTCATCCCAGAAACGAATAGGCCTAGATGCTTGGGCTAGAAGAGATAATCCTACTTCTACCACATGTCTATGTTTTCTCTCCGCTGAGCCATTTTGTTGGTGGGAATGAGGACAGGAGACACGATGGGAAATACCCTCGTGTTGAAAATGTGAGTGAAGTTTTTCATATTCACCTCCCCCATCGGTTTGGACACAGGTAATCTTTTTGTTTAGCAATCTCTCAACATGAGCTTGGAAGTGCGTGAAAGTTTTCTCAACCTCTGATTTGTGTTTGAGAAGGTATAACCATGTAAATTTACTGAAGTCATCAATAAAGCTTACATAGTATCTAAAACTTCCCGCTGAGGTGCGCGCAGGCCCCCAGACATCGGAGAACACTAACTCTAAAGGAGAGGATGATACATGCTGCGAGCTAGAGTATGGTAGCTGGTGGCTCTTGCCCTGTTGACATGCATCACACACTTTAGTTGGGACTGACTCTTCTAGATGAGGCAAATTGTGAAGGCGAAGAACTTGATCTATGACTGAAGATGAAGGGTGGCCAAGGCGGCAATGCCACAGTCTTCGGCTGGGTTTTATTGCTGACCAGGCATTTTTCCTTGTTCCCGAGTCCCTAGTCGACCCGAGTGGATAAAGCCCTCCTTTACTGGGACATAGAAGAAGAATTCTCTTCGTGGCCCGATCCTTGATAAGGAAGAATTCAGAATGAAATTCAATAAAGACATCGTTATCATGAGTACGACGATTCACAGAAAGAAGATTCTTGTGAGCTTGAGGAACATGAAGGATATTCTTAAGAATCAAGGATTTGCATGGAGTATGAATTTTGGTTTGACCAATGTGAGCTATAGGCATACCTGAACCATTAGCTGCATGCACTTGATCCCAGCCGTAGTATTTTTCACGTATAGCCAGCTTGTCCAGTTCCCCAGTTATGTGATCCGTTGCTCCGGTATCGGTATACCACGATGGGTCAACCAAATAGGAGCCAGTCGATGCAGCTTCTGCCACCCGGGGATCTTCGGACTGAAATGAATGATCGAATCTATGATAGCATTTCAAAGCAACATGGCCCATCTTCCCACATACCTGACACATCGGTCGGTTTCTTGAAGATTTACCAAAATTGTTGCTGTTGTTGTTGGGCGTCTGCTGATTTCTGCCGTCGGTGAAGTTTTGACTTCCACCTCGGCGTCCACGATTGCGACCGCGAGAGCCTCCTCCACGGGAAGCAGTATTCGCAGATGAGTTTCCAACTTGATATGCAGCATTGTTCTGCTCCTGGCGAAGTTCAAAAACTGAGCATATGTGCATAAAGATCGCTGAGACTGATTGGATCTGATCTCATGGTCAATGATGCAACTAAGGAATCATATGTTGCGTCCAAACTGCACATCATGTATATGACGATATCTTCTTCTTCCAAAGGGCGGCCTGCAGCTGCAAGAGAATCAGCAAGACCTTTCACCTTGTTGAAGTATTCTACGATCGAGAGATCGTTCTTCTGTATGGTGGCCAGTTGGCGCTTGATTTGAATCATCCGCGCTCTGGATTGGGACGAGAACATCCTCTCGAGTGCTGTCCATACTTCAGCAGCCGTTCCCAAGAACAAAACATGAGAAAGAACTTCAGGGGACAGTGAGGAGAGGATTGTACTTAGAACCATCTGGTCCTGTTGAAGCCATAAGTTGTATTCGGGATTTGGAACCTGAGTAGCGCCGGCATCGGTTGTCTGTGTGATCAACACAGCCGGTGCCTTTCTTGATCCATCTACAAAGCTCGGCAATTGCTGGCCTCGGAGGAACGGGAGAATTTGAGCCTTCCAGAGAAGGTAATTCTCCTGAGATAGCCTGACGTTCACGAAGTGGCCGATCGATGGGAATTGTCCCACCGTCATGATTGTGCCGGATGAAGTTGCTGCGCCCGAAACAGAGTTGGAGGAGAAGGTGCTTGGCGAAGTCGACATGATAGAAGAGGTGGCTCTGATACCATGCAAAACAAGAACTTGGTGATTTTCCTCAATGTCAATTGACGCCAGGAGCTGTGTATTTATATGCACAACCAATACAGAGATTGAATTACAATCCGGCAAACGGTTCCTTGGAATACAAGATTGTGGACTCTGAGATGGAATCCAGACTGTACACGATACAGACTCTGATCGTATATCAAAATACAACAATCTTTCTATTTTAACACTACTCGCCGTCTGTGCATCCTTCCCGCAGCATTGCATGCAATCTCCCAGCAGCACGCACTGCGCACCGACTCTTGGTTGCACTACCACCCTCGCAACGCAACGCACGTCAACTCCCTACCGTACATGCCATCTTCTTTGTGTGTGCTGACTCCTGGCCGCACGCAACATCGTCACCATGGGCGATGACACCGTTCCAGTCCACACTCAACTCTGGGCGCAGTCCATCAGCGCCAACATCAAGACCCTCGTCCCGATTACTCTCGAGCTCTCCACCTACAACTACATGAAGTGATGCACTCTCTTGGAGCTTGCGGTCACCAAGTTCACTCTCGAGGATCATCTCCAAGCGTCATCTCCAAGCATCTGGCACCTCTCGTGTTCCTGATGTCGATTGGAAGCGCCGCGACTCCACCGTGATCTCTTGGTTCTACGGTTCGATCTCTCTCGAGATCCTCAACACCATCATGGCGCCCTCCACCACTGCTGCCACCGTCTGGACAATGATCGAGAATATGTGTCGGACTCCAAATTTGCCATTCTCTGGATCAGTAGATAGCACACATAGTTACATCATTGGTTCAAACACATATCACGAAAAAGCAAGCTATTGCATAATACTAGGCAAAACATAAATATACCTTACGGCTTTTGGTTTGCAGAATGGCCGAATAGGCCAAACATTTCAAAGAACAGCAGCGGAAGAAGAATCAAAGTACAAAGCGTGGAACCCTCACGATATACCCACCGGCAATCGACTGTGGGCTCACGACCTAGTTCTTGGCCGAAGGTCATAATCGTGCAGTGCAGGGAGTGCCGGTTGGAGTCTACGACCAGATGCCACCATGCTGCGCTGAAGGGAACGGTCCATGCAGCCAAGGTGTGAACAATCCTTGTGGTGAACAGTCCTCGGCATGAACAGTACTCGTGGTGAATAGTCCTCTGCATGAACAGTACTCACAATGAACAGTCCACGGTGTGAACAGTACTCATAGCCATCCCGGTAGTCTTTGTTTGCACTTCCTGACTAAAAGAATGTAAATAGCGAGCATGAGTACACAACCGTACTTGCGAGCCAACACACAATGCATTTATCATAGATGCAAGGCTGGTCAAGGAAGTTTCAAAGTTCTTTTATTTGCCCAAAGCCATGTTTGAATTAGATTAAGTAGTAAACATCCCGAGACTTTGCATTTTAAACAACAGGTTTTATAAACTGAGTTCTTGTTGAAATATACTAGTGGAGGTCCAACCTCCTATACCAACCACTCAATACTCAGGCTATCCCGTAATTACCACTGGTCCCAGACCAGGCTTTTCCAAATCCCTGGGGCCCCAACCCCATCTTTCCATTCCATCCACAAATCGGTTTTTATAAAAAGGAAAACTATATCCAGCAAGTTCTCAGTACCGCTCTTGACCGTGAGCACGGCTATCTAGATAGTTTTCTTACTCTGCAGAGTTTACGCACTTTCCTCACAAGAGATGAATCAACTTATACTGGCCCGACACACTTCCGAAGGTGTGCGGCTAATGTTGATCATCACAAGGCCTTTACAATGCTCAACCTCTTTGCAACTTCGCACCGTTAGGGATCACCCCCTTCGGCCTCTCCAGCTTGTCCTCGGGAGGTCTCCCTTTAGTGCCGTGTGGTTCAAGTTGCTTTGTTCTCCCCTGACTATCCACCCGCATCCACCAACGTCGAAGCCACGCTGAGGCAAACAAATTAGTTGGCCAGGTCGTGGGTGTTACCGACTTGTGGTTGCACTGTTTTACATGAGAGATCACTACCAGATTCAGTCCTTAATTGACTTGGGTGGTACATCCGCATACCAACCTCTTCTCATGCACACGGCACCAGCCACTCTTTCCAGCCGCCCAAGTCAAAAACAGTTTTTCAGATTTTATTTGTTTTGAAAATAATCATTTAGTCCAACATACCAACCAGCCTCCCAGCCTCGACTTCCCAAATCCAGTTTTTATGTTTTGAGAGAGTGTTGTCGGGCAATTTAATACCCGCCTGACAGTGTATCTAAGCAAGGCTAAGCATGACACTTAGATACATACTTATTAACTAGTATGTAGTCCATTAAGTCTAGGGTGACAAAGGTTAGTGTCAAGTTCAAGGATTGGTAGTTTATACACAATTATCATTAAGGCATTAGCTACGACTAGACCAAATATAGTTGTACAAATCATTGCAATGCAATTTCATAATTTAAAGTAACATAATTTGCAAAGAGTAGGTGCAATATGATCAAAGTGTTGACTCGCCTTGCTCAATATTCTAATAAAAGCTCTATGTCCTGATATTCGCCCTTCTCGATATCCAGGTAATAATCCCGCTCAACGTGCTGATAATCATCTTGTTCAATAGCTTGACCATCTTGGTCCTCTTGGGATTGTGGTCCATCACAGCATCAGAGTCTAACTACGCAGACTACGTTCAAACCCAAGAGCGACTGAAAACAACCAAATCAAATTCAATAAGTCCAAATACATGCAAATACACGAAACACTCCAAATGAGTGCAAACATATCTAACGGCAACTCGACAGAATGACCAGGCCATATCCTTCAATATGGCGTGGAAGACTCCCAGATCGATCAAGCCTACACGGCTGTAAGCCTCATCGACTATGGACTGGTCGTAGAAGGACTTACAACCAGAGGATGGTCGTAGAGAGTCCTACGACCAAGGACTGGTCGTGAAGGAACTTACGACCACAGACTGATCATAGGAGGACTTACGATCAGGGAATAGTCGTAGAGAGTCTTACGACCAGGGACTGGTCCTAGAAGATACAGTGGTCGTAGACGTTGCAGTGATCGTAGATGCTACAGTGGTCATAGGAGCTCTAGTGGTCGTGGGATCTACTGTAGTCGTAAGCTACAGTGGTCGTAGGAGCAGTAGTGGTCGTAGGATCTAGTGATCGTAGGAGCTACAGTGGTCGTAGGAAGGTTACAAGAAGAATACGACTACTTGTAGTCGGAGGGGATACGACTGGATGTAGTCATAGAAGACACAACTACCTATATTCGAGGGTGATACGACTAAGAGTATGATTGGGTGTAGTCGTAAGAGGTACAACTGGGAGTAGTCGAAGGTACGACTCGGTGTAGTAAGGGGTACGACTAGGTGCAGTCGGAGGAGGTACGACTGCCTACAGTCGGAGAAGGTACGACTACGTAGTCGAGGAGGTTCTGACTACATGGTCGTAGAAGATTCTACTGGGCGTAGTCGAAGGATTTCTGACTACATGGTTGTAGAAGATTTGGTCGCACTTAGTCGAAGAAGTTTCGACTATGTGGTCGTAGGAGACTCGGCTGGGTGTAGTAAAAAAAGTTTCGACTACGTGGTCAGAGAAGGTTCGGCTGCTTCGACATGGTCGAAGAAAGAAGGATTTGAATACTCCACGATGGTCGAAAGAACCAACAAAAGAATCAGAGAAGAGCTAGAGAAAGAACCGAAGAAGAACAGGGCAGCTTGAATGAGGAGGAGCATCTGGGCCACTAGGAACGTACCAGTATGGCCCAGAGGGGACTAGCTTAGCCGAAGCTGGTCTAGCGCCTGTAGAACGCAACAGCGAGAGAAGCTCGACGCCACAGCGGTGGCCTGAGGAAGGAGAATAGTCTTCAACCTTCAAGATAGCTCCAGAGAACCAAGTAGATGGTCCTGGAAGAACATCTTGGGGAAACTCCACACCAGCAGGGTCGATTCGACTGTTAGGGCTACTTTGGTCAGAGAGGAGGAAAAATGAGGTCAATGGTGGCTCCTATGAATAGAGGATGAACTTAATTGAGGGGAAACAGCACTCGGGTCATGGAATAAGAGCGAATCCATGTAATGGGGGAATAGCCTCACCGATGTGTGCCAACAGCGACGGCGGCGCCGTGGTGGCGCTCTGCCGGAATGGGTGCTCAAGCCTTATCTGGAGCTCAAGCCCGCTTGAGGGAGGAAGAAGGTGGAACTAGCACTGATGTAGCGAAGAAGGCGATGAGGGGGGCTCTGGGTTGCTATATATATCAGTAGTTGTAACATCCCAATTTTCTGAGCTTTAAAAATCTTTTAAATAATTAGTAGGAAAAAGTCACCATTTGGTTTTATTTGAATTTAATTCAAAAGCTTAATATTGGACTTTACAATAAAAAATATTTAATATGAATAATCCCAACATGAACATTAGCCAAAACTATTTTATTTGGGTTCTATGTGCTCAGATATATTTTCTAGAATTTTCTAGAATTTTTCTGAGTTCATTTGCTATTTTCTATTGCTTATTTGAATTTCTGTTAGTTTATGAAATAGAAAAGCTATCTAAAATCTCAGAAAAGCTCTTGGTAGAAACCACCCAAACACTCCTCCACCCACTCTTATTACCGCACGCAAGCCCGCCTCTCTCTGACAGGTGGTCCCCGTGTGTCAGCCCTTTTCCTCTCTCTTCGCGCGGGGGCGTTAAACCTCAGCCGTACGATTTTCCTTGAGCGGTTCGATGGAGATGGGCCATTCGGGCGACTCGAAGTCATCAACGTTGTGAGCCGTTCGATCAAGAATGGATGGTCAAGATGCGGCTGGGATGTCGGAGGGTTCCGAATGTCACACGTATTGTGGACCGTTCGATCGCGGATGGACGGCCAGATCTTGTTGGAGCCCATTTGCACACGGGCCTCCGTGCCACTGACATGTGGGTCCCGCATGTCAGGTCTTCGTCTCCGAGTCGGCTTCGTCTCCGCGACGCGCCCACCTCCGTCTGCCATGGCCGCCTTCTAGAAGCTTTGTCCGACAACGCCTTTTCCCATTTAAACCGCCCCGGATTTTTGCATAGGATCTTATCTCAAGAAATCCCGCGTTCATACCTGCAACCAATCGTGACCGAATCAGATTCTATCTCTTTCCAAATCGGGATTTTCGTTCGTGTTCAACTCGGACTCGATTTGGAGATTCCTTATCCCGTGTCGCCCTCAGCCTATAAAAGCCACCCCGAGGATCGCCAACACCTCCGCATCCCAAACCCTAGGTCAAATCCACCCGAGAGCTTTAGCGCCGCCGTAGCGATGCTTTTTAGGGTTTCTCACCACCGGTCGTTTTCCTCGGTTTGCGCCACCGCCGGTAACGCCCCGCCCCCGTGGAGTACACCACTGTCATCGCCATCGTCCGGGCTACCTCCAAGAGCCTTCGCCGTCGTTGGAACCTCACCGGAGCCCCCGTCCGACAAAACCCAAAGCTCCTCAGCTGCTAGAACCTCGCCGCCGGCCACCTCCGTTGACCTTGACCACCCGGAGTTGGTTCAACAGGTTCGCAATGACCTGGGCTACATCTCAGTACCACTCACCGTCGTGAGCCCGCGCTTCGCCGTTGTCGTCGGTTTCCGAGCGCCGCCACCCCCGAGCCGACGTGGCACGCCGCGTCAGCAGCCGTGTCAGCACCCCTAGCCTGTGTGTCGCAAGCATGGCGCGTGTCGGCGAACGCGTGTGCGCCCGCGGCGATCCCACTGATCCGAGTCCCAAGGTTCGGTAGACCTAGTCTACCTTGAGCCGTGTATCTGACATGTGGGTCCCACATGTCAGTGTTTTCTTTTTATTTATCTCTTTTCCGAAATCCTGAGGGCTGACATCAGCATTGCGCAATAATCCAATTTTTCTGTTAAGAAATAATTCGGAAATTCTGGAAAATCCAATTTAGGGTTTTTCTTTAGATTTTCAATCTTCAAGAGCTCATAACTTTTGCATCCGAACTCCGATTGAGCCCATTCAAATTCCTAAATTTATATAAATTCGAGATCTATTTATGTGAGATTTTTATTTAATTTTTGGAGTTTGTTTTGCCTCTGTTATTTATTTGTTTTGTTTATTTATCTCGTTTGCGAGTAGACGTCGATTCGTCGGGAAATTTTGGAGAAGAAGGAGCACCTCAAGATCAAGACCAGTACTTAGACCTTTTCCAAGGCAAGTCATACCTTTGATCATATTGAACCCAGTTTTCAAATTACTTTGTTTCAAAGTATTGCATTCTATTTTAATTATGTATTTAAATGCTTTTGGGAATAGTTATTATCCAAATTGTTATCATCACCTTGACTTTGTATGCTATAATTCCTTGTCACCCTAGATTGGTTATTAGTTGGTAATATTGTAGCACCAACGTGGGTTGGTTAGATACAAGTACATTTGCTTAGCCATGCTACGAGTCTCACATCTCATGTAAGTTGCGAATATTAAATTTGACTAAGTGACTATGGAACTTTGTGTAAAATTGTGTGCTATGTGTTATTACTTCGTGATAGCATGAGTTGCACTAAAACCAACTGGGTGGAAAAGGATTTGGACTGAGGCAAGTGGTGGATACTTTGTGATATGATGGACTTTGTGAATGGGAATGATAATCTTTGTGGCATAGTTAGAACATGGAAGTCTTGCCTTGGTCAGTTAAGGACTTAACTTTGTGCGCCATTGAACTGAGCCTTACTGTACGACCACATGCCTGGTATGGGACGGGCCTAACTTAGTAGGTTATGGATTCTTGGCATTGATTACTCAGGTGGTAGGTTAGGCTATGGCTGGAGGTGTATACTACAAGGTAGTCGCATCACGGGGCGGTTCGTCGTGTCCCTGTCCAGCGGTGTGTGTTATGCCAAAGCGCTCCGTTTGGGTTGGCATAGCGGTTTGTAAGCACATCGGAGTGTCAATGTTAAGATGAAGTTTACGAACCGTTTTGTTATGATTAGTGCTAGCTACACTAGTTGTATCGTGTGGGTAAAGTGTACAACCTCTGCAGTGTTAAATCAATCTATTCGAATAGCGCGTTAGCGTCATGGACATGCTCGGGGATTTCACACGAGGGGTAGTTTTCATAAAATGTTGGGATGGGAGCTATGTGGTCTAAGTCATGTGGCTATGTAAAATAATCTGCTCAGCTTGGTGTCTTTGTGGAAAATAACTGTTAAATTAATATTGTCTATTTGTTTTGAACTGCATTTCAATCTACTATTGTATTCAATTGCAAATGTTGCTTTTTTGCAAAAGAACCACAGAAGCTTTTTCTTTGGAATAAGCCTATATCTATAAATTGCATTCTGTGGTATGATTCGAGTACGGTTGTGTACTCATGCTTGTTGTAAAACTTGCGCCAAACCTCTGAGAGAGGAGGAGTCTACGCTTTGATTTAGAGAGGAGTTAGTCGAAGGTTCTTGATCGTTAAGTGCGGATCGATCGGTTGCTGTGGTGAATTGATGGGATCTACGTTGAAGTTATTTCTGTTCTGCTGCTATTTTATTCTCTGTCAGCCCTGCGTGGCTTAATAAGTGTAAACTCGACCATTAGGTCAAAACCCTTAATTGTTATTCAAACTAGTCGTTTACTTTATTTATCGCTTGTATGGATGGATATTTACCTATGTTGACACTATGTGCACTAGCGTGATCCTGGACCAGTGCAATATACACAGAGGGTTCCAGAATCGTAATTTTGGGTCCCGACAATAGTGGGGCGGCAATGCAATCGGCACGGCTCGACAAGGCGGAGTGGTGGTGATTTGACCGGGTTGGCAACATAGTGCGGATGGTGTGAGAGGTTGAGCGGTGGGGAGTAATGGTCGAGTGATTGAAATTGGCCAGCACACTTGCCTGGTCATACACGGCACTTGACCGAAGACCGAGGGAGACATTTGTCCCATGTCTCGATCCGAGAGGCAAGGCACTAGGCTTGACCAGTCTTTGGTCGGCGAGCAGAGAGAGGGGCTTGAGCGCTGGTTGGTGGGTGGGTTTGACCAGATAGTTGGTCGGAAGAACAGGGGAGGAGGAGCGGTGGCACGAGTGTTGCCTTGGCTGGAGAAGAAGGGAGAAAGGGGCGCACGGGTGCTGGCCGGGTCGAACCAGAATCAGACCAACAGTACTTAGCCAAAGGAATAGTAGAGAGAAAGAAGAAGGGCTAGGAAGATTTGTGAAGAGGCAGACTAACCGAATTTTAGACTTGCTAAAATTCATATATTTGCTTGGAGAAATTCTAACGCAGTGACAGATAAAAATCTGGCATCTGTTAGATAATTCTAATTGGACTTGTGCTAACAAAAGAGAAAATACGTTCAAACAACTCTCATAAATGCAAACAAAAAGATTGTAACATCCCAATTTTCTGAGCTTTAAAAATCTTTTTAATAGTTAGCTGGGAGAAAATTTACCATTTGGTTTTATTTGAATTTAATTCAAAAGCTTAAAATGGACTTTCAATATCAAAATCATTTAACATAAATAATCCCAACATGAACTATTATCAAAACTATTTTATTTGGATTCTATGTGCTCAAATTTATTTTCTAGAATTTTTATGAGTTCATTTGCTAATTTCTATTTGCTATTTGGAATTTCTGTTATTTTATAAAATAGAAAAACTATTATAAATCAAAGTTAATCTCTTGGGCCGAATCTTTTCGCAGCCCATCTCCCTTTCGTCGTGGCTGCGTAGCGGCTAAACGCGCATCAAACCGGACCCTAGTCGCTCGCGCACAACCCTTTTGCCCCAGCCATTGGATCGCTTTCGAAACGGTCCGATGAGATTTGGACGTTTGGAGGTCCGAACACCACCAGCGGTCAGGACCATCCGATTGTGCTTGGACGGTCAGATGTGGCTGAGTCGTTCGGTGGTCCGAACGTCTCAAGCAATTTGGATCATCCGATTGAGCTGGACGGTCAGATCTTTTGAAGTCTGAGTGCGCCCGCGCCCTTCGCCTCGCTGCCATTTGGGCCTCGCGATGTCATCGTCTTCGAGCCGTCTTCTTCGCAGAGTCACGCCCGCGTCCGCCATGGTTGGAGTTTGAAGCTCAATCTGACAACGAGGGTTTTCCAACTAAAGTGCTTCTAGAAACCGTGTCAAAATCTTGTCTCTATCTCCCCGCATCTTTCCGGATCAAAATCTTATCCCGGATCTCCTTCAAACTCAGAGATTTCCCTCGTGCTGGTTTCAGACTTTTTTAGGGTTCCGCCACAGCGCCGCTCTAGCCCTCCTAGACCCTATAAATAGGACCCTAGGATCGTAGCGCCACCCGCACAAAACCCCTCAAGCCCCTAACGCTCTAGAGCCTAACACAGTGTAATCCATCATCTAGGTTTCGTAGAGCTTTGTTTCTTCGAGTGCGCCGCCGCCAGCACCGCCTCATCGACGTTGAGCACACCGATGAGTTCACCGTCACGTGGGCTACCTCCAGGACCCTTCGCCGTCACCAATACCTCGTCGGAGCTTCCGTCCGACAACGCCCGAATCTACTCCGCCGCTTGAACCTCACCGTCGGCCGTCACTGTCATCCTCGACCACCCGGGAGTGCATCTATAGGTGCACATTACCCTTAGCTACCCACTGGTACAACCCATCTCCGATGAGGCGCCGCCGTTCGCCGTTGTCGGATGGTCTAGAGCCCTTGCCGCCGTCGATCTGATGTGGACGCCCGCGTCAGCATCCAACTCAGCTTCTATGCGTGTGTGTCAACCACGTGTCGCCCAGCTATCGCATCGTCAACGTCCGCGTGGCACGACCAGATCCAATCCAAAACTCTGACTCAGTGGGTTTAGTCCACCGTGGGCTGTGAAACTGATTTGTGGGTCTCGCATGTCGATATTTTCTTTTATTTATCTTATTCTGAACATCCTTTGTCGGCATCATGCTTGTGCAGTAATCCAATTTTTCTGTTAAGAAATAATTCAGAAATTCCAGTAATTCAGTTTTTAGGGTTTTTCTTTATATTCAATCTTCCAAGATCCATATGTTTTGCATCCGAACTCCGATTGAGTCCATTCAAACTTCTAAATTCATCTAAATTCCAGATCTATTTATTTGAGATTTTTATTTATATTTTTAGAGTTTGTTTTGCCTCTGTTATTTATTTATTTTAGTTTATTTGCTTCGTTTGTGAGTAGACGTCGATACTTCGAGGAGCTTTGTTGAAGAAGGAGTGCCTCAAGACCAAGACGAATACCTAGTCCTTTTTTAAGGCAAGTTATACCTTTGATCATATTGAATCCCAGTTTTCTAAAAGTACTTTGCTTCAAATTATTGCATTTACTTTAAGTATGCATTTAAATACTTTTGGGTATAGTTATTATCCGATCTGTTATATCCACTTTGTCTTTTGTATGTCATAATCTTTTGTCGTCCTAGATTGATTCCTTATGTTAGTTGGTATTATCGTAGCACCAATGTGGGTTGGTTAGATATGATTAGATTGCTTAGCCATGCCACGAGTCATCATATCATGTGAGTTGCAATTATAAACTTGATTAAGTGATTATGGAACTATGTGATAAAACTGAGTGTATTGTGTGCTATTACTTGTGAATGGCATATGTTGCACTTAACCAACTAGGTGGGAAAGGATTTAGACGGAGGTAAGTGGTACTGTGTGCCTTAATGGTGGAAGTTATGTGTGAGGACCCGGAATATTTAACTAGTAACACTTAACCTCCACATGGTTCTAGCATTACTAATTAAACATTCTAAGCCTCGATGGACATATGCTTCCTAGAATTGCAGCACATGCACATCATCACAAAATTACACATCATTTCCATACAACATACATTAACAAGTCTAGTAAAGGACATACATAAAGTAAGTTATTACAAAAGAGCCGACCGGCCAAATAACGCAATATATAAGAATGACAGCGGAAGCAAAAGGTGCCATAAGATGGCTATAACAAAAGTCGACCGGTTAGCCACACAACCCACAAGGCAACCGACCGGGCTGCCAGCTAGACGCCTCTAAGACTACCACAGCACAACTCACAGAAGTGAGGCCCTTCAAGCTCACCTTCTTCCTCTGCAACAAATACATTTAAGCAAGATAACTGAGTACACAAAGGTACTCAAAGGCGACGTGTGGAATAGCGGACCTATTCATATGCTACATGCAGACTCATTTAAGTGGAGGTCGTATGTCTCATTTTGCATAAAGCCAACTTTATTTGCAATAATGTAATACATTTTAAAAGCAAGTTTGCAATAAGTTTCAATGGATGAAATAACACGTGATACAATAAATACAAGAGTAACCACCTATTGGTGACTAACCCAATAGCCACCACACATAGCACGAATCCCAGATTCATACCACCCATCAAGTTTTATTTTAAAATGTTGTAGTCTAGTTCTCACGGGCGTATCAGGCGTGTCCATAACCTAGAACGAGGCTATTCGAATAGTTTGAACCTGCGGGTGTACCAATGTACCCACACTTGAGGCCTTTAAGCCACAAAGCACACTTAGAAGGTATGCGGCACGGCTAAGTCCTACGAGATGTTTTCCAATATTGTGCACGACTACGAGCCGCTCGTATGGATAGAAATCCATACGCTTACATTGCAAGCGAAAGACAACCAGCCATCACGGAAGCCTTTGGACACCGCAATGCTCCCAAAGACCATCCCTCCTGCGACTCCTGCGACCCGAAGCCAATACACGCCAAAGTACTAAGTCAAGAGAGGTCCCATACCCTCTAGTGTGGTTAGCACGCAAAATGCTCGATCTGATGGCGCAAGTAACTCGGTCCTTAATGACCGGGCACCATTCGATCACACCGAAGCACACCAATCATACCATTGTGCCCAAGTCTAAATTATTTTGTTTTGATTTTAGTTTTCATAAGTAGACATGACACAAGGCTGAAATCATAAGTCATAATAAGTTTTATGTGATCAAGGTCATCGATAAGTCGATAACCGTCTATTTCTACCGGAAGCTAAGCATGGCTAAGCAATTAATTCGCAAACTACTAAGTGACAAGAGCTCATCCACGAGTTCTAATCACAGGAATAACCTAGGCTCACGGTAGTAAAGGACAATCATTTGCCTAAGGAAATGCATCTACTAGGTCAACTAACGACAATAGTTTAATACAAACTAGCAATGCATACGTAGAATTTTGTAAACAACATAAATACTTAAAAATACAGGGATTAACATGATCAAACTGCTTGCCTTGCTGGGATGTGTGCATGCTGCGAGAGAGTGCTCGGGTTCAATATAATCTTGGAACCTAAAGCGAAAAGGCGATAAAACCAATAAGAGCGAAGAACACCAAACAAAACTCAACAGCAAAAGACATCCAAATCCCAAGAAATTTATACAACAGCTAGAGGTTGATTTTAGACAATTTTAGGAACAATAATTACTTCATTTGGACTTAGCATGGAAAAGTTATGGCTAAACTAAGTTCTCTCGACTGAAAAATCCTAATTAAATTAATTTGATTCTTGTTCATGGCAAAAATTTCTAGAATGATCTGGAATCTGAAATTTTTATGGTAGGTAGCTAAGGTCATCCTAAGAACAGCAAAGTTGAGTTCACATCATTTGGAGTTATAATGAATTAGTTATGATTTTACGAAGTTGTAAAACTAGCATACATCACTTTTCAGGAACATAAGACCGAGATTAGAAAAGGTCTTAGGGACATAATCACGGGTCTCCGGTAAATGAATTCCAATTTAACTCTATCCAAGTGAGAGGCTTAGCCGAATTCTAGAGCCTCAACGATCATGCGCGCTGCTCCTTTGCGAGCGCTACATGATTGTCGATTCTCTTTCGATTCGAATCACTACACTTAGTGAGTTAAATGGGAATTCATCAACAACGAGTATGACTTATATTGGCTCCCAAGATCAACGACCAATATACTCATACTCTCATCCAACGTTGATTACATCCATACAACGTATACAACAAGAGATCAAAAGACATACTGCATAATAGTCAAAGTCTACAGCTTATTACATACGGTACACCGGCCAAATTCAAGTAAAGTATCAAGTAGCAGCGGAAGCAAATAAATAAAGCAAAAGACCAGTAGTGGTATGCCCATCACCCATCGGCAACCGATTGGGGGTTAAATGATAGCACACTACTCGTTAGTGTCACCCAAGTCCATACTAACAAGATCGTCGGACTCATAATCTTCCTCACCTAAAAGGCCGACAAACATCCGGTGAGTACAAGTGTACTCGCAAGTCTTACACAAATAAAATTAGTTATGCATAAAGGTCATTCAAAGGGTGGCTCATATTGGTTTAGTTTTTGCGAAAGAGACGCAACAATTAACATCCTACACATACTAGTTTTCATGTGCCCATTTTAAAATCAGATTTGAAATAGAAGTAAAGCATATGAATAAGTAATGAACCGAGTAACAAATAAAGCATACAAATGGCAAAGTGGCTTCCCACTTTGATACTACACAAACATGAACATCCCATTCATGATAATTACCAAGTTCACCCACAATTTTAATTCCATGTCTAACAATAAGCGACCACAAATTTCAAGCGGTGGTCCATAACCAGTGGACACGGCTATTCGAATAGATTATACCCTGCAGGGGTGTACTACTTTACCCACACGACTTGATTAGCCCGTTAGCCTCCAGATGCCTCCGAATATAGCATACTTCCTATGGTATGCCGGCCGGGTAAATCAAGATATGGTTGTTTTTAGCAAGAAGATCTTATTGGGCTAAGTCCTCAACCCGGGGCTCCTAGGAACATAAGACGGTACGGCCTCCATGTCCTAGCGGCCCAAAAGGAACATAGGATTTCACGGTCCCATGCCCCTTACAATTTCACCACCGTGGGAC
Source organism: Ampelocalamus luodianensis (assembly GCA_036346255.1). NCBI lineage: Eukaryota > Viridiplantae > Streptophyta > Magnoliopsida > Poales > Poaceae > Ampelocalamus > Ampelocalamus luodianensis. The sequence continues at coordinate 29,830,301 of CM070635.1, read as the reverse complement.
TCAACACAACAAAACCCTCCCCCTACTTAACCATACGGCACCCATATACCGCGTGTGATAGCACGAGTGTTGCTTGAACAGCAGGTACCCAAAGTTCGGTCCTTAATTGTCCAGACAAGTCAACCACATACCCAAATCTCGTGCACAAAGCACCATCACTAACCAACACTTGTCCAGACCAAAAGCTCATTTAAAAAGAAAAAATTTAACTCATAAAACAGATACAAAGATCTGAAACAAAAAGTATACAATGATGGTTTTGTTTATCCCATAATTGTCGGGTTATTCCCGACAATCAACTACCGGTTCTAGACTTGCATGTCTAAGCAAACCCGAATAATATAATCTCATACATCCTATCTTAAGCATTTCAGTATGGGAATAATTCATGGATAGCCACAATGACAAGATAATAGGATGTGTCTAACTATACATCACAAAAATAGCGACATTATCAAAATAGCATGCAAGCAATTCTTCGTCTAAAATCCAAAACCTTTTCGGTTCTATCCATTTTTTCTGCTTATACTATCACTCAATTCTCCACTTTTCTTTGTGCAATTCAATGTGACAACGGTGGTGAGTTTGACAACCGTGTTCTCCACCAGTTTACTGCTTCCCGCTGTATACACCTTCGGTTTTCTTGTCCCCACACCTCTCAACAAAACGGCAAGTCTGAACGCTTCGCACGATGAATGACATTGTTCGCTCACTTATTTTTCAAGCTCACGTGCCTCCTTGTTTCTGGGTCGAGTCTCTCCACGAGGCCACTTACCTCCTGAATCGGGTTCACACCAAAACCCTCGCCTTCACCACATCATTTCAGTCTTTGTTCAATACTTTGCCATCTTACTCTCATCTCCGAGTTTTTTTGTTGTCTTTGCTATCCTAACACTTCCCCAACCGTGGCTCACAAACTTGTTCCTCGCTTGGTTCCTTATGTCTTCCTTGGCTACCACCAAACCACAAAGGATACCGATGTATGGACCTCACAACCCATCGAATCATCACCTCCCATCATGTGGTGTTTGATGAGACAGTCTTTCCCTTTGCTTCATCTTCGTCCACATCCAATGATGCTTATGATTTTCTTCTTCCCCCATCTCCTAACTTCCCTACCGCATCTCTGGACACTGATGATCCACTCCTCCCTGCCGCAGCAATACTGAAGGATCGCGGCAAGGCTACGATAGCACAAACAAAAAAATATACTGCGCAACCAAGGAACCACCGCAAGTCATAGATCACGAGATTACCACTAGACGCGCCGACTCGTAGCGGAAGTAGAGTCGATGTAGCGAGTTGATGCAGTCGTAGTCGTACTTGCTGCGCGTCTTCTCCTCCTACTCCGATGAACGTCGTGAGTCGCGGATAGTCCTAGTGCTGATGCTTCGCAACAGCACCTCCAAGGTATCCACACGTACGGGGCAGGGACACCACGCGCAGGAGTGCTAGCGTTGGCGGCGTGGTTGAGGAGAGCGTGGCTATTAGGGTTTCGGGATTTCTTCCAGAAAGATTTGATCAAATCATCACCCCATGCCACTGCCCCTCTATATATAGGCATCCATAATGGGACCCGACTAGGAGGCCAATTAGGAACTCGAGGCCTATAAGAATTCGGATCACCATCCAAATCAAATCCTAGCCCTTTAAGTGTGTGACCCTATAGGTTTGTGTGTAATCGGTTGTGACTCGGAAACACTTTCTCGATCACGAGTCGTCAGCGGTACCTAGCAGCACATAACGATTCCCGAACATACACAGAATATATCGGACGAACTTTAACGCAATATGATCTACGACCGTGTCCTTATCACTTACGACCAGCTGCGTACTTAGTCACGGCGCTTCATAATTAGTTATAATCGATTCGTAACTCCTTACGACCGATTAGTATCTAACTACGACGCTTTACAACTCCTCACGACCAGATTGGTGATTATGTTCGAGTAGTCTTCGACTAGGTCGCATCTCCATACGACTTACACACCCTACGACCTCGGCAACTGAACGACCTGCTTGTGTATTCTCCCTTTGCCTCACGACATCTGGTTGAACTCCAGGTGAGATAATATGTCATCCATGGACTGTTCAATACTTTCTCGATCAAGTGTCAAATAACTTCATGTGGTCGACACTTCGACCACTAGTGGCATGGCCATGCACTTTCTTTATTCGACCACAACGAGGGGCCCAGAGACATCTCTCCGTTATGTTAGGAGGGGCAAATCCTATATCCGACCAGTCACATTCCTCCGCATGTTTCATAGCATACCCGAAAGCTACCTTTATAACTACCCAGTTACGGAGTAGCGTTTGGCAACCCCTAAGAGTGCTATTACACATGTAGGAAACCATGCTGATCTCAGGTCTGAGGATTATACATCATCATTGCTTGAGACCAACTAACGACACATAGAATCATAACAATGTCAATAGTGTCTCAAGGTGGGTCTTATCCAACATTATGTTCTCTAACATGTGTCCACATTATTGATTCGATATCTCTATATCCATGACCGGTGAAACATGGTCATCAATCAATACATGTACTAGTCGTAGAGTCACTGGTGTTCCGACCAGTGACATTAGACCAGTGATACTTTTAAGAACGATATCATATAAGATAAAGAGTTTCACCAACAAGTCACATACTCATTGATCTATATAACTGATGATTCATTCAAGGAACAAGATAACATATTATCAAATGTTATGAACATACTGAAATACAATCATCTCTATGATTGCCTCTAGGACATATTTCCAACAAATACCACCAGGGCCAATCGCTCCTACCATGGCTCCTTCCCCCCTGCCGCACCTGTCCTTCTACTTGCTGTGGCAATCCCCAATCATCTTGCTGCAGCCGCTCCAGCCCTCCAACCCAACGCTGCCGCACCCCTTTATGCCCCTCTCGAGGCCATCTTTTTTCCTACCTTGGCAGCTGTAACAGCCCAAATTTTGAAGAAATTAAAATTTGTTCATTTTGTGGATTTTCTGGAATTTTCAGAAGCTTTTCCTTAATTAAATTAAAGCTAAACAAATTTATGTGCAAAATCTATTACCACAAAATAGCTGGAAACATTTTATTTAAATCCTAAATACCTCAGAGAATTTATGTGAATTTTCTCATAATTTTTGGAATTATTTTGCTATTTTCTAAAGCTTAATTGAATTACCAGAATTAAATTTATTGAATTTACTGAATTATTTTTCTACTGGAAATTCCATTTATTGCGCAATGCTGACGCCAGCGAGGAATTTCCGGGAATTAAAAGAAATAACTTAATTTTTCTGACATGCGGGCCCCACTGGTCAGTGACTCGGTCCACGTGAACTGAGTCCACGCTTTCGGCTCCAGAGGGGGGGTGGACGTGGCTGAGGTGGCCACCACGTGGGCAGCCACGCGACTTTTGGCGCCGAGGTGGCGCTGACCTGGCGTACTCGTGGCAAGGCCACGTCGGCAAAACCGCGAACTCGGAGATGGCCTCGCGGCGTTGTGCCGTGGCGGGACATATGGTTGTGCGCAAAAGGTAGAGGAGAGTCGTGCGATCTCGTGGGTTACCAAAGTGGCGGCGGAGAGTGGCGAAAAGGTCACCGGCGACGAAGATTGGCGGCGGCGAACTTCGGTCGTCGACGAAGTAGTGGTTCCGGCGGTCCTCCGGTAGAGTGGGTGGTGGCTGCGGCTTCGCACGAGTGCGATGATGAAGATGGCGTCGGCGGCGAGGACGGAGGAGGTCCGATGGCATCGGAAGCGGAGAAGAGGCTCGAGGTCACCGCGAAGAAACGCAAAATGCTGGGCGCTACGAGCGAGGTGAAGGTGCCGGGTGGTGGCGTGTTCGTGAGTCGAGGCACCTCGTGCTCCCTTTATAGGGCGGAGCGGCGGGTGGTGGAGATCGTGTGCGCGCGCGCGCGGCGTAGTGGCGGTTCCGCGATCATGGGCGCTAGGAAGGGAAAACGCCGGAAGTGGCGGCGTGATGAGGGGTCTTCAATGCGCATGATGGCGAGGGAGTGGGAAGAGAAAGCGGGCGGAGGAAGCTCGGGTGTGAGCTTAATGGCGGCGATTCTTGCGCGGCTGTGCGAGACGGTTGAGGAAGATGATCTTTGGGCCGTCCGATTTTGATCGGACGGTGGGGATAGAACATGCGAATCGGTAAGTTGGGGTGGCCGTAGCCGTTGGATTTAGATCGACGCTATCGTCCTCTGGAGTTAATAACGTCAGGTGAGCGTCGGTCGTTGGATCACGAATCCACGGTCGAAGGTGATGGTCTTGGTGAGCGAGCCTAAGCGGGGAGGGATGTGGGCGGTGGGTTTGATCAATCAACATTCTATGCAATTTTCTTTTGATTTTCCATTTGATTTAATTCGGTAATTCAATTAAGCTTTAGAAAATAGCAAAATAATTTTAAAAATTATGAGAAAATTCACATAACGGTGATTGGGCGAAACCCATTTCCCACATCCTCCCGCACGAGCTAGGCAGCTCGCCCGCATCATCTCTCGACCGTTGGATTCAGATCCAACGACCGACGTTCACCGCACATTATTATTGTAACAGCCCCAAATTAGGGTTTGTATTTTAACTATATAAAAGTATTAAAATTTAAAAACTTTTGTTGTATCTCTTGGTCATGCTCTTGGTTTTCTAAAAATTTGTGCACAATTTTAAACTTTTGATGTTTTGTATTAAAGTTGTGTTGGAAATTTCAAAACTTTTAAACTTAAAATTCATTGCTATTTGAAATCCAGAAGAATGTGTGAATGAAAGTTCCTGAAAATAATTTATTCAAATACTAGATTATTTATATTGAATTTTAATTATTTTTACCAAATTTTTAGAAGTCATTTTACCTCCACCAAAATTCAAATCAAACCTCAAATGCAGATTTGAAAATAAATTAATTCTAACAAATTTTAATATAAAAAATGTTTAAAATTATTTTTCCTAAGTCCTTTGTGAACCTAAGAGAGCCCACAAAAATTTTCAGAATTTTTCGAATTTTATTTTTATTTCAAACTGCCCGGTCAAACTCTATTGTTTTCGGTCAAAATTTAATCCAAAACATAAATCCTAGTACTATTCCTCTGGCCCGAGTCCGACCGGACCCGAGCCAAACCCGGGCCTGACCGCGCCAACTCGCCCGAGCCGTTCTCTCTCTCTCGCTGACAACCCGACCCCACCCGTCAGAGCTCCTCTCACGCTGCACTGGCCGCGCCACCGCCTGGCGCTTCTTCTTCTTCGGCTCCGGCCGAAACCGTTTCCACCGCCGCCGCGCCTCCTCCAACGAGCCTGAGCTCGATTCTCTCCTTCAGGAGCATCCTTGCACATTCCTTTACCTCCCTCCGTCACTCACCCGCTCGCTGTTGCTACACAGGAACCCCTCCACGGTGAACCACCCCGCGCCGCCGCTGGCTTCCGTCGCCGGCCCACTCCGGCAACTCTCCGTCCTCGCTGAGCACCCCGGTGAGTTCCTTGAGTCCCACTGATGCTCATGCGCTCGCTAGTTTTGCTCCGTTTGCACCCGACGCCGTCGCCCCCTTTTCACCTCCTCGGCCGGCCGCCGCTCGCCCTCGCCGCGCCGCCACCGTGCCTCTCCGGCTACCCCGAGACCACCTCTAGCATCCTCGAGCCTCCCTCGACCCATTTTGGCCATCGCCATGGGCTCCCCGCCGCTCCAACTGCCGGCGATGAACCACGGCCAGAGCCAGCCCGAGCCCCCCTGTTCTTCATTTTGAGTCCTCCTTTGTTTCTCCGACAAGGGCCCCACCTCTTAAACCAAATCAATTTCGCTAACCAATAATGTCAGTGTATTTAGATCACTCTAAATGTATTAACAAAGTTGAAGATTAGATTCGAAAGAAGTTTGCATATTAGTGTAATCTCTGAAGTTGTTCTTTGTGTTTGAACTGGGAAACAGAGAAGCTTTTCTGGAGGTGTTCTGTTGTAGTATCTCAGCAGTAACTTGAAAGATGTCAGATTTGTCAAAAGACTAATACCTTGACTAATTCCTGTAGTTAGAGTTCTCTTAAATATAACTAGCTAAATACTTTTCCTTCATCAGCAATCAAAATCTGAAAATTATTAGGGAGGTGAAATTTTCAGAAAAGCATCAGAGAGCAACTTTGTCAGTAATGTCACTCAAGGTAGTAATTAGAAATGTTGGGTTTCAATTAACCTTTTGAACACTAGAGCTATCCGAAGTAGTAAATCTGAAAATTATAATCTAAGTGAATTTAATTAATAGTTCTTAGTATAAGGCTTGTCCTTTTTGTAGGTTACATGAGCAGTAATATGAAGATTTTCAGTGTTAGGCTAATGACTTCATACAGTAGTTGGCCATGTTAGTGATTTAATTAGTCATTAGGCCTACTATCTAACATAAGTAACAACTTTGAAAATCAATTATGGTTGAATAATTAGAAACTAGCAAAGAAGCAACCAAATCCTTTTGTGCCTTGTGTGCAGAGTTGGGAATGAGAGAAAAATTTAGGAGCTCACTAAAATGAGAATCAGCCATTAAGCTTACTGGGTATTTGGATCATTCGAAATTTGCAAACCTAATGATTAAAAACTAAAACCTTGTTGAAAGCATAGATAAGTAAGTAAACTTCCTAGTGGTAAAGCATTAAGATTAGCAATCTTTGGTATGGTCTTAGCATAAATTGTTAAGATTATTGTCCCTAGTTCAAGATCCAAAATAAATTGTTTATATCTTGAAATTGGGTAAACTTCACAATTACTTAACCAATTCAAATCATCTCCAAGTTCCATGATTTTTGTGTCTTTAAATTTATCTAAAATCATAATCTATTTTTCTGTATTGTTATTTAACTTTTGGTTACTTTTGGCATTCTGGTGTTTATTCGCTGTTTTTCGCTTTGGCAGTTTTTACCGTTAGATGGCGTTAATTCCGAGAGTGATCCTCTGCAGCAAGTCAATTATCTCAAACAAAGCAAAGGCAAGCAGTTTGATCATGATTAATCCTTGTATTTTAAAGTCTAATATTTTGTTTCAGCTGTATGTATGCATTGCTTAATTTGTGTTAAATTGATTAGTTAAATCCTGTAGATGCATATCCTGTAGGTGAAATATTGATCTCTACTACCTGAGCCTAGGTTATTTGCTGTGATTGGAGTTCGTTGGATGAACTCTTGTCACTTAGTAGAATGCGAGTTCCTGATGCTTAGCAATGCTTAGTTACCGGTAGAATTGGGCGATCATCGACTTAGTCGATGATCTTGATCACATAAATTTATTATTGTTCTTATGTTTCGGCTTATGTTATGTTAATTACAAAATTAAAATTGAAAACAAAAACGATTTAGATGCGGGCACAATGGTAAGGCGGTGTGAATTTCGGGTGTGACTGGAAAGGTGCCCGGGTCAATTAAGGACCGAACATCTTGTGAGTGAATTTTTATCCAGCATTTCAAGTGCTAACCACACTAGAGTACATGGGACCTCTCTTGACCTAGTACTTTGGCGTGTATTGGCTCCGGTCGCAGGAGGTCGCAGGAGGGATGGTGTTGGGAGCATGGTAGTTGTCCAAAAGCTTTACCCTCGAGTGGGTAGTTGTCTTTCGGCTTTACCATGTAAGCGTATGGATTTCTATCCATACGAGCGACTGTAGTTAATACACAATATTGGAAAAAGTCTCGTAGGACTTAGTCAGCCAGCATACCTTCGGAAGTGTGCTTTGGCTTAAAGGCGATGCTCAAGTGTGGGTACATGGTACACCTCGCAGGTTAGAAACTATTCGAATAGCCTCGCCCTAGGTGATGGACACGCTTGGGTAAGCTTTTCAAGAGTTAGACTACAACCTTTTAAATTAAAACTTGCAGAGTGGTACGAACTGGGATTCGTGCTATGTTGTGGTGACTATTGGGATAGTCACTTCTAGGTGGTTACTTGTATCTATCTTTATTTCGCAGCTATTTCAACAAGAAAATGAATTGCAAACTTGCCTTTAAATCAGATACATATTGCAAATAAAGTTGGCTTTATGCAAATGAAACATATGGCCTCCACCGATAAGCTGCATGTAGCATATGTATAGGTCTGCTAGTCCACACGTCAGTCTTGCGAGTACAAAAACAATTTTTGTACTCAGTTGCTTTGCTTAATGTTTTTGTTGCAGAGGAAGAAGGTGAGCCCCAAGGGCTTTCCTTTGTGAGATGCGCCTGGTTTGACGACTAGCTTGGCGGCGGTTGGTAGCCTTGTGGGTAAAGGCACACTAATTGGCTCTTTTATTTTATCGCCATCTTATGGCTTTTGCTTCCGTTGTGTAGTTTGTTATTTATCTTTTAAGTTTAATCATTGTATATTATGAAGTTTTGATATTGTAACCTCTCGTGTATGGAATTGATGCATAATTTTGTGAAGAGGTGTGTATCTTTGCAGCTTAGGAAGTATACATATCTCGAGGCTTGGTTTATTTGATTTGTGATGCTAGGTCGGTGGTTGGTTAAGCATTACAAGCCAAATAAACCGGGGTCCTCACAATTAACTCCAGAGGACGATAGCCGTCAGATCTAAATCCAACAGCTACGGCCGACCCCAACTTACGTGCGGTGAATTGGCCAACTTACTGACTCATCTCTTTCCTACCGCAGTAGCCACGGTAGCCTATACTTCTGCCGACGGTTCATCCTCCTCTGCCACGTCCACCGGTTTACTCCTAGCTCACAACTATGGCACATGAATCCAGTCCGGTCTTCATGTTCTGCTTCGTGAGAAATTAAACGTAAATGCCACGGCCTCCTCCGATATTTCTCCTCTCCCGAAATCTGTCCCTGGGACTCTTAAAGACCCAAATTGGCACTCCACCATGGTGGATGAATTTCAGGCTCTCCTCTCTAACGATACCTGGAATCTTGTGACTCCTCCTAAATCGAACATTGTCTCTAGCAAATGGATTTATCGACATAAGTTCCAACCTGATGCTACACTTACCCTCTACAAAGCTCGCTGGGTTTTACATGGCTTTTTATAGCAACCTGGTGTGAATTTTGATGAGAAGTTCAGTTCGGTTGTTAAATCGGTGACCATTCATACCGTCCTCTCTCTCTCTCTCGATGTCTCTTCCAGATGCCCATTCATCAACTTGACGTCAAGAATGATTTCCTCCAAATTTTAGAGTCTTTTTGAAGTTTTTAAAATAAAAGGAACCATTTGAAATTTATGGAATTAATTAAAACTTAAATTAAAATTTTAGAAAAATGAAAACATTTTAAAATGATTAAATTAAATTTCAATCAAATTCAAAATTGTTTTATTCTAGTTCTTCACGTTCCAAGGAATTTTATGTAATTTTCTTGGATTTTCTGTTCATTTATTTTATTTTCCAAACTTTGGATTTCCTTTATTTTTCCCCGGTCCTATTTCTTTGTTTTTCCTTCCTTTCTTCCTTTTTTTCTTTCTTTCTACTAGCTTCATTCCTACCTCGCTTTGCTCTGTATCGAGCCGGCCTTGATAGCGCCAGGCCCGTGCGCCCCGGGCCATGTCAGCGCCGTACACCGCCCTCGATCCCGACCATGCCAGCCTGTCCCCTCGGCCTTGCCTATGCTAGCCCCGCCCCTTGTCGCTCGCACCGTGTGCACCCCAGTCTGAACTGAGCCAGCGCCAAGGTCGCGCTGCGCTAGAGTCGTGCGCCATTCTCACCAGCACCGACCGTGCCCCGTCCCCACAGTTGCCACTCACGTCATGCCCAATGTCAATGCACACCATGACGCTTGCGCATTCAGTTCACTACCATTTTATGTCTGTTGCGCGAATTCAACTTCGAACCAAAACTGTCGCCCAAATTCCGCGAAGGTTCCCAGACGTTTCACTCCCCGTCTTTGCCCTATAAAGAGAGCACCACGTGCTCCTTGCTCCCCTTTTCGTTTTGCCTCAAGCCTTGCCGTCTATCTCCCCTTTGTTTGGCCAGAAAACGTGACACCGCCGACTTCTTCCTCAAGTTTGGCCATGTCGCCTTCGCCTCGATCTCCTTCTCCGGTGAGTTCCGAACCAAGTGGATAGCATCACGTCATGTTCCCGGTCTCCCTCATCCTATCCCCCACCTCGATTTGGCCTCTCCATCACCGGAGCAAGCCACCGCCATCGCTACCCCATTCCCGTCGTCAACTGCCGTCGCCACGCAGCATCGGCCACCCCCAAGCCACCCCAACTGTAACATCCCAAAATTCAAATTCTAGGAATATGTAATATAAATGCATTAGAGAAATCACTTTGATCATTGGCATATGAAATATACCATGTTTAAATTTTGTTTTTGAATTAAAAGCAAAACTTGAACTCCAAACAAATGGGTGCTAAAAAGGAAATAGATGAAACAAAGTGAAATTTTCAAATGAGAGAATTGGTTTGGACATATTATCCCAGGAACAATTCACCAAAACTTTTATATGAAATCTTGTTAATAAAAACAATTACAAAAGCACAAAACAGAAACTTGTATGAATTTTTGAGAAATTCACATAGAGTATTAGCCCCTGAAAAATTTGAAAGAAGGAATACATTAGGTCAAAAGCCTACACAAACATTTTCATAAATTTTTGAAGTAATTTGAGTAGTAAATAAAATTGGACAATAATTCAGCAAAAAAAAATCAAAATCTAACCTCACCTCTCTCCCTCTCTCTAACCTGTAGGCCCCACCCACAGGGTTCTTCGTACACCTCGGTGCTGAGCGCCAGTGTATGCCTGTGCATGAGCTCGCCGCACCGCCCACCATTTTTCTAGTCGCCCATAGTTTTGCCACTACCCAACCGTCCGCGTCGCATCACCCGTCTTCTTTGTGCCCATACCTGCCCGCTGCTCGCCTAACCTGTGAGGACCCCAGTTTATTCGACTTGTAATGCTTAGCCTTCCATTGACCCTAGCATCACAATTCAAATAAACCAAGCCTCAGGATATGTATACTTCCCAGGAATGCAGTATACACACCCCGTTACAAAATCATGTATCAAAACTATACATCAAGAGGTTACAATAATAAAACTACAATTATACAACAGAAAGGAACTTACAAGATAATAACAAACTACACAGCGGAAGCAAAAGCCATAAGATGGCGATAAATAAAAGAGCCAATTAGTGTGCCTTTACCCACAAGGCAACCAACCGGGCCGCCAAGCTAGTCGCCAAACCCGCAAAGACATCTCACAAAAGGGAAGCCCTTGGGGCTCACCTTCTTCCTCTGCAACAAAAACATTAAGCAAAGCACCTGAGTACAAAGATTGTCTTTGTACCCGCAAGACTGACGTGTAAGGGTAACAGAACTATAATTTAACTACATGCAAGCTTTATTTAAGTGGAGGGGGCTCTGGACTTACTTTTAGCAGAAAGCAAGTTTTCTTTTGCAATAATGTAATAGTTTTGAAGGCAGTTTTAACAATTCAATTTTTATTTGCAGAAATAACAGCGATACAGTAAGTAGTGACAAAAAGACATCCTGGAGATGACCAACCCAATGGCCATCACAACAATAGTATGAACGCCCGTTCATACCAACCCATCAAGTTTTAATTAAAATGTTGTAGTCTAACTCTCGATAAGCTTACCCAAGCGTGTCCATCACCTAGGACGAGGCTATTCGAATAGTTTTTAACCTCGCAGGTGTACCATCTGCACTCCACACTTTAGACCGCCTTTCCACCACCACGGTTAGCATACTTCCTTTGGTATGCGAGGCACGGCTAAGTCTAACAAGACTTTTCCAATATTGTGTATCAACTACGAGTCGCTCGTATGGATAGAAACCCATACGCTTACATGGTAAAGCCGAAAGACAACTACCCACTCGGGATAAAGCTTTTGGACAACTACCATGCTCCCACCTCCGTCCCTCCCGCGACCCCTCGCGACCGGAGCCAATACACGCCAAAGTACTAGGTCAAGAGAGGTCCCATACCCTCTAGTGTGGTTAGCACGCCGAAATGCCTGGATAACAAAAACTCACAAGATGTTCGGTCCTTAATTGACCCGGGCACCTTTCCAGTCACACCCAAGAATCACACCATCTTACCATTGTGCCCGCGTCGAAATCATTTTGTTTTTATTTTTAGTTTTCACAATTAAACATAGCAAAAATGCTGAATCATAAGTTATAATAATTTTTGTGTGATCAAAGTTATCGACTAAGTCGATAACCGCCAATTCTACCGGTACTAAGCATGGCTAAGCATCATATCGTAAAACAATAAAAGACCATAGATCATTCACGGGCTCTAATTCACCAAGAGAATAATATTCCTAAGGTAGTGGCAGAGGTGAACAATTTTCAGGGCAACAATGCAATGGGATTAACTACCTCTAATCGATAAAATTAACTTTGACACAAAAGCATGCATACATACAAGTTAAACAAAATATTAGACTTGAAAATAATGGGAATGAACTGGATATGATCAAACTGCTTGCCTTTGCTTTGTTTGAGATACTCGACTTGTCGCAGAGATCACTCTCGAAAATCAACGTCATCTAACGATAAAAACTGCCAAAAGCGAAAAACAGTGAATAAACACCAGAACGCCAACAGTATTCAAAAATCATTAACACAGAAGATAGATTATGAATTTAGGAACAACAAATTAGATGATTCGGAGATTATTTAAATTAGTTAGGATTTCTACTGATTGTTCTTTCCAAACTCACATTTTCCACATTAACAAAGATTTCGCTGCTTGATTATGAGGATCCAAGCGAAGCTTATTTTTCAGATTAGGTTACTACTACCGGATAATAGTCCAACCAACTAAGTGACTCAGAAACATATCTAACTACTGCACTAACCAAGACATAATCCTATCGGCAAATCTGAAAATTGCCATGTTATTGCTACTGAGAACGAATGACCACGGACGATACCTAGAGCTTCGGTGATGCTATTTTCCTTAACAGGCCACCTAATACTCACAAGCATTCTCTCGCCGGGCATTCTATGCATACAACCACGACGATCATACAGTCAAAATCAACCCTCTTATATAATCTATTCTTTCGGCAGACTTTGATGGTGATTGTACGCACTTCTATTAACCACAGCAAAATACCACATTTTAATAGCTCACTATTCTATGTAACCTTTATCGTGATAAGTTCATTGACATACAAATTAGCTATTGGAAAGTTGACTAGCTCATTAGCTAACTACTAGATGCTCATCGATTTTTAACAAGGTTGGCCTTCATCGACACTAAATCATGCATTATCCAAACACCACTCAATTACATGTGAATGCTAACTAAATTTTCAGCATGCAACTACTATATTGCCTTACTATTCGCAACGATAACTTACTATGACTAACAACCATTAGATTTCTACTCCAAACACTAATTGATGCAATAGAGGTATAAGTGTATGCTAGCGTAAAAACTTGTCAATCGATTCATCCATTCACACAAATTTGCATCATCACAATTAACCTACTAATCAATCATTCATTTAATTATCCATTTGCCACATAAGGTTGAGCAACCCCATCGCTTATTCAAAAGATTCAAAGGCGTTTCACCTTACATATGATCTTCGCTTAATGACAACACAAGAAGACTTCCAGAGATGGACCGCAGACGTAGGAGTTGCCGGTGGTTTGGGCCACGACTCATTGCCGGTGAGGGAAATGGCGCGAGGCGACGGAGACGGCCGAGCGGCGGTCGAGGCGGCCTAGGCGAGCTCCACCAGAGAAAGCAAAGATCATCCTTGAGGCATTCATACAAACACACGAGGGTGTCACGGCGAATCGAAGTGTCTCGCCAAGCTTTGTCGCCGCGGTCGGAATCGATAGGGTGATCGCATGCGCGCCACGCGTGGAGGAGCTGCATGGCACTTCGGGTGGCGGCGCCGGCAGCCGAGGCGGATCCGGGTGACGGCCACGGCGGCGGTTATGGAGCAACCGGTCGGCGGAGGAGAGGCCGGGCGGGCCGGACAGAGCAGGCCGGTGGGGCTCGTGCACGGCTCTGTGGCGCCGGGAAGGAGCCGGGACGAGGGCGGTGGAGCCGGGAGGTAGCAGCGGCAGCAGAGGGGGGGCCGGCGGCTTGCTGATGTCGGCGACAGAGGGAGGGCGGCCGGATCTGGAGGGGGAAGGAGGTGCGGCCGGGCCGGGTTGAGCGGAGAGAGGGCCAAGGGTGGCGGCCGGCGAGCAGAGGAGAAGGGAGCCGACGGCTTGTTGAGGCCAGCGGACGGAGGGAGGAGCCGGGGTGGCGGTGCAGCTCGACGGCCAAGAGGCCGAGGCGAGCCGACGCGGCGCAGCAGGCGGCGGCGCGGCGCGGGCGGGCGACGAGCGGCTACGGGCGTGGCTCGGGCGAGGCAGTAAGGTGCGTGGCGGGATGGCCGGCGCGAGCCGGAGATGGAGGAGAGGCACCAGGGGGCGGCGGCTTTGCGAGCTGGGGTGGCGGCGGAGAACTCGGTGGAGGAGGGGCCGGCGCAAGCTTGAGCTCCTTGCTGTGCAGCAAAAGAAGGAGAGGGGAATGGAATGAATGGGCTGGGCAGGGGGTGATGTTATTCGGTTGGGGTGAAGAAATGGCAGGGAATTTGATGAACACCAATGTATTTCTCTCATTTTTCCAACTTGCTCGAATGACCTTGCATGAGGGAACCGTTTGTGAAAATAAAATGCTTACGCAACGACGAACGCAACAATATAACATGCATTGCATGATTTTTGGTTTTTGATTGTGATTGCGAAGAGAGAAGTTGGGGAGAGAATGAACACACAGTGTTTTATTCACGATTTATCCTCTCCTCTTGCGAAATCGCTCAAATCGCCATGCATGCGAAAATAGGTTGCGAAATGGGTTGCTCGTGCGATGACGATCACGGTGGTACGACATGCATGGCTTGGTTTTGAGTTTTTAGATGAGATTTGAAGGAGAGAAGCGAAGGGAGTTAGCAGGAACGGAAAAGAAGGGACACACTGGCGTTTCACCTGGTGCCGGATGAACAAAGTGGCATGGCGCCCAAGACGGTTGATGCTAGGGGTGAGAGATGCGCTGGGCGCAAAGGTGCTAAGGACCGATATAGGTTTTTAGGGTTAGCAAAATAAATTGGAGTTTTAAGTTCTGAACATGTCTTTGACCTAAGGTTTACTTTAGTAATATTTTACCGGGCAACATTTTAAGTTAATTTTGTTATGATGATTTAATTGTATCTGATTCTTTTATGTTTCTAGGGTTTTCTATTTAGGGTTTCATTTCATACGCTTGAGTGGCAAAAGAAATGCGTATCAAATAACCCACAAAATGCATAAACCGAACGTCAACAGATAATCATACAAAAGTTTTAAAATCTCGTATTTTTGCATTTTGGAAATTTCGGATGTTACAAATCTACCTCTTAAAGAATCTCGCCCCGAGATTCCTGTAGTTCGAAGTCGAACGAAGGTGTGGGCAACCTAGGTGGGTTTGGTCATGGGGTTACTTTTCGGTTTCGCGCATACCGAATTCAAATCGAGCTCGTGGAGGTTCTTTAGATGTCTTGGGTTCTAAAGAGGGAAGGTGTGGTGAAGGATTTCTAACGTCTTTCTGTTAAGTGTTTTCTAGGTGGCTCTTTTCAACTCTAAACGAAATGCACCATCTGTTGTCTTGATTTTCTTCAGAGATAGTGCTGGAAGATCATGATGCAGTATCCTGACGTTGCTGACACATTTTCCTTTCCATTGCTTTGTTTAACCTTTCCTTTCTTGATCTGGGGATAATTTGACATCATGCTTCACGTCGTCTTCTGGTAGTACGAAAGACTCTGCTCCACTCAGTCGACCGAAAAGGGGCATCGATCGATAGGACTAAAGATCGGTTAGATGATAATCTGCATCAATACCGTGACTCGGTCTTGGAAAAGAGAAGGCAAGCAAGGTTTAAGGTGGTCTCGCTTAATCTCACCTCTCTAGTTCTATTTGCTTGGCTGGGATAGGAATTGCACAGGATGAATGCACGAGGGGATGCAAGTGTGCAAATTAGTCCTACGGCAAATTTTAAATTTTGATTAGTGAGAGTGCAAATGCTCACATGTATACCTACATGCTTCTTGTTCTATACGACTTGATTAACATGACATGCTTGACTTAATTTAGAAACTATATGCATGATCAAAGTATGAGAACCAAGATGTCTAACAAGTATTTTGAGGTATCTGCTACCCCCCTTAAACATTTCGGTACATGAAAGATAAGTTGAGGAAAGAATGGACATAAGGTAAGGGAGTGGCAATGGGTATGCAATTTAATTCTAACATGTACTAACTACTCAAAAAGGTTCCGACATAGTTGCTATACATGCCGTCCGTAGGCGATGTGCAACTATTTGGAACAAGGAGGGCAAGTGGTTACAAAATCTAGCGTCTACAAGCTAAGTAGTATCATTAGGGTGTATATATTCTAAGAACAACCCTAACTTAATCCTAATATCGCATTAAGGCATCATCTAGGGGAAATTGACATTACCCTAACCCGATTGCAAACACATAACAATAAATGAACTCCAAATGTTTGTATGAACGCATAAGATCAAGCATAAATCACAGAGCAAAAGATTTGCTTCCCGCACGACTAACTCGTATTGAATGAACGAGCAATCGTTTAGGATGATAAAATTTTAGAACGCAACTCAAGTTCTAACGCATCTAAAAGGCATGGCCAAAAACCATATAAGGGTGCATTAGGCACTAGCCATCTAATATCACATCTTACCCTTTTAATCCCATGAGTTTTAGTTGATTTTAACATCTCATTTTTAATCCTAACGATTTAACTATGTGCTCATGAGTCCAAACTTGTGCTTGTTGTCCAGATCTTGTATCCGAGCTCCGAGATGAGTGCTTCAACTCCAAGTGCTTCAAATCTTCACTAAATAACAACTAACACTTTATATTTTCAATTCTCATTATTCCCCAACTGAATTTAACCGATAACCAACTAACTTTGAAAGGAGAAGAGAGAGGAACAACTTTTTCGAAAACTTAACAAGAATAAGGCAAGATGAGCAGGCTAAGATAGGTAAGGAGTAAAATTTGAGAACTTACTTAAGTTTTCATAATCCACTTGTCATTTTGAAAATAAGTTTTTCAAAATATCCTAATGACTCACCAAGCTAGGGTTTCTACGGTCAAAGACAAACTCTGATACCAACTTTGTGAGGACCCAGTTTATTCGACTTGTAATGCTTAGCCTTCCATTGACCCTAGCATCACAATTCAAATAAACCAAGCCTCAGGGATATGTATACTTCCCAGAAATGCAGATACACACCCCGTTACAAAATCATGTATCAAAACTATACATCAAGAGGTTACAATAATAAAACTACAATTATACAAATGTAAAGGAACTTACAAGATAATAACAAACTACACAATGGAAGCAAAAGCCATAAGATGGCGATAAATAAAAGAGCCAATTAGTGTGCCTTTACCCACAAGGCAACCAACCGCCGCTAAGCTAGTCGTCAAACCCGCAAAGACATCTCACAAAAGGAAGCCCTTGGGGCTCACCTTCTTCCTCTGCAACAAAAACATTAAGCAAAGCACCTGAGTACAAAGATTGTCTTTGTACCCGCAAGACTGACGTGTAAGGGCAATGAACTATAATTTAACTACATGCAAGCTTTATTTAAGTGGAGGGGCCTGGACTTACTTTTAGTAGAAAGCAAGTTTTCTTTTGCAATAATGTAATAGTTTTGAAGGCGGTTTTAACAATTCAATTTTTATTTGCGTAAATAACAATGATACAAGATAAGTAGTGACATAAAGACATCCTGGAGATGACCAACCCAATGGCCATCACAACAATAGTATGAACGCCCGTTCATACCAACCCATCAAGTTTTAATTAAAATGTTGTAGTCTAACTCTCGATAAGCTTACCCAAGCGTGTCCATCACCTAGGACGAGGCTATTCGAATAGTTTTTAACCCTGCAGGGGTGTACCACTGTACCCACACTTTAGACCGCCTTTCCACCAGCCACGGTTAGCATACTTCCTTTGGTATGCAGGCACGGCTAAGTCTAACAAGACTTTTTCCAATATTGTGTATCAACTACGAGTCGCTCGTATGGATAGAAACCCATACGCTTACATGGTAAAGCCGAAAAGACAACTACCCACTCAGGATAAAGCTTTTCGGACAACTACCATGCTCCCACCTCCGTCCCTCCTGCGACCCCCTGCGACCCGGAGCCAATACACGCCAAAGTACTAGGTCAAGAGAGGTCCCATACCCTCTAGTGTGGTTAGCACGCGAAATGCTCGGATAACAAAAACTCACAAGATGTTCGGTCCTTAATTGACCGGCACCTTTCCATCCACACCCAAGAATCACACCATCTTACCATTGTGCCCAGGCTGAAATCATTTTGTTTTTATTTTTAGTTTTCACAATTAAACATAGCAAAAAATGCTGAATCATAAGTTATAATAATTTTTGTGTGATCAAAGTTATCGACTAAGTCGATAACCGCCCAATTCTACCGGTACCTAAGCATGGCTAAGCATCATATCGTAAAAACAATAAAAAGACCATAGATCATTCACCGGGCTCTAATTCACCAGTGAGAATAATATTCCTAAGGTAGTGGCAGAGGTGAACAATTTTCAGGGCAACAATGCAATGGGATTAACTACCTCTAATCGATAAAATTAACTTTGACACAAAAGCATGCATACATACAAGTTAAACAAAATATTAGACTTGAAAATAATGGGAATGAACTGGATATGATCAAACTGCTTGCCTTTGCTTTGTTTGAGATACTCGACTTGCTGCAGAGGATCACTCTCGAAAATCAACGTCATCTAACGATAAAAACTGCCAAAAGCGAAAAACAGCGAATAAACACCAGAACGCCAACAGTATTCAAAAATCATTAACACAGAAGATAGATTATGAATTTAGGAACAACAAATTAGATGATTCGGAGATTATTTAAATTAGTTAGGATTTCTACTGATTGTTCTTTCCAAACTCACATTTTCCACATTAACAAAGATTTCGCTGCTTGATTATGAGGATCCAAGCGAAGCTTATTTTTCAGATTAGGTTACTACTACCGGATAATAGTCCAACCAACTAAGTGACTCAGAAACATATCTAACTACTGCACTAACCAAGACATAATCCTATCGGCAAATCTGAAAATTGCCATGTTATTGCTACTGAGAACGAATGACCACGGACGATACCTAGAGCTTCGGTGATGCTATTTTCCTTAACAGGCCACCTAATACTCACAAGCATTCTCTCGCCGGGCATTCTATGCATACAACCACGACGATCATACAGTCAAAATCAACCCTCTTATATAATCTATTCTTTCGGCAGACTTTGATGGTGATTGTACGCACTTCTATTAACCACAGCAAAATACCACATTTTAATAGCTCACTATTCTATGTAACCTTTACTGTGATAAGTTCATTGACATACAAATTAGCTATTGGAAAGTTGACTAGCTCATTAGCTAACTACTAGATGCTCATCAGATTTTTAACAAGGTTGGCCTTACTGACACTAAATCATGCATTATCCGAAACACCACTCAATTACATGTGAATGCTAACTAAATTTTCAGCATGCAGCTACTATATTGCCTTACTATTCTGCAATCTGATAACTTACTATGACTAACAACCATTAGATTTCTACTCCAAACACTAATTGATGCAATAGAGGTATAAGTGTATGCTAGCAGAAAAACTTGTCAATCAGATTCATCCATTCACACAAATTTGCATCATCACAATTAACCTACTAATCAATCATTCATTTAATTATCCATTTGCCACATAAGGTTGAGCAACCCCATCAGTTATTCAAAAGATTCAAAGGCGTTTCACCTTACATATGATCTTCAGTTTAATGACAACACAAGAAGACTTCCAGAGATGGACTGCAGGACAGAGGAGTTGCCGGTGGTTTGGGCCACGACTCATTGCCGGTGAGGGAAATGGCGCGGAGGCGACGGAGACGAAGCCGAGCGGTGCTGAGGGGCGGCCTAGGCGAGCTCCACCAGAGAAGCAAAGATCATCCTTTGAGGCATTCATACAAACACACGTAGGGTGTCACGAAGGAATCGAAAGTGTCTCGCCAAGCTTTGTCGCCGCGGTCGGAATCGAGAGGTGATCAGATGCGCGCCACGGCGTGGAGGAGCTGCATGGCACTCGGGGTGGCGGCGCCGGGGCAGCCGAGGCGGATCCGGGGTGACGAAGGCGGCGGCGGCCATGGAGCAGCCGGGTCGGCGGAGGGAGAGGCCGGGGCGGAGCCGGGACAGAGCACGTCAGCTCGGTGCACGCAGCTGTGGCGCCGGGAAGGAGCCGACGAGGCGGTGGAGCGGAGGTAGCGCAGCAGAAGAGGGGCCGGCGGCTTGGCCGGCGTCGGCGATGCAGGGAGGGTGGCCGGATCCGAGGGGAAGGAGGTGCGGCCGGGCCGGGTTGAGCGGAGAGAGGGCCAAGGGTGGCGGCCGGCGAGCAGAGGAGAAGGGAGCCGACGGCTTGTTGAGGCCAGCGGACGGAGGAGGAGCCGGGTGGCGGCAGCTCGGACGGGCCAAGAGGCCGAGGCGAGCCGGACGGAGCGAAGGGGCGGCGGCGCGGCGAGGTCGCGACGAGCGGCTACGGGCGTGGCTCGGCGGAGCGTAAGGCCGTGCCGTGGAGTGGATGGCGCCGCGAAAGCCGAGATGGAGGAGAGGCACCGTGGGGCGCGCTTTATGAGGGTGGCGCGAGAACTCGGTGGAGGAGGGGCCGCGCAAGCTTGAGCTCCTTGTGCGAAAAAAGAAGGAGAGGGAATGGAATGAATGGGTCAAGGGGGGTGATGTTATTCGGTTGGGGTGAAGAAATGGCAGGAATTTGATGAACACCAATGTATTTCTCTCATTTTTCCAACTTGCTCGAATGACCTTGCATGAGGGAACCGCTTAGAAAATAAATGCTTACGCAACGCATTTAACGCAACAATATAACATGCATTGCATGATTTTTGGTTTTGATTGTGATTGCGAAGAGAGAAGTTGGGGAGAGAATGAACACACAGTGTTTTATCTGCGATTTATCCTCTCCTCTTGCGAAATCGCTCAAACCGCCATGCATGCGAAAATAGGTTGCGAGAATGGGTTGCTCGTGCGATGACGATCACGGTGGTACGACATGCATGGCTTGGTTTTGAGTTTTTAGATGAGATTTGAAGGAGAGAAGCGAAGGGAGTTAGCGAGAACGGAAAGAAGGGACACACCGGCGTTCACCCGTGCCGGATGAACAAAGTGGCATGGCGCCCAAGACGGTTGATGCTAGGGGTGAGAGATGCGCCGTGGCGCAAGGTGCTAAGGACCGATATAGGTTTTTAGGGTTAGCAAAATAAATTCGGAGTTTTAAGTTCTGAACATGTCTTTGACCTAAGGTTTACTTTAGTAATATTTTACCGGGCAACATTTTAAGTTAATTTTGTTATGATGATTTAATTGTATCTCGATTCTTTTATGTTTCTAGGGTTTTCTATTTAGGTTTTCATTTCATACAGCTTGAGTGGCAAAAGAAATGCAGATCAAATAACCCACAAAATGCAGACAAACTGAACGTCAACAGATAATCATACAAAAAGTTTTAAAAATCTCGTATTTTTGCATTTTGGAAATTTCGGGATGTTACATAACCCTACCCATGCGCTGGAGACTCTGCCACTTTTGCCCGCAGTCACCTCGACCTCTCCTCATTGATCTCCGCCTATATAAAGGACGCTTAGAGCTTCTCCATCCCTTTTCCTACTCCGTGTGCACCTCCTCACTCCCTCTTCTCCACTCAATCAAGCTCTAGAGTGCAAGCCCTAAAATGGTCATGCGCCACCACCTTCGTCCCCGATGCCATGAAGGGTTTGGTGTCGCTTCTATCGCATCATATCACATTCCAGAGACTCGTAAGTCATTCCCCTCACTTGATTTCACTTATGATCCACAGGAGCCCCCAATCAAACCCTTCTTCTTCATCTCCGGTTAGAACCGCTGCTACAACCATCACCGGAGATCCACTGCACTTCGGACCAACGGCTGCACCAGGAGCATCGCCAAACCATTCTCGAGCTTCTCCAAGTATCGCCAAGCCTTCTCCTTCAGCCAAGCTTCTTCTCCATGTGCAACCAACCTATCCACCTCGGCTCACCGTTGACAACTTGACTCCGCCCACCTCCGAGCCTCTGTGTCACTCTGGTAGACTCCTAGTAGCCCCTAGTTGCTATTGCGCACGTTAGTTTGTTAAGGGCATAGCTCATTGAGCTTTGGCTCTTTGCTGTACCCGCTCATCTGATCAACGCTGGTGCGTCGCTGCGTCAGGCCATCTTTGGCCTCGCCGTCGGTGCTGGCGGGTGTGCAATAGCCCAGAGATCCCATTTTGGGCACTCTCCGGCCTCACAAAGCATCACATCATCGACGAGACGTGTGAGCGCCACCGCGCGGCACACGGTGATGAGCATTGTAGCTAGTCATCAAGTGCCTAATCCCAGTCATTAAATGTTAAGCTTTGATTAGTTGTAGGTTTAGTTATATTGAATTAGTCACTAACATGTGGGACCTAGTCATTAAGTAAAGAAAATATTAAAACAAATCGGATTCTTAGTGAGTCTATGACAAGCGGGCCCTATGGCTTAAGTGCATAGTGAAACCACCCTGTGAACCCACGCACTATGCGTATAGACCGTTGGTCTATACACCGTGCTCGTCGACCATGCCGCTGACAAGTGGCCCCACTTGTCAGTTTCTTAAAGAAAATCAAATAACAATAGAAAATATGTTTACAGTTATGAGGAGAATACACTTTCCCTTATTAGAAAGCATAAACCTCGTTAGAACATACGCAAGAATAGGTTTTCTCCGTTAGAAAGCATATTTCTCATTTAACCTGGATTTATCAAACCGGATAGAAATGAAACCTTGATAACTTTTGTTACAAAACTCGAAATTGAAAAAAAAAATTATTTCTAAATTTATCTAAAATCATCCAAATTGAAAAAAAATATTTCTAAATTTATCTAAAATCATGAGCTACCAGAATATACAAAAATATTTAATTTTCGTCACTGTTGAATTTATTTGGTATTATTTAATTTGTTCTTGGCTCTTTTTGATTTAGACATCGATTGCTCCGGTAATTATTTCGACGACCAATCCACCATATTTCTAGAATAGCAAGAGCAAGGTAAGCACCTCCTTTGATCATGTTGATTCTAGTATTTTAATTATTGTACTTTTTTTTGTAAAATCTATTATGCACGCGTATCTCCTCATAATATTGATCCCTTACTATTGTAGCCATTAGAATATGGGATAGACAATATATAATGTCAGTTGGGGATTTTTTTAGTACGGTTATCGCACAAATGCAACTAGAACAATAGATTCTTCCAAAAAACTGATAAAAGGACAATATGATAATTTGTGAAGTTGGGATATTTTGAAAAAGGTCTAGAAGAGATACCTTTGTTATTTTGTACGAAAATAAAATAAAAACTTCAGTTTTTAGATGTGGGCGAGTTATAACGTATTCTGAAATAGTGAGGATTTTGACTCACTAGCAGCTAGGGTGGAGAATCTCACCCGTGGTCGATTAAGGACAAAAGCCAACAAATCCAGGACTAAGGCCTATTTGTACAACTGTATGTGCTAGGATGGGGTAGCCGTAGCTAACTAAGTTATCAAATCATAGCCTTGCATGATAGTAGGCAGACGTAGTGCGAGCAATTTCTATTCCATCACAACTGTGAATGCCTCACCTCGACGGGTTTCTATCCGAGTGAAGTGAGGGACTCACTCAACGGGTTTCTATCTGGGTGAGTGAGGCTCCTCATTCACGGGTTTCTATCCAAATGAATGAGGAAAATGATTGGCTAGTGCAAGGTTAGGGCTAGATAATGTAAAGGCTGTGTCGCGAACTCTAGGCTACTTACCTTCGGTAGTGAGTACTGGCATCGATGGATGCTGAGCAAACTAGAGATATTCTAGGCAACTAGAATACCACGTACTATGGGTAAAGTTGTACATCTCTGCAAAGTGAAAATCTATTTAAATAGCCGCGCTCACGATCATGAGCATGCTTAATGCGGCTGGTATGGCGGAAGTCTTATTTTCCAAAAACCGGGTTGTCACAAAACTTGGGTAATGACATGGGGTTTCTATTTGTTTAGTTAACTGCCATTTCTGTGGCTAGACTGCTATGTCTATAGCAGGACTGCCATTTCTATGGCTGAACGTGAATCTGTCAGTGTCATGTCTATGGTTGAATATGAATATATTTTTGCTTGCAATCGATTATGGTTGTGGGTGTTGTTATTATTTTATTCTATTCTTTACTTACTGTCATGTACTTATTTATACTGCTCTTTCAAATTCTGTTGCAAATTACTACATATGAATATTACAAATAAAAATGGCTTTCAGCAAAATAACTTGTAGAGTAGAGCCTCTTTCTTGATAGTCTTGTATTTAATATAAATTTTGCGATACACTACAAGTCTTGCTGAGTACACAAGTACTCAATCTTGCTAATATTGTTGTTCAAAAATCGAAGATGAGTAGATGCTAGACGATGCATTCTTTGCTCCCAGCATCAAAGGGTTTAGTGATGGGTCTTCCTAGGCCTTGTTCCTTGTCCGTTGCCTGCGGCATCGGATGGGCATACCGCTGGAGTTTTTGCTACTATTATTATGTATTCCGCTACTATACGTTTAATCTGATGACTGCTTTTATTTGGCCAGTCGGCCATTGCTGTAATAACCTTGTAATAGCTTAAGTAGAGTACCTTTTTTTTTCTTTACTTTTAGTTGTGATTGTATGGATGTAAATACCAAACGTTGTGAATGTGTGTGCTAGCCACTGATCTAGGGACTAGCATGGTATACACATAGTGTCTTTGGGTATTCCACGCCTGGGGGTCCAACATCGCTTGGTATCAGAGCCGTACTAACTGTAGGACGGCTAATAGATTAAGACTTAAATTTAAAAATGCAACCCAATTTAACCGTAGGAATGTTTCTGAAATTTTAGAAATATTTGCTAATCTTTTCCCTCTTAGTATTCTTCTCTCATCTAAATTCCTTTTTAAATCATCTTTTCCCATCACTAAATCTAGTTTTGAGAGAAGGGATGCTCTCTGAAAATAAAAGTTTTTAATCACTTTTAGGACTTTAAAACAGAGCCAAAATGATTTTGAAAAGTCATTAAAACATCCCACACAAAGTCCTTTTGAAGGGCCTTCTTTGAACTACAAAGGATACCACTCTAGATCTCTCTTTTCTCAAAATTTCAAAACATACTACTTGCTGAAATTTAAGTGATGTAATATCCTTTTAAACCTCTCCAACTTTCGTTTGGAGTTATTTTGAGTGATATTATAAAGGTCTATTTATATAAAGACCAAGAGGTAGTAATCCCTGACTTTAAGCCCTAAGGATTAGTTAAATAAACTAGAGAATGGATAAAAGTATGTGCTAAAATTCTTTTTCTATCTACTGTCCTTTCTTGTCCATATCTCTTGTCATATGATCATTAACTCTCCTTTTCTTAAAACTTGTAGATGGCCAGCCAGTGGGAGCCTCAGTACCGCACCAGCGCATTTGAGGAGGGTACACTTTAACACACCTTGTGGGTGATGCTGCAGCGTATCGAATGGCCGCATATGCCCCAGTATACAGTCTATAGTGCACCCTCGAGTGTAGCGTCCACATAGTACCTCACCATGGTACTTATCCACGGATGGAACTTTAGAGACCCCTCTTTCTGTTGCTACGAGAGAGACTCGACGATCCGGATGTCTCTCCTCAACGCGGCATACGTCATGATCGTCTGTCTGTGGCACGAGCTACCAGAGCTGGAGGAGTCCTTCTTCCACTTCCCAGCACAGCCAGCGGATGGGGCAGAGCACACCTACCAGGTGGAGGGGAGGTAGTTCCTCACTCCTCACCTGCACCTCGCTGGCCTTGTGAGGTCTCTTCACGGGTATCTCGGTCGAGTGACCCAAGAGTTGTTGTAGGCCCGCCGAAGGATCTCCCTCCTGGAGGACAGTATCGCTCCGATGGTGGCTCAGGGCTTCTTCTCCCGAGAGCTACTGTACGGAGAGGACGTCATACTGGCACCCACCGAGGAGTTGTTGTAGCCCATCATCTGCCTCTAGTCCCGTACCCGACATCCCCGTACGTCGGTGACCGGTCACCGCCGTCGGGTGATGGCCATCTGCACTAGTACGGTGGATTCTTCGTATCTGTTGCATTGTCACCGTGTCTCTCACACTGGACATGAGGATACCGAGCACCAGAGTACTTCACCCTGTACTATCCCTAAGTCCTCAGGAGCCGCCCCACGCTACTATGACGTCTAGACTACAGCAGATAGTCTAGAGCTCACTTGTAAGCCTTATAGTGAGCACTTTTGGATATTTTCTAGAAGTAAATTGAGGTGGGACCTCGCTGTAAAATATTTGTAATTTGATACTTGTGATATTTTAGTCGCTTTCTTTTGTAATATCAAACAACGGGCCTGTGCGCAATGCAATGTTTAACTAATATGTTGAAAATTCATGTGTGCTGCCCCTAAATCTTAAAAATATGCATGCTTTCAGTTTATAATAGATTAAATTAGTTTGGGATGATAATATTTGCTGACCCACTCAGCTTATGCGTATTCCCTCTCTACGAACATTTGTTTACTCTGCCTTTTGTCTGATCAGGATGTCGGTAACTCGCTCTATTCGCCAGCTTATGGCAACGGGGAACACCTCTGGATCACAATAACAAGGGGATGAGACTCCTGCGCCTTCGCTACCCAATCCTCAGCATCTGTCTGCAACAGCGGAGCAAGCTGAATAGTCTCAACCTACTGCCATGGAATTACCAGAAGTTTTGTTACCACCACCCACCATGGCACAAGTGCTCGCCATGATCGAGCAAGGGCGGCAGACCAACACTCTTCTACTCTAACAATTGGTACAGAACACCGGAGCCCTCGACACTACTGCCGGATGAAACGGAGCTGCTACCAATCAACAATCGCCTAGGATGGGCGAGTTCATGCGAAATTGGCCTCCAACCTTTGCATCAGCCGCCGACCCTCTCCACGCTGATGATTGGCTCTGTACAATAGAGAGCAAGCTACTCATTTCCCAATGCAATGACAATGAGAAAGTTCTCAAGCATTGCTAAGCATCATATCGTAAAAACAATTAAAAGACCATAAATCATTCACCGGGCTCTAGTTCACCAGCGAGAATATAATCTTAGGTTTGTGGTAGGTGTGAACAATTTTAGAGAAACTATGCAATAGGATTAGCTACCTCCAATCGACAAAATTAACTTTGACACAAAGAAGCATGCATACTTATTCTTTGCAAACAAGATATTAGACTTTTAAAAGTAATAGGATCAATATGATCAAATGATGCTACATCTGCTTGCCTTGTTGGAGATCACTTTCTTGCTGCAGAGGATCGCTCTCACAATCAACAATTTCTTCTAACTCGTCATAAGAACGAAAATCCAATAAAACTAGCAGACAGAAAAGACTCAAAATTCAAATTGCTCCGAAATCCATGAAATTTACACAGCAGGAAGAGCATGATTTTAAATGAATTTAGCAACAAGAATCACTTGATTTGGACTAAGCATGCAAAGGTTATAACCTAATTAAGTTCAATCGACTGAAAATTAAATTTTAATTAATTCTCTGTTACTGTTCATAGCATAAATTTCTAGAAGGTTGGTGAACATGGAAATTTTATGGCAGGTAGGGCATGACAACCTAAGAACAGCAAAATTGGGTTTATTTCACTTGGAGTTAAAAATGAGATTCCTATTATTTTTCTAAGTTATGAAATTAGGGCATTATCAATTTCAACAGCAAAGACCACCTTGAAACCTATCCTACACTAAATCATATTAACAGAGGAACCTAACAAAATTTAGTTTGCTAAATTTGGAGCTACAGATAACTGCTTATGCATTTTACAAGTTTTATTGAATTTTTATAGCAGTATTTAAAGTTAAACCTAAAGTAAACCTACTAACACATTTTTCTGGAACAGAACCAAGCTTACAATCATTTTTAGATTAAAGTTTAGTTAAAACCAGAACTACCAAAATTTGAATCAACCGAAAAGGATTTAAATTGAATTAGTTATGCAATTTTGAAGTTTAATACAATTTTCAATTAACAAATGAAGCTTACCATAGATTTATTAAACAAACTCAACGCGAAACGACGTGGCAAAACGTGGGACGTTGATCTAGAATTGCACGGCCCACGTGCTTTGAAACACAACCGCGCGCACGCAGCTCAACAGGGCCCACCGTTGGATTAGATCAAACGGTCCTGAAGAGGTGGAATATTCGGACTTCCCGAATACCTCACCAAATCTGGGCCAAAGATCTAAAAAGGAACGGCTCGGATCAAGGTCACCTTCGGAGGTCCAAAAGTTCACGAGATCTGAGCCGCAGATCTAAAAATGACTGGCCAAGGGGATTTGAACATTTAGAACTCTAAACGTGCCGAGGAGGTCTAGCCCGTTAGATCTAGATCTGATGGTCCAGGGCTTACAAGGGAGGTCCTAAGGTTAAAGATCTACAAGAGGGGGTCCTGAACGGCTTAGATCTCCAAGGGGAGATCCTAGACGGTCAAGATTTACTCAGAGAAGGTCCTGGACGATAAGATCTAAAAGAAAGGAGATCCCGGATGGCTAGGATTTACAAGAGGAGGTCCTAGATGGCTAGGATTTACCGAAGGAGGTCCTCAAGACTAAGATCTAAGGGAAGGAAGGTCTTGAACGGTCAAGATCTACCCAGGGGTGGTCTGGACAGTTAAGATCTATAAGGAGGAGGTCCTGGAAGTTTTCTTTACAAAAGACCAAGAGGTGGTCTTTTGCAAAGAGGACTCCGAGGGAGGTCTTGGGGTTGTTTTTGCAAAAAGATCAAGAGGTGGTCTTTTGCAAAGAGGACCCCGAGGGTGGTTTTTACAAAAATGACTACGGGAGGTCTTTTGCGGAAACAAAAAGGGTGATCCTAACGGTCTAGATTAAATCTAAAGAGGTATTTAACGGCTAAGATCTAACCTAAGAGGTCCTTAAGGTTGTCAAAGGGTGGCCTCGCTTTCGACAACGAAGATTATGGCCCACATGTAAGTGAAACAAAAGCCATTCAGACAGCTATTAACTGCTAACTAATGATTAGTAATGATTTGCTCATTAATGTTGTCCTGGCGACAATACATAGAGCTACGACGTCCAACAAAAGCACGAGGGCCATCAACGGCTTGCTGCCGGTGATGAGGACCTCACCGGCGTCAACCATGGGCACCACTAGGTGCACAATATCTTTGCACACCTATTGGGCTCACTCTCAACGACGGCGGTGGCTCAGAACTCCGGCGAGCCAGAAAATGGCGGTGATGACACCCACGGCCAAAAACGAAAAGCGAAAGGGATCTCCGCAACGATTCAGGGAAGCAGGTGCCAAGCTTATAGGGACTACTAGAAGGTACCTTAGAGTTGAAGGAGCTCAGGGGTGGCCAGAGTAGCTCTGGTGACGAAGGAGTTGGCCGATACTAAAGAAGAATGGGATGAAAACGGCCAAGGATGTCCCAGAACTCGAAATTAGGCAGCTCCTGTGAAGGCAACCCAAAATCAAGTTAGGAGAAAAGCTCAAGATAATTAGAGGAACAAGCTGACACGCTTAGAGTTGCAATTGAACCACTGGAGCCCTATCGTCGCCGAGGAGCACCAAGGTTCGACAACGGCAGCTAAGGGCTCTCGGGTGTTTGAGCACAAGCAATCAGAGATGAGAGCTAGGGTTGCAAGGTGGTGTCTAAAAGAAGCTAAGGAGGAGCTCAAGGGCCTTTTATAGCTGGAAGGCACGAAGTGGAGCAAGGTCAAGCTCCACGGTGAACTGAGCTTAGGGTACTGCCAAGGATGGGCTTGAGTGACAGGAGCAGGTAGAAGGGGGACTTCGGGGGAAAGGCTCTGACTCACATTTAATGTTGGCAGTAAAGAGCTGTTGACAAGGACAAAGAAATGACAATGCACTACTCCTCCTCAGCCATGGCGCACACGCACGAGGAAGGTGATGATGACCAGGCTCAGAGGTCCCACCCGTCAGTGAAAGAGCCCAATGTGGACTGGTCAAAAGAACATAACGTTTAGGTTAAGTCAAGAAATCGAGTTGGGAGGTCTTGACGGTTGGATTAGAAACGGAGGGCCACGATTTCAAGTAAGGTTCGGAGGTCCTAACGTTTAAGGAGATCTGAGACACAGATCAAGACATGGATGGCCCACGATCACCCAGGCGCTAGCAGAGGTGGTCGCCAAGGGTGGTCTGGAGGGTTGTCTTTGTAAAATACCAACAGTGTGGTCTTTGCAAAAACACCGAAGGTGGTCTCAAGGGAGGTCTTTGAGAAGGTCTTTGGGGAGGTCTTTTGAGGTCTTTCCAACCGACCCAAGGTGGTCTTTGCAAGGGCACAAGGGGAGGTCCGAGAGGGTGGTCTTTGCATAAAGACTCGAGGTGGTCGTGACCAAGGGTGGTCTGAACGAGAGGGAGGTCCGAGAGCTCCCGAAGATCTCAGCGATAGGCAGGAGATCCAACGGCTGAAGAAGAACGCGCCTAAAGGACTGAGCCCGAGTGCTAAGAGGTTGTGTTCGACCAAGAGAATGAGTCTGACTCGAACCCAAACAGAAAAAGTTGACTTAGGGTTTGAAATTGAGCTGAAACTTTGAGAGATTTTTAGAGGTGGCAAACTAACTCCAAAATTTCTAAAATTTTTACAGGAGCTTGCTAACTCTATGATTGACCTTGTGTAAAATTTCCAGAGATTCTTATGCAAAGTATTTTTCTCTAGAAATTATGTAAGGTTTAATCTAGGGTTTGACTGCCTCTTAAAATTTTCAAACAATTTCTGTAAATTGTTAAATCTTTCAGAGGGGTCACACAACCAAGGAAAAGTATTTCCAGGGAGTTGAACACAAGATTTTCAACAAGGAGTTTATGACTTTTAGTCAAATGGGAGACTTAGGTTTTTTAGTTCCCACAATTCCTTTACAAGAATTACAGAAAAGTTCAAAAACTTCACGATGTAAGAAAAAGTTTTAATTTATACTCATTTTCTTACATTTGAAACACAAGCCAAGAGTTGGGATGTTACAGCAAGCACCCAAGCTAGTGCAAGACATCGGGCGCGGCCGTCTGAACTACACAACAACAGAGGAGGCTAAAGCATCACCTGATGTGCTGACAGGTACAATTCTCATACATTCCATACCTGCATTAGCGTTATTTGATTCTGGAGCAACCCATTCCTTTGTCTCTAAGAGGTTTTCCATGCGTCAACAACTGGAAACTACATTGTTAGATAGCGTCTTGCTAATTCATTCACCCGAGTCTGTCTTAAGGGCACAACTCGGATGTTTGAAGTTCCTATAGAAATAAGTGGGGTAAATTTCAAAGCCAACCTCATATTGATAAATACCCCTAGGTTGGATATAATCCTTGGGATGGATTAGTTATCTAAACATTATGGAGTAATCGATTGTACAAATCGAGCGGTTTCTCCAGTCAGCCCTGACGGAGAACGCATCGTGTTTACTTCCACATATGGGGCTCCATCACAGCAGCCCAAGCTAAATTCTATTTCAATACCAAACTTAGTTAAGTGCCCGCGGTATGTGAATATCCTGATGTGTTTCTAGATGAACTGTCGGGAATGTCGTCGGATCGAGACATGTATTTGTCATCGATTTGGTACCCGAGACAGCACCTATATCCAAACGGCCTTATCGTATGGCACCTGATGAATTGGCCGAATTGAAGAAACAACTCAAGGAATAGCTGGACAAGGGATTCATTCGCCCTAGCTCATCCCCATGGGAAAGTCCTGCTTTGTTCGTAACAAAGGAGGAGACGTGTGTTGACTATCGTTCTTTGAATAAAGTCACCATCAAGAACAAATATCCTCTTCCAAGGATTGATGATTTGTTCGATCCAATGAATGGTGCATGTATCTTCTCAAAGATTGACTTGAAGACCGAATATTTTCAACTCAAGGTCAAACCTGAAGATATCCTAAAAACTGCATTTATGACCCGTTATGGTCTTTATGAATACACTGTAATGTCTTTCGGACTTACTAATGCACTTGCAAATTTTATGAATCTCATGAACAAGATCTTCGTGGAGTATTTGGATCGGTTCGTAGTGGTCTGCATCGATGATATCCTTATCTACTCTAAGACTGTAGAAGAGCACGAGCAACATCTGCGATTAGTGCTCGACAAGCTGCGGGAACATCAATTGTACACCAAGTTCAACAAGTGCGAATTTCGGCTAAAGGAAGTTGGCTTCCTAGGCCATGTTCTATCCGAAGGAGGTGTGGCTATGAACCCGAGCAAGATACAAGAAGTTCTATCTTGGAAGTAGCCCCGGACCGTTCTTGAAGTCCGAAGCTTCCTTGGTCTGGCAGGATATTACCGCTGGTTCATCGAGAACTTCTCCAAGATCGTAAGACCAATGACTCAACTTCTGAAGAAGGAGAAAAAGATTAAATGGTCAGCCTCGTGTGACAAGATCTTCCACGAACTAAGGAAAAGGCTCACATCAGCCCTAGTGCTTACCCTGCTTGACATACACAAGGATTTCACTGTGTATTGCGATGCGTCCCGCCATGGCCTCGGTTGTGTGGTGATGTACGAAGGAAGTGTAACAGCCCAAATTTCAATTTCAGTAAAATTTAAAAATTTACTTATGTTTGTGGATTTTCCTGGATTTTCAAAAGCTTTTTATAAATATTTTAAAGCTAAACCAAATTTATTTACAAAATTAAAAGCCAGCAAATAGTTGGAAATAATTTTATTAAGTCCAGAATGAGTATGGGAATTTCTGTGAATTTTTCCATAATTTTTGGAAGTATTTTGCTATTTTCTAAAGCCTAAATGAATTAACAGAATTAAAACAATTGAGAAATCAAAAAGAAATCTTCAAAACGGCATTGGGCCGAAACCTAAAATCCCCGGCCCAAACTCCACTCCGCGCGCAGCCCAAAACGGCCCGAGCCGCGCCCTCTCTCCCCATCTCACTGACACCGAGACCCCACCGTCACTCTCACGCGCTGCGTTAAAACCACCGCCAAGCTCATCCACCGCTGGGTTTCAATCCAACGGTCGACCACGTAATCTTCGCAAGGTCCGAATGTTATCATCAACGTGAGCCGTGCGATCTTAATCCAACGGCCGCCAAATTTTCACTTACCGCCGCTCGGTCAAATCCCGATCGTGCGATCTTAATCCAACAACCGCCTCGAGATTCACTTACGCCATGGATCTAATCTCGACCGCACGTTGAAAATCGGACGCCCGCAGCCATCGCCTTCTCGCTTCTTCTTCCTCGCGCGCATCAACCGCCCGCCATTCCCAAGACGCACCGAAGCCGCTAACGGTCTCCTCGCACGCCCGACTTCCCGCGACGCGCGCACGAGATCACATCCACCTCCGCCACTTTTTCCCCCCACGTCTCCCCTCTTCTCGCGACGGTTTCGCCACGACGCCGCAACCGCCGCGGACGACCCCACCTCCCCACGCCGCCTCGAGCCACCTAGCCCCTATAAAGGCACCACCGGAGCGCATTTACGCTCTCATCTCCTCAACTCTCATTTCCGCTTGAGCTCTACCGCCACCGTAATCGTGAGTTTAGGGTTTTTCGCCGCGGAAAAAACTCCGAAGTTTCGCCGCCACAACGCCGCCAAGCCGCGTGGTTCGCGCCATCGTCTTCACCGACATCGAGCCACCTCGGGACCCTTCATCACTCCGGGCGCCACCGAACTCGTTGTCGCCAACACCAACCTCTCGCCGCCAAAAGCTCGCCACGGCCAACTCCGCGACCATTCGCGTCCAAAACGGTACCATCGTGTTCGCGATCCCCCCTCTACAAGTTGCGACCACTCACCTCGCCGAGAGCCGCCGATCGCCGTTGTCGGCCGCGTCCAAAACGCCGCCGCCGTTCACGCCGACGTGGCTTTGCCACCTAGGCGCCACATCACCTTACTCGCTATGTGGCGCACACGCGTTCGATCGGCGCCACACACACACACACGTGGCGGTCCACCGCACCGCCCTTCCTAGGCTCGGTGGACTTGGTCCACATGGGCCGAGTCACCGACTCATGGGGCCCACCGCCGTAATTCAATTTTAAATCTTTTAATCCCGAAATCAGAGCTGATGTAATCATTGCGCAATAAATGGATTTTCGTGAGGAAAATAATTCGAAATTCAATAAAATTTCAGATTTAGATATAAACTTCAAAATTCATAACTTTTGCATATGAACTCCAAATTGGGTGATTCAAATTGCAAAATTTATATAAAATTATAATCTATCTAACTAAACCAAAATATTTCAGTTTGGAGTTAATTTGAACTATGTTTTTGAATTTATTTGAATTTGAATATTGAATTTGTCGTATTTTACGTATAGACTTCGACGACTCCGGAGAGTTCGATCAAACTGAAGATTTAGAATTTCAAGACATCGACCAAGGCAAGTTACACCATTGACCATATTGCCCCTATTATTTTAAGTTATTTTCAGTTTTTAAATTCCTTATTGCATGCATATGTTGTTATAAATATTTTAATATCTGTTTTACATATAGTTAATTCCATATGTTATTGTATGGCCAAATTTGAATGTTGTATCTGACTACCTTGATACCATAGGCAAGATATTACCAAAATTCAAATATATGCTTAGCCAAGCTTAGTCCACATTTACAGAATTTGGGAGGGTTTACACCAGATTTCTACAAATTGTTTTCAAACTTGACATTGTGGTATTGTCTTACCACATGAGTTTAAAAATGAAGTTTTTATTCAAAATAAAATCAAAATGGGTTTGGACTTGGGCGAAATGGTCGGAGTGGTGGGTGCAGGTTCATGCACGGGTTTGATCTGGTTAAGATCAAAGCCCATGGGTTGTAGGAATGACGCCCAAGTCAATTGAGGACCGGTCTTTGAGCCGCTTATTGCTATGCCATAACGTACCACCACATGTCCTGTATGGGCAGGATTTGGCTAACTAATTTGTGATATCCTAGTATATTTATGTCATGTGATTTTGTGGGTGTCGGTTAGACGTTTTATTCCCACTTGGCGCAAGAGGGGCTTCCTGAGGACTCGCCACTCAAAGGAGCGAAACCTTAGCGGGCATGAATGTACTAGGATAAAACATTGTAAAGGCCTCATGGTAATCGCTCGACCACACGCCTACTGGCGTGAATTGGCCGACATAACGAGCATGTCACCTCGTGTGGGTAAAGTTGTACCAACTCTGCGAGTAGAAACTATTCGAATAGCCGCGCGGTCATGGACATGCTAGCAGGGCCACTTAAAGTTAGAATTATTTTTGGTTTTTAAATGCTTTATTAAATGTTGAGGATGGTTAATCCTTATGAAGATTTGGGCGGGAAGCCAAGTGTTAGGAGGGGATCCTTCACTTTATCATTGGAGGTTATCCACATTATATCATTGTCATTTCAAAATATGATTTTATCCATAGTATAAAATTGCCTTAGCAACTACTATACTTATTCAAACTGAAAATGCTGTTTATGCAAAACAACCCCGGCCATACTCACTTGTTTCCTTATGCATGCATTTAAATTCAATATTGGGTGTGACTTGCGAGCACGGTAGTAGTGCTCACTCTTCTCGAATAAATCTTATTCGGAGAAGACTGCTATCTTGACGGTGAGGACCGGACGAGTAGGCCTTCGACCTGCATTTATTGCACATGGCGCATCGTGTGGCTTCCACTATTATGTTATTTCCATTGTGTTTATCATTTGACATTTGATATTATTATTCAGACTTATTTGTATTAAATGCTTATTTATTTAATGTCATTTACGTTTTATGATATGAATGTGATATTCATTTTTGTGAGATCGTACATGCGGAAATCTGGATAGTGTTTGAACACAGAGAATTCGGGATCCTTCGCTCCCGGGTTCGACAAAAGTGGTATCAGAGCCATATCGACTGTAGGTCAGGGCCCACGGTAGAATTGGTAAAACCATTAAGGACTATTTTTCAAAAATTTACAAACTATTTACCTGTCTTCCAGAGTCTTACTCTTCCTTTCTCTATTAAAAAGATTTCTAAACTCTTGTCCTTTCTAAAAATTGTAGATGGCCGAGAGACCGACCCGTATCTCCCATGGAGTCTACGCTGGAGAATGGGCGGATATCCTATGGAAGATGATGCAGCATCTGAGTTTCACGAAGAGACCCACATACCAAGGATACAAGTATATCGTGGGACAGCAGGAGCGCTGGAGAGTGGAGGTTATCCTCTACTCTAACTTAGCGCCGGATACATCCTTCCACATCTTCGACGCCCCAATGCGTCGGGAGACTTTCGAGGACGGCATCCAAGATGCGGCAAGAGAAGTCGTACGCCGACTTCGCTACACCTACGACGCCCATTTTCGGGATACTGCATTCCAGTACTATCCCATGCACATCCCCACTCGGCTAGGCAGTGCCTTCAGCTCAGTCGAGAATGAGGATATGCCGGAGATCACCTACCAGGTGGAGTTAGCCAAGGCGATGGATTACGCTTATGGCAATACTGACGAGTCAGATCTCGTTCGGGGAGGCTAGAGGCATGCAGAGGAGAGGTGAAGGCGCAGGTTTCGAATTGGCTCTGTACAAAAAGGGCCAAGGCAGCACCTGCAACTCCCCCGACTACACCCCATCCACCCCATAGATGTTTTACTTCCACCATTTTAGATGTTTGCTTTCCCCTAGTTATTCGATTAGCTGCGAATTATGAGCTACTAACCTTTTGTGGTAGCCATAATCAGATGAATAAAATAAAGAATTACTTGAAAAAGAAAAATTTGTTTCTTTGTCTTGTATTTGTGTGTTTTTGGGCTAATATAGACTTATTCCCCTTAGCGCTATCTTTTCTTTCCTTTTCTAAATCCTTGGAAAATTCAGCAGATGGTGAACACCCGCACAGGAAATGGCAGCATCCAGGGTCAGAACAACGGAAATACCGACCATCAGGAGCAGCATGTTCAGCAACCTCCCCACCACCAAAGCATAGGACCGGATTGGCAATGATGATGGCCAATCAAACTCACCTTATTGAATTGTTGGCTCGATCGCCAACAACGCCGTAACAACGAGTAAACAACCGCTACCGCCGCAACTCGAGCACCAAAGACACCTTTCTCAGCGTGACCATGTCGGAGTTCATGCGTATCGTCCTCCGACATTCTCCAAAGCACCGAGCCGATGGATGCGACGATTGGCTTCGTGCATCGGAAGAAATCGACATCGCGCAATGCACAGATCGCGAGAGGGTCCTGTTCGCAACTCATCAGCTCAACGGACCAGCTTCAGAATGGTGGGACAATTTCTGCATCTCACACACCAACGCCCAGGCCATCTCGTGGGACGAGTTCGTCAGAGCCTTCCGTCATGCACACATTCCTGCCGGCCAGATGACATTGAAGAAGAAGGAGTTCCATGCCCTTCGCCAAGGCAATCGCTTCGGTGCGAGTATCTCCACCGCTTCAACCGTTGGCTCGCTATGCCCTACCGATGTGGCCCGAGATGAAGAACGGCAAGAAAGGTTTCTAGAGGGACTCAACGACGATATCTCTGTCCAACTCATCTCCCAGAACTTCACCGACTTCCAACAGTTGGTGGACAAGGCGATCCGCCAAGAGGCCAAGCATCACCGAGATGGAGAACCGCAAGCGGAGGATGGCCGCCGAGTTCAACGCAGAGGCTTTCCCAAGCCTCGTTTCATTCAAACGCGACCACCGCAGCGTGGGAAGTTCCAGTCTTCCACATCCAGAGCCCCGGTGCAGAATCAGCGCCCCAACACCTCCAACTTCCGCAACGCATCAACCGGAGGACAATTTCAGCGAAGAGCTCCGCCTCACCACAGGTGACACATTTCCACCGCAATGAAACAGGCCACTATGCCAACAGATGCCCCAAGAAGCGAAAGCGTGGCGTCTTCCAAGCCAAGACCAGAGTCACGGCCATCGGCGTCTGCAGCCGTCGAGCGAGTTCATCAAGGGACGTGTGAACCACGCCACGCGCCGAGAAGCCTGTGCGACCGGATGTTGTGCTTGGTATGTTTCTTGTCAATTCAATACCGGCTTGATGCTATTTGATTCCGAGCTTCGCATTCTTTCGTGTCAAATAAATTTGTGGGCAAATATGGGTTACCAAGATCTTCCTTAGCAAATCCCATGATAATCCATTCCCGGGCTCGAAATGAGAACTAGTTCTTATGCG
Organism: Ampelocalamus luodianensis; assembly: GCA_036346255.1. Classification (NCBI taxonomy): domain Eukaryota; kingdom Viridiplantae; phylum Streptophyta; class Magnoliopsida; order Poales; family Poaceae; genus Ampelocalamus; species Ampelocalamus luodianensis. The sequence goes on along the minus strand of CM070635.1, from coordinate 29,791,991 downwards.
AACCTCACCCTTGAAATATCCGAGTATCCTTCCTAGCGACTTGATAGTCTTGCATTCCCAAGGTCCGACGTTATTCTTGGAATGGACCGGTTAGCCAAGAATCATGGACAAATAGACTGTGCCAATAGGTCTATCACTCTCACAAATGGAGAAGGAATTTCATTGAGTCCAACGCAAGACTCGCCTTTGTCGGGACCCGTGTATACAACCCGGTGACCCTCTGTGCATTCCGAACTAGTCCCATCGACGAGCTAGCTCGCACGATTACAACATCGGTGTAATCACAACCATACAACAAAATAACGATGGAGCGGACAAATTAATAATAATAGGTAGCAAAAGGGACCTTATGGTCAAGTCTTCAGAGTGCGCCACACAGGCTTAGCCAACAAAATACAACTTGCAATGAAACCAAATATCTCGTGGAGGCTATTGACATGCCCACGAGCAATCGAGTGGAGGACGCGACGTAGTTCACAAAGTCTTGAGATACTCCTCTTCATAATACTCAAATTCCTGGTTCTTCCGTGGGGTTTAACACACAGTATGCAAGCCGTGAGTACTTTGAATGTACTCAACAAGTCATAGGAAACAGATGCAATTATTATTCATGCTAGGCTCGACAAGGATAGCTTTATGTTTACTTTGCAGAGAACGGCATTTAATATCAAATACGATAAGTAGATTAAAAGCACAATTTTAAATGAATAGTACATAAGTAGTTCATTCTTTGAAACCACTAGAGATCAACCCAACCTTTCCATCCAAGCCATCAATTCCACCATTTTAAAGAAAACATCTACCCCTTGCGTGAAATCACCGGGCATGTCCATAACCGGGGACACGGCTATTCGAATAGTTTTTATACACTCTGCAGAGGTTGTACGCCTTTACCCACAAGACACGACTTCTCTAGTTTGTTTGGCATCCGTCGATACCACCGCTCACTACCTTAGGTAAGCAGTCTAGAGCACGTGACAAGGCTTTTACAAAGTTCTGTTTTGACTCGGTTCTGCTCGCTAAGGATTCGCCGTTACGGGCCCCCTCTTGCGCCGCCATCACCCCAAACAGAACCGACTCAAAGCATTGCTAATTAGTTGGCGAGTCCACCCCATCCCGGACATGTGGTTGCACGATATGACCCGCATCAAAGATTCAAGGTTAAGTCCTTGGTTGCTCAGCGAGACTAATCCACGCCCGGTGTGCTGCACTACGGCACCACACTTACCACCATCCACTCGCCGAGCATAAAACATTTTTGGTTCAAACCGCCAAAGACCACCCTAGTCTTGGCACAACATCTTTAACAAAGGTGGCTGCACCACGATTCCATAATTCCTTTAGACATGTCTAATCAAACGAGCATCCGATCATGAGTCCCGACGTATAACTATAGCGGGGCTAAGCATAATACGATACTGTGTTGGTAATTTATCAATGTCCAACTAATATAAACCCTCCTAAGGTGTCCAAGGGTTCATGTCATTCAAGGTTACATGTCCTTTGCAATTTATCAAGGAGGTATACAACAATTAGGCATTTATCCGCTCCCGAACAATTTAATATATAAACTAGCAATGCATGTTTATATCAAACAATATAGTTTTGTAAAATGGGTTCAACATGATCAAAGGTCTATGACTTGCCTTCGTTGAAGAGTTGCGGTGCTTGATCGTCGGATCCGGAAATCTTCCAAAAGCCGTTTCTACACGTGTGCAAAGAGCAAAATAAATAAAACAACTCCAAATGAAATCCAAATAAATACCAAATTAGCACTAACAGCAAGAGGGGATTTTAGATGAATTTAGAAATTTGAATCACTCGAATCGGAGTTCGAACGAAGAAGTTACTGACCTTAGAAGTTGGAAAACACATGAAATGAAGAAAATAGGATTTTCCTCATTTTCGATTTATTTTTCCAAAGGAAAATCGAGTTATTGCGCCAACCGACGCCGTGAAGGATTTTCTTTTCGACCGAATTATTTTTCTCAAGAAAATTCGGAAAACCACGCCACCGCCACGTGGCTGCCACGCAAGGCGAGAGGGTGACGGCGCCTCGGCGCCGATCGGGCGCCACGTGGCTCGGCCACGCCAGTGCGCACACGCGGCTGCGGAGGTGGCAGCCACGCGGGCTCCAGGCGCTGAGGTGGCGCGTGCGTGGCGCCAGTGGAGGCGAGGTGGCGCCACGTCGGCAAGCGGCGCGCGCTCCGCGGCGAAGCGTCGCCGGCGTTCGGGGCCGCACGGCGCCGGCGACGAACGGACCAGCGTGAAGAGGAAAGCGCGGTGAGCTCGCTGCTCACCTTCCCGAGGACGCGGCGGCGCTGGATGGCCGGCGCGAGGAAGAAGGCGCGCGAGAGAGGTCTTGGCGGCGACGGTGCTCGGTGGAGTTCGAGAGAGGGAAAGGCGCCGCGGGAGAGGCGACGGTCGTGCGATGCCGATGGTGAGGACCCGGGTGGCGGAGGAGCTCTGGTGGCGGCGCAAACGGCGGGGAGACGAAACTTGGCCGGCGGCGGTTCTTCGTGAAATCCGGCGAAATCAAGGCGAGAGGGAAAGAGTGGGTTGGGGGAGGAGAAAGAGGAGGTCGAGGCGCTCCCGGTGCTCCCATTTATAGGGCTCGGGGGGGCCCCGGAGGAGGAGGGCGGCGGGGCTTGCTTGGCCAGTAATGGCGGCGCGAAAAATGGGAAAAGGGGATGAGGCGGGGCGAGGCGGGCGGCAATGAGTGCGGTGGCGCACGCCGCACTCGGCGCGCGCGTAAGAGGGGCAGGAGGACGGAGGCGCCGGCGCGACTCGCGCGCACGCGCGCACGGCGCGGCAGAGAGGGGGGGGTCCGGAGGAAGAAGACGGAGCCGCGGGGACGACGAGCGACGGCCGTCCGATTCAGATCGGACGGTCGGGGAAAGGAGGCGTGGCGGAAGTGGAGCCGTCCGATCACGACGGACGGCGGAGAGAGGCGCGCGCAAGACGGGGAAGCGGGCCGGGGGAGTGGGCCGCGCGGGAGGAAGTGGGCGAAGGGAGGATTCGGCCCAAAGGCCTGAAAGGGATTTTCAAAGGATTTTTGAATTTAGAAATACCAGAAAACGAAAAACCTTTTTAGAAAATAGCTACAGCTGTCCAAAAATTCTAGGAAAATTCACAGAAGATCCTTGAATTAAATGGAACTTAATAAAAATACTTTTAGCTATACTTTAGTTTTTAATTTGGCAAACAAAATAGATTTTGGCTTCAAACAAAAAGGAAAAAGCCAAATTAAAATCCGAAAATGCAATAAGGGCTTAAAATTCAAATAAACTCCAGGAAACTCCAATAAATTAACTTTTTATTTAATTGAAGTTGGATTAATTCGATTTGAAAGGGTTTTCGGTTTCTAAATTTCAAATTTAAGCTTTTGCCACTTAAACCAAATGGTTACTTTTAAAACTTTTGAAAATTTTCAAAAACTTAAGCAAATTAGGGATGTTACAAACCTACACCCCTTAAAGGGAATCTCGACCCCGAGATTCAGGCTGACTAGAGAGTAGGTGCGGGAACTCGGCCTTCAGGTCCTCTTCACGCTCCCATGTGGCTTCTTCTTCAGTGTGGTTGCTCCACTGAACTTTGCGTAAACGAAGGATCTTGCTTCGTCACACGCCGGACACTTCCAGGATCTTGACGGGTTGCTCCTTGTAGGTTAGATCTTCTTGCAGGTCAACTGCTTCTAGCGGCATCTGCTCTTCTGGCACACGCAGACACTTCTTTAATTGAGACACATGGAAGACGCTATGCACATCCGACAGCTGAGGCGGAAGCTCCAATTGGTAAGCAACTTCTCCTCTTCTGGCTAGGATTGGAAAAGGTCCAATGTACCTTGGTGCAAGCTTCCCGCTTACTCTGAAACGACGCATTCCTTTGAGAGGTGAAACCTTCAGGTACACATGATCTCCAGGGGCGAACGCTAAATCTCGGCGACGGTTATCGGCATAGCTCTTTTGCCTAGTCTGAGCTGTTCTCAGCTTCTCTCTGATTGCCCGAACATGATCTTCGGCTTCTTTTAGGATATCAGGTCCTAGTACTTGCCCTTCTCCTGTTTCAGTCCAATACAGGGGTGTTCTGCACTTTCTCCCGTAAAGGGCTTCAAACGGGGACATTTGTAGGCTTGATTGATGGCTGTTGTTATATGAAAACTCCACATAAGGTAGCATTTGATCCCAAGCGGCTTGGTTCTCTAGAGCGCAGCTCTCAACATATCTTCTAAGATTTGATTTACTCTTTACTCGTCGTCCATCCGTCGAGGATGGTAGGTCATCTTGAAATTCAAGTTGGTACCCATAACGCCAGGCATTCTTTGCGAGAACCTCGAGGTGAATCGGGGACCTCGATCGACACGATCTTCTTTGGCACCCCATGCCGGCATACTACCTTTGCCATATACAGTTCTCGCAAGTTTGTCTCCGAGTAGGTGGTCTTGATCGGGATAAAGTGTGCAACTTTGTTAAGCGATCTATAATTACCCAAATAGAATCATACCACGCCTTTGTCCTCGGCGGACCGGTGATAAAGTCCATTCCAATTTCTTCCCATTTCCATTCAGAATCTGCAAGGGTTGTAGGAGTCCAATGGTCTCGTGCTCGGCTTTGACCACGGCAAACATCACATCGAGCTATGTATTCAGCAATTTCTCGCTTCATACTAGACCACCAATACATTTCCTTAAGATCTTGATACATTTTAGTACTTCGAGGTGAATGGAATACAAGGTTTCATGAGCTTCCTTGAGTATCAATCGCTTGAGGTCCTTTTGGTCCCACACATATACGCTTATCGAACCAAATGGTTCCTTTTTCATCTTCAAAATCTTAGGATTTACCCTTCTTCATGTTACTCTTGATCTCTTTGATATCTGCGTCTTCGACTGGCCTCCCGATCGACTTTGTAGAGTTGGTTGTACTTCCAATGCGGCCAAATAACCCTCTTCAACCAATTCCACTTGAGCTTTGGAACTCTTCATACGGTGATGGTCGACTCTCCCACCATCGGATATTGCAATAGACCTTTCTACTTAGGCATCTGCTACAACATTAGCTTTGCTCGGGTGGTAATGGATTCCAACGTTGTAATCCTTGATCAACTCTAACCATCTTCTTTGCCTCATATTGAGATCGGCTTGGGTGAAAATGTACTTCAAGCTCTTATGGTCGTGTAGACTTCACAACGATTACCAATGAGATAATGACGCCATATCTTCAAAGCATGCACTCTGCGGCCAATTCTAGGTCATGGGTGGGGTAATTCACTTCATGAGGCCTCAACTGGCGTGAAGCATATGCTACTACCTTCCTTTCTTGCATCGAATACAACCGAGACCTTGTCGCGATGCATCACAAGAAATCTCAAAATCCTTTTGGACATCCCAAAACCAACACGGAGCGGTGGTCGACGTTTCTTCAATTCTTGAAAACTCGCTCACATTCGGCGCCGAGCAAACTTCTTTCCTTCTTCAACAAATGAGTGAGGGCCTTGCTATCTTGGAGAAACCTTCTATAAACCGGCGGTAATATCCCGCCATACCAAGGAAACTTCGATCCGAGGTATCGACTTGGTGACTCCCAATTGAGCACATCCTTGACTTTATTGGGATTGATAAATGACTCTTCTGCAGACATGACATGTCCTAAAAGTGACTTCCTTCATCCAAAACTCGTGACTTGCTGAATTTGGCATAGAGTTGATGATCTCTAAGCCTAGTCGGAATCAAGCGAAGGTGCTCTTCATGCTCTTCTTCACTCTTGGAATATACTAGAATGTCATCAATGAAGACAATGACGAACTTGTCCAGATACTCCATGAATACTTTGTTCATCAAGTTCATAAAGTAAGCAGGGGCATTGGTCAATCCAAAAGACATGACCGTGAACTCATACACCATATCGGGTTGAGAAAGTCGTCTTGGGTATATCTTCCTGGCGGATCTTCAACTGATGGTATCCTGACCTTAAATCTATCTTAGAAAACACTCCGGCTCCTTTCAACTGGTCAAACAAATCATCAATCCTGGGTAGAGGGTACTTATTCTTGATGGTGACTTCGTTGAGTGCCCGGTAATCCACACACATCCTTTGGGTACCATCTTTCTTTGCAACAAAGATGACCGGGGCTCCCCAAGGTGAGGAACTGGCTCGGACAAATCCTTTTTCTTGCATCTCTTCGATTTGCTTCTTCACTCGACCAAATCATCAATGGGCAAAGGTAGGGTCTCTTGAAATTGGTGCGGTCCTCGGAACTAGATTGATGACAAACTCTAGGTCCACTCGTCTGTGGCATTCGGGTAATTCATCGGGAAAAACATCCGAAATTCTCGACTCTCGTACATCTTCCAAGGATAGGGTCTTGACGTTGCAGACTAAAGCTCCATCATGCTTCTTCATGGGGGCTTCAAATTTTACTTTAGTCCCACCTGGACTGACTAAGGCGATGCTTCTGCCACCACAATCCAAAACTGCTTGGTGCTTAGCAAGCCAATCCATACCCAAAATCACATCTAGGGATTTGGTGTCAACGATTATCAAGTTGGCTAGGAATTCTACCCCTTCTATGATCATCTTAACTTGTGGGCAACCACGGTTTGCGCTTAACTCGAACCGGGATTGAACCAACAAGGCGGTCTTAAGGTTGAAACCTTCAACCCATGCTTTGCGGCAAAACCCGCGAAACAAGCGAATGCGAGCTCGAGATCAAAGCGAGCGATGGCAGTGCATCGAATTTACTAGGAACTTACCCAAAGACGACGTCCGGGCTGCTCGGCTTCCTCCACGTGATGTGGTTCACACGGCCTTTTCCATAAGATCGAGGGTCTTAGCCGTGCACCGAGTCTGAGGTGCTCCACGTCCTGCTCCGGGCATGGGGGTTCTGGTTGGAGTAGCTCCCAAGTTGAATCTGACAGGCGAAGGACCTTGCCTCTGCGGGCAGTTAACGGCGTAATGCCCCAGTTGCTGGCAGTTGAAACAGGTGACTCCTGCGGCAGGATTGGGATTTCTTGGAGGCTGGTTGTTGATGTTGTTGTTGGGGTTGCGTAACCACGTGCGATCGAGGCGGCGCGGTTCTTTGGAGTCTTGAACATGACAGGAGGAGCAAAACGGGTAGGGTGCTGCACATTCATTCTAGCTCTCTGTGAATGACCTTGATGAGCACCATGTTGCATCATCTTCCTTTTATGAGATTCTGCCAGCTCACGACGAGACTCTTCTATGAGCATAGCCTTGTTCACCAGGTGCTGGAAATCTGCATAGTCATTGCCAATGACTTGAACTTTCAAGTTAGGGTTGAGTCCACGTTTGAAACGCTTCTGACGTGCATCATCTGTAGCGACGTCCTCTTGAGCATATCGCGAGAGTTGAGTGAATTTATTGAGATATTCACTCACGGACATATTTCCTTGCTTCAGCTCGCGAAATTCATTCTTCTTCATTTCCACCTTTCCATCAGGGATGTGGGAATGGCGGAAGGCTTCCGAAAACTCAGCCCAACCAATGTTCTGGTGGTTCTCATGGGCGGCACAATAGTTCTCCCACCATTCTGCGGCGGTACCTTCCAGTTGGTGTGCTGCATACAGGACTTTCTCACGGTCATCACACCGGGTAATGGCAAGCTTCTTTTGCTTGGCGCAAACGGTCATCTCGCATCCAATGGCTCAGAGGAGCTAGAGAATGTAGGTGGATGAGTTCTCATGAATTCTGCCAGCCTTGACTGGGGGAAAGCTGGTGATGGTGGCGGTGTCGCAGCAGTGGTTTGACTGTTCTGGTTCATTATTGCAAGAAGGGCTGCGCTGCAGCTCTGTGAGTCATCATCCGTTCATATTCTCGCATCATTGAGCTCATCACCGTATGCAGGCTGCCATGAATCGACCCAAACCTTGATCCGCCATAGTCACTGGAGGAGGTGGTGGTGGCGGGTATTGAGATCTCTGGTCAACTCGGCTTGCGAGTTGCGGTGCGAACCATCTCGCACAAATCTTCTCAGGTTTAATAGACGAGAGGAAGAAAGCATAATAGATAAGAGGGAAAAGCACAAAAGGCGAGAGAGAAACAAGGGAGGAAGATGGAACAACCTAATTGGGGAAGTCGGTTAAACCCAAAGAACAGATAGCTAAAGAGCTATTAAGAAGCAATAAACTCAAAACCAAGGCCCTATTAGACGACACTACGGCTAGGAGGGTAGCCCTATTAAAACACTTCTAATTTAACTTATTTGGGACAGTCGGCCAAAACAAGGCTCGATCCTTTAGAGATTACAGGGGTGAGAAGGATCAATTTAAATTTGAAAACCATTTTCAGAATAGATAAGATGTAAGAACCTAAGAATGGGATGAGAAAAGACTTAGGGTAGGCGAGAAAGAACAGAATTAGGGAAGGGAAGAATAACTATTCAGATTAACTAGTTGGTTTGATTTAGAAAATAAATTTTAAATCTGTTGACTAATGCGACCTTGCTAACTATGGTTACGTCCTACAGTCGATATGGCTCTGATACCACCTCTGTCGGGACCCCGTGTATACAACCCCAGGACCCTCTGTGCATTCCGAACTAGTCCCAGATCAGTAGCTAGCTCGCACAGTTACAACATCGGTGTAATCACAACCATACAACAAAATAACGATGGAGCGGACAAATTAATAATAATAGGTAGCAAAAGGGACCTTATGGTCAAGTCTTACAGAGTGCGCCACACAGGGCTTAGCCAACAAAATACAACTTGCAGCGGAAACCAAATATCTCGTGGAGGCCATTCGACATGCCCACAGGCAATCGAGTGGAGGACGCGACCTAGTTCGCAAAGTCTTCAGGATACTCCTCTTCATAATACTCTGAATTCCCTGGTTCTTCTGTGGGGGTTTAACACACAGGGCGCAAGCCGTGAGTACTTTGAATGTACTCAGCAAGTCATAGGGAACAGTATGCAATTATTATTCATGCTAGGCTCGACAAGGATAGCTTTATGTTTACTTTTGCAGAGAACGGCATTTAATATCAAATACGATAAGTAGATTAAAAGCACAATTTTAAATGAATAGTACATAAGTAGTTCAGTTCTTTGAAACCACTAGAGATCAACCCAACCTTTCCATCCAAGCCATCAATTCCACCATTTTAAAGAAAACATCTACCCCTTGCGTGAAATCACCGGGCATGTCCATAACCGGGGACACGGCTATTCGGATAGTTTTTATACACTCTGCAGAGGTTGTACAGCTTTACCCACAAGACACGACTTCTCTAGTTTGTTTGGCATCCGTCGATACCACCGCTCACTACCTTAGGTAAGCAGTCTAGAGCACGTGACAAGGCTTTTACAAAGTTCTGTTTTGACTCGGTTCTGCTCGCTAAGGATTACGCGTTCGGGCCCCTCTTGCGCCGCTCATCAGCCCAAACAGAACCGACTCAAAGCATTGCTAATTAGTTGGCCAGGTCCACCCCATCCTGGACATGTGGTTGCACGATATGACCCAGATCAAAGATTCAAGGTTAAGTCCTTACTTGGTTGCTCAGGCGAGACTAATCCACGTCCCGATGTGCGTTACGGCACCCACACTTACCACCATCCACTCGCCCGAGCATAAAACATTTTTGGTTCAAACCGGCCAAAGACCACCCTAGTCTTGGCACAACATCTTTTAACAAAGGTGGCTGCACCACGATTCCATAATTCCTTTAGACATGTCTAATCAAGCGAGCATCCGATCATGAGTCGACGTATAACTATAGCGAGGCTAAGCATATCTGATACCGTGTTGGTAATTTATCAATGTCCAACTAATATAAACCCTCCTAAGGTGTCCAAGGGTTCATGTCATTCAAGGTTACATGTCCTTTGCAATTTATCAAGGAGGTATACAACAATTAGGCATTTATCTGCTCCCGAAACAATTTAATATATAAACTAGCAATGCATGTTTATATCAAACAATATAGTTTTGTAAAATGGGTTCAACATGATCAAAGGTCTATGACTTGCCTTCGTTGAAGAGTTGCGGTGCTTCGGTCGTCGGATCCGGGAAATCTTCCGAAAAGCCGGTTTCTACACGTGTGCAAAGAGCAAAATAAATAAAACAACTCCAAATGAAATCCAAATAAATACCAAATTAGCACTAACAGCAAGAGGGGGATTTTAGATGAATTTAGAAATTTGAATCACTCGAATCGGAGTTCGAACGAAGAAGTTCTGACCTTAGAGTTGGAAAACACATGAAATGAAGAAAATAGGATTTTCCTCATTTTCTGATTTATTTTTCCAAAGGAAAATCGAGTTATTGCGCCAACTGACGTCAGCGAAGGGATTTTCTTTTTCGACCGAATTATTTTTCTGAAGAAAATTCAGGAAAAGCCACGTCAGCTGCCACGTGGCTGCCACGTGGGCAGAGAGGGTGACGGGGCGCCTCGGTGGCGCTGACTGGGCGCCACGTGGCTCGGCCACGCCAGTGCGCACACGCGCCGCGAGGTGGCGCCACGCGGCTCCAGCGCCGAGGTGGCGCGTGCGTGGCGCCAGTGGAGGCGAGTGGCGGCCCGCGTCGGCAGGCGGCGGCGGCGCTCACGGCCGGTCGCCGGCGTTGGTGCACGCGCGGCGGCGGCGAACGGACCAGCGTGAAGAGGAAAGCGCGTGAGCTCGCTGCTCACCTTCCCGAGGACGCGCGGCGCTGGATGGCCGGGCGGCGAGGAAGAAGGCGGCGGCGAGAGAGGTCTTCGGCGGCGGCGGTGCTCGGTGGGTTCGAGAGCGGGAAGGCGCGCACGGGAGAGGCGGCGGTCGTGCGATGCCGATGGTGAGGACCGGGTGGCGGAGAGCTCGGTGGCGGCGCAAGCGGCGGGGACGAAACTTGGCGGCGGCGGTTCTTCGTGAAACCGCAAATCAAGGCAAGAGGAAAGAGTGGGTTGGGAGGAGAAAGAGGAGGTCGGCGCTCGGTGCTCCCATTTATAGGGCTCGGGGCCCAGAGGAGGAGGGCGGCGGGGCTTGCTTGGCCGTGTGGCGGCGCGAAAACGGGAAAAGGGGATGAGACGGGGAGGCGGGCGGCAATGAGTGCGGTGGCGCCACGCCGCACTCGTCTGCGCGCGAAGAGGCGAGGAGGACGGAGCGCCGGCGCGATCGCGCGCGCACCGCAGCGCGCGCAGCGGGGGTCCGAGGAAGAAGACGAGCAGCGGGGGACGCGGCGGCGGTGCGTCCGATTCGAACGGACGGTCGGGGAGAAAGGCGTGGCGGAAGTGGAGCCGTCCGTCCACGATCGGACGGTGCGAAGAGAGGAGCGCGCGCGCGACGGGAAGCGGGCGGGAGTGGGCGCGGGAGGAAGTGGGCGAAGGAGGATTCGGCCCAAAGGCTCGAAAGGATTTTCAAAGGATTTTGAATTTAGAAATACGAAAACGAAAAACCTTTTAGAAAATAGCTACAGCATCCAAAAATTCTAGGAAAATTCACGTAAGATCCTTGAATTAAATGGAACTTAATAAAAATACTTTTAGCTATACTTTAGTTTTTAATTTGGCAAACAAAATAGATTTTGGCTTCAAACAAAAAGGAAAAAGCCAAATTAAAATCCAGAAAATGCAATAAGGGCTTAAAATTCAAATAAACTCCAGGAAACTCCAATAAATTAACTTTTTATTTAATTGAAGTTGGATTAATTCGATTTGAAAGGGTTTTCGGTTTCTAAATTTCAAATTTAAGCTTTTGCCACTTAAACCAAATGGTTACTTTTAAAACTTTTGAAAATTTTCAAAAACTTAAGCAAATTAGGGATGTTACATGCACCAATGGAAGTTCTATCCTCACCAGCATGAAGGAAGTGAAACTTGAAGACATACCTGTAGTCCGAGAATATGCTGATGTCTTTCCTGATGAATTACCTGGCATGCCACCGGATCGGGGCGTCATGTTCTTAATTGACTTAGTCGAGGGCGGCTCCAATATCGGCGACCCTATAGAATGCCACTAATGAGTTAGCGAATTGAAGAAACAGATTGAAGAATCTGAAGCGAAGGTTACATCCACCAGTTCATCACCTTGGGAGCACCAAGGTTGTTCGTCAAGAAAAAGGACAATAGCATGAGAATGTGTGTTGATTACAGATCACTCAATGAGGTGGCGATCAAGAACAAATATCCTTTACCTGGATAGATGATGCATTCGATCACCAAAGGAGCAAGTGTCTTCTCGAAGATTGATTTGAGATCAGCTATCACCAATCAAGATCGGACGTAAGATATTCAAGACGACCTTCACCACGGATATGGGTATGCGAGTTTACTGATGATGTCATTCGGTTTGACGACGCGCCCGCTTATTTCATGAATATGATGAACAAAGTGTTCATGGAATTCTTGGATAAGTTTGTGGTTGTTTTCATCGATGACATTCTCATCTACTCGAAGGATGAAGAAGAACACGAGAAGCATATCAGAATGATACTGGACAAGCTCAGGGAGCATCAACTCTATGCCAAATTCAGCAAAAGCGAATTTTGGCTAAGTCAAGTGGCATTCCTTGGGCATATTGTGTCAGCAGGAGGAATCGCAGTAGATCCTGCCAAGGTTGAGGCGATGAGTTGGAAGCAACCGGGACGATCACCGAAGTGAGAAGTTTCCTTGGACTAGCGGGTTATTACCGCAGGTTTATAGAAAATTTCTCTAAGATTGCAAGACCCATGACTCAACTTCTGAAGAAGGAGAAGAAATTTGATTGGACAGATGCCTGTGAAGAAAGTTTTCAGGACCTGAAGAGGAGATTAGTCTCGGCTTTGTGTTAGTTTTACGATATCCGTAAAGATTTGAGATCTTCTGCGACGCATCCCGTCAAGGTCTCGGATGCGTATTGATGCAGAAGGCAAGGTAGTAGCTTATGCATCCAGGCAGTTGAGGCCACATGAAGGGAATTATCCAACCCATGATCTGGAGTTAGCAGCGATTGTGCATGCCTTGAAGATCTGGCGGCATTATCTCATTGGTAACCGTTGTGAGATTTTCACGGATCACAAGAGTTTGAAGTATATATTCACACAGAAATTAAACCTTGGCGAGAGAAGATGGTTAGAGTTGATAAAAGATTATGATCTTGGAATCCATTATCACCCGAGCAAAGCAAATGTAGTTGCGGATGCCACGAGCAGAAAGGCCTATTGCAATACCATGATGGTGCGTAGGAACGGCGAAACTACATGAAGAATTGAAGCGTCTAAACTTGTAGATTGTCGGTCAAGGTTGTGTGAATGCTTTGGAAGTACAATCGACTCTTCAAAGTCGATCGAGAAAAACAACTAGAAGATGATGACATCAAGGAGATCAAGAAGAATATGCGAAGAGGCAAGGCTCTAGGATTATTGAAGATGAACAAGGAACCGTGTGGTTTGGGAACGCATTTGTGTACCTAACCAGCAGGAGTTAAAACAATCAATTCAAGGAGGCTCATGAAACGCCTTACTCCATTCACCGGAAGCACCAAGATGTACCAGGATCCAAGGAGAAATACTGGTGGGTCGACATGAAGCGAGAAATTCTTGAGTTAAATGCCCACCGTGATGTGTGTCGAGTTAAGGCGAACATCGAGACCACCGGATTGTCGCAGACCACTACCAATTCGAGAATGGAAGTGGGAAGAGATTGGCATGGACTTCATCACGGACTTCCTAGGACCCAATCAGGATATGATTCTATCTGGTGATAGTTGATCGGTTGACCAAAGTAGCTCACTTCATCCCGTCAAGACTACATACTGAAGCGGCGGTTGGCGAGTTATATGTGGCTAGGATTGTTTGTCTACACGGGTACCCAAGAAGATCGTGTCCGACAGAGGTTCTCGCCACATCAAGATTCGCAGATGCATGAAGCCTTAGGCACGGACTCAACTTCACAACCTATCATCCTCAAGCAGATGGTCGACGGAACGCACCAATCAAGTCCTCGAAGATATGCTCCGAGCCCGTGCCTGGAATTTGGACAAAGTTGGGACAAGAATTTGCCGTATCACGAATTCTCGTATAACAATAGCTATCAAGCTAGTTTGCAAATGGCTCCTTTTGAAGCATTGTATGGCGAGAAAATGCGAACTCCATACGTGGGATGAAGTAGGAGAGCATCGACTCTTTGGACTGAGATAATCAAAGAGGCGAAAGTAAGGTCAAAGCTATAAGGAACATCTCGAAAGTGGCACAAACCCGACAAAGAGTTATCTTGATAACAGTCGAAGGGATTTAAACTTTGAGGTAGGAGACTTGGTCTATCTCGGGTCCTCCACTCGGAGGAGTAAGAAGATTCCAACAAAGGAAAACTCGCACCTGCATTTGTGGGGCCATACAAAATTCTAGCCAAAAGAGGTGAAGTGGCATATCGGCTGAGCTACGAAAGCCTTGTCACCGTGCACGATGTCTTCCATGTATCCCGCTTGAGAAATGCTTACAAGCTACTGAAGACCATACCTTCTGGAAAGTTTCGATCTTCGAGAAGATCTCACCTACGTGGGCGACCAATCAAGATTACGGATGTCGCAGAGCGAGTCACGAAGCGAGAATCATCGGATCATACAAGGTACAATGGAGTCATCACTCGGAAAGTGAAGCCACTTGGGAAAAGAAGAAGACCTCAAGACCAATTATCCGATCTCTTTCTTTGACCAATCACGAATCTCGGCCGAGATTCCTTAAGAGGGTAGGTTTGTAACAGCCCAAATTTCAATTTCATAAAATTTAAAAATTTACTTATGTTTGTGGATTTTCTGGATTTTCAAAAGCTTTTATAAATATTTTAAAGCTAAACCAAATTTATTTACAAAATTAAAAGCCACAAATAGTTGGAAATAATTTTATTAAGTCCGAATGAGTATGGGAATTTACGTGAATTTTCCATAATTTTTGGAAGTATTTTGCTATTTTCTAAAGCCTAAATGAATTAACAAATTAAAACAATTGAGAAATCAAAAGAAATCTTCAAAGCGGCATTGGGCGAAACCTAAAATCCGGCCCAAACTCCACTCGCAGCGCGCCCAAAACGGCCGAGCGCCCTCTCTCCCCATCTCACGACACCGAGACCCCACCTCGACCTCACGCGCGCTCGGCGTTAAACCACCGCCAAGCTCATCCACCGTTGGGTTTCAATCCAGCGGTCGAGTCACGTAATCTTCGCAAGGTCCGAATGTTATCATCAACGTGAGCGTGCGATCTTAATCCAACGGCGCGCAAATTTTCACTTACCGCCGCTCGGTCAAATCCCACCGTGCGATCTTAATCCAACAACGCCACGAGATTCACTTACGCCGCGGATCTAATCTCGGCCGTGCGTTGAAAATCGGGCGGCCGCGACCATCGTCTTCCTCGCCTTCTTCTTCCTCGCGCCGCAATACCGCCCGCCATTCCATGACGCACCGAAGCCGCTAACGGTCTCCTCGCACGCCCGACTTCCGCGACGCGCGCGCACGAGATCACATCCACCTCCGCCACTTTTTCCCCACGTCTCCCCTCTTCTCGCGACGGTTTCCGCCACGACGCCGCAACCGCCGCCGGACGACCCCACCTCCCCACGCCGCCTCGAGCCACCTAGCCCCTATAAAGGCACCACCGGGGCGCATTTACGCTCTCATCTCATCTCTCAACTCTCATTTCGCTTGAGCTCTACCGCCACCGTGTCGTGAGTTTAGGGTTTTCGCCGCTGTGGAAAAACTCGAGTTTCGCCGCCGTCAACATCGCCAAGCCGCGTGGTCCGCGCCATCGTCTTCACCGACACCGAGCCACCTCGGGGACCCTTCATCACTCGGGCGCCACCGAACTCCGTTGTCGTCAACACCCGAACCTCTCCGCCGCCAAAAGCTCGCCGCCGGTCAACTCCGGCGACCATTCGCGTCCAAAACGGTACCATCGTGTTCGCTTTATCCCCCTCTACAAGTTGCGACCACTCACCCTCGCCGAGAGCGCGATCGTCGTTGTCGGCGCGTCCCGCGTCGCCGCCGTTCACGCCGGCGTGGCTTTGCCACCTAGGCGCCACATCACCCTTACGCTTGTGGCGCACGCGGCGTTCGATCGGCGCCACACACACACACGTGGCCAGTCCACCGCACCGTCCTTCCCTAGGCTCGGTGGACTTGGTCCACATGGGCCGAGTCACTGACTCATGGGGCCCACCTGTCAGAATTCAATTTTAAATCTTTTAATCCCGAAATACTGTAGCTGATGTAATCATTGCGCAATAAATGGATTTTCGTTAGGAAAATAATGCGAAATTCAATAAAATTTCAGATTTAGATATAAACTTCAAAAATTCATAACTTTTGCATATGAACTCCAAATTGGGTGATTCAAATTGCAAAATTTATATAAAATTATAATCTAGCTAACTAAACCAAAATATTTCAGTTTGGAGTTAATTTGAACTATGTTTTGAATTTATTTGAATTTGAATATTGAATTTGTCGTATTTTACAGTATAGACTTGACGACTCGGAGAGTTCGATCAAGCGAAGATTTAGAATTTCAAGACATCGACCAAGGCAAGTTACACCATTGACCATATTGCCCCTATTATTTTAAGTTATTTTCAGTTTTAAATTCCTTATTGCATGCATATGTTGTTATAAATATTTTAATATCTGTTTTACATATAGTTAATTCCATATGTTATTGTATGGCCAAATTTGAATGTTGTATCGACTACCTTGATACCATAGGCAAGATATTACAAAATTCAAATATATGTAGCCAAGCTTAGTCCACATTCTGAATTTGGGAGGTTTACACGATTTCTACAAATTGTTTTCAAACTTGACATTGTGGTATTGTCTTACCACATGAGTTTAAAAATGAAGTTTTTATTCAAAATAAAATCAAAATGGGTTTGGACTTGGGCGAAATGGTGGAGTGGTGGAGTGCGAGTTCATGCACGGGTTTGATCTAGTTAAGATCAAAGCCCATGGGTTATAGGAATGACGCCCAAGTCAATTGAGGACCGGTCTTTGAGCCGCTTATTGCTATGCCATAACGTATCACCACATGTCTGTATGGGCAGGATTTGGCTAACTAATTTGTGATATCCTAGTATATTTATGTCATGTGATTTTGTGGGTGTCGGTTAGGCGTTTTATTCCCACTTGGCGCAAGAGGGGCTTAGGAGGGCTGTCGATTCAAAGGCGAAACCTTAGCGGGCATGAATGTACTAGGATAAAACATTGTAAAGGCCTCATGGTAGCTGCTCATCACACGCCTACGGCGTGAATTGGCGACATAACGAGCATGTCACCTCGTGTGGGTAAGTTGTACCAACTCTGCGAGTAGAAACTATTCGAATAGCGCGTCATGCGTCATGGACATGCTAGCGGGGCCACTTAAAGTTAAATTGTTTTTGGTTTTAAATGCTTTATTAAATGTTGAGGATGGTTAATCCTTATGAAGATTTAGGCGGGAAGCCAAGTGTTAGGAGGATCCTTCACTTTATCATTGGAGGTTATCCACATTATATCATTGTCATTTCAAAATATGATTTTATCCATAGTATAAAATTGCCTTAGCAACTACTATACTTATTCAAACGAGAATCTGTTTATGCAAAACAACCCGACCATACTCACTTGTTTCCTTATGCATGCATTTAAATTCAATATTGGGTGTGACTTGCGAGCACGGTAGTAGTGCTCACTCTTCTTGAATAAATCTTATTCGGAGAAGGCTGCTATCTTGACGGTGAGGACCGGACGAGTAGGCCTTCGACCAGACGATTACATGGCGCATCGTGTGGCTTCCACTATTATGTTATTTCATTGTGTTTATCATTTGACATTTGATATTATTATTGGACTTATTTGTATTAAGCAGTTATTTATTTAATGTCATTTACGTTTTATTGATATGAATGTGATATTCATTTTGTGAGGCTGTGTACACTGAAATCCTGGTGGTGTTTGAACACGAGAATTCGGGATCCTTCGCTCCCGGGTTCGACAGCAAGTTAGTGGCTTATGCCTCACATTAATTATGGCTGCATGAAGCTAATTACCCAACCCATGACCTAGAGTTGGCAGTTGTGGTTCATGCCCTCAAAATCTGGAGACATTATTTAATCGGCAATCGGTGCGAGGTATATTCAGATCATAAGAGCCTGAAGTATTTCTTCACCCAAACAGATCTAAACCTGAGATAGCGAAGATAGCTCGAGTTAATCAAAGACTACGACTTAGGCATTCGTTACCACCCTGGTAAAGCCAATGTTGTAGCTGATGCTCTTAGCCAGAAGCTTTACTACATGAGCACATCGATCAAAGAAAATCAATCGATGCTACATAAGGAGTTTCAGAAGCTCAACCTGGAAGTAGTGGAGGAAGGTTATGTAGCTACTCTAGCACTGCAACCTACTCTCAAATCATAGATCCAAGCCGCTCAGCTCAAGGATCCAGCAATAGCCGAACTCAAACTCAACCTACGAGATGGCAGAAAATTAGAATTTTTCGAGAATGTGAGTGGATTAGTTATGCGCGGATAGCAGCTCTGCATTCCCAATGATCCTAATATCAAGGAGCTAATCCTCAGAGAAGCTCATGATTCTCCCCTCTCCATTCATCCTAGAAGCACCAAGATGTACCAAGATCTCTAAAAAATAGTTTTGGTGGCCCGGTATGAAGAAAGATGCCGCCGCACATATTGCCCGGTGCGACATGTGCCAGCGTGTTAAAGCAGAATACCAGCAGCCTACAGGGTTACTCTGACCCCTCCGCTGAATATTACCGAGTGGAAATGGGATGAAATCGGTATGGATTTCATCACAGGGTTACCAAAGACCCGAAATGGGCACGACTCCATCTGGGTTATCATAGATCGCCTAACCAAGGTGGCTCACTTCATTCCAGTCAGCACCACTTACAATGGAGTCAAGCTTGCAGAGCTGTACATGGACAATATTATCCACCTGGATGGCGTGCCAAGGATGATAACCTCTGATCGAGGACCTCAGTTCACTTCCCGCTTTTGGGATAGTGTGCATGAACTGTTAGGGACCGAGCTATTCTTTAGCACGGCTTTCCACCCAGACGTCAAACTGAGAGGACCAATCAAATTCTGGAAGGTATGTTGAGAGCTTGCGTGCTATCCTATAGCACAAATTGGGAGAAACCTCTGGCGTTCGTTGAGTTTTCCTACAACAACAGCTTCCAGTCTATTCTCCAAATGTCTCTATTCGAAGCGTTATGTGGGAGAAAATGCAGAACACCCTTGTTCTGGTCCAAAGTCGGTGAACAACAATTCTTTGGACCTACTGTCATCCAAGAAGCCCAAGAGCAAGTGGATTTAATAGAGAGACGCCTGAAGGAAGTGCAGTCATGACAGAAGAGTTATGCCGACTGCCGTCATTGTGAGATGAGCTTTGAAGTAAACAATTTTGTTTATCTCAAGGTTTCACCACTACGTGGTATTCAAGTCCATGGGAAGCTGGCACCTCGGTATATCGGTCCCTACCGAATTCTCGCAAGGAAAGGCGAGGTAGCATACCAGTTAGAGCTTCCACCTCAACTTTTGGATGTGCATGATGTCTTCCACATATCTCAACTCAAGAAGTGTCTTCGAACTCCTACCGAATCCATTCCATTGGAGAACCTTATCCTCCAATCGAATATATCTTACCGAGAGCACCCAATTCAAATTCTACACGAAGCCACGCATCATACGCGTAGCTGTGCCATCAAGATGCTGAGAATCCAATGGAGCAAACACACCGAAGATGAAGCCACGTGGAACGAGAAGATCGTCTGAGAGCCGAATTCCCCAAATTCTTCACCAATTCCTCTGAATCTCAAGGACGAGATTCTTTGTAAGGGGGGTAGGTCTGTAACATCCCAAAATCCAAATTCTCAAGCTTCTCCAAGTATCTCCAAGCCTTCTTCTTCAGTCAAGCTTCTTCTCCACATGCGACCAACCTCGCCGCCTCGGCTCTCCGTTGACAACTCGACTCCGCCCACCTCCAAGCCTTCGTGTCATTCCGGTAGACTCCTAGTAGCCCCTAGCTGCTATTGCGTGCATTAGTTTGTTAAGGGCTTAGCTCATTTGAGCTTTGGCTCTTTGCCGTACCCGCTCCTCCGCTTAACGCCGGTGCACCGCCACGTCAAGGCATCTCCGGCCTCGCCGTCGGTGCCGGTGGGTGCACAATAGCACGGAGATCCCATTTTGGGCACTCTCTGGCCTCGTGAAGCACCACATCGCCAGCGAGATGTGCGAGCACCACCGCTTCGCACACAGTGACGAGCACTATAGCTCGTCATCAAGTGCCTAATCCCAGTTGTTAAACATTAAGCTTTGATTAGTTGTCGGTTTGTGGGACCTAATCATTAAGTAAAGAAAAGATTAAAACGAATCAGATTCTTAAGTGAGTCTATGACATGCGATCCCTAAGGCTTAAGTGCACAGTGAATGTGGGGACCCAGTAATTATCTCCATAAGACCGAGATTAGACAAGGTCTTAGGGACATAATCACGGGTCTCCGGTAAATGAATTCCAATTTAACTCTATCCAAGTGAGAGGCTTAGGCGAATGCTAGAGCCTCAACGATCATGCTTGCACGCTCCTTTGCGGCGCTACATGATTGTCGATTCTCTTTCGATTGACACTACACTTAGTGAGTTAAATGGGAATTCATCAACAACGAGTATGACTTATATTGGCTCCCAAGTTCAACGACCAATATACTCATACTCTCATCCAACGTTGATTACATCCATACAACGCATACAACAAGAGATCAAAAGACATCTTGCATAATAGTCAAAGTCTCGACTTATTACATACGTAGGCGACCGCCAAATTCAAGTAAAGTATCAAGTAGCAGTGAAGCAAATAAATAAAGCAAAAGACCAGTAGTGGTATGCCCATCACCCATCGACAACCGATCAGGGTTAAATGATAGCACACTACTCGTTAGTGTCACCCAAGTCCATACTAACAAGATCGTCGGACTCATAATCTTCCTCACTGAAAAGGCGGCAAACATCCGTGAGTACAAGTGTACTACATAAGTCTTACACAAATAAAATTAGTTATGCATAAAGGTCATTCAAAGGGTGGCTCATATTGGTTTAGTTTTGCGAAAGAGACGCAACAATTAACATCCTACACATACTAGTTTTTCATGTGCCCATTTTAAAATCAGATTTGGAATAGAAGTAAAGCATATGAATAAGTAATGAACTGAGTAACAAATAAAGCATACAAATGGCAAAGTGGCTTCCCACTTTGATACTACACAAACATGAACATCCCATTCATGATAATTACCAAGTTCACCCACAATTTTAATTCCAAGTCTAACAATAAGCAGCCACAAATTTCAAGCGGTCGTCCATAACCGTGGACACGGCTATTCGAATAGATTATAACCTGCAGGGGTGTACTACTTTACCCACACGACTTGATTAGCCCGTTAGCCTCCAGATGCCTCCGAATATAGCATACTTCCTATGGTATGCCGGCCGGGTAAATCAAGATATGGTTGTTTTTAGCAAGAAGATCTTATTGGCCTAAGTCCCTCAACCCGGGCTCCTAGGAACATAAGGCGTTCGACCTCCATGTCCTAGCGGCCCAAAAGGAACATAGGATTTCACGGTCCCATGCCCCTTACAATTTCACCACCGTGGGACTCAACACAACAAAACTCTCCCCCTACTTAACCATACGGCACCCATATACCGCGTGTGATAGCACGAGTGTTGTGAACAAAGAGTACCCAAAGTTCGGTCCTTAATTGTCCGCACAAGTCAACCACATACCCAAATCTAGTGCACAAAGCACCATCACTAACCAACACTTGTCCAGACCAAAAGCTCATTTAAAAAGACAAAATTTAACTCATAAAACAGATACGAAGATCTGAAACAAAAAGTATACAATGAGGGTTTTGTTTATCCCATAATTGTCGGGTTATTCCCGACAATCAACTACTGATTCTAGACTTGCATGTCTAAGCAAACCGAATAATATAATCTCATACATCCTATCTTAAGCATTTCAGTATGGGAATAATTCATGGATAGCCACAATGACAAGATAATAGGATGTGTCTAACTATACATCACAAAAATAGCGACATTATCAAAATAGCATGCAAGCAATTATCATTGCACTAACTTAACCAAAACTGGGATCAAATATGATGCAAAAGAAATTTCAAAGGATGCTTGCCTTGCTGGTACAGAGCTGCTCACTCTCGATGCGTAAGTGTCGATATCAATATGCTCGGGATCTATATAATTATAACCTCAAATAAATACCGAAAAACAACTCAAAAACCAAAATGCTCAAAAATGCATGATTTTTCCACAGTAGTTAGGTCATGATTTTAGATGGATTCAGGTAAAATAATTATTCCATTTGGAGTTATGAATTGGAAGTTATGCTATTTTGAATTTCGGTTTCATTAACCTAAGTTATGTAATTTAATTATTTGGCCAAAATTTGTAGAACAGTGGTGGGGTAAAGGATTACATAGGTAAATAGGTAATATTAATACAAGTTCAGAATAGTTGAGTTTGTCCCATTTGGAGTTCTTATGATTTAGTTACTGATTTTCAAAGTTATCAGCCTTTTATAGTATAACAATAATAGAGTTAAAGATTATATTCTCCTAAATATAGTTTCTATTACAGAGGTAGGATGGAGACCATTTTTAGAATTAAGTTCACTGAAAATGAAAATTATCAAAAGTGGTCTCACTGTTTTTGGAGTTTCCAATAATTACTTATGCATTTTTAAAGTTATCAGTCCTTTTCCTATTGTAAAATAATGGTTTTAAATGGATTAATCTCCAAATAAAGCTCTCTGCTACAGAGACAGGTTTAAAAATAATTTTAATATAAAGTTTACTAAAAGTGAAAATTTCCATAAGTGGTTTCATGCGATTTGGAGTTAAAATGATTTAGTTATGTATTTTCAAAGTTATTCCTATTTTAAAGTGTGCAAATAAACTGATTTCAAATTTACTAAAGTATTTACTACTTTTCTTACGAGGCATACGCTAGCGCGATCAATGACTAGCGGGCTGTGAATAGTGCACTTTTCAATTTTACTCGATTTAAAATTGCGTTCGACATGTGGGTCCCGTTGTCGGTAGTAGATCCACCGGACTAGGTTTATGCACACATGCGACGGCGGTGCACGGCACTTACGCCGCTGGTCCCACATGTCGATTCTTTGCTCAGTGCTTCCTTTAAGCCTCACGGATTACGTGCGCGGGCCCATGTGTAAGCGACTTATTACTACGGCTAAGACAACATTTAATGTTAACCAATCATTAGGTGCTTTAATGACCGAATCATGGTCCTAATGATCTTGCTACAGCGTCTGTCAGCGTACGGCAACGGGCTTTTGCCCCGCGCGCTTCACCGGCGGCTTGCGGGCGCCGTGCACCACGGCGGCGCCAGCCAAAGGGCATGCACAGGTGCACAATAGTATTGTGCTTCTTAATGGTAGAAGGCTCGATGACTAGGTCGGCCTCTACCGGCGGCCAGCCGGAGTTGAGCGGCGGCGCCCCATATGGTAAGAACGAAAATGGCAATACGTCGCTCTGCAGCGCAAACAAGCGGGTGCCCGAGGTCCTAGGGACTATGAGAAGGTTACCTGAGCAAGGAAGAGTGCTCGGGGAAGCTCAGAGCGGCTGGGGTTGCGTCGGCGCTGGAGAAGAAGTAGCGGCGGCACGGCTTCGCGAGGAAATGGATACTCTGAGCCAGATGGAGCAAAATGAGTGATTGGGTCAGCTTAAGGATCCTATGTGGATGCTGTGAGAGCGAAGAATCGACAAGAGGCTTACCAAAACGAAGTAGGAGATGAGCAGTGTCCTTAGGCGAAAATGGTTCAATCTTGGATTCGCGAGATCTGTCGTGCATTCAAGAAATTGATTGAGGAAAGTCTAAACAAGCTAAAGAGCACAAGGTGACGCGCAATTCTTAGGTCAATACCTCTTGGACGCGAAGAAGGCGCGAAGGTGTCCTCGGGGGCGTGCTCTGGCCGTGAGCTGGAGCACGAAGATGAACCAGAAGCTACAAGCAATGAGAGGAGCTTGCATAAGCAAAAATGGAAACGGTGAGGAACAACAAGAAGAGAGAGATCACCAGAGGAAGCTTACGGTGAGGAACACAGAGAGCCTCCCTCTTCTCGGTCAACAGAGAAGAAGTGAGGAGAAAGAAGGACTTGAGGTGATAAAGCCGAGAGACATTGGGGTGGGGCGGTGCGAGATGCCCGAGCTCGGGAGTGGTCGGCTGGGCGGTGACACGACGGCGCCTCGACGTGAAGCGGCACTCGGGCGAGGCGTGGCGGTCTGCTCTGCGCGCGTCTGTCGCGGAGGAAGAAGCGGCCCGACAGCGTGGTCCGGCGGTCGGCACAACGCGCGGCTTCGGTGCAACACGGATCATCGGGACCGTTGGATGACGAACAGACGGACGGATCGAGAGATGGGTTGACAGTCAACAGGGTGATGAAATCGGACCGTTGAGCGAGGATCGGGCGGTGTATGTGACGGTACACTTAGGCGGTTGATGAGTCCGTCGCCGAGTCGGACTCGAGTCCGAGAAACGATGCTAGCCGATTAGGGTTGAGTTTGACCGAGAATTAAATGCGGTTTACTACTTTGACGAGTGCTTTATAAATAGAAATAAATTTCATAAAATCTTGAAATAATTTGTGGGGTTCCTGGAGTATATAGTTCCCATAAAAATTATAAAACACTTCTGTTCATATTAAAATTTGTGACATTTAAATTCAAACATGTTGTATGTCTATGAATGTTGTTTGAATTTTAATTAGGTTCAAACTAGTCCCAAAAATTTTGGAAAAATTATATTTATTCATGAGAATTAATGTAGTATTTAAATAAATTGCTTCCAGATGATGATCACAACTTTTTATTACAGATGCTAAAAGAAAACCGAAATTTGAAGTGTATGTTTATATGAAATGAGATTTTCCAAGTACAATATATTGTGAAATGATTTGAATTTGATAATGTATGTTAGTGAGATTCTTTATAATCCATTTTAATAGTTTGGGACTGTGACAAACCTCCCCCCCCCCTTACAAAATATCTCGACCCGAGATCTGGGTGGAGAAGAATTAGAAGGTTTTCATTAGAAGTTATAATTTATGCCGTCTTGATTTCCTTCAAAGATAGTGTTGACATGTTGATATGTTTTACCTTTCCTTTCTTGATACGAAGGCACTTCATGTAGAGAAGAGGTTTGGATATGCCGCTCGCATCCGGTCTTCATGTTCCCAAGTTGCTTCATCTTCCGTGTGGTTGCTCCATTGGACCTTGACGAACTTGATGTCACGATTCCTCGTCTTGCGCTTGGTTTCTTCGAGGATACGAATCGGGCTCTCTCGATAAGATAGATCGGGTTGCAAGTCGAGTTTGTCCAACTCGGTTGCTTCCGTTGGGACTCAAGACATTTCTTGAGTTGGGAGACATGGAAGGCGTTATGCGTCTCAAAGTGATGGTGACAACTCCAACCGGTATGCCACCGATCCCAACTTAGCTAGAATACGGAAGGTCCAATATAGCGAGGTGCTAATTTACCTTTGATTTGGAAGCGGCGAACTCCTTTCATAGGAGAGACTTTAAGATATACATGATCGTCCACTTCAAATTCAACTCGCGTCGGCGGCGGTCGGCATATGACTTCGGCGTGATTGGCGAGTCCTAAGTCGTTCGCGAATGATACGAACTTGTTCTTGACATCTTCCACCAAGGTTGGGCCATAGAATGGCCTCTCCCGACCGGACCAGTTCAAAGGTGTTCTACAAGCTCTCCCATACAATGCTTGAAGGTGACATCTGAATGCTTGATTGGAAACTATTGTTGTAGGAGAACTCCGCAAATGGCAAACACTTCTCCCAGTTTTTGCTATAGGACAGCACACAAGCTCGGAGAAGGTCTTCTAAAATCTAATTAACTCTTTCAGTCTGTCCATCTGTTTGCGGGTGGTAGGCGGAGCTGAAAGATAGACTGGTCCCCATCGCTTTATGTAAGCATCCCCAGAAATAGGATGTGAATTGAGGGCCTCTATCGGAAACTATCACCTTTGGGACACCGTGGAGACAAACAATTCTTGCAATGTAAAGCTCCGCTAACTTGTCCCCACGGTAGGTGGTCTTGACAGGAATGAAGTGAGCAACCTTCACAAACGGTCTACAATTACCCATATAGAATCAAATCCAGCTTTAGTTTTAGGAAGGCGGTGATGAAATCCATGCCAACTTCTTCCCATTTCCAGAGGGAATGGGCGGGGATCTAGAGTACCACCGGCTTCAAATGCTCAGCCTTAACTCTTTGACATAGATCACACTCGGCCACATACTGTGCAACATGCCGCCTCATTCGGCTCCACCACAGTTTCTTTTTCAAATCTTGATACATTTTCGTACTCCCGGGGTGGATAGAGAATTTTGAGTTATGAGCCTCCTTGAGAATCAATTCTCTCAAGTGGCGATCAAATGGTACCACCATACGGTTTCCAAACTATAGAGTACCTTGTGCATCTTTGTAATATCCCGGTAGTGTGTTGCACTAGAAGTCAAAAGGGAGAATCGGTTCGGGAGATTATTAAACGAAATGTCGGGAGGGACCAATTGGAAAGATTTCAATGCTGCAGTTGTAGAGGGGGGAAAGAGCATTTTTGCGGCAACCTGGGCTAGAGCCCATGGCCCAAGAGGGGCCCAAGGGGGTGGCCGGCCATAGCCTAAGGGGGGGGCGCCACTCCCCCTTCCCAAACCCTAGTCGACCCCCTCCCCTTCCCCCCTTTCCTCCCCCACTCCCCAACCGGCCGCCACCTCCCCTCTCCACCTCCCCTCCACCCTCCCTTGCGCACCTCTCCACCTCCCCACCACCTCCATTGCTGCTGGCCAAAGAGGAGAAGGAGCTCCATTGCAGCCGGCCAAGGAGGAAGAAGAAGGGGAAAAGAAGAGAAGGAGGAAGAAGAAGAGGGAGAGGAGAAGGAAGAGAGGAGAAGAAGGATCGTCTTCGGGGCTGATCATCATCGTTCAGCACGTCGTCAAGGGTAACGAGATGTTCTTGTAGGGTAATTAGTCTTGGAAGAGATTTTTGGTTAGTCTTTGGTTAGATGGCATTCGGCCTGCTGTATCGCAGTTTCGTCCAGTGGCTTGCGAGGTAAATTTCATGTGGTTAGAGGATGAATCTGGGGTTTTGGTCTCCTAGAGAGTTGTAGGTTATGGTCTTAGCTTTCAGTGGCCGCCAAGTTCACCCAAATCCGATTAACGGTTAGTGAGTTATGATTTTTCTAAGATTGCTGTTCCGCTGCTCTGTCAGCAATTAGGCAGTTTGTAGAAAACCGATTAAAAGTGATGGTTAAATTGTAAATCTGAGAAACCCAGTATAACGAAAGTTGTAGATAATCCTTCCAGATTTCAGGAAAACTAAAGATCATGGAATTAGGACGAACGTAGAGAAAGTTATGATAATTTCATTATTGCTGTCCAGAGACCCGACGCGAGAATTGATACTTTGTTGTTTAGTTTGGTAGGGCTAGTAAAGGGCCGAATCAGAGAACCCCACCAACTAGGTTTAGAAGGGTAATTCAATAAACTTTTCAGATTGTCCAAGATCACTCCATTTGGATTTCTGTACATTTAGTTATGATTTTTCGAAGGGGGCTGTTCTCTGGAAAAGAAATCTGACAGCCAGCATTAGAGTTGGGGATTGCGTTTAGTGGACGATGTACTCATTTTGTGTTTATGGTTTTGTTATTAGACCTTTATGGTAGCCTTAGCTTGTCTCAATTGTATGTCCAGTGTGGGTTTGGCTCGGAGCAGTACCTTATCCTCGACATCCACCTTCGCACGGTTGAGGCAAGTGCACTGTTGTTAATTGGGTGTGATTGATTGGCTATGTTGGGTGTTATTTGAGATATGGTTGCATAGTAAGATGGCTTACTTATTGAATGTTTAAGTATGGTGATTGTTCAAATGATGCTTATGCTTACTATGGTTCAATGTTGTTGTCTTTTGGTAAAATTGATAATGAATGGGAGATGAGCATTTGCATATTGAGAGCATATTGAGGCTTGGTCACGCGGTGACCAAGTATGTTTCCCTTTGAGAACCCCGTTATGAATGTGACGGGCCCGAGATCCCCTCACTCGTGGAGTGTGGGCTTGAGGTCCCGTTACTTGCGAGTAACGGCAATTGGTCCTGTGGCGTGCGCACGAGCATGGGCATGCGCGGCGGTTGCATACTCTGATTACCGTGTAATGCGCATAAAGTTAAAGATAAAGGTTCCTTGAGCATTGCATTTGCATATGAGATGTTTTAATGTTGATCTCCTTTATATGAATGTTGATGTTATAGTTTCTTTATGTACTTGCTGAGTCTGTGGACTCACTCTTGCTTTTATTGTTGTTTTAGGTACCCGAGCCAAGAATGACATGCATGGGGAAGTAGACGCTAGTCACACACATACCACATGAACTAAATAAAGTTGAATGATCTTCTAACGCGATTGATTTTAGATTATTATGTTTTGTCTTATGCAATGGATTAAATGTAATAATGATGAGTAGTGGATCTTTATATCTCTCTAGTTATGTTGGATTCTTAGCATGTCTTTGATTATCTTTTGATGTCTTTGGATGAAAGTTTTAGTTAATATTTGATTAATCTGTGTTGGAACCTTCGTGTAATTACCTTTACAAGGGAGGTTCTCATTAAATTTTATTAAGATTGTCTAGTCTAGAGTTATTAGAGGTTGTTTAGTAGCATTCCGAGTTCATGTCGGATGGGGTGTTACTGATTAGTATCGAGCGGTTTGTAGGTCCGTGGTATATGAAAAGTTAAATTTGACACACTATGCACGATGAGGTGGGAATGGGTTAATGCATTGCATTACGCTACTATTGGGTTTTGATTTCTCTTGTGTGATAGCTACTAGTTAGACTATACTTGTGGTCCTAGTTGTTGTAAGTGCTTATTGTTTGATTGTTTTGCTGTGATGCTTAGATATGGCAAGGGGTGGAGGCCGAGGTCGTGGTCGTGGCCGGCAGGGGGCCGGGCGAGGCTGCATCGCCCCGCCGTAAGTTCGTAATTCCGTAGTTGGAGAAGCTAGCCTGCGAGTCGGAGGAAGAGGTTGCTTGAGCGTGCAGAGAACCAGGCCCCACCACCGCGCTGTTGTCGCTCTGTGGTGGCCCTCAGCGGCACTCGCGGTGTATGCCATGGGATTACATCAATGGAACGCTTTGGTGGACACCTTCGACGGGTGAGGCACGCTGCCGACGCAGCCTAATTGGTCATGACACATGGAGAGGCACTCTGAGCTCTGGGATGACTTGAAATGAGGCTCGGGCCGTGGCTTTCCAATTGAAGGGCGGCGGATATCCGGTGGGAAGGAGTCACGATGGCGGGCAAGAACTCATGGACCATTACACAGGAACATTTTGTTGAGCATTTCAGGAAGAGGTTTTATCCAGCTTCATATGTGGAGCGAATGGAAGTCTCTTTGCAGAACTTCAAGCAGGGTAAGATGACAGTGACAGAGTATGAAGCGGGTTTTAACAACCTGGTTCGTTTTGTTCCAGCTGTGGCCACAAATGATGAAGAAAAAGCCAAGAGGTTTCGCAGGGGGCTCAGGCAAGAGTTCCGGCAGGTATTGGGAGCATTGGAGTTGCGGGATTTCAGTTCTCTGGTCGAACAAGCCAGGGGCATGGAACTGGAGATGCAGCTTGGTGAGGAACTGCCAGGAGCGGAAGGCGTTGTGGTTTCTGAGGGTGCAGGTGGCAGCCAGAAGAGGGGTTTTGGCAGTGGGGTGGGACCTTCCAGAGGCCCACTTCCAAGAGGTTCAAAGGGCGCAGAATCATTCAAGACCGCTGGGGCACAGTCTTCTTCCACCTCGCGGCGCCGGCAATCGCACCTAAGTTACGCCGGTCCTGCAGGCATGAAGTGCTTCAAGTGCGGCGCAATGAGCATAGAGCTTCAGAGTGCACTGGTTCGGTCTTGCCGCCATTGTGGTCGGGAGGGCCATAAGGCATTGGTTTGTCGGCGAATCCCGCCATCATCAAGTGGGAACTGTTCGATGTCGGTGCAGCACAAGCGGCCTTCTTCTCGAGGGTCGGTTCAGATGTTAGCGGCCACTCCTACTCCTACTTGGGCACCGCCACGCCTTACCTTCCTGCACTGGAGGAGCCCCACCACTGGTACTACTTTGGCCGCCTCCCGTGGCCCCATTTCCATGGTGGCGCCTTCAAAGACTTCCAGCGGTTCCGCACCACCGCATTGTGGTGTCGAGCCCCTACCGCCCCAAGCCAGCTAGCCTCCACGCTATGCCAACGACGAGTCGGTGAGTCGTCCCGATGTGGTGGCAGTGCGCTCTTGGTGGATTCATGAGAGGCACTTGTTCTATTTGATCTGGGGCTACCTTTTCTTTTGTATCACTAGATTTTGTTAGTAAGGCGAATTTGAGTTTGCACCAATAGCTCGGTCGAGTTCTAGTTAATTCTCACGGGAATTCTCTCTAGCTCTGATTTGTCCTGTTGTGTGATTTCGTTAGATGGAGAAGAATTCATTGCTAACTGATGGTTTTGAAGATGGAGCCGTTTGATGTTATCTTGGGGATGGAGTGGTTGCATAATTACCGTCTTGTCATTTCTTGTTTTTGAAGACAATAACCTCGCAAGTCTGTGCAGGCAGGAGATAGTATTCAATGTAGCGCTCCATCTCACTCACTTTTGTGATGGCTAGCCTTTTTCCGGTGGCCGCATTTACGAAGAATGGGTTTCTTTTGTCTCTAGTGGAGAAGCCGAAGTTCGTCAGCAGCAGCAGAAGATATTTCGGTCGTTCGGGAGTTCTGGATGTTTTTCCAGTGAGCTACCAGGATGCCACCACCTCGTCCGTAGAGTTCGAAATTGATTTGGTACCGTGCGCCCGACTGTCTCTATGACCCCACCGGTTGGCTGGCGTCCGCTCCAGGAGGAACTAAAGAAGCAGCTGGATGATTTAAAAGCAAAGGATCTTATTCGTCCCAAAGTGTCTCCATGGGGAGCTCTGTTCTTTTACCAAGAAGAAGGATGGTAGTTGGCGCATGTGTATTGATTATCGTGCTTTAACCATAACCATCAAGAATAAATATCCTCTCCTCGCATAGAAGATTTATTTGATCAGTTGAGAGGGGCCAAGGTGTTCTCAAAGATTGACCTTCAATCAGGTTATAACCAAATCCTGTTCAAAGGAGGATATTGAGAAGACGGCATTCTCCACAAGGTATGGGCATTTTGAATTTAAAGTTATGTCTTTTGGACTAACTAACGCCTCTTTGCTTTCATGGATACTATGAACAGGATGTTGCATGAGTACCGGATGATTTTGTGGTTGTCTTTATTGATGATATTTTGATATATTCAAAGACCGAAGTGAACATGGGCGACACTCGAGGTCGGTGTTGAGACGCTAAGGAGCATAAGTTTTATGCCAAATCAAAAAGTGCGAGTTTTGGATGTCCGAGTGGGGTTTCGTGGCATGTCATCAATGATAAGGGAATCACAGATTAATCCAAGTAAGATTTCTCTGATGGTAGAATGGAAGACGCCAACCAATGTCAAAGAAGTGAGAAGCTTCCTCGGCATGGCGAGATACTATCGGCGTTTTGTGCAGGATTTCTCCATTATTGCTAAACCTTTATCCGACTCACGTATGATGTGAAGTTTAGGTTGGACGATGATCGTGGCGTAGCTTCCAAACCCTTAAGGAAAAGTTGGTGACTACCCTGTCCTTACACTTCCCGAGCACGAAGCGATTTACTGTACTACGATGCGTCTCGGTTGGGTTGGGTT
Organism: Ampelocalamus luodianensis; assembly: GCA_036346255.1. Lineage (NCBI taxonomy): Eukaryota > Viridiplantae > Streptophyta > Magnoliopsida > Poales > Poaceae > Ampelocalamus > Ampelocalamus luodianensis. Next base: position 29,760,201 of record CM070635.1, on the reverse strand, counting down.
GTGTCCTTATGCAGAAGGGAAGGTGATAGCTTATGCGTCGAGGCACCAAGAAGCATGAGCAATTACCCAACTCATGATTTAGAGTTGGCAACAGTGTTTGCCTCAAGCTTTGGAGACACTATCGTAGATGGTGAGGGTTGTGATGTTTATACAGATCACAAGAGTCTTAAGTATATTTTCACACAGAAAGATTTGAATTTAAGGCAGCGCAGGTGGCTGGAACTGATTAAAGATTATGACCTATCTATTCAGTACCATCCTGGCAAGGCAAACGTAGTGGCTGATGCTCTGAGTCGCAAGGCGGCGCCTGCAACATTGGATTATCTCATTGCTGACTTTGACCGTATGGGTATATCATTTTGCTATGCGGGATCGCACGTGTTGAAACACATCGATCTTGGAGTCGGCCATTCCAGGCGCGGTGCGGGAAGCACAACAGATGATCGGTTTTTGCAGAGGGTCGAAGCGTTTGGACATGGGCAAAGTCGGGATTTCAGCTTGATGGGTCCGAGTGTTGCGATTTAAAGGCCGCTTTGTGTGCCACAAAGGCGGAAGTCAAAGGTGAAATTGAGGAGGCTCATCGTACTCGCGACACGGTACATCCGGCGAGACAAAGATGTACCGCGACCGCGCACTTTTGGTGGAAAAGGATGAAGGTAGATATTGCCAACTATGTAGCCTCCTGTGGAGTTTATCAGCAAGTGAAGGCAGAGCACAAGCGTCCTGCAGGATTATTGCAGCCATTAGAGGTCCCCCAATGGCTTTGGGATGATATCTCTATGGACTTCGTTGTTGCGTTGCCTCGTTCACCGCGAGGTAAGGATGCGGTTTGGGTTATAGTGGATTGATTCAGCAAATCCGCACATTTTATTCCCATCCACACGACCAATTCGGCTAGTGACTGCTCCTATCTATGTACGGAAATTGTAAAATTGCATGGAGTACCAAAGACCATCATTTCGACGCGTGGACGCCAAGTTCGTATCCAAGTTCTCGGGAGAGTTTGCAGAGTGCAATGGGCACACAACTCCGTCTAAGTACTGCCTTTCCATCCTCAAATGATGGGCGATCGGGCGCACTATTCGGACCTTGGAGGACATGTTGCGGTCCTCGTATCCCGTCCCGGAAGGGTAGTTGGGAGGATCAATTGCCATTAGCTGAGTTTGCGTGACAACAACAGCTATCATTCAAGCATAAAAGCCGCTCAGCTCGAGGTTTTGTACGGCGTAAGTGCAGTCACCCCTTTGCTGGGAAGTGGGTGAGAAGGCGCTAGGCAGATTGGGTACAAAAGATCAGAGAACAGTGGCTCTGTGAGACAGAACCTATTAGCAGCTCAGGAGCGGCATGAAAAGTTATGCAGACGTGAGGAGAAGAGACTTGCATTTGAAGTGGGGGATCAGGTGCTCTTGAGAGTGTCCCCCATTAAAGGTGTGGTGAGGTTCTGTTATGTGACCCTAACTTAGGGTTTGTATTTCAAATGTAAAATTTTGAGGAGGAATAAAACTTTGTTGTCTCTTCAAATCATTTGAAAGTTTCTACAATTTTCCTAGCAATTTCCAATTTGTAGAATTTAATTCTTGTGATTGGAAATTGGTGTTATCAGATTCTTAGCCTTCAAACTTGTGATCATCCTCTGAAATTATTTTTCCTATCATCTTGATCATCCTATCTACCTCCTGAATTATTTCACAATTTTTAGATTTTATTTGCTATTTCAAATGGCCAAGTCAAACTAGTTGAAAATCTGGTCAAATCCTAGGTCAGCATGCTTGTGAATTTTCTGCAGAACTTTTCAGTGCATAAAAGTTCTGGAAAATTTATGAGGTGTTGTTCTCTTCCCAAAGTATCTACCATAAAAATTTCAGAATTTTTGGAGCTCTGAGCTATCTCTAAAAATTTCCCAAACCTTCTCTGTCTTTTAAATCAAAAACTAAAATCACTCGCTCTGCTCGGACCCAACCTCGTGCTCGAGTCCGACTCGCACCGCTTGGCTCGGTCGAACCAACTAGTTGCACCGCCGCGCGATGGTCGTCGGCCGTCCGATGCGATCGAACGATCCACGCGCGCGCATGCAACCGACTGTCCAATGCATACATCAATCTCGACCGTCCATCTCGGATCCAATGGTCGGAGTGAAAATGGTCGAGTCAAACCACCGTTTGCGCCGCGCTTGACTTCGGGCTCGCGCCATTTTGTTTCGCTCGGCGACAAAGCGGGCCCTCTTGGCGGTCGTCACCTACCTTCCGCATGAGTGCTAAGTGCGGCGACATCGCGCATGATCGCCACCTCGCCTCGTTGTTCGTCACGCTTCCGGTTTTCGCGCGCATTACCTACCGCATCTTCCGCCGAGGCCATGCCTGCGCAGCATTAATCGCCCACCGCCCTTTCACAAGCTTGTTCGGCACCGTTCTTGAGCTCCTCGGTGCGAAAGCGTGCCGCTCGATTCCTCCGCCCTCTTCCCTACTTAAGCCCTACCGAGCTCCCTTATCCTTCTTTGGACACCATAAGACCACTTCCTACCCTCCATTACTTCCGGAGCTCCAACCGAGAGAGTGCGCAAACTCGTTCCGGCGTGTCGCTCGCGCGTGTCGTCCTCGCGACCGGTGAAGATCATCCCTTCTTTTGCGCGTCATATCGTGTTCCGCATCCCCTCTTGAATTCCCTCAACTAATTTTGAGTTTCACTCGCAGGACCGTTGAATTTTGAGTTCTCCTTTCTCGCCGCTTCGGGTCTTCGCCCTCATCACGGTGAGTTGGTCCTTTGGTCGATTGCTTGCTTCAAGACCGCCCGTGCACTTACCCGAGCTATCTACATCTTCGCCCCTCCTATCTTTGCTCGGGTTGCTTCCCCTCGGTGTCGCCTTGACCGCCGTCTCGGTTCATCGTCGCCACTCATCTCCGCGATCTCCTCTCCTCCGCATCATCCTAGTAAGTTCTTGGGACCTTAGTATAGCTTTAGCGCACGCTAGTTCGGGTTATGTATCGCTAGCTTGTCGTTGCCGCTTGCCGTAGCATGAACTCCGCCCCGCCGCCGCTCGCGTCAGTCACCTCAGACTTGGCCGCCGGTGTCGCCGGTGCGCACAGCATCGAGATCCCATTTGGCCTTTGCCAGCATCGCGGGGCTTGGCTCGCCGTGCGCGGGCAAGTTCGAGCTCACCGCTCTGTTGTCGGATGAGCTAGCGCATTTTCAAAGTACGCCGAACGCCCGGCGTATTCTTTGAACCCATTGTCGACGTCGCCCTCGGCCGGCCGAGTCAAGTCGACTGCCGTCGCCACATGTCCCGCCTGTCGAGACCGTGGGCTAGTGGTCGTCGGTAGAATAAGTATTAAATGCTTTTGATTTACGTAATGCTTTTCGGTTTCTTGATAATTCATTTAAACTTAGAAAATTCATATCTATTTCAATTTTTCTCCAAATCGCATGAAACCAGTATGGTTATGTTTCATTTTAATTGTACTATTTACTAAAATTAGTGTCAACCTTGTCCTCTGTATCAAAAATCTGTTAATTAATTTAATGTTGTAGAATGTAATCTCTAAATTAGAAAATGCATATCTCTTCCAAAAATTGTCCAAATTAAATGAACCCAATTCAGAAAAATTTCATTTTCAGTATACTAACTATTAGGATAGGTTTTACACACTGCTTTCTGTTCATGAAAATTTGTTAAGTAATTAACTAGTGGCTTGTTGTGTTTTAGCTTAGAAAATTCATAGAAAATTGCTAATAACTTAAAATAATTTGTTCTCTGTTTCTAAAATTTTGTTATATCTTGCTTAGGTTGCTTGTGTGAGTTTTGGTATGTTTTGTTGTTGTTGTATGTTTGAGTTTTGTCGGTGTTATTCGTTCTTATTTGCCGTTATGTTCGATCGTTAGGCTCGATATTTATGGCAACCCCGAGGACGATCCTCCGTAACAACTTGAGCAACAACCGAGCAAGCGCTTTGATCATATTTATCCCAAGATTTTAAAGTCTAATATTTTGTTTCAATTGTATGTATGCATCGCTTAATTTGTGTTAAATTGATTAGTTAAATCTGTGAGTGCATATCCTGTAGACAAAATATTGATCTCTACTACCGAGCTTAGGTTATTTGCTGTGATTAGAGATCATTGGATGATCTCTTGTCACTTAGTAGATCCGGTCAACTTGCTTAGACATGCTTAGTTTGTTAGAATCTGGGCGATTATCGCTTTAGTCGATAACCTTGATCACACAAAATTTACTACAACTTTATGTTTCAACATTTCGCTTTGTTTAATTGCAAAACTAAAAATGAAAACAAAAATGATTTGGACGCGCACAATGGTAAGATTGGTATGATCTTTTGGGTGTGATCGAAAGGTGCCCGGTCGATTAAGGACCGAACATCTTGTGAGTGAATTTTTATCCAGCATTTCGGCGTGCTAACCACACTAGAGTATATGGGACCTCTCTTGACCTAGTACTTTGGCGTGTATTGGCTCCGGTCGCAGGAGGTCGCGGGAGGGATGGAGGTGGGAGCATGGTAGTTGTCCTAAAAGCTTTATCCCGAGTGGGTAGTTGTCTTTTCGGCTTTACTATGTAAGCGTATGGGTTTCTATCCATACGAGCGCTCGTAGTTAATACACAATATTGGAAAAAGTCTCGTAGGACTTAGTTTGTGCAAAGATACCTTGGAAGTGTGCTTTGGCTTAAAGGCGATCCAAGTGTGGAGTATAGATGGTACACCCTCAGAGTTAAAACTATTCGAATAGCCTCGCCCTAGGTGATGGACACGCTTGGGTAAGCTTTTCAAGAGTTAGACTACAACATTTAAATTAAAACTTGATGGGTGAGTACGAATGCGGGATTCGTGCTATTGTTGTGGTGACTATTGGGATAGTCACTTCTTGCAAACTTGCTTTCAAACCGTATTACATTATTGCAAATGAAAATTGGCTTTATGCAAATAAAACATATGGCCTCCACTAAACAAGCTGCATGTAGCATATGAACAGTCCGCTAGTTCACACGTCGATCTTGCGGTACAAAGACAATCTTTGTACTCGTGTGCTTTGCTTAATGTTTTTGTTGCAGAGGAAGAAGGTGAGCCTCAGGGGCCTCACTTCTGTGAGCTGTGCTGTCGCTTCGTGGGTGACGACTAGACTTGGCGGTCCGTCCGGATGCCTTGTGGGTTGAAGGCACACCGATTGGCTTTGTTTATAGCCATCTTATGGCACTTTTGCTTCATTTGTCTCTCTTTTGTTATTTGTGTATCTTGTGCGATCGGCCATTATACATAATACCTTTACTATTTGTTTATCTTCCGTTTGGAAGTGTGGTGTTTGGACTCTATGTTTTGAATGGAGTTGATGTCTAATTTTGTAACGAGGTGTGTATATCGCTCGAAGTATACGTATCTCGAGGATCGCTTATTTGATTTGTGATGCTAGGCCGGTGGTTGGTTAAGCATTACAAGCCAAATAAACCGGGTCCTCACAAAGTTGGTATCGAGCCATTCGACCGTAGTAACCCAAGCATAGTCGTCTTTAGGATATTTTGAAAGTCTTATTTTCAAATCATAAAAGGTTTATGCAAACCTAGGCAGATTCTCGATTTTATTCCTTACCTATCTTAGCTTTCTACTTTCATCTTACTCTAATTTAAGTTTTGAAACTTGGTTTCTCTCTTTACCTTTCAAAAGATAGTTACTACTGGTGGAATTAGTGCAGGGAGAACCATGAAGTTTAATCCAACTAAAACTTGTGGGGATAATAGGGTAAGATGTAAAGGGAGTAGTTATGTGTCCGATTTTTGCCGGTCGAACTTTATCCCGCCTTGTGTTTGTTTCTCGATCGCTTTCATGAATTTTGGGCTTTCTTGCTCTTAAATTTGTTGCTAACTTGTCTTAGTAAAACAGATGGCCTGAGAACGCGTGGCGCCAAGAGCCGGTCATGATGAGGAGCTTCTCCTCCGACCATGGTGAGGTTCTCGCCGGTCGAGCGAAACCGCATGGACCGCACGCGCATCTTGGAGGTTATTGCTAGGAATACCTCCACTCCGCCGGTGGTGGCGCCACCGCACTCGCGGGACTTGCGAGTTCCTCCGCACCACCGCCGACTTTCTCCCGCCCAGGACCCTCTCGATGCGGACGATTGGTCGCGCATGGTTGAGCGAAGCTCAACATAGCTCGATGCCGAGCGCAGATAAGGCACTCTTCGCGTCCCCACCTCCGAGGGCGCAGACTCATGGTGGGAGAACTATCTCGCCATGCAGCCCGCGAGCCATGTGGTCGCGTGGGAGGAGTTCGGCCGACTTTTCGTCGGCCCACATTCCGGATGGCCCGATGAAGTCAAGAAAAGGAGTTCCTCGCGCTCAAGCAAGGGCGCAAGTCCGTGACGGAGTATCTATACGAGTTTAATCACTTGGCTCGTTATGCTCGGGTGAGGTGGCCTCGATGAGGCTAAGCAGAGAAGTTTATGGATGGCTTGTCCGAGGAGCCGCAGGACAAGCTATCTATTGTGGACTTCTCACTTTCGTGCCTTGGTAGATAAGGCCATTGTTGCCGAGCATAAGGCTAAGGCGCTGGGCGAGTCCTGAGCGCAAATGGGGCGCGCAGTCTACTCACACCACCCTCGCTCGTCCTCGGTGGCCGGCCACGACTGGCCCGTTCTTTTGCTCCACCGCACCGAGGCCATCTCGCACAGCTCCCGCCCACCGCAGGCCGTGAGCCAGCCACGTGCGCCGCGATCCAAGACAGGCGCCTCCGCAATCCGGCCGCCGAGGTGACTTGTTTTCGCCGCCACAACAAGGGCCATTATGCGAATGCTCGCCCGAGTGTTGCAGAGCCCTCGTCCTAATGGAGGACGCGGCAGGGAGTGGTCACCACCGACCGTAAGGTTATCCAAGCCCTGTGGTGCGAGCAGCGGTCGAGTCAACCACCTTTCAGCTGAGGAGGCTCAGGAGGCGCCAGATGTCGTGATGGGTACACTTCTTGTTAATTCTCGCCCCGCAGCAGAGATATTTGATTCTCGAGCATCGCATTCTTTTATTTCAAGATCATTTGCTGCTGCTAGTGGTCTTCACTGTGTTCCTTTGGGAGTTCCTTTGCTCATCCGCTCTCCGGGGTCGGAAATGAGAGCTGATTTACAGTGTCGGGATGTTCCTATCATAGTCCAAGGAGTGGGGTTTTTGGCAAACCTTATTCTGCTCAGTTCAGCGAGTCTGGATGTGATTCTTGGCATGGATTGGTTGTCCCAACACTTGGGGCAAATCGATTGTGCCAGGAAGGTTGTTTATCTTACCAGCCCTTCAGGCGAGCAGGTCGGATTTTCGCCGCAGCTGCAGGGGCCACATCTATGTGCATTAGAGACAAAGCCAGCCTTGCAGATTCAGGATGTTCCCATAGTATCTGACTTTGAGGATGTTTTTCCTGATGACTTGCCCGGATGCCTCGGTTCGAGACTGGAGTTTGTCATCGAAAGTTCTTTGCATCGCTCGATTTCAAGGCGCCAGATCGGATGCCTCCCAATGAGCTAGAAGAATTGAAGAAGCGGCTTGGTGAGCTCCAAGCAAAGGGTTTCATCCGTCCCAGCTTCATCTCCTTGGGGTTGTCCGGTGATCTTTGAAGAAGAAGGACAAGACTTTGCGCATGTGTGTTGACTACCGCCCTCTCAATGAAGTGACGGTGAAGAACAAATATCCTCTCGCCCGCATTGATGATCTTTTGACCGCTTGTCTAGAGCTCGTGTGTTCTCCAAGATTGATCTCGAGATCGGGCTATCATCAAGTCCGATCAGTATCGAGGATATTCCAAGACGGCTTTCACTACTCGTTATGGCTCTGTACGCAGTACATCGTCATGTCTTCGGATTAACCAATGCTCCAATTTTGTTCATGAACTTGATGAATTCAGTATTCATGGAGTTTTTGGACAAATTTGTGGTGGTTTTTATTGATGACATTCTTATCTATTCCAAGATCGAGGTAGAGCATGCCGAGCATCCAAGATTGTTTTGGGCAAGTTGCGGAGCACCACTATATGCGTAAGTTCAAGAAATGTGAGTTCTCGTTGAAGGAAGTAGCATTCTTGGGCCATGTTCTTTCACCGAGGCATAGTCAGTGATCCCAGAAGGTCAATGATGTTCTATCTTGGGGCCACCAAGTCGATCAACAAGCGCGGAGTTTTCTTGGTTTAGCCGGCTACTATCGCCGCTTTATCGAGAACTTCTCCAAGATCGCAGCCGATGACCGAATTGCTTAAGAAGGACAAGAGGTTTGTATGGTCCTCTGCTTGTGATGAGAGCTTTGTGAGCTCAAGCAGCGATTGACTTCACCCCCTTACTCTTCCCGATATCCACAAGAGCTTCGATATTTATTATGATGCCTCTCGTCGGGGACTCGGATGTGTTCTTATGCAGAAGGCAAGGCGCTTGCCTATGCATCCGTGCAATTGAGGCCTCATGAGCTCAACTATCCCACCCATGATCTAGAGCTTGCCGCCGTGGTTCATGCACTCAAGATTTGGCGGCATTATCCGATCGGAATCACCGTGAGGTGTATTCGATCACAAGAGCTTGAAATACTTGTTCACTCACCAGATCTGAACCTCGTGCAGAGGAGATGGTGGAATTGATCAAAGATTATGACATGGGTATTCGTGATCATCCGGCAAGGCCAATGTAGTTGCTTGATGCACTTAGCCAAAAGTGTATTGCAATACTGATGATCCAAGAGCAAAACTGCTCGCTTGCGAGTTTCAAATCCTCAACTTGGGTTTGGTTGAGCACGGTTCTCATCGCCTGATTGTGCAACCAACCTTGGTGGATCAAATCAAGGCGACAAAGAATCGATGATGGTGTGGCAAAATCAAGCGAATATCGAGTGGATCAGCCAAGTGTTTCACGTAAGATGAGCACGGTGTCGTATGGTTTGGCACGCTTGTGGTCCCAAAGGTCCCAGAGTTGCGGATTTGATTCTTCAGAGGCCCATGATTCGCCTTTGTCTATCCATCCCAGGGCCACCAAAATGTACCAAGATCTCGCCGAGATTTCGTGGACTCGCATGAAGCGCGATTGCCGGTTCGTTGCCGATGCGACGATGTTGTCGGTCAAGGCCGAGCATCGGTCGTCCGCAGTCTTCTCCACTCTTGCCTATACCGAATGGAAGTGGATTCAGAGGCATGGATTTTATCAACGGTCTACCCTGCACTCCTTCCGTGAAGGATGCTATCTGGTTGTTATCGATCGATTGACGAAGGTAGCGCACTTCCTGCTGGTACTTACCACTCTCGTCACGGTCGATTGGCGGATCTCTATATCTCCCGCATTGTGAGTTGCATGGTGTGCCACGAACGATTGTGTCGATCGTGGCTCTCTTTTCACTTCTCGGCTATGGCACGCTTACAGAAGCCATGGGGACCCGCCTTTCTTTCAAATTTCACCTATCATCCTCGGGATCGATGGTCGACGAGCGAGTCAACCAAGTTCTTGAAGATATGCTCCGTGCTTGTGTTCTTTCCTATGGGAAGAATTGGGAGAAGTGCCTACCGCTGCCGAGTTCTCCTACAACAACAAATTCCAAAGCTAGTCTCGGATGGCACCGCTTGAGGCTTTGTATGGGAGGCGATGCGTAACCCCATTGAACCGGTCGAGACCGGGAGAGACGCTTCTTTGGCCCGATTCCATCAATGAGGCCGAAAGTCAAGTGCAGTTGATTCGTGAGCACTTGCGCGTGGCTCAGTCCAGGCAGAAGAGCTATGCAGATCGGCGTCGTCGTGAGCTGAGTTTCCAGCCCAATGACTTTGTGTATCTCAAAGTCTCACCTCTGAAGGGACATCGCCGCTTGGTGTCAAGGGCAACCGCTCTCGATATGTCCGCCGACGCATCATCAAGAAAGTGGGAGCTGTTGCATACAAGTTAGAGTTGCCAGCTACACTTGAAGGGGTGCATGATGTTTTCCATGTGTCACAATTGAAGAAGTGCCTCCGTGTTCCTGTGGAGGAAACGCCATTGGAAAATATCGATGTGCAGGAAGATCTGTCTTATCGTGAGCGCCCGCTCGTATCCTCAAGAAGCTGAACGCAGAACAAGGAACCGTGTGATCAAGTTCCTTAAAGTTCGTGGTCAAACCACTCCGAGGATGAAGCCACTTGGGAGCGGGAAGATCGCCTCCAGCGCATTACCCATCCTTCTTCTCTCAGATGATCGTAATCTCAAGCAGATTCCTGTAGAGGGAGATTTGTAACACCTCTAACTTAGGTTTGTATTTCAAATGTAAAATTTTGAGGAGGAATAAAAACTTTTGTTGTCTCTTCAAATCATTTGAAAGTTTCTACAATTTTCCTAGCAATTTCCAATTTGTAGAATTTAATTCTTGTGATTGGAAATTGGTGTTATCAGATTCTTAGCCTTCAAACTTGTGATCATCCTCTGAAATTATTTTTCCTATCATCTTGATCATCCTATCTACCTCCTGAATTATTTCACAATTTTTAGATTTTATTTGCTATTTCAAATGGCCAAGTCAAACTAGTTGAAAATCTGGTCAAATCCTAGGTCAGCATGCTTGTGAATTTTCTGCAGAACTTTTCAGTGCATAAAAGTTCTGGAAAATTTATGAGGTGTTTCTCTTCCCAAAGTATCTACCATAAAAATTTCAGAATTTTGGAGCTCTGGAGCTATCTCTAAAAATTTCCTAAACCTTCTCTGTTTTTAAATCAAAACTAAAATCACTCGTTCCTGCTCGGACCCAACCTCGTGCTCGAGTCCGACTGCACCGCTTGGCTCGGTCGAACCAACTAGTTGCACCGCGCGCCGATGGTCGTCACCGTCCGATGCGATCGAACGATCCACGGCGCCGCATGCAACCGACCTGTCGAATGCATACATCAATCTCGACCGCCCATCTCGGATCCAACGGCCGGAGTGAAATGGTCGAGTCAAACCACCGTTTGCGCCGCACTTGACTCGGGCTCGCGCCATTTTGTTTCGCTGCCGACAAAGCGGGCCCCTCTTGTCGGTCGTCACCTACCTTCCGCATGAGTGCTAAGTGCGCGACATCGCGCATGATCGCCACCTCGCCTCGCTCCGTCACCGCTTTCGGTTTCCGCGCGACATTACCGCCGCATCTTCCGCGAGAGGCCATGCCCGCGCAGCATTAATCGCCCACCGCCCTTTCACAAGCTTGTCGGCACCGCTCTTGAGCTCCTCGGTGCCGAAAGCGTCGCCGCCGTATTCCTCCGCCCTCTTCCCTACTTAAGCCCTACCAGAGCTCCCTTATCCTTCTTTGGACACCATAAGACCACTTCCTACCTCCATTACTTCCCCGAGCTCCAACCGAGAGAGTGCGCAAACTCGTTCACGCCGTGTCGCCCGCCGTGTCGCCCTCGCGACCGCTGAAGATCATCCCTTCTTTTGCGCCCATATCGTGTTCCGCATCCCCTTCTTGAATTCCTCAACTAATTTTGAGTTTCACTCGCAGGGACCGTTGAATTTTGAGTTCCTCCTTTCGGCCCAAAACTCCTCTTCGCCCTCATCACCGTGAGTTGGTCCTTTGGTCGATTGCTTGCTTCAAAGACCGCCCCGCACTTACCCGAGCTATCTACATCTTCGTCCCCTCCTATCTTTGCTCAGGTTGCTTCCTCGGTGTCGCCTTGACCGCCGTCTCGGTTCATCGTCGCCACCATCTCCCGCGATCTCCTCTCCTCGCATCATCCTAGTAAGTTCTTGGGACCTTAGTATAGCTTTAGCGCACGCCAGTTCGGGTTATGTATCGCTAGCTTGTCGCTGCCGCTTGCCGTAGCATGAACTCCGCCCCTCGCCGTCGCGCGCCTCGTCAGTCACCTCAGACTTGGCGCGGTGTCGCCGGGTGCGCAATAGCATCGATCCCATTTTGGCCTTTTGCCGCATCGCGGGGCTTGCCTTCACGGCCGCGCCGGGCAAGTTCGAGCTCTGCCGCTCTGTTGTCGGATGAGCTAGCGCATTTCAAAGTGCGCGAGAACGCCCGGCGTATTCTTTGAACCCATTGTCGACGCCGCCTACGGGCTGAGTGAAGTCCGACTTGGTCGCGCGCGGCCCCGCCTTGTCGAGACCGTGGGCTAGCTGGTCATTGTCGGTAGAATAAGTATTAAATGCTTTTTGATTTACGTAATGCTTTTCTCGTTTGCCGATAATTCATTTAAACTTAGAAAATTCATATCTATTTCAATTTTTCTCCAAATCGCATGAAACCAAGCATGTTATGTTTCATTTTAATTGTACTATTTACTAAAATTAGTGTCAACCTTGTCCTCTGTATCAAAATCTGTTAATTAATTTAATGTTGTAGAATGTAATCTCTAAATTAGAAAATGCATATCTCTTCCAAAAATTGTCCAAATTAAATGAACCCAATTCAGAAAATTTCATTTTCAAGATACTAACTATTAGGATAGGTTTTACACACTGTTTCTGCTCATGAAAATTTGTTAAGTAATTAACTAGTGGCTTGTTGTGTTTTTAGCTTAGAAAATTCATAGAAAATTGCTAATAACTTAAAATAATTTGTTCTCTGCTTCTAAAATTTTGTTATATCTTGCTTAGGTTGTTTGTGTGAGTTTTGGTATGTTTTGTTGTTGTTGTATGTTTGAGTTTTGTCGGTGTTATTCGCTCTATTTGCCGTTATGTTCGATCGTTAGGCTTCGATATTTGCGGCAACCCCGAGGACGATCCTCCGCAACAACTTGAGCAACAGCAGTGCAAAAGGCTTTGATCATATTTATCCCAAGATTTTAAAGTCTAATATTTTGTTTCAAAGTATGTATGCATCGCTAATTTGTGTTAAATTGATTAGTTAAATCCGTAGTCGCATATCCTGTAGACAAAATATTGATCTCTACTACCGAGCTTAGGTTATTTGTCGTGATTAGAGATCGCCGATGATCTCTTGTCACTTAGTAGATCCGGTCAACTTGCTTAGACATGCTTAGTGTTTAGAGAATCAAGCTGTTATCGGCTTTAGTCGATAACCTTGATCACACAAAATTTACTACAACTTTATGTTTCAAATTTACGCTTTGTTTAATTGCAAAACTAAAAATGAAAACAAAAATGATTTGGACGCGCACAATGGTAAGATTGGTGTGATCTTTTGGGTGTATCGAAAGGTGCCCTGTCGATTAAGGACCGAACATCTTGTGAGTGAATTTTTATCCAGCATTTCGGCGTGCTAACCACACTAGAGTATATGGACCTCTCTTGACCTAGTACTTTGGCGTGTATTGGCTCGGGTCGCAGGAGGTCGCAGGAGGGATGGAGGTGGGAGCATGGTAGTTGTCCGGAAAGCTTTATCCCGAGAGGGTAGTTGTCTTTTCGGCTTTACCATGTAAGCGCATGGGTTTCTATCGGCACGAGCGCTCGTAGTTAATACACAATATTGGAAAAAGTCTCAGGACTTAGCTGCAAAGATACCTTCGAAGTGTGCTTTGGCTTAAAGGCGGTCAAGTGTGGGTACATGTTACACCCCAGCAGGTTAAACTATTCGAATAGCCTCGCCCTAGGTGATGGACACGCTTGGTAAGCTTTTCAAGAGTTAGACTACAACATTTAAATTAAAACTTGATGGGTGGTACGAACTGGGATTCGTGTTATTGTTGTGGTGACTATTGGGATAGTCACTTCTAGGTTGTTTTATCTTTCGCTTGTTATTAATATCCGTATCGTTATTTCAATCTTAAAAATGAATTGCAAACTTGCTTTCAAACTCAGATACATTATTGCAAATGAAAATTGGCTTTATGCAAATAAAACATATGGTCTCCACTAAACAAGCCTCGCATGTAGCATATGAACAGTCCGCTAGTTCACACGTCGGCCTTAAGTGTACAAAGACAATCTTTGTACTGTGTGCTTTGCTTAATGTTTTGTTGCAGAGGAAGAAGGTGAGCCTCTGGGGCCTCACTGCGGAGTCGTGGCCGCCGTCTGTGGGTGACGACTAGACTTGGCGTCCTGGCCGATGCCTTGTGGTTGAAGGCACACTCGATTGGCTTTGTTTATAGCCATCTTATGGCACTTTTGCTTCCACCGCTCTCTTTTTGTTATTTGTGTATCTTGTGCCAATGGCCATTGTCTGTAATACCTTTACTATTTGTTTATCTTCCGCTTGGAAGTGTGGTGTTTGGACTCTATGTTTTGAATGGAGTTGATGTCTAATTTTGTAACGAGGTGTGTATATCGCTCGAAGTATACGTATTCGAGGATCGCTTATTTGATTTGTGATGCTAGGGCCAGTGGTTGGTTAAGCATTACAAGCCAAATAAACTGGGGTCCTCACATTCGGTACCAGAGGGAAGCTTAGCCCAAGGTACATAGGACCATTCACAATCTTGGATCGAATCGGGAAGCTAGCTTATTGTTTAGACCTGCCAGAGTCTATGCGTGGAGTGCACAATGTTTTTCATGTGTCCATGTTGAGGAAGTACTTGAGGGACCCTGAACATCTTATCGCATTAGAACCCCTAACAATTGAGCAGATCCAGCCCTTTGAGTCCAAACTAAAGCGCACTCGAAAGATCAAAAAGAGTTGAGGAACAAAACCTCAAGTATTTTAAGGTGCTTTGGTCGCAAAGAAACTAAAGGGAGGCCACTTGGGAATCGGAGTCTCGCATGCACGAGCTTTATCCGCACTTGTTCACCTCGTGTGTTCTTTTGTTGCTTAGTTTCCACTTCGGTTTTAACTCGTGAAGTGGGCGTTAGATTCGGGCCTAACTCGCATGGGGTAGAATGTAATATCCCTGTAGTGTGTTGCAATTAGAAGTCAAGGAGAATCGGTTCGGGAGATTATTAAACTAATGTCGGGAGGGACCAATTGGAAAGATTTCTGCAGCAATTGTAGAGGGGGAAAGAGCAATTTGCGGCAACTGGCTAAAATTGTTGTGCCATGGGGATGCCATTGGGCCTAGTTGAACAAAATGGTTTCATACTCCGCGAATGATAGTGCAATAAAGGGTCAGGATAGGATGAGGTGGACTCATCTGAGTAATCACTAAGAACTTAATCTTTTGCACCATTGATCTTGGCCTTATCGTACAACCACATGTCCAAGATGGGATGGACCTAGCTAATTAATTAGCAATATCTTAATTTTGATTTTGCCATGTGTGTGGGTTCCGGAGACTAGATTCACGTGGCGCAAGAGAGGCCCGACTGTGGTGGATGTAACCATTCGGTGAAACCTTAGGCCCTTAGCGCAGAATCAAGTCGAGCTTTATAAAAGCCTGTGATAATCACTTAGTCACACGCCTATGAAAGCGTGTCTTGGCCGATATTATAAGTTGATTATCTCTTGTGGGTCAAGCTGCACAACCTCGCAGAGTGTTAAAACCGCCAACAACCGTATCCCCGCTATGGACAATGCCTAGTGATTTCACCGGGATATAGAGTTTTTCATAAAATGTTGGATGGTGGATTGGATGGGAAGTGAACATGTAGTTCATCGGTTGTTGGTTGGAAAGTGAAGCGGTAGTTCAAGAGTTGTTTCAAAGCTCTTGTTTACTTATGTATTTAATCTTTTCAATTATACTTTTTAATCTATTTATCGTATTTATTGTCAATACTACTTTCCAAAATAACCATATAGCTATTCTTTTGTCAAACCTTGCATGAATATTATTTGCATACTATTCCTATGACTTGTTGAGCACTTTATGTACTCACGACTTGATGCCATTGTTCATCACAGCCGAGAAGACCAGGAATCCGTGAGTTCTACGAAGAGGAGTACTTCAAAGACTATGCGAACTAGACGTGCTCCCACTCAATTGCTTGTGGGCATGTCGGATGGCTACTATGAGTTTTCTTCCAATGTAAGATTTATTTATTAGTCTTTAAGCCATGCGTAGCAAATTATGTAAACTTTAACCATAAGGTCCTCTACTAATATTTATAAATAAGTTATTACTTTCAAAGTTATTTCGTTGAAAGGTTGATATTTCATCTATGTTGCCACTATGTACACTAGCGTGATCCTAGACTAGTGTAGAATACACAAAGGTCCGATTTGCATGTTCGGTCACGACAACCACTTTCTTGGTATCACCGTTACTAGATCTGCTGGGTCTCTTTGTCACAAGCTTCTTATGTCATCGAGCTCCTTGATTGTGCCAGATGGCTTCGTGCAAACCTCATCTACTCCTATTGATACCTCACCAAAGCTCTATGCTACCGATGGTCCTCATGTTGCCACCCCTATCGCTATCGTAGCATGGCTAGCACTCTCCAATATCTAACTTTCACTGCCAATATTTCCTATGCTGTCCAACATATTTGTTTGCATATGCATGATCCACGTGAGTGTCACCTCCTTTTGGTCAAACGTATTCTTCGACACGTTCGTGGCCATCTCTTGTGGTCTTCGTACACACCTTCTCCGATTGACACCTTGGTTGCCTATAGCAACGCCGAGTTGACACCTTGGTTGCCTATAGCAACGTGATCGGGCCGGTTGTCCGACACTCGCCGTTCTAGTTCGCTACTACATTTATCTAGGTATGGCTCGTGTCCCGTTAGCAAAACACTAGAATACTATTCCACGCCTAATGCAGATCGAGTAGCGCGTTGCCAATGCCGCCGCCGAGGCAACCTAGTTGTGGCAACTCCTTCATGAACTTCGCCGTCCCTTGTCTAAAACCATGGCTATCTTTTGTGACATTGTCGCTGCGTTTACATGACAACCAACCCGTTCTTCATCAACGCACTAAACACATTAAGATTGATCTTCACTTTGTGCACGACAAAATGGCCTTGGGACATATTTGTGTTCTTCACGTTCCTTCCACATCTCATTCGCAGATATCTTCACCAAGGGTTTGCCATCTTCCCTGCTTCTTGACTTTTCGCTCTAGTCTTATCGCTTTGCTCGTCGACGAGCTCTTATGGTGGGTGTAGACCTGCATAGCGATTACCGATGAGGTAATGTCGCCAAATCTTCAAGGCATGAACTAGAGCCGCGAGCTCTAGGTCGTGTGTGGGATAATTGGCCTCATGGGGCCTCAATTGCCTCGTCGTGAGGCCACCACTCGGCCGTCTTGCATAAGTACACAACCGAGTCCATGGCGAGATGCATCACGATAAATATCAAAGCTCTTGTGAATGTGCAGCGAGAACAAGCACGGAGCCTCCGTGGAGCATTCTTTCGAGGTTTGGAAGCTTTGCTCACATTCTGTCATCCTCAAATTTCTTTTCTTTCTTTAGAAGTTGGGTCATAGGCTTTGCAATTTTAGAAATTCTTGATGAACCTACGGTAGTATCCATAAGTCCAAGAAAACTACGAATGTCGGTGGCGCTCTTGGGTTGCTTCCACTCAGGACATCTTGCACCTTACTAGGATCAATAGCGACACGCCCTTAGATAGGATATGTCCCAAGAAACTAACCTCTCGAAGCCAAAACTCACATTTGCTGAATTTGGCGTCTGACGGATGGTGGCGAAGCTTTTCTAACACAAGTCTCAAATGTTGCTCGTGCTCAAGATCGGACTTAGAGTAGATGAGGATATCATCAATGAAACCACTACAAACCAGATCCAAGTATTCCATGAACACCGAATTCATGAGGTTCATGAAATAAGTCAGGGCATTGGTCAAACCAAAGGACATGACGGTGTACTCATTACAAACCGTATGCGAGTAGAGAAGGTGGTCTTGGGAATGTCCTCGGTTCTAACTTTAATCGATGGTAGCCTAATCTCAAGTCAATTTTGGAGAACACACGAGCTCCACTAAGCTGGTCAAATAGGTCATCAATCGCAGGCGAATACATTCTTGATGGTGACCTCATTCAACGGACGGTAGTCAACACACATCCAGTAGACTCTTGTCTTTCTTCTTGACAAAGAGGGGCATCCCCAAGGCGAGGAGCTAGGCTGATGAAACCCTTGTATTGCAACTCCTTAAGTTGTTCTTTCAACTCTTCTAGCTCATTGGGCGGCATCCAGTGCGACCTTTTTTGAGATGGGCGCGGTCTGGGTGCAAGCTCAATGACAAACTCTACCTCTCGGTCAGGGCATACACGGAAGTTCCTTAGGGAACACATCGAATACTCACTCACTATTGGTACCCCTCCACTCGAGAGAGTACTGCCTTTAAAGCATAAGGTGAGAACTACCCACTAAAGGTGCAAAGGCGACTGGATGCCGTCCTCGCTAGTCCTGAAATAGACCATTTGGACACAATCAATCTTCCCACGATTCTTAGATAACCAATCCATCCCTAAGATAACATCGATGCCCACGAACTTATCACTATTAAACTTGCTGAAAAGTTAACATTTTGTATTTCAATTTTTACGTCCCTGCCAGACTTGATCGGTGTAGAAAACCGACCACAGGAATTTGAATATGATAAGGCGGTGAAGTGTATGTATCTTGAATTGGTTAAGCTGCAGCATAATCGTTTTTAATAAATGAATGAGATGCTCGAATCAAATAAAACCGATGCGGGACACAGATTAACAAGTAGTGTATCTAGCTGCTTGTCGGTGCGTCGGTCGCCTCCTCTGCGAGGCGTGGTTGGCGACCACGTGCATGTTGGGGTGGAGTAGGTGCTGCCCTCGTGGTGGTGGCGGTGGCCTTGCTTTGGGTGGGGCTGGTGGCGTTGGGCAGTATGTCGGGGCATCCTCTCCCTGCTTAGCGAGGCAACTGCGGCATAGTGGCTGAGCGGCCCGATGGAAACAAATAACGCCCGGGCTTGTATGCCCCGCCGGTCTGTAGTCTCGGCCCGTGTCTTTGTTGAGCTGCAGGTGGAGAAGGTCGTGGAGGTGCCATAGGAGACCTCGATGGTGCTGAAGGCGGGAGCCACGCGAGGTGCTGAGGAGGTGTAGTCTGGCGCGGCTGAGAAAGCGCCACTACGCCGCTGCGTCTGTAAAGCCCTCCTCCTCTTCCTTGACTAATCCACTTTGTCATGCTCTCATGCTCCACCACTATCGCCTTGTTGACGGATCATGGAAACTCCACGAAATCATGTGCAGCTAAAACAAGCCCGCAACTCCTCGGACAACCCATGGAAGAACTTTTATTCGCCGACAGCGTCTGTCGAGACATCGTCGGAGCATACACAGCCAAGTAGTTGAAATCATGCGGTACTCGATGGTGTCCTCGCCCGCCTCAAGGCAGGAACTACTGCCGCTGATAGCGGCACTCCCTCGATATATGGGCCTCTCGGGCGCGTCCACGAACTTCGTCCCAAGTCGGAGCGTGGCGGCGCTGCATGGCGAATACCTATCACCATGCGCTCGCCGCGCTGCGCCAATGATAGGCGGCAAACAAGACTCTCAACTCCGGTACAACTGCGCAATGTTCACTTCTTCTCTATGTTGTGCAGCCGGTCCTCTGCCTCCATCGGGTCCTTGCCGCATAAGCGTCGGAGGGTTGGTTCGTGAAACTCCAACAAGACCTCGGGCGCTCGGTGCGGAGCAGCTCCTCTGGCGGAGGCGGTGTTACGTACGATCGCCTCAAGCATCCGGTTACTGGTCCATCCGGTTGCGCTCAATCATCATCATAAACTTCGACCATGGATGGCGGCGGAGGAGCACCTCCTCGGGCGGTCCGCCTGGCTGGGACGGTGGGCGAGAGGGCTCGCCATGCTCGACGGCAGTGCTGGGATGACGTCACGATCGTAGAAATCGCTCGGGGTGCTAGGCGTGGTGCCCTAGAGCGGGAGCCTCTGCGCGCGAGGTTCACGATCGTGTAGTCGATCTGTCATCTGTATTGAACAAGGATGGTTAGTAAATAAGATAAAAGCCATTACTTGGCTATACATGCACGATCGATATCAAAGAGCATGAAAACTATAACCTCAAATGGAACACCAAACATTAAGCGACATAAAACCAAATCGATACAACTCCGTACATAAGCGCGCATGAGTAAGATTACAAGTGAAATATTAGACATCTACTACTCTATTACATAATTCTAAGGATACAAGCTCAAACATAGAGCTCCCACGCCTCTCTGACCTAGATATTATTCCGGTCAAAGTTCACCGGAAAGTCATCGAGCGGTGGTATCCGGGGATCTGTGTCTTCTCGGTCTCCGGGTTGGTGAGGCGTAAGGATCCTACGCCGATGATATGGCCCCTACCTCGAGGGAGGCGATAGTCGGCTTGACGAAGATATGTGCGGTGAAACCTCATTAGCGCCATACAACACATCAGGACGAATGAGCTCATGTCATGCATAGCATTGCAAATGCTCTGGGCTATAATGAGGCGACGGCGGCGTCTCCCATAACTCATGCCATCATGCGGCGATGCATTTGGTCCATTACGTTAACCAATCTCGCTTGCTGCTCGACTTGGGGTCCTCCCCAAGCGGATCTAACAAGCGAGTTCACGTCCTAGCGGCGTGCGGCGCCGGAAGGAAGTGATCATATGAAGGCTGGCTAACTCTGTCGGTCGTGCGAAGGCGACTCATAGCCACCAAAGCCACTTCTTATGTATCGCCATGGCCTCGAAAGTACCACTTGCGCTGGAAGCGGTAAGGTATGCTCCGTGACTTGTCTAACAGCGATATCTATCAACGCCATAAATTCCTCCATTCACGGTCCTCGATCACGGCGTAGATGGAATAAGTGGGCTGATATGTGAAGTTCGCCCTCCACATCATGTCTAAGTAGCAAGGGTATCCATCCACTCCTTGACGAGTTTCTGAACAAGATGCTGAGGTTCATCTAAAGGCAAGAAGGCAAGGTAAGTTAGTTTCATAAACCAAACAGGATAAGGAGAGAAAAGATACTAAGATGGATAAGGAATAAAAGATATTCTTAACTTAAACTTTCGAAAATACTTTGATAATTTGCAAATAATTTGACCAAGGGACTTACTAACTTAACGCCAGTGCTACCTCTAACCTACACGATCGGTATGGCTCGATACCAACGTGTGGGGACCGGTAATTATCTCCATAAGACCGAGATTAGAAAAGGTCTTAGGACATAATCACGGTCTCCGTAAATGAATTCCAATTTAACTCTATCCAAGTGAGAGGCTTAGCGAATTCTAGAGCCTCAACGATCATCTTGCGCTACTCCTTGCGGCGCTACATGATTGTCGATTCTCTTCGATTCAATCACTACACTTAGTGAGTTAAATGAAATTCATCAACAACGAGTATGACTTATATTGGCTCCCAAGATCAACGACCAATATACTCATACCCTCATCCAACGTTGATTACATCCATACAACGCATACAACAAGAGATCAAAAGACATACTGCATAATAGTCAAAGTCTACAGCTTATTACATACGGCCGACCGGCCAAATTCAAGTAAAGTATCAAGTAGCAGCGGAAGCAAATAAATAAAGCAAAAGACCAGTAGTGGTATGCCCATCACCCATCGGCAACCGACTGGGGGTTAAATGATAGCACACTACTCGTTAGTGTCACCCAAGTCCATACTAACAAGATCGTCAGACTCATAATCTTCCTCACCTGAAAAGGCCAAAGAACATCCGGTGAGTACAAGTGTACTATAAGTTTTACACAAATAAAATTAGTTATGCATAAAGGTCATTCAAAGGGTGGCTCATATTGGTTTAGTTTTGCGAAAGAGACGCAACAATTAACATCCTACACATACTAGTTTTTCATGTGCCCATTTTAAAATCAGATTTGAAATAGAAGTAAAGCATATGAATAAGTAATGAACTGAGTAACAAATAAAGCATACAAATGGCAAAGTGGCTTCCCACTTTGATACTACACAAACATGAACATCCCATTCATGATAATTACCAAGTTCACCCACAATTTTAATTCCAAGTCTAACAATAAGCGACCACAAATATCAAGCGGTCGTCCATAACAGTGGACACGGCTATTCGAATAGATTATACCTGCGGGGTGTACTACTTACCCACACACGACTTGATTAGCCCGTTAGCCTCCGGATGCCTCCGAATATAGCATACTTCCTATGGTATGCCGGCCGGGTAAATCAAGATATGGTTGTTTTTAGCAAGAAGATCTTATTGGGCTAAGTCCTCAACCCGGGCTCCTAGGAACATAAGGCGTTACGGCCTCCATGTCCTAGCGGCCCAAAAGGAACATAGGATTTCACGGTCCCATGCCCTTACAATTTCACCACCGTGGGACTCAACACAACAAAACTCTCCCCTACTTAACCATACGGCACCCATATAGCGCGTGTGATAGCACGAGTGTTGTGAACAAAGTGTACCCAAAGTTCGGTCCTTAATTGTCGGACAAGTCAACCACATACCCAAATCTCGTGCACAAAGCACCATCACTAACCAACACTTGTCCGGACCAAAAGCTCATTTAAAAGAAAAAATTTAACTCATAAAACAGATACGAAGATCTGAAACAAAAAGTATACAATGAGGGTTTTGTTTATCCCATAATTGTCGGGTTATTCCTGACAATCAACTACCGGTTCTAGACTTGCATGTCTAAGCAAACCCGAATAATATAATCTCATACATCCTATCAATTTCAGTATGGGAATAATTCACTAACTAACTATACATCACAAAAATAGCGACATTATCAAAATAGCATGCATCAAATATGATAACTTAACCAAAACTGGGATCAAATATGATGCAAAAGAAAGTTCAAAGGATGCTTGCCTTGCTGGTACAGTAGCTGCTCACTCTCAGTAGCGTAAGTGTCGATATCAATATGCTCGGGATCTATATAATTATAACCTCAAATAAATACCGAGAAAACAGCTCAAAAACGAAAATGCTCAAAAATGCATGATTTTTCCATAGTAGTTAGGTCATGATTTTAGATGGATTCAGGTAAAAGAATTGTTCCATTTGGAGTTATGAATTGGAAGTTATGCTATTTTGAATTTCAGGTTTCATTAACCCTAAGTTATGTAATTTAATTATTTGGCCAAAATTTGTATAACAGTGGTGGGGTAAAGGATTACATAGGTAAATAGGTAATATTAATACAAGTTCAGAATAGTTGAGTTTGTCCCATTTGGAGTTCTTATGATTTAGTTATTGATTTTCAAAGTTATCAGCCTTTTATAGTATAACAATAATAGAGTTAAAGATTATATTCTCCTAAATATAGTTTCTGTGACAGAGGTAGGATGGAGACCATTTTTAGAATTAAGTTCACTGAAAATAAAAATTATCAAAAGTGGTCTCACTGTTTTTGGAGTTTCCAATAATTACTTATGCATTTTTGAAGTTATCAGTCCTTTTCCTATTGTAAAATAATGGTTTTAAATGGATTAATCTCCAAATAAAACTCTCTGCTACAGAGACAGGTTTGAAACTAATTTTAATATAAAGTTTACTAAAAGTGAAAATTTCCTGAAGTGGTTTCATGCGATTTGGAGTTAAAATGATTTAGTTATGTATTTTCAAAATATTTCCTATTTTAAAGTGTGCAAATAAACTGATTTCGAATTTACTAAAGTATTTACTACTTTTCTTACCGAGGCATACGCTAGCCGCAGTCAATGACTAGCGGGCCCGTGAATAGTGCACTTTTCAATTTTACTCAGATTTAAAATTGCGTTCTGACATGTGGGTCCCGCTGTCAGCGTGTAGATCCACTGGACTAGGTCTATGCACACATGCAGACGGTGCACGACACTTACGCCGCTGGTCCCACATGTCAGTGGCTGCTGTGCTTCCTTTAAGCCTACGGATTTCTGTGCGTGGGCCCATGTGTAAGCGACTTATTACTACGCTAAGACAGCATTTAATGTTAACCAATCATTAGGTGCTTTAATGACCGAATCATGGTCCTAATGATCTTGCTACAACGTCGTGCGTCACGACAGCGGGCTTTTGCCGCGCGCTTCAGCGGCGACTTGTCGGCGCGTCGCCACGCGGCGCCGACCAAAGGGCATGCACAAGTGCACAATAGTATTGTGCTTCTAATGGTAGAAGGCTCGATGACTAGGTCGGCCTCTACCGGCGGCCAGCCGGAGTTGAGCGGCGGCGCCCCATACGGTAAGAACGAAAATGGCAATACGTCGCTCCGCAGCGCAAACAAGCGGGTGCCCGAGGTCCTAGGGACTATGAGAAGGTTACCTGAGCAAGGAAGAGTGCTCGGGAAGCTCGGAGCGAGCTGAGGCTGCGTCGTGGGAGAAGAAGTAGCGGCGCACGGCCAGCGAGGAAATGGATACTCGAGCGGATGGAGCAAAATGAGTGATTGGGTCGACAAGGATCCTATGTGGATCTTTGTGAGAGCGAAGAATCGACAAGAGGCTTACCAAAGCGAAGTAGGAGATGAGCAGTGTCCTTAGGCGAAAATGGTTCAATCTTGGATTCAACGAGATCTGTCGTGCATTCAAGAAATTGATTGAGGAAAGTCTAAACAAGCTAAAGAGCACAAGGTGACGCGCAATTCTTAGGTCAATACCTCTTGGGCGCGAAGAAGCGCGAAGGTGTCCTCGGGCGTGCTCGGCCATGGTGGAGCACGAAGATGAACCGAAGCTACAAGCAAAGAGAGGAACTTGCATAAGCAAAAATGGAAACGGTGAGGAACAACAAGAAGAGAGATCACCTAGAGGAAGCTTACCCAGTGAGGAACACAGAGAGCCTCCTCTTCTCGATCAGAGAGAAGAAGTGAGGGAGAAAGAAGGGCTTGAGGGTGATAAAGCCGAGAGACGTTGGGGTGGGGCGGTGCGAGATGCCCGAGCTCGGGAGTGGTCGATTGGGCGGTGACACGGCGGCGCCTCGGCGTGAAGCGGCACTCGGGCGAGGCGTGGCGGTCTTTGCTCAGGCGCGCTCTATCGCGAGGAGGAAGAAGCGGCCCGGCGGTGTGGGTCCGGCAATCAGCACAACGGGCGCGGCTCGGTGCAACACGGGGATTAAATCGGGACCGTTGGATGACGAACGGACGGACCAGATCAGAGATGGGTTCGGACAGGTCAACAGGGTGATGAAATCTGGACCGTTGAACGAGGATCGGACGGCTGCATGTGACGGTACACTTAGGCGGTTGGGCTGAATCCGGTCGCCGAGTCGGACTCGAGTCCGAGGAACAGTGCTAGCCGATTAGGGTTGAGTTTGACTGAGAATTAAATTTGGTTTACTACTTTGACCAGTGCTTTATAAATAGAAATAAATTTCATAAAATCTTGAAATAATTTGTGGGGGTTCCTGGGAGTATATAGTTCCCATAAAAATTATAAAACACTTCTGTTCATATTAAAATTTGTGACATTTAAATTCAAACATGTTGTATGTCTATGAATGTTGTTTGAATTTTAATTAGGTTCAAACTAGTCCCAAAAATTTTGGAAAAATTATATTTATTCATGAGAATTAATGTAGTATTTAAATAAATTGCTTCCAGATGATGATCACAACTTTTTATTACAGATGCTAAAAGAAAACCGAAATTTGAAGTGTATGTTTATATGAAATGAGATTTTCCAAGTACAATATATTGTGAAATGATTTGAATTTGATAATGTATGTTAGTGAGATTCTTTATAATCCATTTTAATAGTTTGGGGCTGTGACAGTGAAACCACCCTGGGAACCCGTGCGCTATGCATATAGATCGTTGGTCTATACACTATGCTTGTGGACCAAGCTGCTGACAAGTGGCCCCACTTGTCAGTTTCTTAACAAAAATAAAAAATATAGAAACTACATTTTCAGTTATGAGGAGAATATGCTTTCCCTTGTTAGAAAGCGTAAACCTCTTTAGAACAGATGCGAGAATACGCTTTCTCCATTAGAAAGCGTATTTCTCATTTAACCTGGATTTATCAAACCGAATAGAAATGAAACCTTAATAACTTTTGGTACAAAACTCCAAATTGAATGAAATTTGTTTCTAAATTTATCTAAAATCATGAGCTACCAGAATATACAAAAATATTTAATTTTGCTCACAGTTAAATTTATTTGGTGTTATTTAACTCGTTTTTAGCTCTTTTTGGTTTAGACATCAATTGCTCCGGTAATTATTTCGATGACCAATCCACCATATTTCCATAATAGAAAGAGCAAGGGAAGCACCTCCTTTGATCATGTTGATCCCAATATTTTAATTATTGTACTTTGTTTTGTAAAATCTATTATGCATGCATGTATGTTGTGTATGAAAATACTATGAATGGGAAATCGGTAGTTGAATCCTAATTTCTACATATATCTCCTTGTAATATTGATCCCTTACTTTTGTAGCCATTAGAATATGGGCTAGATAATATATAATATCAGTTGTGGATTTTTTAGTGCGGTTATCGCACAAATGCAACTAGAACAATAGATTCTTCCAAAAAACTGATAAAAAGGACAATATGATAATTTGTGAAGTTGGGATATTTTGAAAAAGGTCCAGAGGAGATACCTCTATTATTTTGTATGAAAATAAAATGAAAACTTTAGTTTTTAGATGCGGGCGAGTTATAATGTATTTTAAAAAGGTGAGGATTTTAACTCACTAATAGCTAGGGTGGAGAATCTCACCTATGGTCGATTAAGGACTGAAGCCAGCAAATCTAGGACTAAGACATATTCATACAATTGTATGTGCTAGGATGGGGTAGCTGTAGCTAACTAAGTTATCAAATCATTACCTTGCAAGATAGTAGGCAGAAGTAGTGTGAGCAATTTCTATTGCTGTCACAGTTGCAAATGCCTCACATCGATGGGTTTCTATCCGGTCGAAGTGAGGGACTCACTCAATGGGTTTCTATTCGGGTGAGTGAGGCTCCTCATTCACGGGTTTCTATTCGAATGAATGAGGATAATGATTCGCGGGTGTAGTACTCCAGGTTAGAATTCAGGGGGAAACCAAAATATTTAAAGGAAAGGAGTACTAGGAATTGATCCAGGAGGAGGACCTATTGGAAATTAATTAATTTGGTGGGAGGAGAAGGGGTTTTTCAGTAAACTTTGACAACCTGGGCCTGGGCTTCGGCCCATAAGGCCCTTTGGTGGCCGGCCAAGGGGGGAGGCACCCTTCCCCCCAAACCCTAGCCGCCCCACTCCTTGCGCCCCTCCCTCTCCCACAGGCTGCCGCCCCTCTCCCCATTGTGCC
The DNA here is from genome assembly GCA_036346255.1 of Ampelocalamus luodianensis. NCBI lineage: Eukaryota > Viridiplantae > Streptophyta > Magnoliopsida > Poales > Poaceae > Ampelocalamus > Ampelocalamus luodianensis. The sequence goes on along the minus strand of CM070635.1, from coordinate 29,733,210 downwards.
TCCCTCGCTGCCGGCGAACTCCGTCCATCTTCCTCGCCTGCCATTTTGGGAGAAGAAGGAGATCGCTGGAGGTGGTCGGCTGTTGGAGGAGGAAGAAGGTGGGGCGAAAAGGACCATCTTTGTGGGGAGAGTTCGCTGGTGGGTTCCTGTCATGCCCAGCAATCGTTTCATCAAGGGTAACCTCGATTTCCCCTTGTTTATATGCATTATGGCTTAATTGTTCTATGTCGGTAATTAGGTCTGCTCATGATAGTTTGTGTTAGACCGACGTTTGATATAGTTATGGGCATATTCAGCTCTGGATGTCTCCTAGAGTTTTGTAGAGGATGTCAGTAGCTTTCGATGAAGTGCTAGATCGCATTATTTGGACCTCTATAGCAAAAGTTATGAATTTATTAGTTTGATCGTTCTGACGAATCTGTCAACACTCTGACAGGTTTTAGTAATATGACTGGGGCGAACAGTTAAAGGAAAAAAATTAGAGGAGCTTAGTATAATGAAAGTTGTAGATAATTGTCGTAGCTTTCAGGGAAGCCCAAGAACGTGAAATTTGGACAAACGAGCTGAACGTTATGGTCGTTTTAGTGTACTGTCCAAACAACCTGATGCGAAAACGATGTTCTGATAATTAGCATAACAAGGTTATTAGATGGTCGAATCAGGAGGGCCCACAAACTAGATTTAGTTGGAGAAATTGATAACATTTCAATGAAGTCCAAGAACACCTCATTTGGACTCTTGTACTAAAAGATATGAATTTTAGAAATTGACTATCCACAGAGGGGACAGAACGACATTTCGGAATTGGAGTTGGGCTCGCGATAAAAGAACTATTGCAAGTTCATGTTTACTTTTATTGTTTGTTTGATCCATTACTGTTGTCTTAGTATGCTTTTAAATGAATCTAGGTGGGGGACTGGTTCCGGAGGCAGCACCTTCTTCGCATCCTCCGTTCTCACACGGTTAAGGCAAGTACCCTGTCTGGTAGAGTAGTTATGGATGGTTGACAATGCTTGCTAGTGTCTGATATTTAGCAGCTGTGGTTGATTGATAGTGTGTATGCTGGTTAAAGATGATGAATGCTTATGGTACATGCAAGTATTTGGTATAAATTAGTTGTGGTTGATAGATGGTATGATATGCTGGCTATAGATGATGTATGCTTATGATATGATTGGTTATTATTCATGTACAGTGCTGATGTTATCCATGCTTAATGCAAAACTGTTATTGTTCATCTGCACTGTGAGAGCATACATAAAGCCTGGTCACGTGGTGATCAGGAATGCACGATTGAGGTCCCCACATTCGTGGAATGTGGGCATTGAGGAGAGGTCCCCATCTGGTAAACGATGGGCTTATGGTCCCCACGCTTGTGGAGTGTGGGCTTGAGGTCCCCTTTACTTGTGGAGTATTGGGCAACTGGTCCCTGCGCTTGCGAGCATAGGCATGGGTACGCAGCGACAGTTGCATACCCCGCATTACTGGTGTAATGTGCAAAAGAGTGAAAAAGTGAAAAGATGTATTGCATGCCTGCATTCATACATCATGAGATATGGTTTCCGAGCAAAATTTAGAACTGGGTGTTGATGCTGTAATTGTGAAGTTAGTGTTTCTTTTTGTGGTCCTTGCTGAGTTCTTGAACTCACACTTGCTTTTGTTGTGTTTTAGGTACCGTTGCAAGAACGTCATGCATGGGAGGGAATAGACCTGAGTTGGATTCACACACTACCACACATCATTAATAGTTGATTAAATTTTGGAATATCAATTAATAAATAAGCAAACTGCTTAAGTTCTGGTTATAGATAAGCTTCATGCATTGAGTTTGTAATAATGATGAGTAGCATACTTTAGATATCTTTGATTTTGTTCTAGTTATCTATCATGATTCGAATGCTTAGTGAAGATTTTGGATGAAGGAATACTTAGTTATGATTCTCTTTTATCTGTTGGAACCTCCGTATAGCTAGCTATACAAAGGAGGTTCTGCCGAAATTTAGTAAAATATCCCAGTTTAGCTTTGTTTAATGTTTCTTTAGTAGCATTCCATGCTCACGTCGGGCTGGGGTGTTACAGCAGGGCTAGTGCAAGGTTAGGGCTAGATAATGTAAAGGCTGCGTCGTGAACACTAGGCTGCTTACCTTCGGTAATGAGCAGTGGCATCGACGGATAACAAGAAAATTAGATATATTCCAGGCAATTGGAATACCGCATACTATGGGTAAAGTTGTACACCTCTGTAGAGTGAAAATCTATTTAAATAGCTGCACTCACGGTAATGAGCATGCTTAGTGCAGCTGGTATGGCGGTAGTCTTATTTTCCAAAAATCGGGTTGTCACAAAACTTGGGTAATGACATGGGTTTTCTATTTGTTGAGTTAACTGCCATTTCTATGGCTGAACGTGAATCTGTCAGTACCATGTCTATGGCTGAATATGAATATATTTTTGCTTGCAATCGATTAGGGTTGCGGGTGTTGTTATTATTTTGTTCTATTCTTTACTTTCTATCCTATACTTATTTATATTGCTCTTTCAAATTTCGTTGCAAATTACTACATATGAATATTGCAAATAAAAATGGCTTTCAGCAAAATAACTTATAGAGTAGAGCCTCTTTCTTGATAGCCTTGCATTTAATATAAATTTTGTGATACACTACAAGTCTTGTTGAGTACACAAGTACTCAATCTTGCTAATATTGTTGTTTAGGAATCGAAGATGAGCAGATGCCAGACAACGTGTTCTTTGCTCCCAGGACCAGAGGGTTTGGTGACCGGTCTACCGAGGCCTTGTTCCTTGTTGGTTGCCTACGGGATCGAATGGGCATGTCGTTGGAGTTTTTGCTACTATTATTGTCTCTTCCGCTACTATACGTTTACTCTGATGACTGATTTTATTTGGCCGGTCGGCTGCTGCTGTAATAACCTTGTAATAGCTTAAGTTACCTTTTTTCCTTTACTTTTAGTTGTGATTGTATGGATGTAAATACCAAACGTTGTGAATGTGTGTGCTAGGCACTAATCCAGGTACTAGCACAGTATACACATAGGGACTTCGGGTATTCCACGCCCGGGGGTCCGACACCAACCTGCCCGGCCACATCTCCATGCCGCCGCCCAGCCTGTGCACGCGCCGCCTCCGCACGCCCATGCGCCGGCCACCGTTGGCCATGCCACCACCTCCCCTTGAGTCCCTGAGGTCCTAGGGACCCATTTTGGCCACCGATCGACCCCCCCCCCCGCATTTCAATCTGCCGGCACTACCGTCCGCCACCGCTGCCACCTAGAGCCACCTGCACCCTCCTCTATTTCTCCTCTGCTTTCTTCTTTCTTTGTTTCTTGTCTCACTTGCGAGTAGGGCCCAAATGTCAGTGCTTTGTGTAATCCTTTAATTATGAAACAGAATATTCTCTCGAATATTCCCTCCTTCTCTATTTTTTCAGCAATTTCCTTTTCTGACAAACGTTCGGGTGTTCGTTCTCCTTCATACGAACTTCGATTATGTCGATTCTTGTTCCTAAATTCATATAAATTCTTAATATTTCTTTCAGTGCCTATTTGATCATTTTTGGATTTTATTTGAATTTGTTGTAATTTTTTCATCTCATTTTATGCATATAGAATCCAACATTTCTAAAGCTTTCTTGGACTAGTCTGCAGGAGTAACTCCAATCTTCGACGAAGGCAAGCCATAGGCATTTGATCATGTTGTACCTATTATTGCAGAAAAAATATATTGTTTTATATCTTCATGCATGCTATTTGTATATAAATTGTTTTCGGGGGTAGTTAAATACCTATTTGACATTATGCCACCTTGAATAATTGTGAATGGCATGTATCCTTGGACACCGTAGGAAGGGTTGATATTAGTTGGACATAATTGTAATACCAACATTGGTGGCGTAATATGCTTAGTCATGCTTAGTTGTACGGTGGGTTCCTATTCATAAGATTAATCATGATAACTTGACTTGATGATATATGGAATTGTGGTGCGAGGCCATTGTTGTAAAAAAAATTGTTGTGCCATGGCAGGGGATGCCATTGGGCCTAGTTGAACAAAATGGTTTCATACTCCGGCGAATGATAGTGCAATAAAGGGGCTGTGGATAGCAGATGAGGTGGACTCGCCTGAGTAATCACTAAGAACTTAATCTTTTGCACCATTGATCTTGGCCTTATCGTACAACCACATGTCCAGTATGGGATGGACCTAGCTAATTAATTAGCAATATCTTAATTTTGATTTTGCCATGTGTGGTGTGGGTTCCGGGATGGACGGGTAGATTCACGTGGCGCAAGAGAGGGGCCCGGACTGTGGTGGATGTAACCATTCGGTGGTGAAACCTTAGGCCCTTAGCGGCAGAACTGGGTTAAGTCAGAGCTTTATAAAAGCCTTGTGATAATCACTTAGTCACACGCCTATGAAAGCGTGTCTTGGCCGATATTATAAGTTGATTATCTCTTGTGGGTCAAGCTGTACAACCTCTGCAGAGTGTTAAAACTGCTCGAACAACCGTATCCCCAGTTATGGACAATGCCTAGTGATTTCACGTGGGATATAGAGTTTTTCATAAAATGTTGGATGGTGGATTGGATGGGAAGTGAACATGTAGTTCACTGGTTGTTGGTTGGAAAGTGAACGGGTAGTTCAGTAGTTGTTTCAAAGCTCTTGTTTACTTATGTATTTAATCTTTTCAATTATACTTTTTAATCTATTTACTGTATTTATTGTCAATACTACTTTCTGCAAAATAACCATATAGCTATTCTTTTGTCAAACCTTGCATGAATATTATTTGCATACTATTCCCTATGACTTGTTGAGCACTTTATGTACTCACGACTTGATGCCATTGTTCATCAGTCGCTAGGAAGACCCAGGGAATCCAGAGTTCTACGAAGAGGAGTACTTCAAAGACTATGCGAACTAGGACGTGCTCCCCACTCAATTGCTTGTGGGCATGTCGGATGGCTACTATGAGTTTTCTTCTTCCGCTGTAAGATTTATTTATTAGTCTTTAAGCCATGCGTAGCAAATTATGTAAACTTTAACCATAAGGTCCTCTACTAATATTTATAAATAAGTTATTACTTTCAAAGTTATTTCGTTGAAAGGTTGATATTTCATCTATGTTGCCACTATGTACACTAGCGTGATCCTAGACTAGTGTAGAATACACAAAGGGTCCGGATTTGCATGTTCGGGTCACGACAACCACTTTCTTGGTATCACCGTTACTAGATCTGCTGTGGGTCTCTTTTTGTCACAAGCTTCTTATGTCACTGAGCTCCTTGATTGTGCCAGCATGGCTTCGTGCAAACCGTCATCTACTCCTATTGATACCTCACCAAAGCTCTATGCTACTGATGGTCCTCATGTTGCCACCCCTACTGCTTATCGTAGCATGGCTAGCACTCTCCAATATCTAACTTTCACTCGCCCCAATATTTCCTATGCCGTCCAACATATTTGTTTGCATATGCATGATCCACGTGAGTGTCACCTCCTTTTGGTCAAACGTATTCTTCGATACGTTCAGGGGGGCCATCTCTTGTGGTCTTCGTATCACACCTTCTCCAGTTGACACCTTGGTTGCCTATAGCAACGCTGAGTTGACACCTTGGTTGCCTATAGCAACGCTGACTGGGCCGGTTGTCCTGACACTCGTCGTTCTAGTTCTGGCTACTACATTTATCTAGGTATGGCTCTCGTGTCCTGGTTAGCAAAACACTAGAATACTATTCCACGCTCTAATGCAGAGACTGAGTAGCGCGCTGTTGCCAATGCCGTCGCCGAGGCAACCTAGTTGTGGCAACTCCTTCATGAACTTCGTCGTCCCTTGTCTAAAACCATGGCTATCTTTTGTGACATTGTCAGTGCAGTTTACATGACAACCAACCCGGTTCTTCATCAACGCACTAAACACATTAAGATTGATCTTCACTTTGTGCACGACAAAATGGCCTTGGGACATATTTGTGTTCTTCACGTTCCTTCCACATCTCAATTCGCAGATATCTTCACCAAGGGTTTGCCATCTTCCCTGTTTCTTGACTTTCGTTCTAGTCTTATCGTTTGCTCTGTCGACGCTCTCTCTATCTGCCGAACCGACGTTGCGACCGCAGAGGTGTGTTAATGTAACATCCTAATTTTAGGCTTGTGTTTCAAATGTAAGAAAATGAGTAGAAATTAAAACTTTTTCTTACATCATGTATTTCCTTTGTGTGCTCGACAATTCTTGTACAAGAATTATGGAAATACAAAGTCACAAGTCTGTTTATTCAAATCTTGATCCTTCAAAAACATTCTTGTCCCATCTTGTGTTAATCTCCTGGAAATAATTTTCCTAAATTCCTGGGTTGCTGTGTGACCCCTCTGAGAAATTTCACAATTTTTAGAAATTGTTTGAATAAGATTGGAGGCAAGTCAATCCAATTTAAAATCTGGTCAATCTGTGAACCAGCACCTTGTTAAATTTTTGGAGGAAAATCCACTGCACCAAAACCTCTGAAAATTTTATGCAAGGTCAATCGTTTAGCTGGCAAACTCCTATAAAAATTTCAGAATTTTTGAAGTTGTTTTGCTAGCTCAAACATTTCCCTAAAGTTCAGCTCAATCAAAAACTCTAAAATCCAAACTCTGGTTCGAGCCAGACTTGGGTTCGAGTCCGACTCGGGCTCGGGCCACTCGACTCGACTCAGCCAACTAACCGCACCAGAGCCACTTTTAAAAACACGTGATCAATCTCAACCGTTGGTTATCGATCGTGCGATCCTCGTTCGCATGAGCGTTCGGACCCTCAATCCCAATCGCCGCCCGAAATGTTGATTGAAATCCAACGCTCATGAGCTCCTCTAGTTGTTTTGAAACTCGAAGGCGTGGGACGATCTCGTAGTCCAAATGAATCTTAAATGGCCGCGATCGCCCTGTTCTTCTTCTTCCTCCTCTCTGTCTTCTTCCTCGCGCATGCACGCGCCATCATGCGGTATGGCGTTGTCACATCCGCGCCCTCGCGTTTTGTCGAGCGGTGAGTGGCGTGGCGGTGCTTTCGGCTCAAAGCCGTGTCTCACGCCCATTCCCGCCATCCCTAGCCCCGCCTCGGATCTGAGTCGCCATAGCTCATCCGGGCCCCTTCCCTTGTGTCGTTGCTCACTGACCCCTTAATGCCCCGAGGACCACCTTTGGACCTCTTCCCCTCTCAAACACCTCCAGCTCATTGTGTTGTGGTTGAGTCCAACCACCGCGAGCACTCCTCTCCGCAATTGATGCCTTGAGAGCTCCTTCGGTGTTTGGGTGCTCCAGTGGTTCTAATCCGAATATGTTCTTATTCCTTGGAGCCCTCGTGCCTCCGATCGATTCCCCTAACTTGATTTTGGTTTCCCTTCACAGGAACTCCTTAAATTTCAAGTTGGGATCTTGGCGACAAAAAGAGGATTTCATCGTCTCCAACTCCGGTGAGCATCTCCATCCAAATCCCTTGGTCTTGATCCACCTCTGGACCATCGCGACCCTATCTTCATCATTCTTTTTATCTCTGGCAGCTCCAAGCACCTTGTCGGTATCGTCTTCTCCGCCTTCGGCAAACTGCTCCGCCGATAGCTCTTCTCCGACCTCCTCTGAACCTCCTCGGTGTCCTGGTGAGTTCTCTTTGTTCCTATAGTGCTTAAGGATTCGCTAGGTTAGCTCGGGGTGGAGCTTTTTGCTGTTTTCGGATTTTGCCGAAAACCACCCTCCGCTCTCTCTCGGCTCATGGCGTTCTGCCGCTCATACGTTGAGAATGGTACCCTTAGATTCGCATTAGTATTGTGCGTTTTGGTTTATTTGGCTTGCGCCGCGTCGTTTAGATCGCGACGACGAGCGGAAACCTGACGTAGGTCCTGTACCCTTGTCGCGAAATCGACAAGTCCTCAAACCTCCTCGGGTTGATCCTAGCCGTTCAAGACCATCCTAGGATTAGATTTGAGCCGTAAGTTATTTTCCGAAAGGCTTAGTCCTAGGACCTCCCTCTCGTGTAATCGTAGCCGTTAAAGATCACCCCAAGCTTAGATCTGTGCCGTAGAGCGTTTTCTATGAAAACTCTAAGTCTTAGGACCTCCTAGGGTTAATCTCGGCAGTTGAAGACCTCATCAGATTAGCTCTTGGTCGTCGGATCCTTCTCTGTTAAAATCTTGCGCGCTTGGACCTCCCCTTGGGTTGATCCTAACCGTCTAGGACCACCCCGGTTAAATCCTAGCCGCTAGGACCACTCCTGCTCAAAAGGACCTCCTCTGGGTCATTTTGCCAAAACCACCCCCTGGACCTCCACCGAGGTCCTCTTTGCAAAAGACCTTCCCTTGGTCATTTTGCGAAGACCACCCTCGGGGTCCTCCTTGTAAAAAACCAACCCTGGTCTTTTGCAAAGAAAACCCCGCTCGGGACCTCTTAGGCTCGATCCTAGCCGTTCACGACCTCCCTGGTTTAGATCTGAGCGTTAGATCTCATTTTGTAAAATATTTAGCGCTCAGACCTCCCTCCGCGTCGATCTGGACCGTTCAGGACCTCCCTAGGTCTAATCCGAGCCATCCAGATCTCCTCCGATTAAAACCATATCGCTTAGGACCTCCCCGAGAAGATCTTGGCCATCCAAGACCTCCTCGTGTCAATCCCAGCCGATCAAGATCTCCCTCTGGAGATCTTGACCGTCTAGGACCTCCTCCTTTAGATCCGTAGCGTTAGGACCTCCTCCTCTGGTCTAAACCGTTAGATTTAGATCTAACGGGCTAGACCTCCCTCCGTAGGTTTACCCTTAGGACCTCCCCTAGTGCTCGGGACCGCCAGATCTCGATCTGACGGTCACGACCTCTGTTAGGCGCGTAGACCTCCTTGCGTGCGCTGTGCACGCACTGGTCGTGATCGTTGGATCCGATCTCGACGGTCCGCACTCCCGGTGCGGGAGGAGGTCTTGTGTGCGCTGTGCTTCGAAGCTCGTAAGCCGTCAGATCTTGATCTAACGGCCCACGACCTCTCCTTTTCGTTCAGTTCGTTTGGACCTCCCGAGAGCTCAAATGTTCTAAGTCTTTTTATGTTTCAAAGTTCAAAAGTGCATAACTTTGTCATTTTAACTCCTTTTTGAATGATTCCATTCTTTGTAGCTTTGCTATAGTATGAACTTTAATCGAGAATGAAATTAGGCCCTGTCATATAGCAGAAAATGATTTAACTACATAATCTTGTTTAGTGAAAAATGATGTCTAGAAATTCATGGAAAATTTGTAAAATGCATAACTTATTCTCGGTAATTCCAAACTGAGCAAACTCAACTTGGTAAAATTGTCTACAGACATGCTTTAATATGAACTAGGCTTTGTCTTTATTCATGTTCCTGAAAAATGATATATGCTAGATTTAGAGCTTAGAAAAATCATAACTAATTCATTAGAACTCCAATTTGTGCAAACTCAGTTTTGCTGTTGTTAGGATACTATTATCTACCTACCATAAAAATTTCAGACCTTAGATCATTCTGGAAATTTTCGCCATGAACAGTAACCGAAATTAATTTCATTATGATTTTTCAAGCTGAGAGAACTTAGATTAATCATAACTTTTTCATGCTAAGTCCAAATGAAGTGATTCTTGTTTCTAAAATTTTCTAAAATCAACCTCTAGCCGCTGTAGAAATTTCATTGGATTTGGATGTGTTTTGCTGTTGAGTTCCTTTTGGTGTTCTTCGTTCTTATCGGTTTTTATCGCCTTTTCGCGTTAGGTTCCGAAGAAAACTTTGAACCTAAGCACTCCCCTCTGCAGCAAGAACAAATCCAGCAAGGCAAGCAGTTTGATCATGTTAATCCCAGTATTTTAAGTATTTATGTTGTTTACAACTTCTATGTATGCATTGCTATCTTGTTTTAACTATTGTCGATAGTTAGCCTAGTAGATGCATTTCCTTAGACAAATGATTATCCTCTACTACCCTGAGCCTAGGTTATGGCTGTGATTTAGAGTTCGTGGATGAGCTCTTGTCACTTAGTAGTTTGCGAATTGATTGCTTAGCCATGCTTAGCTACCGGTAGAAATGGACGGTTATCGACTTGTCGATAGCCTTGATCATATAAAACTTATTATGATTTATGATTTCCACCTTGTGCCTTGTCTACTTATGAAAACTAAAACTGAAAAACAAAATGATTTAGACTTGGGCACAATGGTAAGATGGTGTGATTTTCGGGTGTGACTGGAATGGTGCAGAGTCAATTAAGGACCGAACATCTTGTGAGTACACATTATCAGAGCAATTTGTGCGTGCTAACCACACTAGAGGGTATGGGACCTCTCTTGACTTAGTACTTTGGAGTGTATTGGCTTCGGGTCGCAGGGAGTCGCAGGAGGGATGGTGTTGGGAGCATTGTAGAGTCCGAAAGGTTCCCCACCCCCCCCGTAACGGGTGGTTGTCTTTCGGCTGGCAATGTAAGCGTATGGGTTTCTATCCATACGAGCGGCTCGTATTTAATACACAATATTGGAAAGCGTCTCGTAGGACTTAACCTTGCCGGCATACCTTCGGAAGTGTGCTTTGTGGCTTAAAGGCGGTCTGAAGTGTGGGTACATTGGTACACCCCTGCAGGGTTAAAACTATTCGAATAGCCTCGTCCTAGGTTATGGACACGCTTGGGTAAGCTTTCAAGAGTTAGACTACATCCTTTTTAATTAAAACTTGAGGGGTGGTACGAATCAGGGATTCGTGCTATGTTGTGGTGACTATTGGGATAGTCACTTCTAGGTGGTTACTTGTATTTATCATTATTCTCGCTGTTACTTTCAACAATCATATTTATTTGTAAACTTGCTTTCAAATGTATTACATTATTGCAAATAAAGATGGCTTTGTGCAAAATGAGACATATAACCTCCACCTAAATAAGCTTGCATGTAGTTTATGAATAGGTCTGCTATTCCACACGTCAGTCTTGTGAGTACCTTTGTGTACTCAGTTATCTTGCTTAAATGTATTTGTTGCAGAGAAAGAAGGTGAGCTTGAGGGGCCTCACTTTTGTGAGCTGTGTTGTAGTAGTCTTCGTGGCGTCTAGCTTGGCGGCCCGGTCGGTTGCCTTGTGGGTGTATGGCTAACCGGTCGACTTTTGTTCTAGCCATCTTATGGCACCTTTTGCTTCCGCTGTTATTCTTGTTTATTGTTCTATTTGGCCGGTCGGCTCTTTTGTAATAACTTTACTATTTGTATGTCGTTGTTGAACTTAGTGATGTATGGTGTATGGAAATGATGTGTAATTTTGTGATGATGTGCATATCTGCAGTGCAGGAAGCATATGTCCATCGAGGCTTAGAATGTTTAATTAGTAATGCTAGAACCATTTGGAGGTTAAATGTTACTAGTTAAATATTCCGGGTCCTCACAGTTAACGTCTACATATACCAAATCACCGAATCCCATATTCGGTTGCTAGCTGGTCCACCGAATCTCACATTCGGTTGGTGATCTTGCCGGTTACTATTCACAAACCGACAACATCTTGTATAGATAGAAACTAGTGTTTTGAATATCTTGTATACATAGAAACTAGTGATTTGAATATCTTGTATAGATAAAAACCAATGACTTGTTTGTAATCTATTTATACGAGAATCAATACATGATGCCGGTTGAGGCTTCTTCCAAAATCTTTCTTAAACGATACAGGCATAGCATCTCTCTCTCCCCTCTGCAGGTTGGCGTGAGAAATTGATGAAAGCTGTAACTGTAACTTCAGTGATCAGAGGATGCATGCATGGCTAGCCTGCAATACGTACGTACGTACTCAATTGGGTCTCTCTTGCAGGTGTCCTATGTATATGTAGGCTCTCTCCTAGGTTAGGTTAATTACCTGCAGAGCGAGTGAGACGCCTCACTCACCTCAGAGCATGTACAATAGGTTTATGTCAGCCGTCTATAGCATCTGCCACATAGGATTTTTGCTGAGGTGGATGAAAGAGAATGAAGAGAGAGAATATTGCTGTCTACAATCCTGCAGCCGACTATAGCACCAGAATTAAGAAAAACATTAAAGATTGTGTGTTGTCTACAATCATATAGCCGACTGTATCACCACGACCCATTGTATGAGCTGTCTTTAGTGCTGTCTATAGGTGACATGAAGAGTTGTTATAGACAGCAGCTGTCTGTACCATTGTACATGCCCTCAGCGTACGTACGTCTCACGTGTAGTAGTTATAACAAGCTACTGGTACTGGTTGTCTGGTTCACGTTGGACGTCGTTGCACGCCCTTGGAAACAGTGTAGTGACGTAGATTTGATTATCATATTCGGTACGATACGGATATAAATGGTCTAGATTTTCATATTCGGTTAAAGATTTCTCCAATATTCGAATAAATTTCAGTTTTTTACGTCCAAAATGCTATTTATTCAAACCAGTGGCAGAGGTAGAAAATTTGTGTTAAGTGCACCATTGATGCTTAAAGATAGGGTGAAAGCATGGTTGTTAAGTGATTATTGGCTGATCGAATATTAGCGTCGGATAATCTATACATTATGAATATTATATTCATATAGTATTTAATGTTTCTATATAATTAGTTGGCCTTTCTTTCTAATTAATTGACTACTTTACACATGTAGTTGTGAAAACAACTTATTTTGTGGAGTGATAATGATAACAAATACTAAAATTGATAAATAAATTTTAAATATATATATATATGCACATAATATTACGAATGTATAGCCATTCCAATTTTTTATTAGTACACCACATGACCCACATGATAATTCGTATGCCCTGCTATCCGAGAAACACTCACAATTTTTAGTACATCTATATGTAGTGGGCCAGTATTGATACGAACTATTACGTCACACATGGTTTCAAAATTTGTAAGTAAAATGTCTCATACAAGATACTCAATATTAATTTTGAACCATTGCATGCATCGTGATGGTCGCAACGGCGCAAACAGATAAAGAATCGAACACTTATTTTTGAGTTAGAAACTAAAGAAGTTCCTAAGAGATAAATCAAATAAAGTACTTCCATACGATTCCAATGCTGCCACATAGGTAGAGAAGAAAAGATGTCAGACTATCTGCAAAATCTGAATGAAGGGCATGGAATAAAATTTACATCTAATTTCCTCAAGTATTATCAAATTGCAATGAAGTCGTAATTCAATTGGAACCTATAGCTACCAAGTGTATATACATAAGTTTCAAAAAAAAAAATTGGTGGTGTGGTGCATACCCGTCACATGGCTCTGCCCCGGATTCAAACTATATATGCTAATAAGGCAAATGTATGTACTACATATTAATTCGATAGGATACAAGTATGGTTTAGGTTTTCTTATCCAACTAATAGTTTCTCCAAAAGTAAAATCTGTAGAAAAAATGAATCTGAATATGGTTTATATTTTACATCTGGAATTGTTATTTTATTTCAACTATTCATATTTGAACTCGATAAAGAAGTATACATATTTTGTGACAGCATGTCTAATTAGTTGGACAACTTCTTTTTTTAATTTGGTATAGCTTAATGTTTCGTTAGATTAATTCAGTGAATTATGATGGTTAATTGTGTTGTACGACAAAAGATCGTCAATTAAACAAGCTTTGTGTGGTCTCAAGAAAATTAGACAAGCTTTGTTGATATCCATATTCAATTGAATAAAAAAATCTGATATATATTCGTATCCAAGAATATTTTAATTGGACTTGAAAATATGGATGTGCGAAATTGGTTGGACCATTATTCAATTCATATTTGACTTGTTTTCACATCTACGAGTCGAGAAGCATCTTAACTCAGGCCAATTAGAGCCGTTTTACACCTGGAATGTTATTTTATTCAAGCTACTCATATCTGAATTTGATAAAGAAATATACATTTTTGTTTTTTTTCGAAAAGTAATATACATATTTTGTGTCAGTATATCAAATTAGTAGGTCAATTAACTTTTTAAATTTAGTGTGAATTAATGCTTCTTTGGGTTAATTCAGTAAATTACTACCAGAATCTGTTATTTTCCCGAGTGCCCGAAATACTCGGGAAAGTCCCTAAAACACTCGGGAAACGAATTCCCGAAGGTCGGCCGTCGCGAAAAACCACTCGAGAGCATTTAGTCGGGAGAAAAGTGGTTTCCCGAGTGTTCCCGAGAGTTACACTCGGGAAAAATAGCTTTCCCGAGTGTAAGTCGTGACACTCCTGAGTTTTAGGGACTTTCCCGAGTGTTTTGGGCACTCGGGAAAATAACAGATTCAGGTAGTGATTGTGCTTCATGACGACAAAAGGCCATTATACAAGCTTTGTGGATATCCACAATCAATAGAACTAAAAAGAAATTTGATAGTTATTCGTGTCCTAGAATATTTGAATTGGACATAAAAACTAAGGATGTACGAATTCAGTTTGGCTACTATTCTAAAGGCCATTTGATCCAACCTTTAAGGACATGTACAATAGTACAAACAATTACTGTCTATAGTAACTCTCCATGTCACTTGTAGACAGACTAAAGACAGCTCATACAATAGTTGTGGTGATACAGTCGGCTATAAGATTGTAGACAACACACAATCTTTTAATGCTTTTCTTGTTTCTGGTACTACAGTCGACTACAGGATTGTAGACAGCATCTTTCTCTCTCTTCATTCTCTTTCATCCACGTCAGCAAAAATCCTACATAACAGAGGTTATAGACAGCTGACATAAGCCCATTGTACATGCTCTAAGTGTAGGGAAACGGGTAGGCTACACTAGCGCAAATTAAAAATTCTACCCGTAAACCAAGATCACTGCAGTTATAGATCACGGTCTTACCACTAGACGCGCAGTGCGGAAGGCGATGCGTAGCGTCAGGCGATGTAGTCGTACCAAGTTGATGCGATGCGTCGGGCGAGTAGTCGTACTACTTCCTCGTCCTCGTCGTGGCGTCCCACGTCATGACTCCTTTCTTGCGGTTCGTCCCAACGCCACGATCAAAGGCACCTTCAAAGGTATCCACACGTCACGGGAGAGCGGCGCGCGCCGGACTACTAGATCCGCGCGGCGACTAGGGCGTGGGAGGGTGGCGGCCGTGGTTTGGGGATGTCACGAAAAACTCAACCCTTAACCGATGCGCCGCCCTCCTTTATAGGCGTCCTTATAATGGGCTTCTACGAATAGAGGCCCATTAGGACTCAATGCCCAGTCTAATTCGGATCCAATCCGAATTAGGCTTCAGCCCCTTAAGTGTGTGACCCTATAGGTTCACGTATGTTTAGACATGACGCAAGTACACATACTTGGTCAATAGTTAGTAGCGACCTCTAGCAAGGCGTGCCAACTCCTAAGCGCACGTAAAGATCATATCGGACGAACCATCACAACGTTATGTACATGCCAATCCCTTTGCCTCCCGATATTCTGGTCGAGCTCCAAGCTGACCACTCTTTCTCGATCCGTGATCCTAATCCCTTACTAGGTTAACTCTTAACCTTAAGTAGCATGGCCATGCATTTCTGGATCCAATCACTCGAGGGGCCCAGAGATACCTCTCTGAGGTAGAGAGGGGCAAATCCCATCTCGACTGACCATGCCTCGCAGCATGCTTCATGACAAACCCGAAAGCTACCTTTATAACTACCCGATTCACGGATAGCGTTTGATAGCCCCTAAGTAGGTCTATTCACATCTCAAGTACATGCGACAATCTCAGGTCTAAGGACAAGGCGTACACATTGTGTAGAGAGAACCATAAGTATAAAAGTTATGTCTCATGTTGGGTCGGTCCAACCCCATGTTCTAAACATATGTCCACATTATTGGTTTGACATCTCCATGTCTATGACCTGTGAAACATGGTCATCAACCGATACATGTGCTAATCCATCATTCACGTGTGTCCTCACATGAACTCCGACTAGGGACAACTTTAGAATAACCATACAAGTAAAGAGTTTCACAAACAAGTCACATACTTGTTAATCAACACAAAGGCAATATTCAAGGAACATTTATTAAATCATGGATACAACGAAATATCATCATCAAAATGATTGCCTCTAGGGCATATCTCCAAGATCTCCACTTGCACTAGAGTCAATCTAGAAGATATCTAATACCCATAGCTCTTGTGTGCGCCTCATGCTTAGGCGTGGGAGAGGCTTCGTCAAAGGATCGAAATATTCAAATCCGTGTGTATTTTGCATATCTTTAAATCTCCTCGATTAAGGATCTCTCGAATGAGATGAAACCACCGTAGTATGTGTTTGTTCTTTTGGTGATTCCTCGGCTCCTTGGCTTGCGCAATGGCCCCACCGTTATCACAAGAAAGATCCAGAGGATGCAAGCACTAGGAACCACACCTAGTTGATTATGAACTTCCTTATCCAAACACCTTCCTTTGCCGCTTGAAGCCGCAATGTACTCGGCCTCGTTGTAGAGTCGACGATCTCTGCTTGGAACTCTTCCAACTTACCGCACCACCGTTCAAAAGGAACACAAAACCCGATTGCGATTTGTAATCATCTTTGTCGGTTTGGAAGCTTGCATCGGTGTAACCATTTACAACGAGCTCTTCCTCACCTCCGTAGAGTAGGAACACATCCTTAGTTCTTCTCAAATACTTGAGGATGTTTTTAATCTGCTTTGTCGATGACTCTCACCGATCGACTGGTATCTGCTCGTAACACTTAGAGCATAGGAAACATCTCAGGCGAGTGCACATCATAGCATACATGATAGATCCAATGGCGAAGCATATGGAATCTTACTCATGCGATCTCGCTCATCGGTTGTCGAAGGACACCGAGTCTTGCCAAGATTTATGCCATGAGACATGGGCAAGAACCCTTTCTTTGCCTCCTCCATGTTGAACCGTTTCAACACTTTGTCAATTTAAGTACTGCTTAATCCTATTAGCCTTTTTGATCTATCTCTATAGATCTTAATACCCAAAATATATGCCGCTTCCCTAAGTCCTTCATTGAGAA
The DNA here is from genome assembly GCA_036346255.1 of Ampelocalamus luodianensis. Taxonomy (NCBI): domain Eukaryota; kingdom Viridiplantae; phylum Streptophyta; class Magnoliopsida; order Poales; family Poaceae; genus Ampelocalamus; species Ampelocalamus luodianensis. The sequence continues at coordinate 29,716,235 of CM070635.1, read as the reverse complement.
ACTATTTTTCATGAGGTCTTAACGGACTCGAGCATAGGAATATCATTTCCAATCGATAATATGTCATCTACATATAAGATTAGAAATACGAGTGAGCTCCACTTGTCTTCTTGTAAACACAAGATTCTTCTTCGTTTTTGATGAAGTCAAACCTTTGACCACTTCATCAAAACAGATGTTCCAACTCCGAGATGCTTGCTTCAATCCATAAATGGATTTTGAAGTTTGCATACTTTTCTAGCATTGTTTGGATCGACAAAACCCTCGGCTGTATCATATACACGTCCTCGGTTAAATTTCCATTAAGGAAAGCGTTTTGACATCCATCCGCCATATCTCATAGTTGAAATATGCGGCAATAGCTAGAATGATCCGTATTGATTTAAGCATCGCTACAGGTGAGAAAGTCTCATCGTAGTCAACTCCTTGAACTTGCCGAAACCTTTTGCGACAAGTCGAGCTTTATGGATATGAACATTTCCATCCATATCAATCTTCCTTTTATAGATCCATTTGCACTCTATGGTTTTAACACCATCAAAGTGGGTCAACCAAATTCCAAACTTGATTGTCTCCCATGGATGCTATCTCGGATCTCATGGCACTATGCCATTTCTCGTAGTCTGGTCCATCATTGCTTCCGCATAGGTCGTGGCTCATCATTGTCTAACAATAATATATCTCGCGCATTGCGGAGCCTTCCGACCTTCGTGGTGGTGGTGCTTCCTTTGCCATGGGTTCCTCAACTTGTTACGCCACATGGGCATCATTCGTCGAGTCTTCCCGATTGGTTCATCTTGAACCTCTTCAAGCCGCCTGTTCTTCCACTTGTCTCCTATTGAAAACTCTTTCTCTAGGAAAACACCACTTGAGCGACAAACACTTTGCCCTCTAGTCGGTTGTAGAAGTAATATCCAAAGGTTTCCTTCGGATATCCCACGAAAATGCATTTATCCGACTTGGGTGTGAGCTTGTCCGACTGTAGTCGCTTGACAAACACCTCACATCCCCAAATCTTTAGAAAAGACAAACTGTGACTCTTCCCAGTCCATATCTCATATGGTGTCTTAACTACGGATTTAGACGGTACCCTATTAAGTGTGAAAGCCGCGTTTCTAGAGCGTAACCCCAAAAGGATAATGGTAAATCTGACTGGCTCATCATCGATCGAACCATGTCCAACAAGGTCCGATTACGCCACTCGGATACCCCGTTTCTTTGAGGAGTTCCGCGCGGTGTTAGCTGTGGAACAATTCCGCAACTCTTCAGATGATTGCTAAATTCATGACTCAAATACTCGCCACCACGATCGGATCGCGAGCCTTAATTTTCTTGGCACGTTGATTTTCAACCTCATTCGGAACTCTTTGAACTTTTCAAAAGTTTCGGACTTATGCTTCATTAAGTAGACATAACCATATCTACTAAAATCATCGCGAAAGTTATGAAGTAATGAAATCCACCTCTAGCGGTCGTGCTCATTGGTCCACATACATCAGTATGTATGATTTCCAACAAGTCTGACGCCCTCTCAAAAGAACCTTTGAAAGGTGATTTGGTCATCTTACCAAGCAAACAAGCTTCACATGTCTCGTATGATTCAAAATCAAGCGAAGTTAGAAGACCATCGACATGGAGCTTCTTCATGCGCTTTTCACTATGTGACCCAAACGACAATGCCAAATATAGGTGGGATTCAAATCATTAGGTCGAAGTCTTTTAGCATTTATGTTAAAGATGGGCGCATCATCAAGATTTAAAATAAATAACCCATTCACAATGGGCGCAAAAGCCATAAACATTCCATTTTTGGAGATCAAACAACCATTGTCTTTACTTGCAAATGAATAACCATCTCTCATCAAACATGAGGGGGATAAAATGTTTCGACTCATACTAGGAACATAATAACAATTATTCAATTCCATAATAAATCTTGAAGGAAGCTGAAGTTGCATGGTGCCGACGGTCAACGCAGCAACCCTTGCTTTATTTCCGACGCGAAAATCAACTTCACCTCTTGTGACTCCTCTACTTCTTATTAGCCCCTGCATCGAGTTGCAAATGTGAGCAACTGATCCGGTATCAAATACCCAAGAGTTAATAGGAGAATCTGCGAGAAATATGTCTAAAACATTTATGACAAGTGTACTATGGGTGGAAGTCTTACTTCCAGCCTTCTTCTTGCATTCATCGGAATCCATGTACTTCTTGCAGTTTCTCTTCCAGTGGCCAGTTTCTTTACAATAGAAGCATACTATCTCAGCTCCAGGTCCAGCATTAGGCTTAGGCGTTGGCTTCGAGATCATATCTTTAACCTTGCCCTTATTCTTTGGCCATGGCTTACCCTTTTTCTTGAAGCTAGACTTGTTCGCACGGCCATCACATGGCTAGGCCCCGCACACTTCTTAATGTCACTCTCTGCTTTTGAGCATCCCACAAAGCTCATTAAGGCCCTTATCCGCCCATGCATATGGTAGTTCAAATGAAATGCCCATAGCTAGGTGGAAGAGGCGCAAAATGAAATCGATTGCCAACTCTTGGCCAATTGGAAAACCAAGTTTATCCAAAGTCCGATCAGAACCAACCATTTTTATCACATGTGGGCCTACGGGTGCACCTTCTCTTAACTTGCATTCCAGAAAAGCCTTAGAGACATTGAACCGTTTAGTCTGGCACGTGTGCGGAACATGTCCTTAAGCGCTATGATCATATCATACGCTTCGATCCTCAAACCGCTTTTGAAGGTCGGTTCCATGCATGCAAGCATAAGACGACTAATCTCAAGAGAGTCATCACATGCTTTCTTGTAGGCATTTTTAACACAGCAGACGCATTGTTAGCGAGTTCTTACGGGATTGGGGTGTCGAACGTTTTCCTTTTATATCGCCACGAGAACAATTCTCGTGTTACGGACCAATCCGAATAGTTTGTTCCATTTAATTTCTCTTTCTCAAGAATCGATCGCAAAGCAAAGGGTGTGCGTGGTTGCTAGATGCCATTGATCTACAATAGGAAATGCAAAATACTAAGACAAATAAAACCATGATAGAGTAAACTGATTAAACAAATTTAATAGAATGTACTCCCACTAAAATCAACATCCTCTATTGATTCTTAGCGATTCAAGATCCGCAATTAACGAGTCTACTAGTGAGCTTTTGCATCACCGCTAGGAGACAAGGTAATTCGGTAAGCAACACCTTACTAATCATATATCTATATGACTCTTGTTGTTGGGTGACATCTCTATGCCCCGGTGCCCAACCTTTATGCCCCAAAGCCCATAACCTTTATGATAACCTTGTTAAGTTCACCAATCCTTATGCATGTAAGTATCCGATACAAAACCCATCTAGTCAAGGAAAGTTGATGGTGCCCTAATTTTATAGACCCACCATCAATTTACAAGACATGAGATGGTGCAAAGTTTAATTGGGAGGGCATATGGTTAACTTAACATTTTGTGAGGGATCGCTATACTTCTACCATTCAAACATGCATAGGAGTAAAACAATAGGAATAGCATTCACACAGCTTGTGACTCGGTATGGCCCATTTTCTCATGGTGATCTCCATCGTCATAGAATCATCCACCATGATGATCTCCATCTCCATGGTTCATGTGTGCCATCCTCCAAGTGATGTGTCCTCCGAGTACTACTATAAGCTATTACTCATAACAACTAGTAATAAAATACATGGATACTAGGAATCATCACAAGTCGACGCAGCCGTTAATACAATACTTTGACAACACAATGGCTCCACTAGTGTTGCCTTACCCACGACACGCAGTCATGCAAATATTACAAACATGCATCACATACACATTAGGCCGTCGGTCACATACATCCTGCAAAAACAAGTTTATGCATAGAATCGCAATCCTGGGATAGGGGTCGAGGGGTTTCCCCCTCAGGTTCGAAGGGATCCAATCTATGCAATTTTTACATAGGATTTTGATCGGCAAATCATATTTACCACAAATCGACTCATCGTTCGATTCGACCAATTATATTGATCTTCGCATGCCGCAACCGGTTTTACGTGTCACTTTGTCTCACCCGATGGCGAATCCGGCCGGTAGGGGTATGTTGTTTCACGACCTTAGCAGCATGATCACGGTACATCGATTATTAATCTAGGTTCGATTCGATCAATCATATTGATCTTCGCATGCCGCAACCGGTTTTACGTGTCACCGTCTACCCGATGGCGAATCCGACCGGTAGGGTATGTTGTTTCACGACCTTAGCAGCATGATCACGAAACGGACCAATCCATTACGTAACTATACAATCGATCACATCGATCATACCGATTACATATCGCCATATGCAAATCACCCAACCTATAACATGACAAAGAACCACTCGATACCAATCGGCAGGAAACGGGTAGGCTACACTAGCGCAAATTAAAAATTCTACCCAGTAAACCAAGATCACTGCGATTATAGATCACGGTCTTACCACTAGACGCCGCAGTGCGGAAGTTGATGCAGCGCGTCGGGCGATGTAGTCGTACCAAGTTGATGCGATGCGTCGGGTGAGTAGTCGTACTACTTCCTCGTCCTCGTCGTGGCGTCCCACGTGCGCTCCTTTCTTGCGGTTCGTCCCAACGCCACGGATGCGGCGCCTTCAAAGGTATCCACACGCGGGAGGAGCGGCGCGCGCCGGACTACTAGATCGCGCGGCGACTAGGGCGTGGGAGGGTGGCGGCGGGGTTTGGGGATGTCACGAAAAACTCAACCCTTAACCGGTGCCGCCCTCCTTTTATAGGCGTCCTTATAATGGGCTTCTACGAATAGAGGCCCATTAGGACTCAATGCCCGATCTAATTCGGATCCAATCCGAATTGGGCTTCAACCCTTAAGTGTGTGACCCTATAGGTTCACGTATGTTTAGACATGGCGCAAGTACACATACTTGGTCAATAGTTGGTAGCGACCTCTAGCAAGACGTGTCAACTCCTAAACGCACGTAAAGATCATATCGGACGAACCATCACAGCGTTATGTACATGCCAATCCCTTTGCCTCACGATATTCGGTCGAGCTCCAAGTCGACCACTCTTTCTCGATCCCGTGATCCGGAATCCCTTACTAGGTTAACTCTTAACCTTAAGTAGCATGGCCATGCATTTGCGATCCGATCACTCGAGGGCCAGAGATATCTCTCGGTAGAGAGGGCAAATCCATCTCGACCGACCATGCCTCGCAGACATGCTTCATGACAAACCAAAGCTACCTTTATAACTACCCGATTCATTTAGTAGCGTTTGATAGCCCCTAAGTAGGTCTATTCACATCACAAGTACATGCGACAATCTCGGGTCTAAGGACAAGGCGTACACATTGTGTAGAGAGAACCATAAGTATAAAAGCTATGTCTCATGTTGGGTCGGTCCAACCCCATGTTCTAAACATGTGTCCACATTATTGGTTTGACATCTCCATGTCTATGACCTGTGAAACATGGTCATCAACCGATACATGTGCTAATCCATCATTCACGTGTGTCCTCACATGAACTCCGACTAGGGACAACTTTAGAATAACCATACAAGTAAAGAGTTTCACAAACAAGTCACATACTTGTTAATCAACACAAAGGCAATATTCAAGGAACATTTATTAAATCCTGGATACAACGAAATATCATCATCAAAATGATTGCCTCTAGGGCATATCTCCAACACTAAGCAGTTAAGAACCATCCGCTTTAGATCGCATGAAACGTAGGTAGTAAGCAGTACACAAAGTTGGGCCGTTTTCACAAGTGTGCTGACGACAAGGCCCACAACGAGCACAACAAAAGCGTCCAGGCCACACGATATGTTTTTCAGTGTTTTCTTTTCTGGGTTCTCGTGCTGACAAAATTTGTTCATGTTTGTCAATATGCCAAGTCAGGAGCTCCTTTTTTGGGGGTTACTCATATTCTTAACTATACATCATCTTCAATTCCAAGGCTACAAAATGATTGGGCAGGGTTGCATCATTCGCCTAGTGTTGATCATACATTCAGGCAAGTAATACATAAACGGCTTCAGAACAAATAATGATTGAAAAGTGGTGGTACGATTGGACATGGTTCTGCCTGCGCGGCGCAAGTGTCATACAAGTGCAAAATGGAGAAATCAAGTTGTCGGTTTTCTGATGCAGTGCCGAGTTCGACGAAAGGGGCAGGTTGTCAGAATCTGAATCGGATTATAGGTTATTAAGTAGAATTGCGAATCATAGGATGACGCTAGAATCTAAAATTGTTGGACCGAAAAGACGACTAGAGGGGGGTGAATAGGAGCACGATATCTTTTATCCCAAAATAGATTCAATACGAATCTCACTCCAATAGCTATGAAAGCTATGAAGATCAATCAATCAAGCACAACGGAAGACTTGTATTGAATCCACTCAAAACCCCGAAGCAAAAGCAACAAAAACTCAAAACCAAAATGCTTGGGCGGTCTGACCTCTCAGAAAATGGTCTGGCCTTTGGAATCGGTCTGACCTCTCAATACATGACTTTAGAATCGACCTCTCGTGAAATCGACCTCTCAATCGGTCGACCTTTGGAATCGGTCTGACCTCTCAATACATGAGCGGTCTGACCTCTAGTTCAATGAACAGTGAAATCAACCCGAAAAACCAAAACGAAAATCGAGCTAACTTTTGATTCGTGGGACCAAACTTCATGAAACTTGACACACACCTTCTCAAAGATGTCAGGAACCTATTCCAAGCAACGATCGTGAAGATCCTTGCCAAAGTTCAGACCTTTCTCCATTTGAGTGAAGGTGGTTCAAAAACCGAGCCAAAATCGAAATATGATCTAGAGACTTGCTCGTGGGTGATTGATGATCAAGAAGACCCTAGATGGGTTTCCACATGTCACAGCAAGTTAGATCACATCAAGAAACCAACCAAAAACTCGCGGATCAAAGAAAGACCACAAATCATCAAATAGAGAGAAAGAAAGCAAAGGAACACATCTTTGAGCAAACTTTCTTGGATTGATTTGATATGGTGCTGGTTTACAGCCACTCCAACAATGGAGGACAAAGCTCAAGACATTGCACGAAATCAAATCAAAACTCTCTAGAACCCTAACCTCCACTACTCCTCTCCCTAAGCAAACTAGGGTTTCAATCACAATGAAAGGGTTAAGGGGGTGCAGCCACCTCCCTCCTCTATTTATAGTGGAGGCCTAGACCTTCTAGAAAAGTTTCCATAATGGGCTCCCGTTAAGGCCCAAAACAAACGGGTCACACACGCACGTATTTTAAAGCGCCGTCTTCATCTCCTCTTGACCTAATCCGCTTCTCCAACGCACCGTCTTGCGCCGTGGGTTAGTAAAAGGTAACCAAGGCGGTATCTGGTAACATTACCAAAATACCCCTTCTCGGTCCTTCTCTGAAGACCGAGTCCAGATTGTGTGAAGCACTCGCTTGCTCCGCCACGTGTAGGTTGATCCAACGGATCTCATCATGTCGGCAAATCTCTCCCATCCGGCTCCCACCGAAACCACCATGGCACTTGCACCGACCCCCGCGCCGCTTGATCCAACCCGTCGCACCGAACTGCCCGTTCGGTCACCTTTGTCCATCTTGCACCATGCTTGAGTCCAATGACTTCACCCGGCATCGTCGATCGTTCTGAACCTCAGCTCTCTAAGCCTAGTCCCGATCATCCTCGCCGTTGACCGTCGTTGACCACCAAGCAACCTGCACAACAATAGTCAAGCAAATCGAATCCGGGAACAAGTTCTTCACAACTTGACCCACGTTAGTCAAAACATGCATCATGCAATACATATGCAATGAAACCCATGAACTTGACCTAACTAGAACACATCGCCGCCACACGGGACGACGACTTCAGTCAAAACAAGTCAGACCGCCACCATGGCCGGTCTGACCGCCAACAGACGGCCGGTCTGACCGCCACCAAGGGACTTAGCCAAAATTCCAACTCTGAAATCCGCAACCTCTCTGAAAATTTCAAACGAATAGAACTTTTGACTGGAGGCTCCAAAAATTATGGGACCAAGAGTAGTAGAACCTCCTCTCTTGCCTACACCCTCTATTTTTGGCCCAGCCTCAACCTCCAACACAACTTTCAAGGCGGTCGACCGCTCAGTGAGGCGGTCGATCGCCACATCGCCGGCTCGACCGCGCCGCCGGTCGGACCGCCAGCAAGTTCACCCGATAAACCACTTGAGGCACGGCCGGTCTGACCGCCACCAAGGCCGGTCTGACCGCCTGAGGCCTGACAGAACCTGATCTTTGTCGAAAATGCGTGTTTCCACAAACCTTCAACGTCATTACCAATTGTCACATCATCCTAACATCATGAGCATATCCCCATGATATCCACAATCTCCCCTTTGATGAACACATTGGCAATTTCCAACAAAAGCAAATTTGAGGTTTAAAAAGTAAAAACTCGATGTTTTCGCGCAAAGGCATAACTTGGTCCATATGCAAGAGAAAGCAATGGAAATAACCAAGCTGGCTTCAGAATAGTATAGGCAAGTGAGATAGGGCAAAAGAAAGCGAGAAAGCTTTATTTTCCAGAAAGAGTCAAAATCTCACTTAAGGTCCATATGAAAGAATAATCATTCGATATGACCTTTGATCATCGTGAGGCTCAAGAATTGCAATTCAAGTTCAGAAATGGCAATACGATCAAACGAATGCAAATAAGAAACTCCCCCTCACTATGATCCTCAGATTTCAGAAAATTTCAAATTCTCCAATTTTCTCCCCCTTTTTAACACTCTTATATCTTCTCCCCTTTATACATCTCGAAATATCTTCTCCCCCTTTGACAATGGAGTTATCAAGGAATCACGCCTTCCTCTCGTCTAGAGATAAAAAATGCAGAATGAGGGAAAAACATAAGAAGGAGCATGCATGAAATGCAATGGAGTGGCTTCATATTTTTGTATTTTTCAATTTTTGATTACAAGAAGCTTTGGAGATTACCCAAAAGAACAAGCTAGCATTTCTAATATTGCACAAATAACATATCAGCCTGAATATGCTAGCAAGATCATGATAAGACATATATAACAAAGCTAAAGCTAGAAGGCTCAATATAAAGCAATGAATTTTAGCATTTTAAGCAAAGCTTCAAATCTAGCAAGTTCATCAACAGAGATCCTAAGATGATACTGGCCATGTCAAAATGTCAATGTGAGATCAAAAAGCTAACAATGATCACATTAAGAGACAAACAGGTCCTGAATTGAATCATGTTGCTCAATTTTTCTCAAACGCCCATTTTTCAACAGTTTTTCATTTGCAATGAATATTGAAGTTAATTAAAGGTATATCTTAGTAAAGAAGATCCTGAACTAGGAGCCATCCACAAACTCTTCCTAAGCTTCTACTAGGGCGACAAATCTTGAGGTTCATGTCAATTTTGACAAGCAGTCCCCATGAGATCGTCTGGATCATCAAACTATCTCCAAGTTCATATCTATGACATGCAGTCTCGTGAGAGTAGTTTGGCACATTTTAAGCACAAGACAATCTTTAAATTTGATTTTTCATTTTTCACAAGAGCAGATTTAGATTCTTAAAAGAACAAGAAGCTCAAGTAATGATCAATACTAGATTCAAGAGCTAACACAGCAATTTTGACAGGGCCAATATCACAAAATGAGCACTAATTGCGCAACTAGCTAAAACATCCACAAATTGCGCTTTTAGTTCAAGTTGTCTTAAAGTTACGCTCATTCAAGCAAAGACTTATCTACACATGTGAAAGCATGATAATTCTAGCAAGTCAAAGAACTAGACATGGCATTGAGCAGAATTGAAATACTAAAGCTCAAGAGGGTAATAAGCAAAGCTTCATCAATTTTAAAAGACAAGCAGAAAAGCTTATATTACAATGCATCTTTTTGGATTTTTCAAATGAATGCAATATGCTACAATAAGATGCACAAAAGACTTAAAAAGCCTAAAAAGATCAAAAGAAAATACCACTAGAAGAAGGTATCAGAAAAGATCCAGAAAAGCTCAGATGAACAAGAAAAGTTTAGAAGAACAAGGAAAGTTCAGAACAGAGCCAACTCCCCCTCAAACCAACCCGTAGGGATAAATTACCCCTAACTCACTTCTCAAGGTGGCAAACCTAGTTGGGTCTAAAGGCTTGGTGAGGATATCAGCTAACTGAGCCTTGGACTCCACGAAATGCAGCACAATATCACCCTTCTCGACATGATCTCTAAGAAAGTGATAGCGAATGTCTATGTGCTTGGTTCTAGAGTGTTGCACAGGGTTTTTAGCAATGTTTATAGCAGAAGTGTTATCACAGAAAAGATGAACACTATCAAACGCCAACCCAAAATCCTTAGAGTGGACACCATCCACAAAATCGACTCTGACAACTAGCAAAGACTACATATTCAACCCAGATGGATTGTGCAACAAAAGATTGTTTCCTAGAAGACCAAGAGACAAGAGAAGTGCCTAAGAAGTGACAAGTGCCTGAGGTACTCTTCCTATCTAGCCAACATCCCGCAAAATCAGAATCAGAAAACCCCCGAATGGACAAAGAAGAAGAACAGGAAAACCAAATGCCATACTGGAGGGTAGAGTGTAAATACCTGAAGATGCGCTTAACGGCTTGGCGATGGGAAGTCCTCGGAGACGCCTGAAACCTCGCACAGAGGCAGACCGCGAAGTGGATGTCCGGTCTTGAGGCCGTTAGGTACAAGAGGGAGCCGATCATGCTGCGGTACTCGCGTTGATCCACGGCTTCTCCTTCCTCATCTGGATCCAAAACAGTCGAAGTCGCCATGGGAGTGGCGATCGGCTTGCAGTCACCCATCTCGAAGCGCTTGAGCAGATGCTTGGTGTACTTCGTCTGATGGATGAAGATCCCTTCCTTACATTGCTTGATTTGAAGCCCCAGAAAGTAATTGAGTTCTCCCATCATACTCATCTCAAATTCCCTGGACATGGTCTCAGAAAAACTAAAAACAAGAGCATGAGAAGAACCACCAAAGATAATAACATCTACATAAATCTGAGCAAGCAGGAAGTCATTGCCACGCCTAAGAATGAGCAGTCTTGTCTACCTTTCCCATCTCAAAGTCATTCTTAGCGAAAGGTCTTAAGTCTATCATACCGTGCTCTAGGGTCTTGCTTAAGACCATACAAGGCTTTGGATAGCTTGAAAACAAGATGTGGATGCTTGGGATTCTCAAAGCCAGGGGGTTGTCTAACATACACTTCCTCCTCTATAAAACCATTCAGAAAAGCACTCTTGACATCCATCTGATATAATCTAAAGCCCTTAGAAGCAGCAAATGCAAGCAGAATGCGAATGGCTTCCAATCTAGCAACAGGAGCAAATGTCTCATCAAAATCTAACCCCTCAACTTGGCTAAAACCCTGAGCTACCAATCTAGCCTTATTTCTAACCACAGAACCATCCTCATTTTGTTTATTTTTGAACATCCAACGGGTTCCTATCACATTATGACCACTAGGAGGTTCTACTAGGTTCCAGATCTTGTTTCTCTCAAAATTCTCTAACTCCTCATGCATGACATTGACCCAGCTAGAATCAGATAAAGCATGTGATATATCGCGGGGTTCGAAAGAAGCAACAAATGCAGAATGAGAGTAGAGACTTGGATCGTGATACCTGAAGCGAGTGACTCGCTCATGAAGACTACCAATCATGTGATCCGGAGGATGACGCCTCTGAATGTGAAGTGGAGCGCTCGGAGGAGATAGCATCTCTTCGACCTCCGCAGGTACTGCTGATGATGAAGATGCAGCAGGAGCCTCAACTGAAGGTGAAGTAGTCGTAGCAGTTCGGAGCTTGGGCAGAACATCGACAGAAGTGGAAGAGCAGTATCAAGTTCATCCTCCTCTTCTTCAACAAAAATTCTCTCTGTCACTTGTAAGTCACCTGAAACATCGGATCTAGCTCCAGGGCTAGTCTCATCAAAAGTGACATTGCATGTCTCTTGGACAATGTTAGTTTCAACATTAAAAACCCGAAAACCCCTCGAATGTGCGGGATAACCTGAAATAAACCATCAAAGTCCTTGATTCAAATTTATCTAGGTTTCCTGTCTTGAGAATGAAACACTTAGCTCCAAAAACTCGAAAATGAGAAACAGAGGGTTTTCTACCAAAACGAAGCTCATATGAAGTCTTGCCCAAAGACGGTCTCAAGAAGACACGATTTGCAATATGGCAAGCTGTAGCAATAGCTTCGGCCCAAAACCTCCTCGGAGTGCTATACTCATCTAGCATCGTCCTAGCCATCTCGACTAAGGTTCTGTTCTTCCTTTCCACAACGCCATTTTGTTGAGGGACGTGTGGAGAAGAGAACTGATGCTCAATTCCGCGCTCAGCACAAAAAGAGACAAACGAGGCATTCTTGAACTCCGTGCCATTGTCACTGCGGATCGCTCTCAAGGCACCCGGAAGTTCAGAAGCCAAACGAAGAACAAGATCATGATAATGACCAAAAGCTTCATCCTTCGAAGCAAGAAAGAACACCCAAGTGTATCTCGAAAAATCATCGACTATGACAAGAATGTACCATTTACCACCAATTGACCGAACCCTAGCAGGACCAACAGTATCCATATGAAGCAACTGTCCTGGTCCGTCAGTCATGACCATAGTCACTGAAGGGTGTGAGGCGACAACTTGCTTGCCATGCCTACAGGGCGCACATAGCATCCTTGACGGCTTTGAGTTTGGGCAAACCTCTCATGAGATCAAGGTTGCTAACTCACGTCAGATGATCAAACCCAATGTGCTCCAAATGTCGGTGCCAAAGCCAGAACTCAGAAGAAAATGTAATCAAACATTTAAGAGAACCAAAGAAGAGATTGAAAAATCAGCTCCAAAGATCCTAGCAACTCTATAAATCCCAAAGACGAGCTCACCAGCTGAATCAAGCACCCGACAAGCATTTTTCTTAAATGTAGTCTCATAGCCATCATCAAGAAGCTGTGAGACAGAGAGTAGGTTAAACCTAAGCTTGTCCACAAGGGCGACGTCCTTTAGGATGAAATTGTCGTTCACCCTGATTGATCCCGTTCCTTCAATCCGCCCTTGCGTATTGTCTCCAAAGGTGATGAAGACATCACCTGTCGACCGCGTGAAGGAGGTGAACCATTTTGAGTCTCCGGTCATGTGGCGTGAACAGCCGGAGTCGACGAACCACATGTCCTTCCTTCCGCGGCGATCCTGAAAATCAAGGCACGAAGAACGATGTGTCTCAATCTGGGTTAGTTAAACATGACTTGGGAACCCGATCTTGAGACACACGTCTGCGAGTAGTATGCAAAGCAGAAGTGTTATCCTTGATTCTATTTAAGATTCTGTTATGAGCAATGGTGACTCTAACATGAGAGTTATCCTGTCTAGGAGCATGTGAATGATTAGCATGTGAAACAAATCCTAGACCAGGTTTCTTCCTTTCTAAATTACCATGTCTCACAAAAGCTTTAGGTTGATTAGATGACATTCTAGCAAGATTTTTCTTAGCGTTTTTCAACATAAGCCAACAGAATTCAACCAAATGTCCATCCTTCTTGCAATAGGTGCAATGGTACTTGGTACCACTGGGAGAAGCACCTTTTGACTGAACAGATGGTTGGGCAAAACCTGCAGATTTGAAAATGATCTTGGCAGGTTGGGTATCGAATTCAACTAAGCCATTTTTCAATATTTGAATGCCCTTAGATTTGTCATGTGCAAAGTTGTATCCTAACCCTTGGTTCTTATAAGGAGTCTTTGACTTATCAAGGATCATGTTTAACTGTTTCTTTTCTTTAGAAAATTTTTCTAATGTATCATTAAGGTAAGCAATTTCTTTTCTAAAGTTAACATATGAATCACAAGTTTTAGCCATAGACCTCTTCTTATAAAGAGCAACCTCAAGCTTAAGAGTGGACATAAAGCACATGTAGCAAGATCTCAATCTTGTCCTTAAGCTTGGCATATTTATCTCTAATCGCTTCTAAGATATCTTTGACTTCATTTTCACGTTCTAAGCAGAAAGTACAAAAGCTAGATTTCACATTACCAGAAGCATCCAACTTGCTGGACTCTAAGCATTTATCACAAGGAGTAGATTTAACTTCAATTAGCTCAGTTCTAGCATTTTCAAGTTGATGCAAGGCAACATCATGAGCAGATTGCAATTTAGAAAATTCAGAGTGCAGAACATGGCAAGATGAACATTCATCAGATTCAAGAGTCTTAGCATTTACAAGTTCTAGAGTTAAATTATCCACTTGTGACTCTAAGTCCTTGTTCTTAGCCATGGTAGTTTCTAAAGCCTTATCCTGACTCAAGAGTTGCTCAAAGAGATTATCACATCTAGAAGAAAGATCATCATAGGAGGGAGGTACCTCATTGTCATCGATGTCGACGGAGTCGGCCATGAAGCACATGCCGGTGAAGTCTTTAGCCTTCCCTTTGTTCTTGTCTTGAGGAAGCTCCTCCTCTTTGTCCTCCTCGCTCCCGGAGTCCACATCGCTCAAGGATTGTTCTCCAAGAGCGGCAAAGACCCGGTGAACAACCTTCTTAAGCTTGGCGGCATCAAACTTGGACTTGTACCCTTGAGGCTTCTTCCAAGCTGGCTTCTCTTCCTTGTGGTTGCTCTTACCTTTCAGCTTAGGGCAATTTGCCCGAATATGATAGAGCTCTCCACACTCATAACAAGTCACAGGGCCGCCTCTCTTCTTGTTTCTCACATTGTTATAGGCACGTGTGACCTTTTTAATTATGAGGGCCAACTCTGGCTCAGAAAGACTCTCAAGCTCTTCTTCATGAATAGCAGATAAACACGTAAGAGAAGAAAAAACGGAAGAGGACTCACACAACCCATCAGAAGCTCTCATGAGCGGGTCTGCTACCAAAGCCATATTTTCCTTCTTGGAATGATTACCCCTCTGGATCTCATGAGTCTTGAGCTTGCTATAGAGCAGCTCCATAGTCAGATCAGAGAGGTTAACGTTCTCATCAATGGCGGTAGCCTTTATCTCCCACTCCTTGGTGTTGATTGCAGCCAAGAGATGGATAGCATTTTCAGACTGAGAATATTCAATATTAACAGTTTTCAACTGATTAATTACTTTGTTAAAGCGACTGAAAATGTCATCGATGCTCTCTCCAGGATGCATCTCGAATTTGTTATACTCACGCTTGAAGACCGTTTGGCGTACTTTCTTGATTTGGAACGAACCCTCATGGTAGGTTTCGAGGGTGTTCCAAATCCCGTGCGCGGTCTTAAGATTGCAAATCCGATCATACTCCTGTCTACCAAGCCCAGCATATAGAAGGTTCTTTGCCTTGTTGTTGCTAGCCAAAAGAGCGTCTGACGCCGGCGTAGCAACTTCGGGCAAAACAAGCGGGACTCAAACAGCCACCCATATAGCTTGTCCTTCGCATTCAAGGAAGACTTGCATGCGATTCTTCCAAAAGGCATAGTCGAGCCCATCGAAAACATGCGGCTTGGTTGAGTACTTCTCCATCGCCAAATTCAGCGACCGGTTAAGATCAAGATTGAACTAACCGGGCTCTGATACCACTTGTTGGACCGAAAAGGCGACTAGAGGGGGGTGAATAGGAGCACGATATCTTTTTCTCCCAAAATAGATTCAATACGAATCTCACTCCAATAGCTATGAAAGCTATGAAAATCAATCAATCAAGCACAGCGGAAGACTTGTATTGAATCCACTCAAAACCCCGAAGCAAAAGCAACAAAAACTCAAAACCAAAATGCTTGGGCGGTCTGACCTCTCAGAAATCGGTCTGACCTTTGGAATCGGTCTGACCTCTCAATACATGGGCGGTCTGACCTCTCATAAATCGGTCTGACCATTGGAATCGGACCTCTCACATGGGCTCTAGTTCAATGAACAGTGAAATCAGCCCGAAAAACCAAAACAAAAAATCGAGCAAACTTTTGATTCGTGGGACCAAACTTCATGAAACTTGACACACACCTTCTCAAAGATGTCAGGAACCTATTCCAAGCAACGACCATGAAGATCCTTGCCAAAGTTCAAACATTTCTCCATTTGAGTGAAGGTGGTTCAAAAACTGAGCCAAAATCGAAATATGATCTAGAGACTTGCTCGTGGGTGATTGATGATCAAGAAGACCCTAGATGGGTTTCACATGTCGTGGCAAGTTAGATCACAGCAAGAAACCAACCAAAAACTCACGGATCAAAGAAAGACCACAAATCATCAAATAGAGAGAAAGAAAGCAAAGGAACACATCTTTGAGCAAACTTTCTTGGATTGATTTGATATGGTCTTTGGTTTCTGACCACTCCAACAATGGAGGACAAAGCTCAAGACATGAGCACGAAATCAAATCAAAACTCTCTAGAACCCTAACCTCCACTACTACTCTCCCTAAGCAAACTAGGGTTTCAATCACAATAAAAGGGTTAAGGGGGTGCAGCCACCTACCTCCTCTATTTATAGTGGAGGCCTAGACCTTCTAGAAGAGTTTCCATAATGGGCTCCCGTTAAGGCCCAAAACAAACGGGTCACACACGCACGCATTTTAAAGCGCCGTCTTCATCTCCTCTTGACCTAATCCACTTCTCCAACGCACCGTCTTGCGCCGCGGGTTGGTAAAAGGTAACCAAGGCGGTATTTGGTAAAATTACCAAAATACCCCTTCTCGGTCCTTCTCCGAAGACCGAGTCCAGATATCTGGCGGCACTCGCTGTTCGCCACGTGTAGGTTGATCCAACGACTCTCATCATGTCGGCAAGTCTCTCCCATCCGGCTCCCACCGAAACCACCATGGCACTTGCACCGACCCCCGCGCCGCTTGATCCAACCCGTCGCACCGAACTGCCCGTTCGGTCACCTTTGTCCATCTTGCACCATGCTTGAGTCCAATGACTTCACCCGGCATCGTCGATCGTTCTGAACCTTAGCTCTCCAAGTCTAGTCCCGATCATTCTCGCCGTTGACCGTCGTTGACCACCAAGCAACCTGCACAACAATAGACAAGCAAATCGAATCCGGGAATAAGTTCTTCACAACTTGACCCACGTTAGTCAAAACATGCATCATGCAACACATATGCAATGAAACCCATGAACTTGACCTAACTAGAACACATCGCCGCCACACGGGACGACGACTTAAGTCAAAACCAGTCAAACCGCCACCATGGCCGGTCTGACCGCCAACAGACGGCCGGTCTGACCGCCACCAAGGGACTTAGCCAAAATTCCAACTCTGAAATCCGCAACCTCTCTGGAAATTTCAAACGAATAGAACTTTTAATTGGAGGCTCTAAAAATTATGGGACCAAAGTAGTAGAACCTCCTCTCTTGCCTACACCCTCTATTTTTGGCCCAGCCTCAAACTCCAACACAACTTTCAAGGCCGGTCTAACCGCTCAGCAGTAGCCGGTCAGACCGCCACACTGGCCGGTCTGACCGCCGCCCTGGCCGGTCGGACCGCCAGCAAGTTCACCCGATAAATTACTTGAGGCACGGCCGATCTAACCGCCACCAAGGCCGGTCTGACCGCCTCAGGCCTGACAGAACCTGATCTTTGTCGAAAACGCGTGTTTTCGCAAACCTTCAACGTCATTGCCAATTGTCACATCATCCTAAGATCATGAGCATATCCCCATGATATCCACAAAAATCTTATTTGATTCTACCAAATAAATATTTTTAAAATTTACCTTGTATTTTAACACTTCTATATTTTTAAAACTATACTTTTAGATTTTTTTTGTTTACCAAAATGTAATGCAAAGCAAAGATCATTTGTTATTTATGCAAATTATAATGAGCATGAAGAAATAAAAAAAATATAAATTTACATTGGAAGGGACATGCAAATAATTATTTACAATAAAAATGATCCTATGAAAATTTTGATCACAATTCTACATTTTTTTTTAGTTAGGATTGTAATAATATTAAGATTATACTGAAATAAGATTTTACCATAGAATCGAATCAGTCCTGGATAGAAAAGTAAGATCGTATAACTAGAATCGAGATTCTGACAACCCTATACAACAGGCTGAATCGAAACTTGCTCTGTCAGAGGTGAACATGTAGTATATGTCAGATACACGCTCAAAACATGAACAGCGCAGCTTGGATAACCCCTGACCATGAGCATTACTCAGAGGTAATTTCAAACAAAGAGAACATCAAAGATCATATTCAAACAATGAAAATTGAACTGAAAAGGCAGGTTACTGTTTTAACATATTAAGATTGAACTCGAAAGGCGCGCATCACAGGACCGTGAAACGGACAGCAGCATATATAGAGTACATATGTTCGCTCACAGATAGGCAGACGTTGTGCACCATACGCACAGTTGCATACTACACTTGCTGCATGGACCATGCATTGGTTCGTGCATGAGCATGGGAAAAGAAAAGAAAGATGCACGAACATTCAGCCGCTTGCACCATCAAACCGCAAGACTCAAGAAACATCCATGAAAGCGAAGTCACGCCACAATCACAATGGGAACATTACCTTTTTGCTGCCAATTGGGCTGCACCGACGACGGTGCGAAAAATATGCAAGGAAGGAAACGAAGAAGATGAGAAACAAAAAGAGAATAAAGCTTCTTGCAAGTTGCAGAAAAACAGCTCGCCATAAGACATGATTTCCCTCTCTAGTCGACGTCCCTGCGAGAGGGGGGGGAAACAACTTTTGCGATCATACCATACCATCCAGTGTTTTATGCCTTTCACACAGATCAATCCTGATATTCCACCAGACCATGCATTTCTAACTTAATTCGTCTCCACTGCGATATTCTTATGCTGGTGAAACAGACTATGCTGTATAAATATGACATTTTGATGCTTGGAATTCGCAGTAAAGAGTCCAGAGGGTGGTAAAAAAAGAGGCCTATGTACTGTTGAGAATTTACATAGTTCAGAGAATGATACCATAATTGCAGAGATGTAATGTAAGAAACATAGACAAACTCCACTGAGGATAAAATGGAGAATTCAGTGTAGCTGCACAGTTGAGCTGGAGAATGTAAAATGGAATGTAAAGTTGGAAACGAGAACTTGAAGATACAAAGCAGCTAAACAAAGACAAACTATCTGTGAAAAGAAACAGAAGGATATGTATGCCCCAACTAACAATTGACCTGAAATGAAAATTTTGCTTTGCAACAAGTCAAGCATGCACAAACTGAAAGATGGAACTCCATACCAGAATATTACAACAGTGACTTATGCAAATTATTGAGATCAGGTTCTGATTGCAATATATTTCATCGAATATTGCAAGCAGCAAAAGTAATAGCTAAAGCAGACACTAATCATGTAACAAAGAATGGATAACTTCAGAACTCAGAGTCAAAAGGAGGAAACTTCACGCAACACCAGAACAATGCATACATGCGCAATTTCTCTATCTCATTGATCATAGAGTGATTCCATGCAACAAACTGGTAGAAAAGCTTTATCGGAATTTTGTTCTAGAAAATGGGAAGAGTTCTACAAAGTTGAACCACTGAAAATGGAAAGACATCCGATTCTACCAAATTGAACAACTTTTTGCTGCCAAGCAACCCATAGAAATATAATCACAATACTCAATTCAGAATTAGCCAACAAAGTTTGAAGTACGGAAATTATTTTCCTCACACAAATGCGCATCACAAACCAGTCAGATTTACATCAAGAACAGGGATCAAAAAAATTCAAATTTTGGTATTAGCATGTGAAAACTAGTATTTTCTCCCCTTTTAAGAAAAAAAAAGCTGCTTTTCTACTGCCACATGATGTTTGCTGGCTAGAGTCAGGGGAAAAAATGGCCGGTAACCATAAATACCGGCCCGAACAGAAAAAAAATGGCCAAAAATTTTTAAATTTGAATTTGATTTTTTTAACAGCATAATGCACTTCCTAGGTTAGTTGGCCTTTTTCTGTGCTAGATTACGTATTGTATATGCCAAATATACTTAAATTATTGTATGATCAAGTCCCGACGGTTTTTTCAACTAACTATATGAATTAACCTAATCTAGAGAGCCTAGTGTGATCCGTTTCATCAAATCTCTATTATTTATGATCTCATAAGTCTCAATGGATTGATGTTTGTTTCTAAAACAAAAGTTTCTAGTCTTTTACAAATTTGTATGTATAACATAAGTACTATATATATTTTGTTTCCCTTGAATTTCGTATTATGCTTAACAAAATAATTCATGCAATCCAGTTATTCAACAACAACAACAAAACCATTGATCCCAAACAAATTAGGGTAGGCTAGGAATGAAACCTCCTCAAAATCAAAGAGACGAGAGCCTTGCAAATAAAAAATAAAATAAAATAATTAATAATAATAATAATAAACCAACAAGGCTAAAAGCCTAAGCTGTACATCTTGCCAACCAAGAAGAGAGCCTAAAAACATAGCCCCTAAATTTTCTTATGGTTCCGGTACGTGGATCGCTAACTTCCATGTGCTCCTATCCAAAGCTAATTCTTTAGCTACATTTCAATCTCTCAAATTTCTTTTAACTGCTTCCTCCCACGTTAGTCTTAGTCGACCTCTGTCTTTTCTTACATTTTCAGTACGTCTTAAAATTCCACTACGTACCGGTGCCTCAGAAGGCCTCCATTCACTACTACAAACCAGCCTATAGTGGACGCCTCATCACCGTCTGTGTTGAACTTATACACACGATTTACTTAGGAACCGTCTTTGCAACCGTCTGTGATATGTCATTATCACATACGGTTTGTAAATAGAACTGTCTGTGATACTTCACAGGCGGTTCTATCATGGAACCGTCTGTGATATACCGTCTGTGATATGTCTTCTTCGTCCCCCGCGCGATGTGTCTCTTCATCTCACGATCGCACCAATATCGCGCCACGGCTCCCAATGTATCTCTTCGTCTCCCGCTCTAGCTTTAGTACTTGTTTTATAAATAGACATCCCCTTCTGAAAGGGATTTCTCTCGAACCTCCTTAATCCCCTTTCTCCACAAACTCCAAATGGCTTCCTCTCTCGTCCCGACTGTATTGGTCTACATTGTGGTTGTGTACTCGCACATCTCTGATCGCAACCTGGCCCAAGCTGCGGACAAGCCTTCCGTTCGCAATGTCATCCGTTGTAGGCCCTCCGATCTACCGGAGACCATAGCGGCCATCATCTATCGATTGGAGCTCCTCCTCCAACAGACCAATGCGAGGGTCTCCGGCATCCGGCGAGTAAACCTCATCGTGGAGATCGTCCTATGGAACTATTTGGTCCGCACCGAGGATGCAGCCCAGAGAGTCGAGGATGACATCCGAATTGCAGGAGAGCGGGTCGACCTCGCCAAGACGGAGGAGACCAAGGTTGATGGCCTCTGGGCTATATGGGGCTTGATTACGGAGTTCGAACGGCTACAAGCGCAAATTGAGCGTGCAAGGTCACAGGTGGAGGCGTTTGGTGAGACAGTCACTGATCCTGCCACCACTGAAGCCGACGAGATGGCTTACGAAGATTTGAAGACCAAGATAGGATCGCTGATCCTTTTTATCGTTTGTGATGTAAAAAGGATATGATCTTTTTTATCGTCTGTTTATTACTGGGCAATTCATTTTAGTAATTAATTGCGCATATAGAGGCTCCGTGCTCACGCGCCCAGCCATCCGATTTTAAATCAACCGTCCAGATCAAGCGGAAACGTTCGGACCATCCGAACGCGCAACGATTATGGACCGTTAGATCTCGATCAGGCCGCCCAAACACAAGGTCCGAACGTCGCTATCATAGACGGTTCCATGAAGAACCATCTGTGATAATATCCTCATCACAGACGGTTCCAAAGGAGCCGTCTGTGTTGAACTTATACAGACGGTCCCCTTTGGAACCGTCTATGATATATGCCTCATCACAGACGGTTCTTATTACCAACCGTCTATGTATACGGTATAATACCATCTGCCCATAATAGAACCAACCGTCGCTTATACCAGGATAGGAACCGTGCGTGATAGAGCTCGCCCATTTATCTCCCGCCCATTTATCTCCCGGTGCCGCCCATTCGGCTCCCGGTGTTAGCCCGCTCGCTCGCGCGCTCGCCGCCTCCTCTAGGGTTCGCCGTAAACCCCGACGCCGCCGCCCCTAACATCGACGACGATGCCGCCGCCTCCCTCTGCACCGGCCTCGTCCCCGCGCCGTCCTCCTCCCCGTGTCAGCATCCTCCCTCTGCACCGGCCTCCTCCCCTCGCCGTCGACCCCGTGTCGGCCTCTAACCTCTGCACGGCCTCCCCGTGTCGGCGTCCTCCCTCTGCACCGACCTCCTCCCCGCGTCGTCGACCCCGTGTCGGCCTCCTCCTCTGCACCGGCCTCCTCCCCTCGGTACTCTACCCTCTAGTCCTCTCTCTACTCCTTCCCTTGCTCTGTGATGGGTACTGATGAATGTGAAAGTTGTGGGTATGAATATGGGAGGGATGGTGATATTACTAGGGTTTCATCATGGGGTTAGTGTTGGAGACCCTCTGTGCATGCATAGATTGTGTTGAGATATTTGGCGTGAGCAACACCTCTAGATGGCAGTGAGGATGTGTTACCTTGTCGGTTGATGGTTGGGTTGGGAATGGCTCACTATCCTACCCCTGTGCTATCAGGATGTGTCATAACAGATTGCCTTCTGTTGTCTCGGTGGATATATTGACATGCTCTGTGGATATTGCAAATTGACATGCTCTGTTGACATGCTCTGTGGATATTGCAAATTGATCAGTGGATTTTGTTGACATGCTCTGTGATGAACTTTGTCTTATACTGAGATTGAATATGATAGTTAGTTCATTCTTGAGCTCTATTGTATTACTTGCTGCTGTCAGTTTGATATACTGTTAATTGGTTACTTTCGGTTGAATGCTAGTTATTCTGATTCGCTCTATGATGAACTTTGTCTTATACTGAGATTAATTAAATGTGATAGTTCATTCTTGAGATCATTTGACAGTTAAGCAAAGTATTGTTTAGAGCTCATAGTTTGAATTTATATTATCATATTCATTTAATGAAGAGTATAGACAATAGGATTGAGATGGCAAAAACTTGTTCTTTTACAACTCTCCTTTGATAGCACAAACTATCATGCATAATTTTTGTACAGGATACTCTCAGTCACGTGCTTCGTGTATACTCAATAACTGCATACACATTTGATATGGCACTAACATACTTCTCATTTTCATCTACTTGCAATTTATCTATATATAGCCTGCTCTGACTTCAGTTATGGACCAAACATTGACCACTGATCACCTTGTTAGCATAAATTTAATATATGAAATTACATATTAATTTATGTACAATCTTAGATTATTTCTGGTGTTTGGATTCAATCAATTTGTTGAAACAATATCGATTTGTAATAATGTTATAAGTACAGTCCCCAACATGAACCGAAGGCAAATCAGTTTGGTTTTATTTTTTGGTGGCTATTGTGATATTTTATTGTATTTTGCTATCTTGTGGCTGTGTTGTTCATGCTAAAGAGCACTTGGGTGAAAATTGACTCAATATGTTGGCGTAATTTCATCTTTGAAGCATAATGTTGCCAATATATATATATATATATATATATATATATATATATATATATATATATATATATATATATATATTTTACATCCCTTTTGCTTGTGCTACTACTGACATATAGTGTCATTTGAAATCTTTAAAAACGTTTTACTGTATGATGTAAAGGAACATTGTGCCAACTATTTTTAGTTATTTATATAGATAGCAAGTAAGCGACATGGCGTCCGCACCGTTTTCGCCGCCATCATCAACGTCGCCGAATGCGTCTGGATCTCCAAGGAAAGTGGTACGTACGCGAGATGGTAGAGGAATATCGAAAATTCCTACGGGCCTAATGACCGTCCGGAGGTCAATGTCAATGGGATCCCTGTGAGTCCCCCCAAAGCAGCGGCGGGATTCCGGACCATCCGCGGGATACTTGGAAGGCACGGTCCCCATCACCACACTAAGCCGGGCACCGTGTGTCGGATGATCGGAGAGGTGAGCTGTGGAAAGAAATTTTAAAATCGTTCACTTTCCCAGAAGCAGACAAGGCACGCGTGGAACGGCAGGCATTGCTCGCGATGGGAAAGGCGTGGAGGACCTTCAAGAACACGCTTGTCACGAAGTACGTGAACACGGGTCGAACGCCCTTCACGACGTATAAATTCTTGTCGCGGGATATATGGGACACCTTTGTGCAAATGAAGACGACGACCGAATTTCGTGGGCAAAGTGCGGCGCACAAGGCTCTCCAAACACTGAACACTCACCCCCCACAAACTCGGCACCGCTGGGTACGCGGATAAAACCGCGCAATGGGCGGCGGAGGACAAGAACAAAACAAGGCCATTTGCTGAGATCACAGATGAGCGCTCTCTCTCCTGGTTAAGAGCGAGGGCATCAGCCACGTCTTTGGGCAGAATCTCTTTCACAAACCCGTAGACCAAGAGGTGGCCAAACGTGTGATAAATATGTCGAACTACCTAGTTGTTAATAAGTCTATAACTTCATAGTGTCTATAATAACATAATGACCTCCTTGCAGCAAGCATTGACTTCCGCATGTTCCGAAGGCTCCTTCCAATCAGACAAGGAGAAGGATATACTATCTAGGCCCTGGGAAACAAGGAGCACCCGAGTCGCACGCGAGGCAAAGGGGTTAACGTACCTTGGAGGGATGGATTCGCAGACGACTACTACACGTACAGGAGTAGGAAGAGATCCAAGGCCGAGTATGACCACCAGTTGGAAATGAGGCTTACTGCAAGATTTGAAGGACATATAGCAAGATTGGAGGATCGAATCAATCAACTCCTCAACCAGTCACAAGGCACCCCCGTTATTTTGGGAGCCAGTCCTACTCAACATCGGAGTAGCGTCGCGTCCACGCAAAATTCTGAGCATGATGACATCCAATTACCTATCGACGTCATCAAGGTAATGTACATCTCTGGAATGCTCCAAAAATAGACCTATAAGACGTTTTAGCTAATTGAGTATCGTTTTGTAGGAGGCGACGCCCTACACGCTCCAAGTGAGGATGGCTGGGTTGTCTATTGAGGCTGGGCGGGGGATGGCGTATCCATGCCAGGAAAGGATAGTGCAGCACGGTGCCCAGGTGGCGTAGGGTTACGCCAAGGTCCAAGTGGCGTAGGGTTACGCCAAGGTCCAAGTGGACATGATGCATGAAAATTTAAGGGTCGTCCCGCTGGAGATTTGCCCGAACGAAGAAATCAGAACACTAGGGATGCCTTGTACACTTTTATCCAGTGGCCCAAGAAGGACATCACCCTGGACCCTGCAGTGCCACCTCAACCTTCGATTCAGAAGGCCTCTCCAATAGGACCCTCGATGACTCCACCTAAACCATCTCGACACGACCATACCTCGATGACTCCACTTCAACCTTCGGTTCAAAAGCTCGCCTCATCGGTTCCCGTGGAGAAGACGCTGAAGGAACAAGAAAAGCGTGTCGCCTTATCGGTT
Source organism: Ampelocalamus luodianensis (assembly GCA_036346255.1). Classification (NCBI taxonomy): domain Eukaryota; kingdom Viridiplantae; phylum Streptophyta; class Magnoliopsida; order Poales; family Poaceae; genus Ampelocalamus; species Ampelocalamus luodianensis. Next base: position 29,690,687 of record CM070635.1, on the reverse strand, counting down.
CCCAGATCGTCTCACAGGAAGACGCGTAGCGAGCAAGTCGTTAAGTCCAAGTCGAAATCGCAGAACATTAAGGCGCCTCCGCCTCCCAGGAAATACTCACTCGGAAGTCCGTTGGTGAGCAACACAGTATTAGCCTACGCTGGACTAGGTTGTCAGTCTTTGCATACCTGGTACATGCATAAGACCAAAGATAAAGGGTACGATTCTGGAATCATCGTCAGATACACGAAGGAGCATTTCCTCCACGAGCCGGGCCACTTCGTCGTGGGCTTCAACAACTTATTCGACCTATTCAACCTCCAAGCCCTCAACGCCTCGCTTCTACGATGCTAGACACTGTAAGTGTGTACAAACCATTGCTTATGTATAGATACATGATGAAAATATCACAACTCATTGCTTATATACATAGATACATGATGAAAAATGCCCAGGGATGCGGAGAATCGGTGGGTTTCCTCGACCCACACGTGGTCTCTGAGCAAACCATCAAGGAAGACGCATCCTACGTTGTGAAATACATAACGGCTGGATTGCTTGCTCAGGACGACAAGGACTACATACTGGTGCCCTACAATCAGAAGTAAGTGCTTCACTACTTATATCAATTTCATTTGTACTTTATACGCAGCACGAACTTAGGTTTAATGACTATAGCGACATACATGATCGTAGCTTCCACTGGATCCTTTTAGTCATTGTACCAAAGAGGAACAAGGTAATATACCTTGATTCCCTACTCAGCAAAACGCACGACTTCACTCTTGTGCAAGGAATACTCGACAGATATGCTCATTTCCTCCATACATAACTCTATTGTAGTCTTCCTTCATTTGAAATAGCAGAGGTTAACTTTTCGAAAACATGTAGGTCATTCATCGCCTTTGTTGCCGAGGGAGGGGCATACAGGGGATCGAGCGCCACACTGCAACACAGGACGCGATTTCCAGTACGTGCTACAACACAATAATCCTATATCATACTTCGTAATAATGTGTCTCAAACTGATTATGCATATATATGTAATACTATTTTTACAGTGTCACCAGCAAAAACAAGAACAATGTGCATTCTACGTTTGCCATCATATGCACGAAAATCATGAGTGCTAAGATGAAGGATCCTAGGGTTTGTCAATCTCGCAATAATTATTTCCTAATTATAAATTTAAATATATATGCTTACTACTTTACTCCTACTAGCTACAAAGCTTGAACATACAATTAGATTCACTCGTTACGAGGAAGCTCTTGGAGGTTCGAGGGAGACTCTGCAGCTTCACCATGATGTATATCGTTCACATCGACGAAGAGTCTCACTCCGTCGACACCACTGAACCACCTTCAAACAATTGATTCAATTGTAATTCACTTTGAGTAGTTGTAATTCAATTGTAACTCTAACAACAATAATTGAACATATTCTTTTGTAATTGATTTTGAGTTGTAAATGATCACTTTGAGTTGTCAACGATTGATTCATCTATGATATGTATCTATTTTCTGCATACTTGTTTTCAGAGGGCATGGCTAGCAATTCCTGAGGCTAGCTGAAAATCAAAAAAAAAATAGTTAGGATTAAAGAACAATCACAGACGGTTGATAACTAGAACCGTCTATGATATATATGATATCACAGACGGTTCCAACCGTCTGTGATATCATATATATCACAGACGGTTTTTGAACCGTCTGTGATAACCGCTGTTATCACAGACGTAACAAAACTCAGACGGTTCAAAAACCGTCTGTGATGACGGTTTCGAACCGTCTGTGATGACTGTTTCTGTAGTAGTGGTTGGAGATGTCCAAACCATCTTAAGCGATGTTGGACAAGCTTCTCTTCAATTGGTATTACCCCCACCCTATCACGTATATCCTCATTGCGAATTCGATCTCGCCTTGTGTGACCACATATCCATCGCAGCATCCTCATCTCCGCTACACTCATCTTCTGTATATATTGTCTTTTAGTCGCTCAACATTCTGCTCCATATAGCATCGCAGGTCTGATCGTCATCCTATAGAACTTACCCTTTAACTTTTGAGGAGTTTTTTTGTCACGCAGGACACCCGATGCTTGGCGCTATTTCACCCACCCCGCTCTAATCCTGTGACTCACGTCTTCATCAATTTCTCCGTCTCACTGTAGCATCGATCCCAAATACTAAACGTGTCCTTCCTAGGCACTACTTGTCCGTCCAGCCTAACATCTCCATCATCTGCCCCAGCACCGTTGAAATCACACTTCATATACTCAGTTTTAGTTCTACTAAGTCTAAAACCCTTCGATTCTAGAGTCTTCCTCCACATCTCCAGATTTTTATCGACACCTATCTTACTCTCATCAACTAACACTACATCATCAGTGAGAAGCATACACCAAGAGATATCTCCTTGTATGTCCCGCATGACCTCGTCCGTCACTAAGGCAAAAATGTATAAGCTCAACGCTGACCCTTAGTGTAGTCTTATCTTAATAGGGAAATCACTAGTATCACCACATGTTCTGACATTAGTCACAACATCTTGGTACATATCCTTAATTAGGGTAACATACTTTGTTGGGACTTTTTTCCTTTGAAGCGCCCACCACATAACCCTTCTTGGCACTTTGTTATAGGCTTTCTCTAAGTCAATAAACACCATGTGAAGATCCTTTTTTTGCTCCCTATACCTCTCCATCAACTACCGTGTCAAGAAAATTGCTTCCATGGTCGACCTCCCAAGCATAAAACAAAATTGGTTTGTCATCATGCTAGTCACTCTTCTTAAACGGTGCTTGATCACTCACTCCCAAAGCTTCATTGTGTGACTCATGAGCTTAATTCATCTATAATTAGTACAACTTTGAATGTCTCCTTTATTTTTGCAAATTGGTATTAATGTGCTCCTCCGCCACTCGTTAGGCATCTTGTTCGACACAAAAATGCTATTGAACAAATTAGTTAGTCAAACGATCGCCACTTCTCTCAGGCATTTCCACACCTCGATTGGAATGTTATCAGGCCCTAACGTCTTACCCACTTTCATCATTTTTAAGGCCTCTCTTACTTCTGATTTCTGGAATGCAATCCAGTTATTCATTTTACATTTTTACTCTATGCATACAGTTCAGATTAACAGACACATATGATCAAATATGTTCTTGATTGGTTTTATTTTGTTGCAACACCCATGTTTCAAATAGACATCTTAGCTTATAACCAATTACTCGGTTACCTATTTTGCACTCAAAGTAACATAATCAAATCATTGATGATCATGCCAGTAGATACTACCTACTTCTTTCTAACCTAATCATTTATCAGGTTTTTCCAGTTTTTTTTGACCGGTTTTTCCGATAACCGGTTTTCAAAATTCACAATTCAAAATTCAGTTCACGGACTTCGTCCGGTTTTTTCCCGGTTTTTCCAATAACCGGCCGATTACCATTACAAACCGCCGACCAGAATTTGCACCGGTATGGGTTTTTTTTATCCTTGGCTATAGTTGCTTGCACAGTACTAACACTACAGAAGCAAAGGTGTCAATAATTGAATCAATTACAAAACAAGCAATTTAGCACCATATTCCTTCTCTATGAAAGAAGCCTTGAACCAAATTATCCACTAGTTCAAAATTTCTTAGATTTATGCTCCAAATGAGATATGTTATATGATAGGAATAATCTTTATTACTCATGGCAATGAAGACTAGAAAGAATCACACTATTCAACACATTTAACACTGCAAAAGATCCTCAACTATAACCATGGAAGTTATTGATGTTACGACTCAAGGTAAATAGTGGATGAGTAGTAGTAATGTAGGATTATATATATCCCAATCAAGGAAAATGTTATATGTTATTTTAACTTACAGCATGACTAGATCCTAGAATTCACAATACCCCCTGAAGTTTGAAAACTGAAGTTACGATCAGAAGCAGTTGATGGTTATGTTACCAATGTAGCTTTACGGGTGAACTTTACAATAGTGGCGTTACAACAAAATATTTGAATAAATTTGGCTGTTCTTGCTATTTGAAGTAACCAAACCGTTATGACTGGCTCATACGCAGCAAATTATGGATGATCTCCAATCCAATTGGCTAATAATGTAACAGTTCCATCTCTCCGGTTCTCACTCCAAATTTCAGTATCACATTGCCTAAAAGGAAAAATGTATCATATGCACTCATTCATACTTCTGCAAACCTGACACATCCATAAGTAGCGCATGCATTGTTTACAGTGCACCAGTATGATTTTGATTCCCAGGAGTTATGCAATGAAGAATTGAAGGAGTTACTTATCCAAAAGGAGCTTGTCTACTCTCAGGAATCACAAGTTTAACTTGATGTCATGGGCATGTTTGTTTGTTATTCACAGGTCATGGACATCAGCTTCTGCAAGGTATAAAAGAGCATTTATTAATTTACTATTATATTTCACCTTAAGTATATTTATAAAAGAGGTTGGAAAGAAAAAATCATCACTGGAACAGATAAAATTGATGTAATGCATATAATGACGGGAAAGGGCAAGGCAAAATCAAAGTGAACAACCAGATTAAGAGTGCATACTAAAAGTATCAGCATTTGGAACGGTCAACATCAAGAGTTCACTCACGAGGATATACTTTCAAACATAGAAATTAACCTAGTTCACAGCTTCACATTTTTGGCATCTACTTCATTAAAAATTTATTTTTAAGCGGTACTATGAAGTTATTCACTCAACTAGAAATGGAGTGACACAGAAGCTTTTAAGTGAATAAAGCGATACTACGAAGTGATTCACTCTATCAGAAATGGAGTGACACAGAAGCTTTTAAGTGGACTAATTAGCACATCAATCCATAAGCAACTATCAATTGTTTAAACAGAGTATTACAAAATATGAGCAGCACAAGCATCTCAGAGCAGTTAAGGGGAAAAAACCCACAATCAGCAAAACAAGCAAACATTACCAACCAAAATGCATTAAATTCCAGCAAGGAATTTTGAAAGAACCAAATCTAATAGAGTATCTTGGCGGTGATTTATCTGAATTGATTGAAATGGGGAACCCATGTTTTTTTTCCCATTCATCTTGGTTTTGGTCCAAACAGAGGGTTTCAATTTCTAATCATGCTATACTCAAACAAGTGCATAAAGTTTAGCTGGATTCCAGTGGCTAGGCTATCTTTCTCAACGTGATTGGGGCCAAGTGAACCCCAGGCAAAGGCAGGGAGGAAAGACCAACACTATGTAAGAGAAATGATGGATAAAAAATTAGGCCAGTGAAATAGTGAATCTTAAAGGCATAACATGCATAATTGATTATACTTCTTTGTTCCAGACACAGACAATCAAATACTATCAAAATAACTAGCTTCATCATCATCAATGATGGAAAGCCTCTAAAATCTGTTGTTTCTAGATTATTAATATGACACTTTTTGCATGGTCTCATCTTTGAAATCATGAGATTGATCCAAATGTAAATGAAGAAATGGATTAGCTGTGGTGAAAACAGATGTATTAGAACTCAAGGGTTACAAGATACTGCTGTTGCTCTGCTGATGCCAACTAAATCAGATACCAGGTCGAAGGCAGAAATCCTTGATGAAGAATGAGTGCTGCAGCTAAACAGGCCTGCCTTTGTGCATACCTCTCTTTCTAAACATCACCACGCTCATCCTTGATCCAGTGAACTCAGCAGCCCATCACAGCACAATTATACACAAAGTTCCCAGATGGCCGTCTGGCAATCAAATTCCACACAGGTTGCTTGTCATCTGGGATCCACGAGTTGAGCTCAATCATACCCCCAATAGAAGTTCTTGGGCCACCAATGACGATCAGCCTCTCACCACATGCCCTAAATGCAAGGCCCCATCCATTCATCGACACGGAACGCTCTGGTAATTTTCCAAGAGTAATCCACTTGTTATTCAGTTTGTCGTACCTCTTCACATCCTTCTCGCTGTAATCAGCAGCATACAACTCATTCTTCACAACCGCGATAAGTGGGGGTGCGCCGCTCACTCCATTGAGACCCTCAGACATCTTCTCAATCACCCTCCAAGACTGGCTCTGTATATCATACTCCTCTCCACAGGTCAAGACCTGGTTGTTATTGGTCACACCGCCTATGACATAGAACTTGCCATCCATGAACACCCCAGAGCAATTCTTCCGGGCCCTATTCATGCCAGGGAGGGGAGTCCATGTATGTGTTTCTGAGTTATACAGCTCTGCTGAGTTCAGTATCCTGCCATAAGAATCAGTGCCCCCAGCAACATACGCCTTCTCCTCCACACTTGCTGACCCAAACAGACACCGTGGCGCATTCATCACCTCGCCTCGTGTCCAAGAGTTTGTCAATATGCTATATCTGAACACAATGTGTGTCATTCCAAACACAAGCAGCTCGGTGCCCACAGCCAACGACTCCTTGTCCGAGCACATAAAGCACTCATCTGGAGGCATCTTGGGCACCGAGATCCAGCGCTCACGGTATGGGTCATAAGCATCCCACTCTAAAACATTGCAAGAGAAGTACACCCAATGCTCAGAGATCTTATTCCGCCGCCGCAGACAGTAGATTTCCCCTCCACGGACCAGCGACCGAAAATCTCGGTTCAGCGATGCCACCGAGCCGTACTCCGACCGGGACAGCCGGAGGATGCAATTAATGGACAGGTCACGCCCAATTTCACCGATGAGGTTGCCCCCACCGCCGTTCTGCTCTCCGCCACCGGCCGCACGGCGGCCGGTGGCATGGGCCTCACGGATGTCAGGTGTGTGTGGCTGCGGCGACGGCGGCCTGCTGCGCTTGCCGCCGCCACCAACGTCGACCTCGTCCAGGTCCTGGACGTCCTCGGCATCCTCCAGTGCAGGGCGCTTGCGGGCACCGCCGAAGAGCTCCTGCTCTTGGTACGCCCACTGCGACTCCGTCTCGCAGGAGCCCCCTTCCAACACCATGGCTTCTACTTCCTTGTTACAGAGATCCATTCTTGCGAGAATTATTGGATGCGCCAATAATCAAGAACCGAGGGGGTCGCCTTGTTTCCTCCTCCTCCTCCTCTCGAGATTTATACAGCTAGCTTTGTTCCGATCTGCGGAGCGGAGAGAGAAGGAAAACGAATTGAGCAATAAATCGTCAAGAAACGACGGATCAAGAAACGGAGATGTGAAGAAACCGCCCCAAAAGAAACGGGTCGAAAATCGAAACCAACCAAACCCATCCCCCACGAATCCACCACCCAAGAACCAAATCCCTCACCCCGCCAGCCAACCAATCCAGAAACCCCAATCCCAAACCAACCCATCCAAGAAACCCAAGAAACAAATCCCTCCGACGGCAAGAAACGCACCTAGAAAGAATCCACCCAAGAGCTCGAATCACCGAGAGGCGGCGGCGGCGGCGGCGGCAGCTGGATCCGGGAACAAAAACGCAGTCAAATCAAACCCTCTCCATCTATACAAAAATTCCTCTCCCTCGCCTCTCCCTCTCTACCACCCCCTTCTCTATCAGTCCATCTATATAAATGGCCATGTAATTATATCCGCGTGTATATATAGATGATAGCCCTCTTCTACTAACCCAGTAGTACGCCCTGCTTCTAATGCTTCTGCGCCTCCAGCTTCTTCTTCTTCTGCCCACCTGCTTTTCTCTTCTCTCTTTTGTGCTGTGCTGTGGTGTGGTGTGCTAATGTGTACTTGGGATTCTCCTCACTTTATTTATTCATTCCCTGGTATTTTTCGTTTATTTATTTTTCTATTTACCTTTTGTATTCCTCTTTCTTTTCCTGGTTTTTATTTTTCCTGTATTGACTACCACTGACTACCACGAATACCTCGCCGAGCAGGTGGATGTAGTGGAAATCGAGGAGGAGGCTATAGATACAGGTAGTTTTGGAGAGGAGCCTGATGGAGAAGTTGCTACGGGAGGTTTATTAGGTGGTGTTGTGACCACCGACGTTGTGTATGTCTCGTCTAGATTGGACGACATCACAGCGACATCTCTGGTTCTACCGCAACCAAAGGAGGCGGAGTGGGAGTTCAATGAAGACACTCTGCTCTTAGGGCAGCGCTTCCCTAATAAGAGCGCTGCCTAGCAGGTCATTGCCAGATACACCGTCAACATTAGCTGGACGTATCGGGCGCACAGGTCCAACCCTGACACCTACATCGTCAAGTGTGTGGATGGATCTTGCCCTGGCAAGGTTTGTGCGCAGCGGTTCAGGAGTGCCGCCACGGACTTCCACATAACGGTGCTGAAGGATCACACATGCGAGCTTGTAAAGCCACTTCATAGGCACCACAACCTGACGTCGTCATATGTTGCGGAGCTGATAAGCCACCTCGTTGTAGCTGATGTATCTATCTCACCGAAGCTGCTTTTGGTAGATGTTGTCAATATGGTGGGCTTCTCGGTCGGCTACAACAAGGTGTGGCGGGTCAAACAAAAGGTCCTAGAGCGTATGTTTGGAACATATGAAGAGGCTTACGACTTTGTCCCAAGAATGCTCCATCAAATTGTAGAATCGAATCCCGGACATACATTGACAAGCTGGATCGGATGCATCCTACGAAGGGGCCGAATTGTTTTATCCTTGACAGAGTATTCTAGGCCTTCCCGAGGCGAGCGAAGGGTTCAAGTACTGTCGTCTTGTGCTATCAATGGACGGCACCTTCCTCACTAGCAAGTACAAGGGCACCATCCTCACCGCGGTTGCAGCCGACGCGAACGACCAGTTACTCCCCGTGGCCTTCGCGATTGTTGAGAGCAAGAACACGGATAGTTGGCTGTTGTTCCTTGTGAACGTGAAGCGGGGCGGTGGTTCAAGACCGCCCAGGTGTGTGCGTCATCTCGGACCGCAATGCTGGGTTACTGTCTGCGTTTACCACCATGCAAAACGGGACACAGTCGCCCTTCCAGTGGAACGACCTGACGAACCGATGGTGCATGAGGCATCTCACGGCGAACTTCCACACTAGGTTTTGAAACAAGGGCTTGATAAAGACCTTCAAGAAGCTATGCATGCAGAACCAAAGGCAGAAGTTCGACGCCGTGTGGAGACAGTTGGACAAGGAGACTGGCAAGCATGTAGGGAATTCCCAGGATGCTGAGGCAGGGGCAGCGGCAAGGGGCTCCGCCAGAGTTGGGAAGTTCACGCAGTGGGTAAACTCGCACGCACCTGACTTAGAGAAATGGTCTCTACTTCACGACACCGGTGGTGCACGGTACGGAATCATGACGACCAACATGTCAGAGGTGTACAACGTGTCCTCAAGGGTGTCCGATCCCTCCCGATCACCGCAATTTTTTAGGAGAGTTGGAACCGTACCGTGGGGTACTTCGTCAACAGAGCCATGATGGCGAAGAAGCATATGGATGAAGGCAAGCAATTTTCGGAGGTGGCACATGCCTACATGGACAAGAAGATACAAAAGGCTCGTTCACACACTACTAGGACCATGGATGGCATCAGGAAGAAGTTTGAGATCCGTCTGAGGTAGAAGTATGTCACCGGTCAAGCTAGGGGTGATCGCAAACAAGTCTGCTCGATCGATGGTGAAGCATCCTGCGCCTATAATAAGTCGCAGCTTCTTCACAAGCCATGCTCCTATGTGTATTTGGCGTGCGCAGTGTGGTGCTAGGCCTCGACCCAATATGTCTCTGAGTTCTACGACATGCACCACCTATACGGCACTTGGAGTGCCGAGTTCAATTCGTACGGGCTGGACATGCATTACAGGGACCTCTGGCTGGGGCACGTGAAGTGGATGCCGAACGACACACTCAAGCAGGCCTCCCGTGGAAGACGATAGTCCCGCCGCATCCGTAACGACATGGATGATAGCCAGCGTGGGCAACGGGCTAGGCGCCCGAGATGCAGACTCTGCAAGACGATTGGCCACTTGTTCGCCACCTGCCCGAACAGGCCTAGGTCAAGCAATGCACCATAGCGACAAAGTTTCATCACCCATATATGTATGCTATATGTTTGTTGTAATGCGTTCTTACGCACTCCCGTTAGGAGTTATCGTGTTCTACGTGTTGGAATGTGTCAAACAATGACTGTTGTCATATGTTTGTTGCCTATGTATGCTATATGTTTGTTGTAATGCATTCTTACGCACTCCCGTCAAGCGTTATCGTGTTCTATATGTTGGATTGTGTCGAACAATGGTTCTTGTCATTTGTCTATATGTATGTATGCTATATGTTTCGCTTTTGTTTTGCCTATTTGTACCTCCTGTTTTATTTGCACACTAACTTGTTGTTGTACGTACCTCAGGAGATGGTGCAGCCTACAGACGACGCCGTGTACGAGTTGCTCAACCCACGGTGGGATCGGGGACACCGATGCCACGTGTGGTCATCCGGTGTGGGCCCTTTGAGCTTCGTCCTCAGGAGTCCGAGAGAGCACTGGCCTTTGGACCAGCGGTACGTCCCACTACTACAGGACACCGAGTTTTTGCCCATTGCCCGCCTGTTGGACCTGGAGCACACGTTTCAGTTTGACACGGCACTGTTGTCCGCGCTCGTGGACCATTGGAGACCGGAGGCACGCACCTTCCACTTTCGGTGGCGGAGATGACCGTTACTCTGCAGGATGTCGCTATGCTTACAGGGCTACCACTTCGGGGTCATGCGGTAGTGCCACCTCCTAGGCGACCAGACTAGAAGGTACAGATAGCTGACAGGTTTGGTGACCCGATCCCGGAGAACATATCAGGTGTGCCACATTCCTGGCTATGATGGTACATGGTCTGCCCCGTGCACGCGACTCAGGAGGTTGTGCGGACACACTTCCTTGCGTACCTGTTGTGCCTCTTTGGGTGCGTCTTGTTTCCCACGACTCAGGGAGATTGGGTGCACCCTAGCTACATCCATCTTGTTGGGGCGTTGGCGGGCGCCTGTAAGATCGAGGAGGCCGACTAGAGGGGGGGTGAATAGGCGTTTTAAAACTTCTATGCGTTAAAACCGAATTCTAATGCGGAAGCTAAATAACAATTCGGTTTAGCACAATTAAAGCCTAAAACAACTAGGTTCAACTAAGTGCACCAACAATACAAGTCTATTGATAAATAGAGTAATTTTAGCAAAGACTTGAAAGCAATTAACTAATGATATAAACAATTAAGTACATAAGATAGCATTCACACAAGTAAGCAATTTAATTCTAGGAATATAAATTGCTAGGTAGTAAAGCTAGAATGCAAACCACAATTGACACGGCGATATTTTTCCGTGGTGATCGAAGACTTGCGGTCTCCCTAATCCACGTTGAGGTAAGTTCAACCTTTTGGATCGGCTCCAAACGCGAGGCAACACCTCCAAGGTAAGTCCAAACCACTTGGACCGGTTCCAACCGAACCAACACCTCTAAGTGAGTTCAACCGCTGAACCGACTCCAACTTGAACTTATCACCTCAATCCACTAGGGTTGCTCTTACTCCGCTCCGGAGATGGCGAGCACCAAGCCACTCACAAATCGCCTGGTCTTCTCACAAGCTTCACTTGAGAAGATCACCGACGCGACAACGCCCACGCCGCCTAGGTGTCGGCAAACACCAAGAGTAACAAGTCTCCAACTTTCACTTGAACCAATCAAGTGTCAAAGCTCTCGTGGATACTAAATCCACCACCTAATGCAACACATGCAATAGGATTTGCCTCTCAAACCTCACTAAGTGCAACACATGCACAAATGGGAGTAGAGGGCTTGCTCTTAGCTCAAAGGAACTCAATGGGATGCCAAAGGTTGTCTCTCAACCGCCAAGGGGTATTTATAGCCCCACAACAAAAACTAGCCGTTGGGAGCTGAAATCAGCAAAAACTAGCCGTTATGCCTTGGTGCGGTACTCATCACAGCTTATACGGGCGGTACTACCGCATCATGGTACTATCATAGCTTATACGGGCGGTACTACCGCACCGATTTCATACGCATTTACACTCGGTAAAAGGTCATAACTTTTGACTCGATGTCGGAATTGAGTGATCTTGGACTCTATTGAAAGCTTATTCAGTGGGCTACTCAACCCACCTATTTGATTTGATCTCAAACACTTTTATCAAATCAAAAGCACAACTTCAAAGAGCCACTACCATGGTCTAAGTCCAAAGAGTTAGCAACAAGCAATCTTAGACCATGCCAAGGAAAATACATGAATCCCAACAATTTGCAAAACATATTTGCAAACTTAGATCATGCTACAAGGAGTAGGTACATGGACTTCAACCGTTTGCAAAACACATTTGCAAAGTATAGTCACATGCTACAAGGATTATCCATGAGCCTCAACTATTTGCAAAACACATTCGCAAATATAGGCAACATGTTAAGTTGAGCTAGAGCAAACACAATGAGCTATCAACACATGACTAACTCAAGCTACTAGACAAGACCCTCTTAATAGTACGGCAACCTATACTAGCAATCCGGTCTTCCAACCAAACACCAAGACCGATAAAAGACTAGGAACACATCCTTAGCCCTAGCTAGTCATACCTTTGCCTTGACCATCTTCTTGAAGCTTGATGACGCACATCTTCACTTCAAGTCCGGTCATCGTCTTGATATGCATCAACCCATGATGCATCCTCACTCAACACATGATGAGTCTTCTCTTGACTTGATGATCAACTCATGATCATCTCTTCTTCGAGATCTTGATATGCATCAACACATGATGCATCATCTTCTTGAACCTTGACTTGATGACAATCAACTCATGATGTCATCCAAAGTCTTCATCACCTGGAACATAACCTATTTATCCAACTCATGGAAAATGTTAGTCCCACAATGTCATTAACATTAATTAACAAGATATACCGCATAAATGCTTTTGAACAAGCCATTATGAAGGTGCGGTATTACCGCTAACTAGCATCCGTAATACCGCTCTCCCAGTAATACCGCTTTCTCGATGCGGTACTACCGATTTCCGAGGCTCGAGAAATACGAAAAATACCTTCTCGAATTTACATACCGCCAACATATTTGCGGTCATACAGCGCACGCGGTAGTTCCGCCACATGAACTCCGGTACTACCGCTCCACCTCAGAGCAAACCAAGTCCAAAAAGCAATGCTACGGGAATTTTCATACCGCACAGAAATCGGTACATCCGCGGTGCGGTACTACCGCGCATACAACGCCGGTACTACCGCATTTCCAGAAGCTTTTCGAAATGCAATGCATGACTCCTTTGTCTTGAGTCATGTCAATCTTTTATCACCTTTGCATTTCCTTTTCATGTCATCATTCAAACTCCGGGACTAAGCCTTCAAAACATCTTAGCACACACATTAGTCCCACAACACAATTGCAAATAATTGAATATAATTGGTATGAGTATATATAAACACGAAGTTATATATATACTCAAGAGTTATGTTTCAAAGTAGATCACAAAGATCAATACTACTGAAACAACAAGGTCATGAGTATATACAAACTACACAAGTTATATATACTACAAGTATATACGAACTACACAAGTTGTATATACTAAATATGAGTGTATACGAACTACACAAGTTGTATATACTCATATGAATATATTAACTACACAAGTTAAAATATATTCAAGGATATATGAGCATCAATGAACTACACAAGTCTCATATGCTCTCATATACTCATATGAATATATTAACTACACAAGTTAAATATATTCAAGGATATATGAGCATCAATGAACTACACAAGTCTCATATGCTCTCATATACTCATATGAATATATTAACTACACAAGTTAAATATATTCAAGGATATATGAGCATCAATGAACTACACAAGTCTCATATGCTCTCATATACTCATATGAATATATTAACTACACAAGTTAAATATATTCAAGGATATGTTTCAAAGTAAAGATCCTTAATATATGTGGAAAGAGAATATGGATCAATACTAATGAAACCACAAAATATAGAATGAACTCCCCCTAAATGTGTGCATACACAAATGTGTAATGGAAACATATGCACATATCCAAGTTAACCTTTTTGGTGGAGTTTAACCTATATTTTGGATCCGATGAATGCAACAAGATATAATAAGAAGAAGTAGAATGCATACCTCTTGTATTTTCATCTTTATATCCAAACGAGAAAGTGCATTTGTCATTAATCACTTAATCACTTGCATGCCTTCATGATTTTCACCTTTATATCCAAATAAGACTACACAATATGTATATCAATAAAAATGTTAGTCTCCTAATTAGATTTATCATTAATCACCAAAACTCCATTACCACATAATAGCGGGTCTAGATCTTTCAATCTCCCCCTTTTTGGTGATTGATGACAAATCCATCATTAATAGCAACATTTGGATATAAGTCAACATATGATAAGAAAGAAAGCATATTTGACTATATGCATGCACAAAACTTAGAGAAAGAATTCTCCTACTTAAGGCATCACTTAAGGCATCACAAGAGATATCAAATAAGAACATCCAAATGTAGCTCATACAAATTCTCCCCCTTTTGGCATTAAACACCAAAAATCCAAAACAAATCTTAAAGCAAATGAGAGTCTTTGTAAAACTTATGAGCTATGCAATAGAATTCATATGATTTTGATCATTGAAATATTCTCCCCTTTTATGATCTACGCAAGATATAAGGTGAGAACATTCTCCAAAAAAAAATTTCTTTTATGTTCTCCAAAAGCATTCTCTCATTTTTGGACTAAACATAAGATAGGGTGAACTCACAAGAGAGAATCCAAATGAATTTATCAAATAAACTTTCCCCCTTTTTGGCATAAAACACCGAAGAATCACAACGAAGCCAAAACGGAGTTTTTGCAAACTAGTTTTCCCATATAATAGATTACCCAATAATTTTAAGTAAACTCAAAATATTTTCATTATAGTTTTTACAAAAAGTTTTAGGAAAACTCCCCCTTACACAAAGGTTCCACTCCTTTGACACACAAAGGATTTCTTTATCCAATTATCCCTTTTTTTTGCTTTTGACACACAAAAGCTTTCTTCGTCCAATAGTCTTTGCTTTTGACACACAAAATCATTCTCCCCCATTTTCTTTATGTGTATCCACTTGTAAGGTAATCCTTGAACAATTCTAGTAGATACCACTTGTAGAGATTTCTTGTAGATACCACTTGTTGAAAGATATTCTTTAAACTTTACTTGTGGATACTACGAGTCGACGATGCCGCTTGTAAATTTCACTTGTAGATAATACTAGTAAATCCATATGTTGATACCACTTGTGGAAAACATGCGTCGACAAGTCTTGCAATCTCAAGGTGCTTGAACTTCTCTTTAAGATCTTCAATGAAAGCATAGAGAGAAGAGATAGAGAGAAAACCACTTGAGATAAGATGATACCACTTGATACAATTGAGATATATCTCTTGAAGAGATAAGACTTGAAAAGATATCTGCATCGGAGAAACCACTTGGATAAGATACCCTTGAAAAACAATATCAAGAATTTTGAGGTATCGGAGAGACCACATGGATAAGAAGTGATTAGGTATCGGGGAGAGCTTGGTAAGCAAAGAATTGATCGGCATGAAAAGAGTTAGATACCACTTGTGAATGAGAACAAGAGATACCACTTAAAAGATACAACATGAAGGAGTACGATGATATCAATTGAGAATACCACTTGTAAGGACAAGATGATATCACTTAAAATAGTACCACTTGTAAAAACAAGGATACCACTTGAATCAAACACATATGATTCTCATGCCGAGGTCAAAGAAGATCAATAGGAGCTACCACTTGAAAGAATACCATTTGAATGATAAATATACCACAATGAGATCAAAATGACATATAGAGTCAAAAAGTATTTGAGAGTAGCTAGCAAGGATACCACAGATCAAATTAACTTTGGGAAACAACCACAATAGATTTAGAATTGAAAGAATTGAGATTGGTTGTTTTGTCAGGATAATCGGTAGTACCGCCATACAAAGACCGGTAGTACCGCAAAGCGGTAGTACCGCAGGAATACTGCCGGTAGTTCCGATTTTCCTGGGATTTCAAGGATTGATCAGGGAATTTTGGGAATAGTTGTATTTTGCTCCAAACTTTCACACAAACATCCAAATAAAGATATTTGGAGCATTTCCAACTTATCTAGCCTTTAGAAAACCAATTATCAAATAGTTTTTATGAATTAAGCTTTTATTTTGGAAATGAAATTGCATTTTCAAGACTTTTCAAAAAGATCCAAATTGAGCAAATGAAGAAATTTTGAACATCCAATTTTGTGTATGAGTCATGAATACCATTATGGACCTATTCATGTGAATAATTTAGGCTCAATTGGCTAAACTCACATTAGTGCTCGAAAGTGACTACTTAGGTCAAACTAGGATTTTGGATGAGTTTCAAAATCAAATAACTTTGATGAGTTGGTCTTTTGGAAATCATTTGAATACTAAAAATGTTTATAATAGCCAACTCTAGGATTTTCCTTTTGGGACAAAGGTCAAATTCCTTTTAGAATAGATTTTACACAAAAATCTAGTTTATGTCAAAAACAAGATTCTATGATCTAGAATTTTGGGTAGAAACTCATTTTCATTTAAAATATGTTTTTCTTGAACCAAATCCTTTGGTAAACATTTGAAATGCATTTGTATACATTTTGTAACTAATTTTTCAAAGGATATACTAATAATTTCAAAATTTTGACTTTTGGCTTAATGGCTTAATTTTGAAAAACATTATTAGCACTGAATTAATTTGGGCACACATAGGGATGTGATATACATGTAAATGACTTAGCACTCCCCCTTAATGTGCCACTACAATCTTGCTCAAGATTTGAATAATCAAGATTTAGCACAAGAGCAAGAACAACCCTTTTATAAGATTTTCATGAAATGCAACCTACACAAGGTAAAGGGTCTAGATACTTCAATATAAATACTTGTTACCGAGATAGCATTGGTTTATGATGTGACTTGATTATCCTCAAGCTTGGCTCCAATTTCGCATATGGTGAAATTCACCTCTTCATGAATGAGCCAAACCCCCAATGCATCTCCAAGTACCTATTAATCATTTAAGCGCATTTTTGGTACCCAATACTTGGTTGGGTCCATGAATGTTAGTCACAATAGATTTGGGCACCCAAATGGCCCTAGCATTAGTTTTATGTAAACTAACATTTCTAGCAAACACATTGTCATTTATATCCTTCCTAAGTATATAATGATCATTATAGATAGTTGGCTTAGGAGTGATACCTTTAGGACATTCCTTACTAAAATGTCCTTTTTCTCGGCAATTGTAGCAAGTAGGGCTTTTGCTTCCCCTTGATGTCTTCTTTTCTTGCTCATTGTCGGCTTGCCTCTTACTTGAATGTCTTGCTTTGACATCCATTTGATTTGGGCACACCGAGGCAATGTGTCCAAACTTCTTGCATCCAAAGCACTTGATAATTTTGAATTGATCTCCATTTTGTTTTGGGTGACTCTTTACCTTCTTCTTGGCGGTGAGACCAAGTCCTCTCTTGTCTATTTTCTTGATATGGCACTTGGAGGCAAAGTGACCTTTCTCATTGCAATCAAAGCATTTTATATCCTTGATCTTTTTACTTTCCTCTACAAGATTAGTCTCACAAGACATAGAGGAAATCGAAGCATTTAATTTAGAGGAACAAGGTATATCATTTAAATCATTTACCTTGTTAGGGCACACGGAAGCAATGTGTCCCTTTTCATAACATCCAAAGCATTTGATATTTGAGTATTTCTTTCCTTTTTGCTTTGGGATGAACTTCACCTTTTTCATTTCGATGAAGCCAAGTCCTCTCTTGTAATCTTCCTTATTAGGGCATTTTGAGCAGAGGTGACCCTTTTGATGACAATCAAAGCACTTGATGTTCTTGTTGTGTCTTTGATTGTGTCTCATCTTGCTATTCTCCCTTTTATTCATGGGAGTGAAGCCGATTCCACTCTTATCACTTGAGCTTCGTTGCTTGCTCAAGATATCATCAAGAGTGGCCTTCCCTTTGTGGCTTCTATCCAAGTCATTTTTCAAATTTGTGACTTGGGCCTTGAGTCTTTTGTTTTCCTCTACAAGATTAGTTTCAACAAGCATAGAGGAAATAGACGCATTTTCACAAGTGCTACAAGGCATGTCAATTAAATCATCACAAGATGTGGATATGTTAGCTTTAGATGAATTGCAAGAAATAAGAGCTATGCATGGCAAATCATCTATTAGATTACATGTTACACCTATATCCACCTTGGAGCTAGTATATTCATTTAGGAGGAGCTTTTCATGTTCATCTTTTAGAACATCATAATTATTTTGAAGTAAGACATGTTCTTTCTTCAAAACTTTGTATTTAGATTTCTCCATTCCTAAATATTCATTTAATTCTTCTAGCATCTCCATCAATTCATCATATGAAGGCTCATAATTATTTACCTCATTTTTACCTTTAGCCATAAAGCAATGAGGCGATGTTGATGGAGTTGATGTTTGATCATTTTCGAGCTAGAAGTTGAGCATTCTTCTCCGACATCCATTCTTGTATGTCATCCTCATTTGTGGAGGTGCTTGTGGACTCATTATCGCCGAGTTTGAGATTGAGCATTCTTTTTCCGACGTCCATTCTTCTATGCGATCATTACTTGTGAAGTGGACCTTTCATAATATTCTTGAAGATGGGTCCACATCTCATGAATGTTCTTGTGATCGCATATGGCATCAAACACATCTACACTCAAAGCACTAAATAAAGCGTTAATTGCTTGAGCGTCGAGATGTAAGCATTTCTCTTCCTCAATTGTTGGATCAAGACTATCCAATGGAGGAGAAAAGCCAACATCTACAATCCGCCATATATTTAGGCCCATGGCCTTAAAATAACATGACATGCGGATTTTCCAATGTGCATAATTTGTGCCATCAAATTTTGGTGCTTCACCTAGGTGCATAAAATCTCTAGTCGCCATCCTTTACTCTCTAGACGGTTAAGTCTAATGAATGAGAGACCAAGCTCTGATACCACTTGTAAGATCGAGGAGGCCGACTAGAGGGGGGGTGAATAGGCGTTTTAAAACTTCTATGCGTTAAAACCGAATTCTAATGCGGAAGCTAAATAACAATTCGGTTTAGCACAATTAAAGCCTAAAACAACTAGGTTCAACTAAGTGCACCAACAATACAAGTCTATTGATAAATAGAGTAATTTTAGCAAAGACTTGAAAGCAATTAACTAATGATATAAACAATTAAGTACATAAGATAGCATTCACACAAGTAAGCAATTTAATTCTAGGAATATAAATTGCTAGGTAGTAAAGCTAGAATGCAAACCACAATTGACACGCGATATTTTTCCGTGGTGATCGAAGACTTGCCGGTCTCCCTAATCCACGTTGAGGTAAGTTCAACCTTTTGGATCGGCTCCAAACGTGAGGCAACACCTCCAAGGTAAGTCCAAACCACTTGGACCGGTTCCAACCGAACCAACACCTCTAAGTGAGTTCAACCGCTTGAACCGACTCCAACTTGAACTTATCACCTCAATCCACTAGGGTTGCTCTTACTCCGCCCGGAGATGGCGAGCACCAAGCCACTCACAAATCGCCGGGTCTTCTCACAAGCTTCACTTGAGAAGATCACCGACGCACAACGCCCCACGCCGCCTAGGTGTCGGCAAACACCAAGAGTAACAAGTCTCCAACTTTCACTTGAACCAATCAAGTGTCAAAGCTCTCGTGGATACTAAATCCACCACCTAATGCAACACATGCAATAGGATTTGCCTCTCAAACCTCACTAAGTGCAACACATGCACAAATGGGAGTAGAGGGCTTGCTCTTAGCTCAAAGGAACTCAATGGGATGCCAAAGGTTGTCTCTCAACCGGCCAAGGGGGTATTTATAGCCCCACAACAAAAACTAGCCGTTGGGAGCTGAAATCAGCAAAAACTAGCCGTTACAGCCTTGGTGCGGTACTATCATGAGATTATACGGGCGGTACTACCGCAGCCCGATTTCCAGCATGCATTTACACTCGGTAAAAGGTCATAACTTTTGACTCCGATGTCGGAATTGAGTGATCTTGGACTCTATTGAAAGCTTATTCAGTGGGCTACTCAACCCACCTATTTGATTTGATCTCAAACACTTTTTATCAAATCAAAAAGCACAACTTCAAAGAGCCACTACCATGGTCTAAGTCCAAAGAGTTAGCAACAAGAAATCTTAGACCATGCCAAGGAAAATACATGAATCCCAACAATTTGCAAAACATATTTGCAAACTTAGATCATGCTACAAGGAGTAGGTACATGGACTTCAACCGCTTGCAAAACACATTTGCAAAGTATAGTCACATGCTACAAGGATTATCCATGAGCCTCAACTATTTGCAAAACACATTCGCAAATATAGGCAACATGTTAAGTTGAGCTAGAGCAAACACAATGAGCTATCAACACATGACTAACTCAAGCTACTAGACAAGACCCTCTTAATAGTACGGCAACCTATACTAGCAATCCGGTCTTCCAACCAAACACCAAGACCGATAAAAGACTAGGAACACATCCTTAGCCCTAGCTAGTCATACCTTTGCCTTGACCATCTTCTTGAAGCTTGATGACGCACATCTTCACTTCAAGTCCGGTCATCGTCTTGATATGCATCAACCCATGATGCATCCTCACTCAACACATGATGAGTCTTCTCTTGACTTGATGATCAACTCATGATCATCTCTTCTTCGAGATCTTGATATGCATCAACACATGATGCATCATCTTCTTGAACCTTGACTTGATGACAATCAACTCATGATGTCATCCAAAGTCTTCATCACCTGGAACATAACCTATTTATCCAACTCATGGAAAATGTTAGTCCCACAATGTCATTAACATTAATTAACAAGATATACCGCATAAATGCTTTTGAACAAGCCATTCATCAAGGTGCGGTATTATCGCTAACTAGCATCCGTAATACCGCTCTCCGGTAATACCGCTTCTCGGATCTTGGTACTACCATTTCAGAGGCTCGAGAAATACGAAAAATACCTTCTCTGGAATTTACATACCGCCAACATATTTGCGGTCATACGCTACGCCAGAGTTCCGCCACATGAACTCCGGTACTACCGCTCCACCTCGAGCAAACCAAGTCCAAAAGCAATGCTCTCGAATTTTCATACCGCATGAAATCGGACATCGGCGGTGCGTACTACCGCATACATACGCCGTACTACCGCATTTCCAAGCTTTTGAATGCAATGCATGACTCCTTTGTCTTGAGTCATGTCAATCTTTATCACCTTTGCATTTCCTTTTCATGTCATCATTCAAACTCCGACTAAGCCTTCAAAACATCTTAGCACACACATTAGTCCCACAACACAATTGCAAATAATTGAATATAATTGGTATGAGTATATATAAACACGGTTATATATATACTCAAGAGTTATGTTTCAAAGTAGATCACAAAGATCAATACTATGAAACAACAAGGTCATGAGTATATACAAACTACACAAGTTATATATACTACAAGTATATACGAACTACACAAGTTGTATATACTAAATATGAGT
Organism: Ampelocalamus luodianensis; assembly: GCA_036346255.1. Taxonomy (NCBI): domain Eukaryota; kingdom Viridiplantae; phylum Streptophyta; class Magnoliopsida; order Poales; family Poaceae; genus Ampelocalamus; species Ampelocalamus luodianensis. The sequence goes on along the minus strand of CM070635.1, from coordinate 29,669,103 downwards.
GTATACGAACTACACAAGTTGTATATACTCATATGAATATATTAACTACACAAGTTAAAATATATTCAAGGATATATGAGCATCAATGAACTACACAAGTCTCATATGCTCATATACTCATATGAATATATTAACTACACAAGTTAAATATATTCAAGGATATATGAGCATCAATGAACTACACAAGTCTCATATGCTCTCATATACTCATATGAATATATTAACTACACAAGTTAAATATATTCAAGGATATATGAGCATCAATGAACTACACAAGTCTCATATGCTCTCATATACTCATATGAATATATTAACTACACAAGTTAAATATATTCAAGGATATGTTTCAAAGTAAAGATCCTTAATATATGTGGAAAGAGAATATGGATCAATACTAATGAAACCACAAAATATAGAATGAACTCCCCCTAAATGTGTGCATACACAAATGTGTAATGGAAACATATGCACATATCCAAGTTAACCTTTTTGGTGGAGTTTAACCTATATTTTGGATCCGATGAATGCAACAAGATATAATAAGAAGAAGTAGAATGCATACCTCTTGTATTTTCATCTTTATATCCAAACGAGAAAGTGCATTTGTCATTAATCACTTAATCACTTGCATGCCTTCATGATTTTCACCTTTATATCCAAATAAGACTACACAATATGTATATCAATAAAAATGTTAGTCTCCTAATTAGATTTATCATTAATCACCAAAACTCCATTACCACATAATAGCGGGTCTAGATCTTTCAGCGCCTGGCTCGACGAGGTGCCGCAATACAGTTGGGGCTCCGCAGTGCTTTGCGCCACATACCGAGGCTTGTGTGATGCCTCACAGCGTAGTACGGTCGGGGAGCAAGTCCTTGTAGCATGCTACATCCTCTTACAGCTGTGGTCGTGGGAGCACTTCCCAGTTGGCTGGCTATACTTTTGCACGGCCGTGAACCCTTTCAAATGCATCCCTGAGTTTTACGGTCAGGGAGATGGCGCCGACCCCGTTGAGGGGCCTACAATGGGCACTCGCTGGACACGTGCTCGGCTAGGGTAGGGTAGGGAGAGGCTGAGGCGTGTGTACCCTGAGTTCCACAACCAGTTCGAGACTCTGCACGAGGCCGAGGTCATCTACTTGCCATGGTCTACACGGTTCGTTGCGTACATGGCACCCTACGGCTTGTCCTCTCAGTGCAGTCAGGACCACGCATACTAGATGACGACCTGCCATCTAGTGTTCTCCCATATGGTCGAGTCGTACTCACCACAGCGGGTCATGAGACAGTTCGGGCTTTACCACTAGGTGCCACCGCCTCCGAGATGACCTCTTGTAGCGAAGGCCGCGGTATGTTGCTATTTGGTTTACCTGTTGGCTGCATCTCTTTTTTTTTTATTGTCTAACATCCAAATTCACCTGCAGGAAAATGAGGAAAGGGCAGAAGAGCGACGATTGGAGGGAGACACAGCTACCGTGGACGACGCTGTGGGCTGAGAGGGCGACGATCGATGTCGTGCACAAGGCACAACTGTACGATGTCGAGACACACACTGCATACTTTAGATGGTACATTCCGCGCACTAGGAGCAGCCTTACTGGTGTGGCGCCACAGCGTCCTACGGAGGTCGCGCACAACGCCGTTGTATGAGCAGGTCCAGACACTCATCGGGCGGCACGATAAGATGAGTAAGATGAGATGGTAAAATATTCTTCGCATTTTTTTGCATGGGAAACGTGTCTAATTTATTCTCGGTTTCCTTACAGTACGATCGCCTTCAGCGTATCAACAATGAGGCTCCGACGGTCTACGACGTGGGAGGACTAGTAACTCATCTTAGTTCCTATGTATGTTTGGACGGTCTACCTGCATGAGGGCGACCCATGGTTCAGGCAGTCGTTTGGACCAAGCACTATGCACTATTTCAGCGCCGATTGCCCCGAAGCATCATCGTTCGCACAACCACATACACAGGTACGTTGTAACGTACTTAATGCAATCTTCCCACCGCACGCTACGGTAAACTCACGCAGCCCATTGAATTTGTAGGTTTGGAGTGACCAATTTGGACATTAAGGCCAAGGATCGTAGTCCGCACTTCCGACTCCCCAGGTACATGCTTTCCAGCATGACTACGATTACAAAGGTCATAACCTCTGCCCTAACGCAACAGTGTCATTTCTGTAGGATGTGCACTCCACTATGCCTATCTAGTGGGTGGATGATATGCTCCAGCCTCACCTGGCTACCTACAATGAGTTCTATGTGACACCGCCTCCCACGCAGTAGTCCCACTATGACTTTCGAGAGGCACATCACTCCCCTGACAGGTTCACCTTCCCTAAGGAGCAGCTACAGCGTCGGGGCAGGCGGCGGAGGCAAGGACCTTGAGTTTTAGTGTCTTTCTTCTATTATTTCTTGTTCTTGCCAAGTAGAAGTTCAGTTGTAATGAGATTGTAATGTCCACTATTTATCTATGCATCACAGTTCTTCATGAATGGATGAACTATCGTGTATCCTTACATTACATGATGTATGCCTATGCGACATTGTTGTAGTCCTCTGTATCGTGTATGCCTCTGTCTAATTCCAGTGGCTCGACCCTCTAATCAACCAATGCAAAATGAAGAAAATAGACTTAAAAGACTGGATGAAATGATGAAAAGAGTTAAGAAAATACTTCAGAAATTAGTTCAATGCATATCGACGCCTATAGCTTAATGCACACGACACATCGATGTAACAATCCACTCAATAAAAGGCAACCGCAATGACGTGTCCACCATTCAGTTACATACTTTACGAGATTTAACATAATGACGTATAGAAGGGGAGACTACCGAGGTACAAGCTTCTTCGACCGTGCTTAATGGTAGAAGGTGCCTCGTACTACCCACATAGAGTGTTGTACGGGGGAACCTCGGGCGTGGCTGGCCATCATTGTAGTGGCACACACATATGCAGCTAGGTTTCGTGCAGCAGCATGTGGAATCATAGGAACTTCCTATGTTCACGACCTCCTCCTTGCCCCTCTCGTCCTGCATCTGTTGACGAAGGTCATCGTTTTGCTCATTAAGATTGTCAATCCGTGCCTCCAACTGAAAGATTCGGTCCCACAATGTATCCACGTACATCACAACATGTCGTTCACGCGGAGGATCGATCCAGCGAAATAAAGTTACATTTCGCCATCTGCTGCAAAGTAGGGTTAACATGGAGGATCTATTAGCATGTGACCCGACAAGTTAGCTTTGCGCAGCGACGTGACCCGACGAGTTAGCTTTGCACAGCGGTGTGCCTCGACGAGTCAACTTTGCATAGCAGTGACATAACCCGACGAGTCAGCTTTTGAGAGTCAGCTTTGCACAGCGATATGACCCGACGAGTTAGCTTTGCGTAGTGATATGACCCGATGAGTCGGCTTTACGCAGCGGCGTGACCTGACGAGTTAGCTTTGCGTAGTAGTGACGTGACCCGACGAGTCAGCTTTGCGCAGCGACGTGAATCGACGAGTCAGCTTTGCTCAGCGACGTGACCCGATGAGTCAACTTTGCAGATCGACATGACAACACTCTATACAAAGCATGATGTGACCACTCTCTGCAAAGTAGAACGTGATAGCACTCGCCCGCCAGTAACATTTCAAAAAGACAAGACAATACTCTACCTCGCGGGCTACTCACATGAATTTAACCACACCATGCCAACCCTGGGGCTTATAAAAGGAGGTGACCGTGCTTTGGGAGAGAACACTACACAACCAAACCCAACATTACACCAAGCTTCCTTCACCACACCGGGATAGACAAGAGGCAGAAGAAGCAATGAGACAAGATGACGAAGCAATGGGACAAGATTCGTGAACTAGCAAGGGCTGCTGGGGAGCGGGACGACCAAGCAAGGGCTGCTGCGGCCCTGGTCCGGCAAGAGGAGCTTACCAGGATGGCAGCTCTCTGCAGTGAGGCCCCTCGTAGCAACAACCCCTCTAGAACGTTCCAATCGAGCCTTCGCCGCAACACCCGCCCGAGGGGCGGCGTCGCCCCTGTGTTGGTGCAGGGACACAAGCAAGTTCTTCAAATCCAAGCAGTGGCTCAGCTTGGGCATGCGTTACTAGGGTTGTGCGAACTACTCCTATGACTATCTTGACCGCCGTTGGGACACGACAAACTATCGGGAGCCAGTAAGGACCAATTACACTATGTTCCCCTACTAATTCTCTTTCAAAGTACGCACTAACAATATATCCCATCTACCCGTAGTCTCCAGATCCGCTATGTGGCTACTGCAAGTAGTCGACCTAGAGATCCGCCAACGAGACTAGTGGCAAATCGACTATGAGGAGTGGGATGCTAAAAGGGCCCACGAGATCCAAGAGGAGGAGCGTCGCATTGACGAGCACAACGAGCATATCCATCGGGAGGACAAAGCTCAACTCGTGGCGTGCAGGCGCAGGGAGAGTGAGGAAAATAGGAAAATAGCGGTCGAGGCCAAGGCGACCGGCGAGGAGTACAACGCCGAGCTCGGAAGGAAGGGCAAATGGCCCCGATCCACGCAGTAGGTCGAGCCATTCCGTAGAAGTCCCCATCCTACCCGCAATGTTTTTTACTATCCGCTAAAGGCATGTATGCTTACATGGTCTGGATGCTTGTGTCGCAGTGTACCATAGTAGTAGCGAGGATGACTAAAGCAATTAGCCAAACCATCATGCTATGTGACCACATGTAACATGCTTCTGTCCGTGGACTCTAATATAGTTCTGGTTCCGTGCCTACGCTAAGCCATCAAAGCAAGCCTATATTACAAGTATACCTTTTCTAGTGGAATCCTAAAAAGAACCATTCGCACCGATATAGAATCCTCTATGTTTTAGGGCACCTTCATAATCACAACGAGCGTTCTCAGCCCCCTCAATTGCATTATGTATAAGCTTCATAAAGTACTTTGTTTTAACTCCACTATAGTGAAGTAATGTGATCAAGAACCGTAGCGGCAGAAATCTATGTTTCTAATTCATGCCTCTAGCATGAGTAGATGCAATATAGCAGTACTAGTATTGGCAATTTAATGGGGTGGAATCTATGTTGCCAGTCATCTTACCATAGCAGAGGAGTTCCATAATGAATCTTACCTTGCACAAACAAATTTGTATCGGAAGGATGAATCGAGCATCAAAATTCAATAATTTAAAGTTCAAATTGTAAACCAAATTTTCGAGAGATAAATCCTTCATCTCTGAGACAATTACAGAATACATATAAAATTATGGAAACATTACACAATCAAGTCCACTGCATGAAGAGCCTTTAAAACAAAATTCATAATTTTTCGAGCTCATTTTATGCATTTACAAAATCCTACAAACAGTACACTTATATGAAAATACAAAAAATGAACAAATAAAAAAATAGAAAAATTATGGAAGCAACAACACTGTGTCGGGAGGCTCCACAAAAAGTTTCATAATTTTCTTAACCCATTTGCTATATTTTGAAATTACTACAAATAATGTTGAAAGCACGATGAAACCCTGATTTCGGATAAAAGGAAATCCTAATTTATAAACATCGGTGCCCATATTTCTTAATGAATGTTTTTTTACAAATCTCAGTGCCAATATTTCTCCCTGGTCGCTGAAACCCTAATTGGAATGCCTGAAAAAATTTCGTAATCGGCGAAACCCTAATTAGATCGAACGAAACCCTAATCGAGCGAGCAGACCGAACGAAACCCTAACCGGAGAAACCCTAGTCGGGCTTGCGCCCTTCCCGCGCTCGGCCACCGCGGGAAGAGGGCTAGCACCTTACCGCGCTCGGCCACCGCGGCAGGGCTCTACCCGCGCTCGGCCACCGCGGCAAGTGGCCGCCGACCCACCTCCTACGCCCGTGGCTTTGGTCCCACGATCGGCCAGCCTCCCGCGTACGGCCCTCACTTTCCGCCCTCGATGACCGCAGATGGAGGCACATGTCGCCGTCTTGTAATCCTACGCTCGGGAGGGGGCTACATTTGCAAATACAGAGTCACGTGAGCTATTTTTGCAATTCACGTGGCGTCAAGGGGCCAAAATAAAAAAATCATCTAAACCTTGATGAAATATGACAATGAAGTTGCTATGTATAGAAGCTTTAACATGCGACCTTCTAGATCAGAATCAACAGTATCCAAGAACTCAAGGTTGGAATTGAATTAGAACACATGTAATGTGAATTGATACGAGAATTGCTTACCTTAACTTTATCGAATATTTGCGTTCCTTGTGGCATATTTTTTGTGCTTGAATTTTTAAGAGAGGAGAAAAAAGAAAGGCTTTGCCCTTCCCAGATGTGATCGGCGGCTGTAAATAGCCCACAGCCCCACTGGATTCGAGCCGTCCACTAATTCATCTAAAAAAACTCCACTAATTAACTAATTTGGCACTCGAATCCAGTAGACTGCTTCGGTTTTTGGCCTCCAGTTTTACGAGAAGTTGCTACGTGCACCAATATTTAGCAAATGATATTTCGCGAGTTGATAATATTTTGGAAGTGGCTGGCATACACTCACCTCAAACGGGGACATGGCGGCAGCAATGGCTCTTCGGGGTTCACTAGGGGTTCATGAGATTGATCCAAATGTAATTCGAAGTCAGCACATACAAAGCTATACAAACCCAAATGATATCGCGCTCTATGGGCTGTTGGTTGGTGCCTTGGACTTTATGGCTGGGAAAAAGTAGTGCCTGGATGTAGTCTGGAAACTAGATGATTTTTGTCTGCCTGGCTAGGTAAATCTGGAGATGAGTTGTTTGGTTGGAAGTATGTGCCTGGAATTGATAAATAAAAAATAGACCGTTGAATCATACAATCAACATGGATCAAGCCAGGCATCAAACTTCCCATGCAACTGGCTCCCAGGCGCTCATTTCCTACACCTGGGAGCCAGGCATCAAGCGAAGCGGCTGGCAGCGTCCAGGAGCGCTCCCACTCAGGCAGCACATAACCAGGTAGCGATCCAAGCAGACCCTATAAACATAATTAGACTATTTTATCCCTTTCAACTCTTCCTACCGGAGAATTAATTGCACATCACATTTTCTAATAGGGGAATTCCTCGCCGCAGAACGGTTTTTGTTACCATACCAAAACCCATTATATGTGACGTGGAACTACATCTCTTAGGGAGAGAAGTGGAACACAAAGAGGAAGAGATGTCTTTCGCGCAACAAGAAACGAAAGGCACGCAGAATTGCATAGTGTTCTGTTTCTCAGTTTTTATTTATGTGAAACAAAAAAGAAATACTTATTGTTGCCACTGTCTACATTTCCTTAGTTAGGTGTTGGATGGGGACCATGCGGTGAACGGAAGCGAAGGAATATTAGATCTCGAGGCTGTTGCTCCGCGGGACGAGGATCTGACTTGGACGTACGCCCACACGTGCGGGGAGCATGCGGCTGCATGCGTCAAGTGTGGCTGTACCTCCATGAGATCTCAATCATATACCATCCCTGTTAAGATCCATGCTTACATTTGATTTTAGAGCATCTATGCTAAAAATTATTGTAAGGCATTGTATATAGGAAAAATGAACATTAATACTGTCGATGTAACATTTAAGACTGTCGACGTGACCACACCAATATTATTAATAAAGTTAATTTCTATGAAACATGGTCGAGAAATAAAACACCACCTATACGCATAAATACATGAAAGAACTACAATAATAAGTAGAGTGAAGCAGTATTAAAATTTTAACAACAGGTAGGCGTAACTGCAACAACGAATGTATTGTTACCAACGGCTTCGACGCAGCACAAATGGTCTATTGTGGCAAATAAGTGATGCAACGCTAGAGCCCAATGATGGTGATGCATAAAGATCAAGAGTCACAAGCTTGAGAGGAAAATTATGTGCTTGAGACCTTGAACTCACAAAAAAAACTCATAATAAGTGACACCAACGTCAGAATAAGAATTAAGTGTGAAAGAATTAATTTTGATTACGATAACTAGGAGATAGTAGTAGCCGTGTTTGTGCAACAACAAAAGAAAATTAAGGGAGTAAGAGAAACTTGAGGAGACAACTTTTACTAGTAGGAGGATTAACCAATTGGTAATAAAGGTTACGCCGAAAATGGGCCCCTTAATTAGTGGGGGATCATATGTAGTTGATCATCCTGTACACCCTCACGGTACGGCCTGCTCCTGTAGTCCTATATATATACTCTTATATATTATGTGAAAAAAATAAGGAAAAAAGGGAACAAATAACTGACTTGCATGCAATGAGCTGACACAGCTTTTGCATCTTGAGTTTGGCCATTCTGTTTTAGAAAAAACAAATCAGTAAAATGCCATGGCAAATTAATGGTGTGGTTTTGAGAAAATGCCATTGGCTTTGAGATTGAGCCAAAGACACCTGAAGTTATATACGCAAATTTCTCTTCAATTTTCAATGTTAGCTCGTTGTATTCCTCTACTTATATATGAACTGGAAATTCAAAACAATAACAAACCCTTTTTTTACATAACATGCAAAGTTGAGCCCCATGTATCCATGCCCATGTGTTGTCATGTGATTACAAAATAGGGCGATTCCTTATTTGGCACCGAAAGTTTGCATCATCCCTTATATACCACTCATTATGACACTAACACAATTAAAAATTTTGAAAAATTCCAAGAGCATATAAGGAATTAATCCTTATAAAATCATTCACGCACGAACATATAAGGCCAGGACACATGGGCGCTTCGACGTCCAACACACGGTTCAAGCTGGAAGCACCAAGCTGACAATATCAGTGTGTAAATATTCTGTGTGCCTGGTTTTTTATATCAAGATATTCCATGCATGCGCGCGTCCATATATGATATATCGATCCACTCGCAGTACCGCCATGGCGCATGTGCAAGGCATGAGCCGTATCATTATATCAATAAGCCATCTGTCTACTTGCTAAGATGTATTTTGTTTTGAGATAGTACATGGGAGGTTTATTCAATGGGGTTTTATAGGTTTGGGGAGGAGGTTCATAAGCAAATGGACACTATTAGATCCAGATTTTTCTGGAGGGGATCGAATAATTGCTTTAAATATCATATGGTGAAATGGGAGGCTGTGTGTAGATCTAAAGACTTTGGAGGGTTAGGGGTAATCAATACAAGAGTTATGAATGATTGTTTGCTTGCTAAATGGATCTGGCGTATGAACTATCTTTGTCTGAGCTCACAGTTTAGGATTCTCAAAGCTAAATATTTCCTAGAAGCGATTTGATAGTTTTAATACTCACAGAGGTTCCAGTTAGAGCGATTGTCTAAAGCAAAAATCTGGTTTGTGAGGTGTTAAATACAAACTTGGGAGTGGAGTTAACATTTCTTTTTGGGGTGATATGGAATGGTGATTGTCCTTTCAAGATCACTTTTAATAACCTTTACAATATTAGTTGCTCCTCGAAATGAGTGTGGCGGGCAGTCGATCAATAATCGATGGACTATTCCTTCAAAAGATGTGCAGGGCTGAGGACATTACTCAATGGGAAAGTTTGAAGGCTATCTTGGATGATTTAGATCTTTACGATGCTTGAGACAAAGTATGCAGTGTTTGGAGAAATGCAGGATGTTTTACATTAAATCCTTATATAGACAAATCCTTTTTGGGGTGTTGTTTCTAGGAAACTGCAAAAACTTTGGAAATGCAAAATACCTTTGAAGGTTAAAATTTTTGTGTGGAAGTGTTATCTTAATAAAGTTGGACTTTGGATCAAATTGGTAGCGGGGTGGAAAGGGATTTCTTGTTGTAATGGTGTGTGGTGTTGTCGAGTATTGATCATATCTTGTTCAATTGTGCCATTGCTAAATTTTTTGGATTGGCATCAAAGCTCTTAATTGGAAGTATATTCAGTTTACGTTGATAATTTTCAATTACATTGGTTAGATAGGAGGGCTAATGATTACAATGTAATTTTGTTTAGTTTTGCGACTTCGCTTGGACTCTGGAATGTTAGAAACAGGGTGGCTTTTGAGGGTTTATCTTGGCAACCTTTGGATGTGATATACAAATTTCTATCTTGTTTGCAGCGATGGCGAATCCTTCTTACCGAGATTGATCGTTCTAAGCTGGACAACTTCATAAGGAACATTGAGGAGTGGGCTAAAGTTTTTGGTAATTGATGATGGCGCATCTAGGAACTTATGGCGGACTTTGTTCTAGTCGATGGCGATGTTTGCTCTGTTTGTTAATTTCCGGCTGTGTGTCGGGTCTTTTGGAAGTAGGTTGTGGTAGGTTTCTTTGTAAGGTTTCAGTTTGAACTGCTGCGAAAATCTGGCTTACCCAGATGTTACTTTCTTTTGTAAACTGGTATATGCTTTATAAAAGCTGGGATTTTCTCCCTTTTTTTTTTAAAAAAAAAGATAGTACATGGGAGGCGCACATCCACTCATGTCACGCACGCACACATTTGGAAATTTGCGGAGGCGCTCTATGGCCATATAGAGTGCCGGTACACGTTTTCTACTGAACTTACACTAGTGTATATATTTTGTCTATATAAATAATAAGGCGTAGCATGGCAATTGTTATCCGTACAATTTCCACATGTGACACTGACCGGCGATGGGATGAACAGTCGCAATATCTAGTGCACGTGTCATTAGGGTATATTTAGAACACATGAATTTTACATTGATTTTATAGGGTTTTCGCAGGAAGCAGTGCAAATCCAACTCTATAAAGGGGCCTCAATATATTTGGACCTCTAATTAGATTAGTACATATATATTTTGTTCTACCATGTGTTAGTATAATTATTACTCTATATATTTGGGGCATCCTAGATACCGCTTATATGCATCTAAATTTATTGTCGGTGAAGATCGGCATGTTTTTTTCCCTGTTTGTTATTTTTTTTTTGTACGTGCATGTATAGACTACAGAGATGTGCACATTTACCATTTAATGAAGATATTGACCGTTTCGTTTTGCTTTTAATTGTTCTATTCGCATCCTGGAAGCATATAAATTCAGGTTGCAACTAAGAAATTGTGCTCGTGTTACTTTTCTTTTATTCTCGATTAATTAAATAAGCATGAATGCAGCAGCAGCTTGGACTTAAATTCGATTTAACAAGGGCAACTGAGAAAACATTCCACGACAATTTGACAGTTTATTTTTAGTAGTATTAATTTGCATCTTGCACTTGGTCAAACCACGTAAAACACTTGATATATATCATCCAATTAAGTTCTTTTAGTTATTTATTTGCTCATATTTCTGTTTATACTCCTACTTAATTGCGTTTGTCATAAGTCAGATGTACCGGAATTTTTATTATTATTTAATCCTTTTTTTATTAATATTTTAAAGTTAATCCCTCGCGAACTTTATTTCCAAATCTGCCCCCTTTGATCACGCCACCACCCGTGGCGTGTCCAAAGCGTACTGTCACGCCATCATGCGCGGCGTGACTAAACATGCCACGCAAGCCCTCGGCCGCGCGCCGTGCCAGCGTGGAGGGCTTGCGTGGCAGACGTCACGCCAGTAGGTATGGCGTGTCAAGGGCGACTAGTCACGTCAGTATATGTGGCGTGACAGTGGCACAAAAGTAAATACCTATATGAACCGATAATTTTTTTTGTGGAAGTATGGACATATGGTAAACAGTACCGCTGAGGAAACATGCGTAGAAATATTAAGATTGTTTCGTGTCACTTATAAGATTGATTTAGACAAAAAATCAAAATCAAAATCCTTCACATGTGATAGGACTACATCATAATCGATTTGTGTTTTCAGGTGGGCTGATGCTTATGATCTGCTGGAAGAAATGAAAACAAATCGTGCTAGTAGTACACATCAAGTGATTGCTTACATGATTAAAGGGAATGCGATGATAGCTCCAAGCGGCAAATGGTTGAATATGTCCTTGACAACGATAACTTGGAAGGGCGTGACTATAGTTTACGATTCTCTAATGCTCTCCTTGATGTGCTTTGGTGGTTCGGCGGAAGGCTCAGTGCAAGGGTTACGGATCATGCGATAAAATATGGTCTCTTCCACGAAATATTTACGTGACACCAAGTGATGCAGTGCGTGGATGTACATAGGTAATGTTATTGATCATTTGCACAACTAATCCAATTCTCTATTTGTCGGTGTGCTTAACTTGTTTGCATTTGGGATGTCGATGGGTGGAGCAACGGTGGTTGTGTCGAGTATGGCTCCATAAACTTTATGACGACTAAAAGTAATATCGACCCACAGAAACACTTGTTGTCCAAACTATTAGAGTCTCTACTCGATAAAGTCGTGTGAGCGATATACACAGCAATCGATGAAGTACTTTATGAAGCTTATAGAATATTATTGAAGGGGTTGAGAGCGCTCGTTGTGATTATGAAGATGCCGTAAAACATGGAGGATTCGATGTCGGTGCGAATGGTTTTTAGGATTCCACTAGAATAGGCATACTTGCAATATAGGCTTGCTTTGATGGCTTAGCGGAATCTGAACGAACTACATTAGAGTCCGCGGACAGAAGGATGTTACACGTAGTGACATGGCATGATGGTTCGGCTAATTGCTTTAGTTTTAGTCATCCTCGCTACTACTACGGTACATTGCGACACAAGCATCCGAACCATATAACTATACATGCCTTTAGGGGATAGTAAAAAACATGCGGGGTAGGACGGGGGACTATTACGTAATGACCTGACCTACTGCGTGGACCGGGGCCATTTTCCCTTCCTTGCTAGCACGGCGTTGAACTCCTGGCTGGCGTTCCCCTTCCCCTTGTCGTGGGACTGTCCACGTCGGGCTGGTATGTCGAAGTCGTCCATGTCCTGTGATTCCATGATGTAAGTGCACCGTATAGTGAAAATCGTAAGAAGAATGTTAATTCTTCATAACTCACGTCGTCGATACGGATTAGGCCCGGACGACCGGATACGCTGTGGCGGCCGGGCTCAGCCGCATGAGCCTTTCCCTTGCCCTTGTCGCGGGGTATCCACGTCGGTGGTATGTCGAAGTCGTCCATGTCCGTGATTCCATGATGTAAGTGCACGTATAGTGAAAATCGTAAGAGGATGTTAATTCTTCATAACTCACGTCGTCGTCACGGATTAGGCGGAGCGGCCGGATCTGTTGTGGCGGCGGGCTCAGCCGCATGAGCCTTTCCCTTGCCCTTGTCGCGGGACTGTCCACGTCGGGCCGGTATGTCGAAGTCGTCCATGTCCTGCAATTCTATGATGTAAGTACACCGTACAGTGAAAAACGTAATAAGGATGTAAATTCTTCATAACTCACGTCGTCGATATGGATTACGCCGGCGACTCTGCGCTCGCCGGTGCCTCCTCAGCGGTCGATGCGTAAGGTTTCCACCGCACGAAGTTCTCGGCCCGCACCGAGTAGTTCAGCATGTACTTCTGCTGGATGAATGCCCTGTCGTACATCTCTGGGCCATCGATCCACTGGAAGAAGTGGCAGCGCATCTCGGGCTGCCATCACGTGGGGATGAAGTTAAAAATTGAAGGAATTCGTTGTGAAAAAATCGATGCGCGAAAGAAAGCGCTTACGAGTGGTGCCACTGCGTGTAGTATGCCGGCGCGGTGGTGGGTGTGTGGATTGAATGATTTACGCTAGTTCGCGCACACACACTGCGGGATCGGAGAAGCGTGGTGATGCTGGAGCATCTTTCATTGAAAAATCGGGTATTGTAGCTTGTTTGCTCTTACTGCAAGCCACTTTTGTACGCAACATCCTCGCGTAGAAGTTTGCCGAAGAGTCCATAGCTGGGTATCTATTGTGTAGTGTTGTGTAGTGTTGGGTTTGGTTCAACCCCCTTTTATAAGCTCCATGGTTGGCATGGTGTCTTTTAGTTTTGAAAAGCTGAGGAGGTAGAATGTTGTCATGTCCATCTGAAAAGCTGGTGAGACGGTCAGGGTTGTCAAGTCGATCTGAAAAGCAGCCCCGTGTGGTCTTGTCACTGCGCAAAGCTGTCTCCTTTGGTCTTATCACTGCGCAAAGCTGCACCGTGTGGTCTTGTCACTACGCAAAGCTGTCTCCTTTGGTCTTGTCACTGGGCAAAGCTGCCCCGTTTGGTCTTGTCACTGCGCTAAGCTGCTCCGTGTGGTCATGTCACTACGCAAAGTTGTCCCGTATGGTCATGTCACTGCGCAAAGCTGTCTCCTTCGGTCTTATCACTGCAGAAAGATGCCCCCCCGTTTGGTCTTATCAGCATGCGTAGCTGCTAGCTAACACATTACTCGCTTCATAAGCCTCCCCATGGCTATAAAATGCATGCCCACGCTCCGAAAGTAGGTCCACGAGATACCATGGCGGGCGAAATAATGGGACCATTCCAGCGGGTCGCGAAACAAGACCTTCCCCTCAAAGGAGGAGGACTTGGACCTAACTCTGGTTAATACCGAACAAGCGTCTTTGAACCGGTATGGCGAAATGCGGACACGAGGAGGAGGCTGTTGTGCGAGTCTTAGATGGCCATTTCGGCGGCGGACGACGTTTCTTCGATGCCCACACTGCAGGGTAAAATTAGTAAGTTGTTTGCTTTATGTTCTGCTAATAGAGCCTTCATGTTAACCCTCCTCCTTTCCAGTGAGATGGTAAAATGTGACTTTGTCCATTGGATCGATCCTCCCCATGAGCGACATGTTGTGGTGTACTGGATACATTGTGGAACCGAATCTTTGAGTTGGAGCGCAGATTGGCGATCTCAACGAGCAAAGCGAAGACCTCATGCAGCGGATCACGGCGAGAGGGCAGCGAGGAGGTCGTGAACATAGGAAGTTCCTATGACCCCACATCTTCTTCTGCGCAAACCCTAGCTGCATATGTGCGTGCCACTACAACGACGACCACCACGTCGGCGCCCCTATACAACACTCTATGCGGTTGTCCCTCGTGTCGGCGGCGGGTCCTCGGTCGAACTCCAAGCCACTCTCCCACCCGATCTCGCCAACCCGCGCTGTTGATGTCCCCGGACACGCCACCGTCTATAGGAGGCCGAGCAACATGGCGGCGTCTTGGGCGTGATGGTCATCTCGCGGACGGTAGGTGGAAGGTGTGGGTCTCGGGCGCCAGCGGTCGACGGTCGCGATGAGTCGCGACACCATCCATGCAGAGAGCCGTTCATCACCATCCACGCCAAAGCTAGTAGGCGGCACGGCGGACATGTGGCTCGTGGCGCTCATCCCAGCGTGAGGGGTGTGGGCCGAGCGGTAGCGGTGAGTACTGCATGAGAGATGCAAGCGAATGAGTAAAACAAGAACATGGTAAACAAATTGGAAGCATGACCGAATAGTCGAGACTCGTCTCACCACACCTCGTCGGTGTGAGATCGCCGGTGGTCGTCATCGTATTCCGTGAGGAGCAAGGCGTCTTGTGCATCTTTGCGGCATCACGCATTGCAAGATAGGATTTTTGTAAGGTAGCGTGAGGTACAAAACATTGTCGAAAATGAAAATGGCGACTGTACCAATAAAAACAATAATTTTCCCATAACAACAATACTTATTACCTCAAGGGGCGGCACGCGCGTCTGGCGCCGCCTTACCTCTGTGGTGGGAATCCGCGATCCGTGCTTTGCCACTGGTGTGTCCGTCTTGGTGACACTCAGAGCACTGTTGCTTATAGTAGCGTCGTCAAAGTCCCCAAGGCGGTACATGTCCTTACCGCCTTGCCGTGAGAGGTCCATGTCATTCTGAAGCCTCTTCCTCTTCCTTTGACCGCGTCGTGCACTCATCGATTTTTGTCGGAATGTATTCCTCCCCGTAAGGTGGCCAATGCGACAGGTCAAGGTAAGGTTGAATCTTTTCTCCCAAGTCCTCAACGTCGCGCCTTTGAGAATTCTTCGCAATGAGCGTGTCGAGAAAGGTAACTTCGACGCACGCACCTGGCGAGCGGTGACGACGTGGACGACATGGGACATGTAACAACGTCGGGACCATGCAAGTCGATTCCATTGTCGGAGTTCACTCTATGGTTTCGGCCACCATAACGCTGGCCCCCTATCGATGTACCCCCGGCACCCCTGACGGCGTATATGTGCAAAGTAAGATCATATTCTTCCGCTTCTTGATTGCATGACTCTGCCTCGGCGATAGCAAGGTGCTTGGCAGCTGCCACACCCCAACGGTGGCCAGCGTTGTACGCATCCCTCACACGAGTCCACCGATCCACAAAGTATGAGTTGGTCTTCCGAAATGAGTACTCCAAGATAGCGGCGGCATATACGGATGCCCTTAATGCGTTGTTGAACACTTCCGAGATGTTCGTTGTCATCATGCCATACCGATAGCCACCTTCATCGTATGCCTGTGCCCATTTCATCTTGTGCTGCAAGATCTCCTCCAACCACTTATTACTCCGTTCGTTGGTCAGTCCCCTAAGCTCCGTCAACTTGACCTCGAAGTCCCTCTTCTCTAAACATCCGCTGTGACTTGAACTTTTTGTGAGATCTTCCCTACTGCATTGCTTATAGAAATTTGCAGCTAAGTGACGCATGCACCACCTATGCACCACATCCGGGTGTCCGTCTAGTCTGCTCTTAACGGCGTTCATAATCCCGATGCACATCAGGGCGATGTAAACAACCGTCGAGCCCAACGAGTCATGAGCGAACTAAATCCATAAACCATTCCCAGCTCTTATTGTTCTCACCCTCTGTTAGTGCGAATGCTAATGGAATCGGTGGTCCTCGCATCAATACCAACGGCAAGCATCAACGCACCATGGTACTTCAGATAAGAAGCGTGGCGTCAAGCGATATCACGGCACTGCAATGCTTGAAAGCCTCTATGCATTGCCCAAAGGACGATACACCCTCACAAGGACATGTTTCATAACCGCTCCATCGCGATCCATTCGGTTGTCGTGCCAGGATAAAACTCCATGCCGGATTCTTGGCTGCATAGCGTTAGGATTCGAGGAAGGAACCCGTAAGCCTCCTTCCAATCACCCCACGATGCGCACGCTCTCGCTTGGCCCTCCATGCTTTCCCATACTTCACGCGGTATTAATGACCCCAAATATAACCTCAATTAGGGTGGCGATGGTCACATCGGGATCGACACCACAACCCCGATGTCGCCTTGCAATGAAATTAGCGGTGCGCTGAAGGTGCTCCCGACACTTGGCGGTCCCACGAGTGAGGCTGCTCCACGTTCGCAATTTTTCATTGATTGTCCCTAGTTTTGCGGCCCCATACCTTCCATCCACACCCTTTCGCACCTCACGGTGTACCTCTTGTTCACATCGGAGTGTGTCACTCTGAGCAGACGATGGTGGCGCACCGAGTATTCTTGCGGCCAAATCTTCATGTCCTCAAGGTTGGAAACAACATGTTCTTAGTATTATGTCGGTCTCGGTCCAAATGCCATTCTGCTCTTCAACCCATTAGCACAAACCGCCTTATCACCATCACGACATCATCGAATGCATGCACCAACGGAACCTCACCCATAACACTATGAAGAACCCGCCCTTCCTCGAGAGGAGAAAAGCGGTGCGGCGACCTCATTTTGGTCGAGCTCCATCCTTCGTCGGAATCCACTTCACGGGTTGTTCCTCATGAAACAATTCCTCCTCAAGCTCATTGTTCATTCTGACGCCATTAAAATCGATCCACTGAGTCATAACATGTTGCGGGAAGAAACGCACGTGCACCGATAATGTGTGGGCAAGGTTGGTAGGGTGACGCTTCATAATTGATCGAAGGTTGCTCCTCCATTGGGGGCCTCGAATTATGGAGATCAAGGTCTAGTTCCTCCGTGTTGCCATTCACCACATCCAAATTGTTTGGCAAATCCTCAACAACGTTGATTGTTCTCTCCACCGCCACTTCCAACGAACGGACCTGAGAGGCGAGCACAAGATCCTTGTATGTGTCCCAATCATCGTCGAGACAAGATTAGCACCAAGCAGTGTGCACTTTACAACCCACACGGCATCATATTGCCCTGCGATCAGACAACGACCCTAGGCTCGTCCCATCGAAATGTCGACTTTATCCTACTCGTGAGTTGGAAAGTCCGGTGATTCACGAAACAAAAGAACTGTAACTTCCATACCACTTGAGTCGACATCACTACCGTTTGACTAATCGGTCCACCGGTGAATACACGTGCGACTTTATCCATCTACATCCAACAAAATATTGCAAAGTCATAACCGCATTCCATATGTATGAAATATCGCAATCAACATTGCATAAAACAAAAGTTGTGCGATTGAAGGTACAAACTAATGGTTCATAACACTTTATTGTAGTTTTGTGATCTATAACTCTCATATTTCTCTAGAAGAGACTAACGTTGTGTATTGAGATGTGTTAGGCCATACAGTGGACGAATAACACCAAGAAACAATGAGATGCAAAAGAACAAAATCCTACACTATCCGGAGTCTCTCGTGCTCGATCCGCGCGAGATCCGTTCTCGAGACCGCCCAAACCACGTGTTTGGGACCGCTCGAGCTTGCCTCCGAGTGCGA
The DNA here is from genome assembly GCA_036346255.1 of Ampelocalamus luodianensis. Classification (NCBI taxonomy): domain Eukaryota; kingdom Viridiplantae; phylum Streptophyta; class Magnoliopsida; order Poales; family Poaceae; genus Ampelocalamus; species Ampelocalamus luodianensis. The sequence goes on along the minus strand of CM070635.1, from coordinate 29,650,618 downwards.
CCTACACTACCACGGATCCACGTGCCCGGTGCGCTCGAGATCCGTTCTCGAGACCGCCCAAACCACGTGTTTGGGACGCTCGAGGCTCATTCTCGAGTGCGCCGAGACTTCGCTCTGGATACACCGGCCTTCTGCGCTCGGAGTGCCACGAACCACTCGTCGGAAATCGATATCTGAGAAAGGAGATAAGTCATATTTTTTAGCCTTGACCTATATTTGATTTCTATAGAGGTCCTTTGTATACAATGGACCAATGGACCAAAAGATCCTTAAACAAAAACTAAGATGTGAGAATCATATGGATAGCATGGGCATAGTGGTCATTGTACACATGTTATATGTAGTATAATCTCTAAAAATTCCAAGCCGGTCGAGTTCTTTTTGTGCTCTAGAGGACACATGACTCATAACATGATAAACCTAGTAGGTGGTCATGACACCTATGTTTTATGTTTTACATTGATTTTCTTATTCAACTTCAAGAGAGATATACCAGTTTAGAGTAACACATAGGCTTGATTTAGTTTGGATGTACGCCCATTGTCTTACACTTTGAGAAAAAAAATATTTCTCATTTCATGGGTGTTACTGTTCTAGGAAGTAAAGAAAGAAGATGGGGGATGAAGCGATTGATTTAAATGAGCCATCACATGAAAATCAAGGTATGACTGTCATTGTTACAATGGAATAGCCACATCCTTTTTGTACATCAGGCTCCCCTGAAAAAATTAAGAGGAAAATGCACCACGTCCACCCGTACTGTCCAAAATTTACATATTGCAAAATCTCACCTGTACATTTAATTTTGATATCTACCACATATACTCCTAGTGTTAAGTCCATATTAATAGTTGTAGTTTTGTACTTTTAATTGCTTACCGATGGATGATAGGCTTAGATAGTGTCCAAGTGATCACATTAACACACGCTAAGCAGCTCACATTAACACATACTAAGCGCCAAAATTCCCATTCCTAATTTGCAATTTTCTGAAGGTAGCAGTAAATAGCAAGCAAAAGAAAATAAGAAAAAAGAAAAGGTATTAGGTGTTAATTTGTACTCATTCAAATGTATAAGGGATAATGTTTACATCATAAGTACAATTGTTAGGTTCTCAAAATTAAAAGAGTGAGAATTTGCAAATCTCTAGAAGTACATGTTGCTATAGTTTTCAAAATTGGTATCAGTTAAATAATGTCAACATACGTATCCGGTTTTTTCTTAAGTTGAACTTAACACTTATCTCCTATTATGAATGACGATTACTTCTATTAGCTTGGTCTTCGCACTATGTTGTACGTGGTAGAATATATTTCTTTGAGTCTTTGCACAATTTGGCTTGACGGATATATCTTTTTATGGTAGGTGCTGGCTTGAACTATGTATTGTTGCAAAAGGATTCTAAGAGCATATGCCATACCAAAGTTTATGATCCTCCAATACATACAAGTGTAGGTTGATCTTAATTTTTCCGACCGGTCATCCTAGTGAGTATTTCATATACTAGCTTGGACCCAAACGTGCTTTTCGAAAGCAGAAATCCATGTATATACATTGACAATCAAATACATGCCCTTGTTGTAGGGGAGAAGGGAGCTTATACCTCAGTGCAAACCACGGGGAGGAGGATCGGCGCGGGAGAGGCCGCGTCCGGCGCGAGAGAGCGCGCGGGGCGCGGGGAGAGCCGGCGAGGATGGAGGCGCCGCGACGACGCCGGCGTGGGGAGAGGCCAGCGGGATGGAGGCCGCGCGCGAGGCACGCGGCAGCGAGCGAGCCGGATGCCGCCATGAGGAGGAGGACCGGCGGGCCGGATCTTGCCGCTGGGAGGACGACAGCCTGCCGGGGGAGGGCAGCGCGGGGAGAGGCCGGCGCGGAGAGCTGGCGCGGGAGGGACGGCGCGGGGGCGGCGCTAGGGTTGTCTTGTGAGTGAGAGAAGATAAAGCGCGAGCGGGAGTATAAGTCGCCCTGTCACGCCAAACATACCGGCGTGATAGTCCCACCTTGTCACGCCATGTACTATGGCGTGACGAATGCCACGCAAGCCCTCCACGCTAGCACGACGCGCGGCCGAGGGCTTACGTGGCATGTTTGGTCACGCCGCGCATGGTGGCGTGACAGTACGCTTTGGCCACGCCACGGGTAGTGGCGTGACCAAAGGGGTCAGATTTGGAAATAAAGTTCGCGAGGGATTAACTTTAAAATATTAATAAAAAAGGATTAAATAATAAAAAAAATTCGATGTACGGAGCAAGCTTTAGTTAATTCTCGATTTTCTTAGCTTAGCACTAAACACAAATGACGCGCGTGTGTGAGTGTCCGTGTGTGTGTGTGTATATATATATATATATATATACTTTCTACTCCCGAGAGTAGTTACTCTCGCCTCTGATATAACATCTAAAAGAATTTGACATACTCCTTTATCACTTTGGGTATAATCATATACTAATTATAAGATACTCCAACACGAACCACATGAAAAATTTGTAACAGAGTTCCTAGTTTTTAATATATTTTGTAAATACCTTCATATTTTCATATAAAAAGGAGCATGTCTAAAAAAATTTACATAACACCCCTAAAAAGGTGTAAATACCACATAAATGGTCTTATATACTCGTACATACTACACATACATACTCTCGGTTGCAAGATACTCCCTACGTTGTGAGATACTAATAGGAGTAACTACTTACAGTAGAGAAAGTATTTTTCTATATATATATATATATATATATATATATATATATATATATATATATATATATATATATATATATATATATATACATATATATATGAAAATGGTATGGTACTCACAGAGTCGTACTCACCTCTCATATACCACTTAAATCGTATGATGATACCTCTTTATTAATTTGAGTATACTCCAATAATGATTATAAGATACCCCAAAGTAAGTTCCATGAAAAAAATCATTAAAGTCGACCTTTTATAGTAAAATTTCTGTATATACTTCTTTTATATATAAAAAAGGGTATATAGCAATAATAAAGGGCTCCAATGAAAATTTTTCAATCAAGTCACATTAGAGTATCTTATAATTGGTATTTAAGTATACTGAAAATGATAAAGAAGTAAATATATCCGTTTAAGTGGTATATTGAAAGTAGGAGTATGTACTCTCAAGATGTACCACTTAAATCGTATGATGATACCTCTTTATCAATTTGAGTATACTCCAATAATGATTATAAGATACCCCAAAGTGAGTTCTTTGAAAACTTTCATGAAAGTCCACTTTTTATACCAAAATCCGTGTATATACTTCTTTTATATATGAAAAATGGTATATAGCAAAAATAAAGGGTTTTGATGAAATTTTTTCAATCAAGTCGCATTTAAAGATCTTATAACCGGTATTTAAGTATGCTGAAAGTGATAAAGAAGTATAATATGTTTGTTTAAGTGATATGTTGGAAATGGAGTATGTACTCACAGAGTCAAACAGCGTCACACACACACACACACACACACACACACACACACACACACATATATATATATATATATATATATATATATATATATATATATATATATATATATATATATATATATATATATATATAGGACACCAGTTTAGTACTCTGGGAGTACATACTCCCACTTCGAATATACCACTTAAACGCATATATTATACTTCTTTATCATTTTTAGTATATTTAAATACCAATTATAAGATAATTCAATGCGATTTTATTGAAAATTTTTCATTTAAACCCTTAGTTTTTTGCTATATACCTATTTTCATATATAAAAGAAGTATACACACAAATTTTGCTAGTACCATACCATTTTTCTATATATATATATAAGACTTTTTTTTGGAAAATTAATGATTTGTCACTTTTTCCAAAGATGTGAGTTTGAGGATTTGCCACTGAAAATATTTTTCTAGATGGTACATCACTACAAACATGAAAATAGCTGAGATTTGCCACTCTTCATGTATTCTAGTACTTTCTTTTTCTTTTTTCACCCCTAAATCCCAGGTAAAAAGATGATCTTGCCCTTCTTCTTCTTCCTCTCATCGCCCTGCCTATAAATATAGCGAAACAGATGAAGTATATGACAGAGTAATGGCGTAATGAATATACTTATGTATAAATTAAGTACGTATGCAGATCTTCTCTAAATGTCCCACATTTTACGTAGACAAATTATTGTTGACCGATGGGTAGTACTCAATATCCTCTATTCAAAGTTGTTCATACTTCCCTATTAATTGAACAAATATTGACCTATAATATATGCTCTGACGACACAATATAAAAATGAAATTTATTTTTGGAATGGCTAATCTATCCATTTAGAAAAATGAACACAGAAGTACCACTACACAATATTTCATACTTTTCCAAATGTAGAGTATTATAGCAGTTACACACGCTGCCACTTTTTCAAAAAGTGCTACCATCCGTGCTACATGTTGAGGAACCGTCGCTAACGAGTCCAGTCTGAGTGGTCACCTCGTAGACAAGTCTAGAATCGCACACAAGAATACAAGTACATAATAGTAGATTGAACACAGAGATATATGAGGACTTCTTTTTCTTTATTTCTCTTCTCGAAAGCACGTACAATAGATGGGGTCCCCTCCTATATATAGTCTACAGATGGATGAGGAGCTCATCATGGGCCAGACCTGCAGGGTCTAGGCTCAGATTTCTTAACACTCCCCTTGAGCACTCATCTGGCATATTCATATCTCATTAAAACTCTATAAAAACCTAGTGGAAATTTTTTGGAGAAAGAGTACATGAAACACGTTCTGCTATGCTGAATGAATTTCCTCATTAAAAACCTTAGCTGAGAAACTTTAGGAAAACTCGTCAAGGGAAAAAGAGTACAATCCACCCAAATTCATTTAATCTTCAAGATTTACTCTTTGGATACTCGATCTTTGTGATCAAGTTTCAATAATAAGTTCGTGAAGATTTCCCCCCTGAATTCTGAATTCTCTAAGTCTCATCATTCTAATTCCATGTATGTATCTTTCAACCTAGACGCTAGAAGTGACTTAGTGAATAAATCTGTAAGATTTACACATGACTTAGTATGCAGTATTTTAATTTCGTCCATCTTTTGCAATTCATGAGCATAGAAGAACTTATGGTTGATATGCTTTGTGAGTTGACTCTTCACATAATCTATTTGCACTTGTGCAACACAAGCCACATTATCATCATAGATAATAATGGGGCTTTATGCGGTATTTAATCCACACAACTACTGGATGTGGTGAATCATTCACCGAAGCCAAGTACATTCTCTTGAGGCCTCGTACAGTGCTATGATTTTCGAGTGGTTCGTCGAAGTTGATACAAGACTTTGCTTAAATGATTTTTATGAAAATGCAGTTCCACCGTATAAGAATACATAGCATGTTTGCGACTTGGCTGTATGCGGGTTCGACAGGTAACCAGTATCTGCATATCCATTCATAGTTAGGTCTTAGTTATTTCTGTAGAACAGACTAATATCGTTGCTTCCTTGGAGGTATCGGAAGATGTCCTTTTAATCCCTGCCAATGCCTTTTGATAGGTTCTGCACTATACCTTACTGATAGGTTCACGGGAAATGCAATGCTCGGTCTAGTACAGTTTGTCTAAATACATGAGTGGTACTATTGCACTTAAATAAGGGAATTCTGGTCCTAGGACTTCCTCCCCTTGTTCTTTAGGTCTGTACAAATCCTTGTTCTTGCTGCAAAGATCTCCCGACCATCGGTACTTTCGAAGGGTATGTCTTTCCAAAGCCAGTCCTTTCTAACACCTTTTGAGTGTAGGTTGATTAATGCACTAATATCCCTTCAGGGACATGCTCAAAGCTGCAAGCCTAGGCAATATTTGGTTTTGCCCAAATCTTTCATTTCGAACTCTGACTCTAGGTAAAAGTTTGCTTTCTTAATACCTTCTAGGGTTCTAATGATTTTCATATCATTTTCATACACTGAGATTATACAAAATCCATTCTGGATCATCGTATAAATACACAGGGACAATTATCATTGTTTGTGTAGCCTTTCTTACATAGAAAGTTGTTCAAGCGATTATACTACATTATGTCTGATTGCTTAAGTCTGTACAGTGACTTTCTGAGTTTCACACTGTACAGATTTCTATTTGCTATGTCTTGGTTCGGGACAGGGATACATTTAGGTACCTTCATATAAATGTCTGAATCCAAATTTTCATAAAGGTATGCAGTTACCACATCCATCAATTTAATTTCTAAATTCAAGTTTACTGTCATTGAGATTAAATATCTAAAGGTAGTTCCGCCCATGATCGGGGAATAGGTTTCTTCATAATCAACTCCTGGACATTGAATGAAACCTTGTGCAATGAGCCTTGCTTTCTTGCAACTTCATTATTTTCATTTCTCTTTCGAACAAATACCCACTTATGCCCTATAGGGTACACATGGGGAGGCGTGCGGCTTACAGGCCCAAACACCTCTCTTTTATTCAGAGATAATAATTCAATTAATATTGCCTTCTTCTAATCTTCCTAATCTGGTTTTTTCTTACATTCAGCGAGCGATGCAAGCTCTGGATCAAGATTGATCATTGTGGCAATTTTCTTTGCAAAATGAATGTCGACATTGGTTGTTGTCTTATTCATAGATTCTCCTGTGGTCACAAAGTTTATAACTATTTCTTCATAGGGCGATTCTTCTAATGCTTCTATTTGCTCACCGCTGCTTCCAATTATGGGGTAAGTCCCTTTAGTTTTTCAGCTCCGATGTGTGCGCACACATCCATACTGGTATCTCATTCCATGGGAATATTCAAATCCGGTATGCCTTTTCCTGAAGGTTCCATACTGGTGCCATTCAAATCTGGTATGCTTTTTCCTGAAGGTTCCATACGGTGCCAGGTCTCAACTGGCTCCCCTTCTGATTCTGGGGAACTTAAGTGATCAGCTGTGTCAAGTCTTTCTTATCCTTTTTCACCAGACTCCTCGGTTACTTTGGATTCGAGAGGCTAGAGTTCTCGTCCTTTCTGAGGCCTTAGGACGGAATTAGGGATACCTTTAATTTTCTTCGGTATTTCAACCATCTCCGGTGCATTGCGTGCAGGCAAATGTGACTTGGTCACGCTCTCCAAATCACTAAAGTGGTTAGGCAGTTGATTCGCTAATATTTGCAAATCAATTACCTTCTGGACTTCTCTATTTTCTTCACTAGTGCGTGGGGCATGTGCATGGATTCTCGTGGCTTGCCACGTTATTTCCCGATATTTTTCATTAAGGGGTTGATTTCCTCCCCCTAATGACGGGAAATTATCATCATCAAATATGCTATCAGTGAAGCAGGCTGCATGCAAATCTCCAGTCATGGGTCTAAATACCTCATTATGGATGTTGTCTCATAACCAACGTATATCTCAGACTTTCGGAGACGGTCCATTGCAGTTTGCTATGGTGGTGGTATAGGTACAGAAACCTTACAACCAAATCTGCGAAGATGAAAAAAATTCGGTGCTAACCCTTGCGCAAGTTGCAAAGTTGAACGGATGTTACATGCCTACAGTCTAAAATTGATGAGAGTTGCTGCGTGCAGGACTATGTGTCCCCAATATGAAGTTGGTAAATTATAATTCTACTAGTCTATTCTAGGTGTGGACATGCGGTACGGAATGCTCAACTTTAATTCTCATTGCCATGCAATAATCATCAAATACCTTCGAAGTAAATTCTCCGACGTTGTCCATTCTGATGGACTTTATATGATGATCTAGGAAATTATTTTTCAATTTTAATTATTTGCGAGATTAGCTTTGCAAAAGCATGGTTTCTCGTAGACAACATACGTGCGACCATTTCGAGGAAGCATCGATGAGCACTATAAAATACCTAAATGGCCCTGACAGGGGCTGTATAGGACCGCAAATGTCTCCTTAGATACGGTCCAGGAATGCAGGGATTTCGTTCTTAACTTTCAGAGTAGAAGGTCTAGTAATTAATTTTCTGGTGGCACATGTGGGGCACATAAAATCTTCCTAATTCGGGAAATTCTTTACATTGATATTATATCCCTGTGAATTGTTTATTATATTTCTCATCATTCTAAGACCTAGATGGCCTAATCTATCATGCTAGAGACAGAAAAGTTCAGAGCTTCTAAATACGGTTTTCAGGACAGTATAGGTTGTAGGTGTCTTAATATTACTGTAGTGTAGCCCAGTTTTCATATGAAGGAAGTCGTTCTAATACTATTTTTTCACTTTATTCACACTTTGTAAGGAGCAGGTGTTCCTTACCATACTGTTCTTCAGTCTCTACCGTTAGCGTGAATATCCTTGAGAGTTCTAGTCGATTCTGGGTACGACAAGGTTTCCTCAATGACCAAAGATGTGCCTATCGGAGTATAATTGTGGCCCTTCCTGAGCCTATTATACAAGTATCGTTGCCCGCGATTGTCGTTAGACTACCAGCATTCTTGCTGATCGATTAAAAAAATTCATCTCTCTCAACATGGTATTCGTTGTGCCGCTATTCGCTAAGTACACTTCCTCTATAGGGCATCACACGCGTTCTGATACTTCAAATACTAGAACATAACTTGCTATTATAAATACGGGAAAATTAAGCTTTGCAGGACTCATTATAAGAATTCAATGCTTTGCTCTCCTCGAGATTACAACCATTATTCAAAGTTCCATCACAATCACAAACTGCAAGTGACTATAAAAAAAGGTCTAAGTGAAATGCGTGCACTAGTTCGAACCAGCGAAGTACGTAGAAACTTCTGCCTCAATATGCTCTATGGTGATCTTCTCTTCTTTGGCAACTACGGCTGTGGCCGCTGCGATGTCCAAAGGAGGGGTGATGGGGGCTGCTACATGGCTGTCCATATCCATGAGTTCAACTAATGGCGGTGGATTGTCTATGCCTGCAATGGTGAGGTGTGCCTCATGCTGTCCTTTGCCCTTCTTCTTAGACTAGAAAGCATCAATAATGTGATGCGTCTCCTTATCCTTCTTGCCCCTCTCATTTGTGAGAGGCTTCCTCACCTTGTAGCTGTTAGCATTGGTTTCATGGCCAACATTGCTACTAGGCGGTTAGGAGATGTAGTTCTTCCTTAGAACATCATCTTGAGTTTCGGCAACTTGTATGATGTCAATTAATTCATCATACTCCTTGTAGCCGTCTTGATAATAGTTGCGTGCGGATTGCATCGCATTCGGGTGAAAGTAATTCTAGCCATGTTAGGTCAGCTCTTCAAACTCCCGATTCGTGATGCCAGTCATCAACATATTTATGCAAAGAGTTCATAAGATTACCTACTGGTAATTTACATAAAATAGTTGCAAAATTCTCATAATGCTCTTCGAACTCCCGGTTACCATATTTTTCTATGCATTTATCATGATTCACTACTATTTTTAGTGATTAAAAGTAATATAAACAACCATAGATAATCAAAACAGCAAATACAATATATAAATTACATAGAAATAATAATAACAAAGTTAAACATTCTTCAAATGCTCAAAATGATTCAAAAATTGAATTCCCGGGGCCCTTTTCTGCTGGAATATGAATTTTCAGAGAATTCTGTAATTTCCAGGGGCTAAAGCGCTAATTTTTAGTTCTGAGAAAAATTTCCTGGGCTATTTCAGGAAAAATCGAGGGCCTTTTTGCAAAATTTCCTTTTCTTTTTTGGTTTTCTCCGTTTTCCTTTTCCCGGATTTCTTTGCTTTTCCTATTCGGGTGGGCCATTTCGTTGGCCCATCACGCCAATCGACTTCGGGCCATTATAGCCCAACTTGGCCGGGTCAAAAGGGTGGGGCGGTTTTAGGGGTCCCCCTCCCTCTGTTCACAGAGGCGGCGGTGGCTGCTGTGCTTCACGCACGCAATGCGACGAGCACGCGGCGCGCGCACGTAAGCGTGCAGCTGGCGGCAGGTGCGCATGGAGGCTGCGGGGCCGGCGGGAAATGGCGCCAACACGCGTGGCACAGTAGGCTCGTGCGCCCAGCGAGGCCGCGGCACAGGCAGCTTCGGGCAGTCGGTTACGGCACAAGCACGACTACGGCGCGACCGTGTAGGGCCAGCGGTAGTGCAGCCGACGGCTTCGCTTGTGCGGGGGCGAGGGGGACGGCGATGGCCTCACTTGTGCGGGAGGTGAGGCCGGAGGTGACAGTGGCCATGTGGGGCCGGTGTTCTTGCTCACCGGCGCCATGCAGGGCGGCGGCAGCCTTTCGACGGCTCGACGTTCGGGCCGACGGGGAGGGCGCTTGCGTGCGAGGGGCCGACTATGCTGTATGCAGATGGCGGCGCGGTTTGGCTCCAGGCCGGGTTGATGCTAGGCGGTGCGGCCACGTGCAGGTTGCACGGCGGCGTGCTCGGTGCGGCGGCATATCGGCGCTTCACGTCGAGTCGACTCGTCCGAGCACGAGAGTCGGAGCGGAGGTGCTACGGGGTTAGCACGGATGTGGTGGCTTTGGGCTAGCGGGGCGACATGCTCGTCATGGCGCAACCACAGCTCGACACTGGTGGCGCGGTGGCTCATCGGCATTTGAGTCGGCAGTGTTGCGTAGGCGCGGTGCGACGGCTTCGGGCCGGCACGGCCGGCTCAGGAATGGTTTGGTCAGCACGGATGCGTGCGGGTGGTGCGGACGCATGCGGGGCGACGCGACCGTGTGCAGACGGCCGGAGGGTGCCGCGTGCGAGCGACGGGCGTCGTGTTCCAGTCGGCCGCGTGCGGATGGTGCGGCCATGTGCAGATTGCCGGAGAGTGCCGTTGGGCAGATTTTTTTCTCTGTTCATGCATCGATCTACAGTGTAATTAACATCTACTCTTTTCATGTGATCTACTGATTAGCTTGGCTGGCTAGTTCAAGTCAGCTCACGGTAGATTAAAATGGATTTGCTGTAGAAAACAATCTAGAATGCAACAATTGTGGAATTGAAAGTGATCTAGAAAAGACGATTCGATCTACGAGCGTTGTGCTACGATGGTTACCTTTCGATCCTAGTAGAGTAGGCCTAATGGTAGGTCGGAGTCGATCATGCTGATAGCATGTTGATGAACCGTCGCTGGTGAGTCCAGTCCGAGCGATCACCTCGTAAACAAGCATAGAATCGCACACAAGAACACAAGTACATAATAGTAGATTGAACACAGATATATAGGGGGACTTCTTTTTCTCTTTATTTCTCTTCTCAAAGGCACGTATAATTTATGGGGGTCCCCTCCTATATATAGTCTACAGATGGATAAGGAGCCCATCATGAGCCAGGCCTGCAGGGTCTGGGCCCAGGTTTCTTAACACTACAAACCTGCTCTGTGCCTATGATTCGAGTCAAAAACTACAAGCATGTACGTATACTCATAATAAACCCACCAGAACTGAATGATCAAGACCGTTAAGAAACCTAATTGGTGGGCAAAAGACTAAATTGCCCTTTGTAGGAGTTAACCCTTTTGGCTATAAATACGAGGACTCTCATGTACAAGAGAACAAATGCAATAAAGATATTGGATTCTCCTCTGCATCGAGATAGCGGTGCACCCGTACCCCATTCCTCATGACCTGGTCGACGGGCCCACCATGGGCTTACGGTGGGCTACTGCCTGTCTGTGCTGGGCTAGCGGAAGACCAACGTGATGTTACTCGTTGTACCACAACGAGTTCGAGTCGTTGCACGAGAGTGACATTATCTGGTGTCCATGGTATCATGATTTCCTATGCACGGTAGCACCGCACGGGCTGTCCATGCAATGCATCCAGGACAGAGGACTGTGGACGACGACTTGCCCCTGGTGTTCGCACATATGGTGGAGCCTTACGTGTCACAGCGCGTAATACGACAGTTTGGTCGGTACCAGTTTGTGCCCCCCGGACGGTAGGCTCCTACAGCGAGCCATATACCTGTGAGTCAAACTTCATCCGAGTAATGTTTACATTCCTTACGTCTTTTTTTCTGACATCAATTCTTTCATAAATGCAGGCAATCGAGGGCGGGTGGGCATATTCAGGACTGGCGCTCGGTCCAGGAGGAATGAACTATAGCATGGACAGACAGAGTGCACATGGATGTATGGAATGAGCCGCGTCCGTACGATCTTGAGACATACGGTGCGTACTTGGAGTGGTACGTGCCACGGATGCGCGCAAGACTCATCATTCCTCCATCGAAGCGGCCGGACTGGGTGACATTGCACATGCACCATGAGAGCCTCTGCCGCACGTACGACCGTCACAGCGCTTCACGATGTGATGACATCGTACGACACTTACAACCTCTGGTCATTTCATTGACAACATTCGTACTCTTTGTTAATGAACCTGTTATGTATGTCACTACAGTTGGAGCCAGCGTAGCGCGTCCATTGCGCATCGAAGGCTACCCTCCGCAGCCTAGATAGAACCCCAGCGGGATATAAAAATATTTTGAAGCACATCTCGGTGGAGATGAAGAATATAATAAAAAACTTGAGCTGCGGTCATTTGACGGATGACGTTTTGCGCATCGGGCACCAAGTGGGTGGGCCATGCTCACCCGCTAGGTCACCATAGCCTAGCAAGTCCGACAGGCGTCGTAGAGTTCCCCGTCGGTCATCCATGGACCAGATTGGCGTGGAGGTAAGTTGTTATGTACAAATCTATGTTCAGTTTTTTTGGTTATGCCTTACATTCCACTAACATCATGTCGTTCTCCCGTCGTAGGTCCGTCGGGATGAATCACTTCTGCCGTCCGGACCTGGTACATAGACTGGCGCTCCCCCTCGGTCATCTACACTACACATCCAGGAGGTACAAGGTTCTTAGTTTACATCTAGAGTGTTTATTTGTACTAACATCATTTCATCTTGCAGCCTTTAGTTGGCCGTGAGGGTGATGGCCGTGGGGGTGATGGCCAATTCACATTAACTGATGACGACGATATGGGCCTCCCAGCTCCTGCCAGGGAGCAGTATATGGTGCTAGGGTTTCTAGCGTACGCAGGGCAGAGCTCCTCCGGGTCCACTACCCCACCGTACGTTCAAGGGCAGAGCTCCTTCGGGTTCGCTGCCCCAACGTACATCAAGGCCAGAGCTCCTCCGGGTACCCGGGAACCCCGTATGTCCAAAACCAAAGCTCATTCACGCAACCGGAGTTGCAGGCATTGTTCCCCTAGAGTGATTTTATAGCCCCTGTTGTGGATGAATTCTTTGGAGGTGTCTCCCAGGTCAGTGTGGCTCATTTGATGAGCCACGTACGCCTACCAGACTCTACTATAGAGTCAGCCTACTGGTCTACCTCCACCTCAACGGTCTTTGTATACCCTCTGAACCGACACGCGCTTTCTGGACCGGTGAACGTATTACACAAGTCATGCTCGGTGCAAAACAAGGTCGCGCACGTGGACGCAGTCGCAGCAGGCATAGAGTAGAGGCTCGGACGAGTGAGCCATATAGTATCGCGTGTTATACGATTTTGTTTTGCTATATTTGTACATGTATTTTGGTTCTTACGTGTGTACTCTAGTGCTATATTGTATATCGACATCTCCAATGGAGTTACAATGCAGCTTTTTTATACATTCCAAGTCACATGAAATCATGAAACCCTAATTTCTGAAATCTAAAATCAAAATTTTTGCGACTTAAATCCTAAATTTTTGAGATAATACCAGAACACATATAAAATTTCCGAAATATTACACAATTAAGTCCATTGCATGAGCAGCCTTCAAAATAAAATTCATAATTTTTGGAGCTCATTTTCTACATTTATTGATTCGTACGAACATGACACTTATACGAAATAGCGATAAAAATTCTGAACGAATAAAATTATGACAAATTTACATAAACAAGTACACGGTGTCGGGACGCTCCACAAAAATTTCATAATTTTTTAGACTCATTTGCTATATTTTAAAGTTCTTCCAAATTTCAGCCTAACACTAACCCTAATTAACCCTAACCCTAACTACCGTAACTAACCCTAACTAATACGACATGTGGCGACCGGAGGCCCATTGGCGCACAGTCACTGTGCGCCAACGGGCGATGTGGCGCATGGCGGCCGAGCGCGGGAACGTGGCGGCGGGTCCAGCGTTGGCGCGCGGTGGCCGTGCGCCAATGTCGGAGCGGAGGGTCCGACGTTGGCGCATATCCACTGATGAGGACATCAATCCTAAGGATGCATCCACTACTTTGACTTGCTGCACTGCATCCACATCTTCTCTGATCAGACTTTCGGCGACTGCATTGCCATATTTTCCAGTTGGACCGAGCTGCCTCTACACATTTATGCCGAACTACATCTACTGCTTCTACTCATATGTGCCGGGCTAAGTCTACATGCCATGGTATTGCGTCACCAATTGTTGGCCTATGAGTTATGTAACGAATTGGCTGATTTGGCCACATTGGCCCATGTGGCCCATATAGCCGCCCCTAGGGTTTTGGGGTACTGTTGACATGGCACTAGCCATGCATGAACAGTACCGCCAACCCTTCCTCTTCCTCCTATACATAGTGGCTGCCATCCCCTTTAATTCTTTGGGTTTTGTTGATTGAAGTTTAGCTTTGCTACTTTATTATTTGTCCTCTTGGTGTTCTTCGTAATTTCAGATTGCTTATTTATCTTATTCTTACGTGTCAATCTTCATGATCGAGTCAACCGGTATTCGTACCGACTTGTCGAGTAGTTCAGCGATTACGTGGTTTCGAGCCTTGCGAGTTCGTAGCGTGGATCGTGAGAGTTGAGCGACTACTACCGAACTTACCTTCTTATTGAAAGATCGGGCAAAAACAGGACCTTCGTGGTTCATCAAGTGGTATCGAGCTACAGCCTTGGTGAGAAACAAATATGTGCCTTTGCAATTTTTCTTTTCAGTTTTTGCTTGTTGAATTTTTGATTGTATCGTCGTGTCAGTTGCTAAATTCTAGTTTAGTTAGAGTCTAGTTCATCATTATCTAGTTCTCCCTCGCCACGCCGTTTCAACACCCGTCCACGGCAACCACCAAAAGACTAGCCGCGGCAAACTACCACCCCATCCCCTGCCGCCGCTTCCATAGCTTGCTGTGGATGAACTTCTTTGGACCCCTGGTGTCTCCTTGTGTTTCGGTGTGCAAGAAAGGAAGGGCCAAGCCCTAGTTGGTTTCTTTGATTTGGGATTTTGACAGAGAAGAAAAACATCGACCTTCGAAATCCAAGAAAATTGGTGGAGCCCTTCTTGATACACCCACAAGCTGCCACAAAAAAATTGAGCACGTTTGGCCTAAGGGATCAAAAGTTATAGAAGTTTCAATTTGAGGCCGAAACGAATTCGAGTCTGTTTCTACACACCTTCAGGGCATAACTTTTGCATACGGAGTTGGAATTCGACGTTCTCAGACTTGTTTGAAAGCTAACGACGACGCGCATCCGAACATCGTGTTCCAAGACCCCCAAAGTCAGCCATATTTAGCCTTGAAATTGCGTTGCAAGTTTTCGGTTTTCTATTTTTGGCAATTCTTTTGGTCTTCCTTTCGGGATTTGGGGTTTGTCCAGTTGAGAAAGTTGTAGATCTCGTCAAAACCTTTCAAACGAGCCTATATAAGCCTTATAAAACTTTGATTGTTCATCGTTTGAGATTAGCTGTTGTTTCTGCTCAATCTAAAGGGTTGTTCGTATTGCATCGATATACCGATATTGTTGTCTTTTGTGCTCTACGTCGTGCGAACAATCTTGTGCCCTTTACAGTAGTTTGAGTAGGTGGCTAGCATCTCTCCTAGCACTTGTTGTGAGATTTTCCATTGCTTACATCAAGTCACATTAATCTTTGCGTGTGTGTTTCTACATTTTTGCTTCATATGGCTTTGATTCGCTAGTTCTGATTAGACTAGGATCAACAACATTTGACTAATACTTTGAACAAATTTTCAACTTGTATTTACTGATTTGATTATTGCTGATCCTTGCTACCAAATTGAAACCCTACGAGCTCCACTTCCTACTAACTCAGTAGGTACCGTGCCTCGCAATCGTTGGACTATTCGCAGGTCAGCGTATCACAAACTAGCCACCGGTTGCACCACTTCCTTGCTGCACTGGTAAGAGCTTGTAAGAACTTGGTATAAGCTCGAGTGAGAGTTACTTGTCAACCTCCAAACCCTAGTAGTTGATAGGAACATATACACTGTATTTTGTTCTTTGCTTTTTACTAACAATGGTAGGTTCACATGGATCTACACATGCTGAAAACAACAACGACCACTCTTTGGAGCATACTGGTGAGGGATCTTTCACACCTCGCACGAGAGAGTTTGTGCGGCACATGGAGCACTCGCTCGGAGAGAGCGTTCGCAATGCTTTGGATAAGATCAATGACAGTCTCGCGGCGCTTGACACACGAGTTGCACTCCTCGAACGTCAGCCACTTGCTGAAAACACAACCCAGGATGAGCCAAGGGTGCCCGACCCTCCTGCTTGTCGCGCACCACCTCCGGCTCGCCGCACACCACCTGCTACTCGCTCTTGGGCAGATCAAGTGGAAGAAGAAGAAATGAACAACTGCACTGTTGATACCGAAACCGATGGATTCAATGTTCACAATGATCACAATCATCGTCGGCTTCGTCATAATCGTCAAGGTATGGAAAGAAATCAACGTGAGGTACGCGACCATAATGACGCAGTTGGTAAAATTAAATTCACTTTGTTGTTTTTTGCTGGAAAATATGATCTCGATGCTTATCTCACATGGAAGTTAACTGTAGAACAAAAATTTGCTTGTCATGAATTCCCTGAAGATAAGAAAGTTAGGACTGCTACTAGTGAGTTTTTTGATTTTACATCTATTTGGTGGAGTGAATATGGTCGTACTCATCAGGACATACCTAGAACATGGAATGCTTTGAAAAGAGCAATGAGACATAGATTTGTACCTTCATATTATTCTCGTGATTTGCTTAATAAATTACAACGCTTAAGACAAGGTAGTAGTTCTGTAGAGGATTATTATCAAGAATTACAAACTAGTTTATTGCGTTGTGGTTTAGATGAAACTGAAGATACTAAGATAGCTAGATTTTTAGGTGGTTTAAATCGAGAAATTTAGAACATACTTGATTATAAAGAATACAATTCTTTCACTCGTTTGTTCCATCTTGTTTGCAAAGCTGAAAGAGAAATGCAGGATCAACAATCTCGCTCTAGGAGCAATTTTGGAGGATCTTTTGCAGGTCGGCTAAGTCAGCAACAACACGTGGCACCCTCCTCAAGCCGTGCGCCCCTGCTGCTCCTTCCACTCCTACGCATGTTCCTAATGCAAGCAAATTAGCAAAGGTACTAATCCCTACAAAAAGTTCTTCTTCCGTTGCTTCTAAAGGGCGATCTAGAGATGTACAATATCACCATTGCAAAGGATTTGGGCACTTGATGTGCGATTGTCCAAGTCAGCGAGCTTTACTTATCAAGAACAATGGTGAGTACACTTCAGCTAGCGATACTGAGGAAGAATGTGTTTTGGTTGCAACTAACAATGCAGGTGATGAAACTGAGGAAAAACATATAAGCCATGAGGCATCTGACATGTACCAAAGCTTAGTTGTCCAGCGTGTGCTGAGTGCTCAAATGGAGCTTGCTGAACAAAATCAACGCCACACTTTGTTTCAATCCAAATTTGTCATCAATGAACGTTTATGTAAAGTCATCATCGATGGCGGAAGTTGCAACAATCTTGCTAGCACAGATATGGTTAAGAAGCTTGGGTTGACCACAACTCAACACCCGCATCCTTACTACATCTAATGGCTGAATTCTTGTGGTAAGTTGAAGGTAGCTAAACTTGTACGTGTACATTTTTCTATTGGATCATATTATGATTATATTGATTGCGATGTCGTACCTATGCAAGCATGCTCGTTATTATGAGGTAGACCTTGGCAATATGATAGATATACTGAACATCATGGTAGATCTAATCTTTATACTTTCACATATAAAGAAAAGAAAATCACTTTGCTTCCAATATCTCCTACTATCATATTAAAGGATGAATTAGAAAGAACTAAGAGAACAAGTCAGGAGAAAATAAAAGTTGATCATAAGATTATAGCTCCAAGTGAAACTAAATTGAAAGCTCATGTTATGTTAGCGACAAAATCTGATTACATGTATATAGAAAAACATGAATTTGAATGTTATACTATGATTTGTAAAGAATCTTTATATCCATTATAAGAACTGTGTGTTTCTTTGCCTCCTATTGCTACTAACCTTTTGCAGGAAAGTAATAATTTGAATAATACGATTGAGTCGAAGATGACTCAAATTCAAGAAATGGAGGATGATGAGAACATTAATCCTAAGGATGCATCCACTACTTCGACTCGCCGCACTGCATCCACATCTTCTCCGATCGAACTTTCGACGACTGCATTGCCATATTTCCCAATTGGGCTGAGCTACCTCTACATATATATGTCAGGCTACGTCTACTGCTTCTACTTATACGTGTCGGGCTACATCTACATGCCATGGTATTGCGTCACCAATTGTTAGCCCATAGGTTATGTAATGAATGGGCTAATTTGGCCACATTGGCTCATGTGGTCCATATAGCCGGTCACTAGGGTTTTGGGGTACTATTCATATAGCACTATTCACATATGAATAGTATCACCACCCCTCCCTCTTTCTCCTATACATAATGGCCGCCATCCCCTTTAGTTCTTTGGGTTTTGTTGATTGAAGTTTAGCTTTACTACTTTATTCTTTGTCCTCTTGGTCGGCGAGATCAACAGCAGCATTGTTCTTCGGAACCCCACCTATCAATACATTCAATTCATATTCGCAATTTCAGATTATTTATTTATCTTGTTCTTGCGTGCTTCTTCGGTGTATGCAGGAATCAATCTTCGTGATCAGGTCAACCGGGTATTCGTGCACGGTTGATAACGACTTGTCGAGCAGTTCAACGATTGCGTGGTTTCGAGCCTTGCGAGTTCATAGCTAGGATCGTGAGAGTTGAGCGACTACTACCGAACTTACCTTCTCATCGAAAGATCGGGCCTAAACAGGACCTTCGAGATTCATCAGCCACCGTGCGCTAACGATGCTATTTTTGCAAATACCGTTTCGTCGTGATCATATCTGCAAATACGCGATGAAAACATGCTAGATTAGCCAAAAAATTCCCGGATCCTCTGCAATATTGTAAAGGACCAACGTGTAAACAGTAATTTCAGGAACAGTGGGCTGTAGTAGCCTGTGGCATTTACTGTAGATCATGCAGCAAATTACCACACAAAAAACTGTGGATAAAATACGGCAGCGAGCACTATTCAGATTGCACTATAGTGATCAATCCTATTCGTTCACTTTCTATTTAACGGCTGAGAAACGTCAACGCAGAGAATACTGTGAGCGTTGATAGTTGCAACCGCAGATGATCCGATCCCCTCTACAATCTTCCGGCCAACAGGGTATTCATTCGTAAGTACGAAGGGCCTTTTTGGTTGGCTACGGTACTCATCTTTCGAGAACGTCAGTCTTGTTGTTTGTCGCATAGCGCGGATTTTTTTTTGTGAGGAAATGTTTTTCTTATCAGCAAGTGATGATGATTAGCAACCGGGCATGGTTACTTTGAGTAGCCAGAGCACTTTGTTTATGAGTTGTTTTCGTTTTACATGCACCTTTAATCGACTAGGTGAAGGTGACAGACGTTGCAGCCTGTCTTGTGTTTGAAGTTTTCAGAGACTTGGTTGGTGATGAGGCATTTATTTTGCACAACAGAGAAGAAATATAATCTGCGGAAGAACTGGTGCAGTAGTTAGCAGTACTCCCTTCACTCACAAAAAATAGCATTTTAATATGTGCAGTCAAACTTTGATTATCTGTATTTTTTTTAATATTTAGATTGAATATGTAAAATTTATATGTATAGATTTGTTTGAAAAATAACTTTTATAAAAGTATACTTTTATTAAATTTTATAAATCTATTATACTAAAAATTGATGATCAAAGATATATTTTGGAACTGTGTTGATACACAAAACACTTTTTTTTGACCGGAGAGAGAGGGTAATACACTAGTACCACTTCACTGTTATTATATCTCCCCACTTGTTCGATCTCTTGACTCCAAGCACCAAATGTTGTAATCTCGACGACAATACGAATAATTAAACAAGACAAATAACGCACGGAACAAGGTGATCTCAGAGGTAATGATCTTTACCCGTGCCCTCCTTTGCGTCTGATTGGCCCAGTTAATGCGTGGAAGTAAGTGATTTTGTTCTCAAAAGACGTGCGGCAAGTGCAACACACCTTACCTACTTTGCTAGCTCCGCCTTTTTTTTCTCTTTCGGATCCGGATCCTATAAAATAATGCAAACGGACACTACAGGTTCTTGAGTGTACGACAGCGAGGCAGCGAAAAAACACTGTAGTAGCGGTGCCTGATTTTGCTTTGTATCCGAATGTATTGTGACGATTACACTGTAGAACTAGACTTAAATCGTTAGATTCCGACGTAACGATTGAGAGATGATTCTAACGAAGAGAACTGTTTATCCTCGTTATTTAGTCCTCACGATCCCATTCCCATTTTTTTCATACCTTCTTTCAGCTAAGCCCTACCTAAAAAAAAACTCTCAAAGCATACCGTGTATGCGCACAAGTACATGTATAGCAGTAAGGGGTGAAAATCGAACTAAGTAGTCGTTTTATCGAGCTTTTCTCGAAATTACCATAGATTGGTTTAATATCATTTTATTTGTAGTTTGGAAGTATTTTTAGAACCGAGCTAACGAGCTGAGTCTGAGTGAAATCCAATTTCATTTGGAATTGACTTATTTTAATGTTTAATGAAATAACAAATCTAATTGGAGCAGTTTTAAACCGAGCTAACGAGCCCCACTAACGAGTTTTTTTTTTCAACCCTAACACGTAGGTGAGAAATAGATGCTGACAAGTGGGTCCGGCACGAGTGAAATTTCAGGGAGGAGGCCTCTCCACGTCTATTGCTGTTTTGTACGCGTTTCTTAGGCCTGGATCGGCGGCCTTTTGCAAGAAATCTCCAACCGCGCCTCAACAAATGGCAATGGAGGAGGATGTATGCATGCACGATGACAACAAGCTAACCCACCACTTGGGGGCGAGAATAATATTCTAGAGCCAAAACTTTTGGTGCCTTGTTGGAAGATCAAAGGGAGAAGAAACATAAAAGGAAAAAAGAAAGACAAAGGGGATCAAGTTAGGAGCACACACCATTCAACCGAGGAGAATATGGTTCTCTAGAAGCTGCACAAGTTTGACGTAAGCCAATACCATAGCAAAGCCTAGCATAGCCCAGCTAGCCTAGCCCTTTGACATGACCTAAATTAAGGCGAGGATAATGGAAGAAAACACGATGGGGGCGAGACCCTCCTTCATCTTCCCGGCAAATTTTCTTCGAAGGAGAATGGGCAGAAATGCGGCTTAATGCGCGCAAATCGATTAACTAATCCAAGCGTTAGTTGGTTGGACGTACGCATGGCGTCGCTGTCTTATCTGAATATAGTTTGGTATTGCCTGCTTGTCTTATTAGGCTCCATGGCACGCAGGTCGGCATCGACGCCTCCCAGCTTGGAGCTTCACCTCACGCGCCTGGTAGTGATGATGTTAATTGATTGATGGTGAAATATACAAATGATTTTTCTTTTATTTTTTATGCCAGTTTTTTCTTGACTAACTTTTTCAGTTATGTTGTGTTGATGTGTAATACACTTGCGTATTTTTCTAACCTTTTATTTTTCATATATTCGCACGTGGTATAACGCGTGGAGCCTACCTGGTTCCCTTTTTAATAGGCCAAGGATTCGACCGGTATGCGGGAGCTCCACGTCAGCCTTTCTGTGAAAAAGCCCTGATACTTTTCAAAATCATGTCGAGCTCCTCTCGTCAAGTTTTTTATGAAATGCCTCCGGTGTTTCCGAAATCGCATTGAGGTTTGCCACATCGGTCTTTTTTTGCGAAAAGTCTTATATTGTTTTCGAAATCACATCGAGGTCCTCTGTGTTAGGTTTTTTTTCCTTCGAAAAAGCCCATGTGTTAATAATGTCGAGTCCCGCTCCGTTTTTGCGAAAAGCCTCTGTGATTTTTGAAATTACGTCGATGTCCCTTAATCCACTCTACAGACTATCATCCTAGCGATTCAAATGTTGTGCGATCTTTACTTCGTGTGGCCTCTTGGAGAAGAACGGATGGAGTACTGTTCTTGCGACTGGGCAGCTTGATTAGTAGTCGCCGGGTAAAACTTCCTCACCAATTAATTAGGCGGAAAGGAACGGACGAGTAGTACTTCATTCGTTCATAAACATACGATGCTTTAGAATGCGTAGAGTCAAATTTTGTTAACTTTGGTCATTAATTTATACCAAAAAAACTATTTGTATTGGTCATGTGAAAATAATATCATTAGATTAGGCATGAAAAATATTTTCATAATATAATAATTTTATATTATTTTATGAACATATTTATATAAGAATTAATGATCAAAATTGTATGTTAGAGACCGTATCAATATCTAAAACGTATACTCGCACATGGCAACCTATGGATGGAGAGCAAAAAGGCGCATTGATGGTTGCTAAAGCGATTTTGGCTCACATGGGGTTAACCAATTAATTCCGGTCTCCTCCCTCTTGTGCTGCGTTCTTGCGTGTGATGTGAGGTTTCTTTCTACTCAAGCACGGTTAAGGCCCACAAATCAATGTGTGTGTGTGAGCATCTTTTCATCACTGATCACTGCCATGTTAGGGTATTATATTCAAGAAGAGAAGGTAGCATCTCCTTCACATGTTAAAGGGTATTAGATTAAGTGATTCATGTTAGGAAACTGGACCCGGCCAGGAGTCCGGGTCCGGGTGGGCACCTCATCCACCCTAGACTATATATAGGAAGGGGGAGGCCCCTAACCATTGTACACAGATTCATTATTGAAAGAGAAATAAAGAGAAGTCTGCAGTCCCCTCTCATACTTGTGTTCATCTATTTTTCGTTCTTGTGTTCTTGCATCGTTCTTACGATTCTCTATTTGTCTACGAGGTAATCGCTCGGACTGGACTTGCCAGCGACGGTTCCTCAAGACGTTATCAGCACGATCGACTCTCCTCGCATCGAAAAGGTAACCGTCGATGAACGACACTCGTAGATTGAATCGTTTTTCTAGATTGCTTTCAATTCTTCAATTGTTGCTTTCTAGATTGTTTTTCTACGGTGCAAATTTGCTCTAATCTGTCGCGAGCCGACTTGGAGTCGCCGGCACAATGCCGATCGACAGATTGCATGAAAGAGCGGATGTCGATTGTACCGTAGATTGGAAATTGCAAATCTGTTCTAACCTACCGCGAGCTGACTTGAAGTCGCTGGCAAAAACCGATCGGTGGTTGCATGAAAGAACCGATGTCGATTGCACTGTATTACATCGCATTGCATTGCATACACACATAACATGAGCGATGAATGATGAAAGAAAAAAAATTTGCACGCCGCTCGCATGCGCCGTGCGCGCCGGCCTGGAGCCGCACCACCTCCGATGATGGCCATGCATGGTCGTCGGGCCGCACTACCACCGCGCTGCGCCACCACCGCACGACCATGGCATGACGAAAAAAAGGGGGGAAGAAGGCTGAGGTTGCGGCACCGCCGCCTCGCTGACCGGACACCGTCGCGCCGGCGCCGCCGCCTCGTCGCCTCGAAGGTGACACCGGCCGCCGCACGCCCCTCCTCCGCCGGCCACCGCCTCTCGTAGAGATGCCGCTGTAGCACCACCCGGCTCGTGAAAATCAATAAGAAAGAAAAAAGGAAGTGGGCGCGCGCGTGCGCTGGGCCGCCACCACCGCCGACCCGCGCTTGGTCCTCGGGCCGCCACAACCGCCGCCGTAAGACGCCGCCGCCTCGGGCTTCTTGGGAGTCGCCGGCCGCCGCGCTGGAGCGACGATATCGCGCCACGCGCTCCCATCGCCACCAGCGAGCGGCACCGCCGCGAAACCACGAGCTCCGTCGGCCGCCCGCGCCGAATAGCCACCGCCGCCTCCTTTGCATCGGCCGCCGCTCGCCGCGCCGCGCGCCGGTCCCGCGCCCGCTGCCCCACGCCTCGCCACGCCACGCCGTCGGCCCCTAGCCGCTGCGATCGAGGGCACCGCCGCGGCGCGGTGCGCCAGCGAGCGCAAGCACGAGCGCGGCGCCGCCGCCTCATGCGCTTCGGTCGCGCGCCGCTGCTCCGCCGTCGCGCCGCGCCGAATGGTCGCCGCGCGCAGCCGCCGAATAGTCGCGCGCCGCCTGCGCCGCCGCCACCGCCGCTCGCGCTCGCCGCGCGCGCAGATAGCGCCGCCGCCGCTCCTTAAGAAACGGGCAGGAAACCCTAAGGTTCCCCTACCCCTTTGCTCCTTAAACCGCCGCACGGGCCCTAGGAACCGGCCCATGAAGGCCGGCCCATTTCCTTTCCCGGAGAAAAGAAAAGAGAAAAAAAGGGGAAGGGGAGGGTTTCGGCCGAAAATCCAAATCTTTGCAAAAAGGCCCTCCGAATAGACGTAAATTACGCGTAATTTCTCTCAGAATTGAGATTTCGCGTTTTAGCCCCCGAAACTTGCAGTTTTCGTGAAAAATCTTGTTTCTAGCAGAAAAGGGCCTCGAGAATCCAAAAAAATTGCATATTTTTGAACTTTGAAGCATGTTTATTCTTGTTATTGTTATTTCTATGCAATTTATTTATTGTATTTACTGTTTTGATTATCTGTAATTGTATATATTGCTTTTAATCACTGGAAATAGCAGTAAATCATGAAAAGTGCATAGAAAAATACGGGAACACGAACCTGGAGTTCGAAGAGCATTGTGAGAATTTTGCAACCATTTTTATGCAGATTACCAGCAGTAATCCTTTGAACTTCTTGCATGAATATGAAGATGACTGGCATCACGAATAAGGAATTCGAAGAACTGACCCAGTATGGCCAGAATTTGTATAGAATTTATATCAGTCTCCAATTCTGTGGTAATGTGCTCACGGATGAGCAGACGATTGGGAAGACCCTCGCTACCTTTCACCCGAATGCGGTACAATCCGTACGCAACTATCGTCAAGACGGCTACATGAAGTATGCCGAATTAATTGACATCATGCAAGATTCGAAAACTCAAGATGATGTTCTAAGAAAGAACTACATCTCGCAACCACCTAATAGTAATGTTGGCCATGAAGCCACTGCTAGCAGCTACAAGGTGATGAAACCTCTCACGAATGAGAGGAGCAAGAAGGGTAAGGTAGTGCGTCGCACATTATTGATGCTTTACAGTCTATGAAGAAGGGCAAATGATAGCATGAGGCATATCTCGCCATTGCAGGCACAGAGGATCCACATCCATTAGCTGCACTTATGAATGTGAACAGCCCAGTAGCAGCCCCATCATCCCTCCTTTGGATATCGCAGCGGCCACAACCGTAGCTGCCCAAGAGGAGAAGATCGCGCATGGAGCCGATTTAGGCAGAAGTTCCTGAATACTTCGCCTATTAGATCCAGTGCACGCATTGCACTCGAATCTTTTATAGTAACCTGCAGTTTGTAATTGAAGCAGAATTTTGAATTATTGAATAATGGTTGCAAGCTCTAGCAGAGCAAAGCATTAAATTCTTATTATGAGTCCTGCAAGGCTTATTTTTCCCGTCTTTATAATAGCAAGTTACGTTCTGATATCTGAAGTATTTTATTTATGTGTTGCTTGCTTTCTGCTACATATTAATAAAGTACATTATATTAGAACGCGTGTGGCGCCCTATGGAGGAAGTGTGCTCAGCATGTAGCGGTACAACGAATACCATCCTGAGAGAAACGAAAAATTTTCCAGTCGATCAGCAAGAATGCTGGTAGTCTTACGACAATCGCAGGCAGCGATACTTGTATAATAGGCTCATGAATGACCATAATTATACTACCAATGGGCACAACTTTGGTCATTGAAAAAGACTTGTTGTACCCAGAATCGACTAGAACTCTCAAAGATATTTGCGCTAACGGTTTCCACGTAGAGACTGAAGAAGAGTATGGTACAAAATACCTGCTCATTACAAAGCGTGAAGAAAGTGAAAAATAGCATTAGAATATCTTTCTTCATATGAAACTGGGCTATACTACACTAATATTAAGGCACCCGCAGCCTATACTACCTTGAAAACCGTATTTAGAAGCTCTGAACTTACCTATCTCTGGCATGATAGATTATGTCGCCTAGGTCTTAAGATGATGAGAAATATAATTAACAATTCACAGGGACATAATATGAATGTAAAGAATTTCCCGAATCAGGAAGATTTTGTGTGCCCGCATATACCACCGGGAAATTAATTACTAGACCTTTTCGCTCTGAAAGCGAAGAATGAAGTCCCTGCATCCCTGGACCGTATCCAGGGAGAACTTTTGCGGTCCTATAACAACCCCTGTAAGGGCCATTTAGGTATTTTATGGTGCTCATCGATGCTTCCTCATAATGGTCGCACGTATGTTTATTGTCTACGAGAAATCATGCTTTTGCAAAGCCAATCTCACAGATAATTAAATTAGAAATATTTTCCCTGATCATCATGTGAAGTCCACCTGAATGGACAACGTCGGAGAATTTACTTCGAAAGCATTTGATGATTATTGCATGAAAATGGGAATTAAAAGTTGAGCATTTTGTACCGCATGTATGTACCCAGAATGGACTAGCAGAACTTTGAAGAATTGTAATTTACCAACTACATGTTGGGGACACGCAGTCCTGCTCGCAGCAGCTCTCATCAATTTTAGACCGTCGGCCTATAACATCCATCCACCTATGCAACTAGCGTAAGGGTCAGCACTGAAAACTTCTCATCTTCGCAGGTTGGTTTGCAAGGGTTATATACCTATACCACCACCGTAGCGAACTGCAATGGGTCTTCTCCGAAAGTCTGGGATATACGTTGGTTATGAGACAACATCCATAATCAAGTATTTGGACCATATGACTGGAGATTTGTATAATGCCCGATTCGCTGATAGTACTGTGAGGACCCCGATTTATTCGGCTTGTACTGTTTAACCATCCACTTGGTCCTAACAAGACAAATCAAATAAACCAAGCCTCGAGATATGTATACTTCCAAAATGCAGATACACACCCGCTACAAAATCATGCATCAATTCCATTCATACACATAGAGTCGAAGCAAAGCAACAAGCGCAAGACATAGATAATATAAAGAGAGTTATTACAAAAGAGAGGCCGACCGGCCAAAACTCATAAAGATAAGTAAATACAGCAGAAAGCAAATGGCCATAAGATGGCGATAAACAATACCAATCGGTGTGCCTTTACCCACAAGGCAACCAACCGGACCGCCAAGCTAATCGTCCCAAACAATACGCATAACACACTCACAAAAGTGAGGCCCTTGGGGCTCACCTTCTTCCTCTGCAACAATTAATATTAAGCAAAGCGGATGAGTACAAAACTTGTTTTTGTACTACATGAAGACCGACGTGTAAGATAACAAACTATAATTAACTACATGCAAGCTTTATTTAAGTGGATGAGGCTCGGACTTATTTTCAACATAAAGCAAGTTTTCATTTACAATAAGGTAATAGATTCAAAGCAAGTTTGCAATTAACTTTTATCGCTCAAATAAAAGAGAGACAATAATAACATAGATAGAGAACAACACCAACCTAGAAGTGACTAACCCATAGTCACCACAACCATAGCATGAAGTACCCTTCATACCACCCATGTCAAGTTTAAATTTTTAAAGGTTGTAGTCTAGTTCTTGCACGACCTCAAGTTTGCAATAGGACGAGGCTATTCGACCACCCATGTCAAGTTTAAATTTTTAAAAGGTTGTAGTCTAGTTCTTGCGACCTTGCAAGTTTTAACCTGCGAATAGTTTTAACCTGCGGGTGTACCAATGTACCCACACGATAGACCGCCTTTCCACCACCACGGTTAGCACACTTCCTTTGGTATGCGCATGGCTAAGTCTAACAAGACGCTTTCCAATGGACGATGCTAATTAAGAGTCGCAACCCACGGAGAAGGACACATTAGACAAGCCCTAACCGGTGCGCTAATGCTCCCCTCCAAAACACACCCACAAGAACACACCCACCGACCAGCTCATAATTAGCACCTCCCAAAGTACTTAGTCAAGAGAGGTTCCATATCCCCTCGTGTGGTTAGCACGCAATAAGCGCTGGCTTAGTGACACAAGTAACTCGGTCCTTGGGGACTTAGGCACCATTCCACACACCCAACAGATCACATCAACATACCATTGTGCCCAAGTCAAGATATAGTTTTGTTTTGGTTTTTGATTTGTAAATCAATAAAACACAAGGGTTGGACATAATGGAGTAGTATAAGTAGTTGTGTGATCCGGATCACCGACTAAGTCGATGATCGCCCAATACTACCGATAGCTAGGCATGGCTAAGCAATATTCATTCAGTAATCTACTAAGTGATAAGAGTTCATCCATCGAACTCTAACCACAAGAAATAACCTAGGCTCGGTAGTAGAGGATAACCATTTACCTACAGATTATGCAACTAGAGGATTAACTAATCAATTTAACAACAAAATAGCAATGCATACATAGAAGTTAAACAAAATATTAGACTTTAAAAGTAATGGGATCAATGGAAATGATCAAACCGCTTGTTCGCTTGCTGTTGCTCAATTTGTTGCGGAGGGTCGTTCTCGGGATTACCGCAAATATCGAATCCTAAGCGAAAGAGCGAAAACAACCAATAAGACGAGCAACACTTAAACAAAAGAGCAAGCAAAATTATCCAAATGTGACGAAATTTATACACAAGGTAAAATACGAACATACCTAGACATAGAAACTGGAAAAACTTAATTTGGATTTGTGGTGCAAAAGATATTCTCTAAAAACCTAATTTCGGCCATAATTAACAATGTAGCAAAAATATTTTCTAGAAAGATTTTGAAGCTGAAATTTTATGGTAGCTACCCACTGGTATAGTGGTAACCCATATAAAATTTCAGGTCATTTGGAGTTAAAATGATTTAGTTATGATTTTTCTAAGTTTTAAATCTAAGACATGATTAATTTCAGTATTAAAGATTCTTGCAAAACCTATACTAAGCTAAAGTACTTTAATGATGCATTTATCGAGCTTTAGTTTGTTAAATTTGGAGCTACAGAGAAAAAGTTACGCAATTTTGAAGTTTAAAACAATTAATATGTGCAAATAAAAGCTTTTCGACTAAATCGGAAAACCCATAAAATGGGAGGTCGTGGGTCGTTGATCAAAGATCGCACGGCTCACGAGCTCGATGCTAAAACCCGCACGAGCACCGGCGCAAAGACCTCATCGCGCCAAGGAGGTCTTAGCCGCGATCTAGACTTGATGGTCTCAATCTAACGAGGAGGCCCTAGACGGCAAGATCTAGCGAGGAGGTCTAGCCCGATAGATCTAAATCTAACGGTCCAGAGCTGGCAGGGAGGTCCTAGACGGTCACGATCTCCAGTGGGAGGTCCTGAACGGCTAAGATTTCACCGAGGAGGTCATGGATGGCCATGATCTTCGCGGGGAGGTCCTACGCGACAGGTGTTCAACAGAGAGAGGTCTGGACGGTTCAGATCTCCGTGGGGAGGTCATGAACGGTCCGGATCTGAGCGGAGGGAGGTCCTACGACTTCTTCACAAAGGGCCAGAGGTGGTCTTTTTGGAAAGAGGACCCTAAACGTAGTTTTGAAGGTTCTCTTTACAAATGACCAGGGGTGGTCTTTTGCACAAGAGGACCTTGGTGGGGTGGCTCAGGGGTGGTTTTTCGAAAACGACTAAGGAAGGACTTTTTGCAAAGAGGACCCCAAGGAGGTCCGAGAGGGCGGTTTTGACAAAAACGACCGGGGTGACCTTTTCGCACAGAGGACCTCAAGGAGGTCTTTTGCAAAAAGGACCCCAAGGAGGAGGGTGATCCTAGCGGCTGGGATTTAACCTACGGAGGTCTTTAACGGCCAGGATTTCGGCGGGGAGGTCCTGGAGTGGTTTTAATGGCGCAGGACCTCCGGACAACGACAAAAGGCGGCGGTTAAGACAAATTAAATGCTCCAGATGATTGACAATAAATGAAACTAAAAGGGACACTTAATGATTTCCAAACTTTAATTCTAAACCCATGGCCCACACGTCAGTGACTCCACGGCACAAATTAGGACACAATTAATGCACCAATGATGAGCAATGATTTGAGCATTAATGTGGTCCGAAGAACATGACAAAAACGGGATTTGCGAACTGGCAAAACCCGAGCGAAGTTCACGCTTGCCGCGGCGATGTGGACCTCGTCGGCGGGAACCAAGGACACTGATGAGTCCCGAATAGGAGGAGGACCTAAAGATGCCAAAAGCTACCCCTAGAACAGCTCCTCCGGCGGCTAGCCGAGATATGCTGGACGACGAGACACGCGCCAACACGAACACCTAAAGAGGTCTAAAAGAATAGGGATTTCCGATACTGAGGTACTTACCAGGGAATGAAGGGAAACTAGAGGTGGCCGCAAGAGCTCCGGTGACGGGGGTGCTCGCCGGAGACGAAGAAGACGACCACTCTGGCCACCAACAGCAAGCTCCCAATTTGTCAACCTCTGCGAAGGTTTAAACAAAAACAAGTTAGGGAGGCTTGAGGTGACCAAGAGAACAAGAGGATAGCCACTATTGCAATATTGAACCACTGAAGCTCGGAGGTCGCCGGAGATCTTCAAGGTCGAGCAATGGTGGCAGAGGCTTTCGGGTGACTTGAGCTCAAGAGCAGAGAAAGAAAATAGGGGTGCAAGAATGGATCCAAAGAAGCTTAAGGGAGAAGCCCGGGATCCATATATAGCCGGGCGCCAAAATGAACCAGGGCCAAGCTTATGGGTGCACTGAGCTATAGTACACATGAGGTGATGGGAGTAGGTTGTCAGGGTGACTTTTGAGCAAAAGGTGCTGCCAGACATTTAATGTTGGCAGCACATAGCCTTTTGTCAGCCCTAGAGTTGACAAGGCACTGCTCCCTACTGTCATGCACAAAAATTGATAATGCCCAGGCCCACCCGACAGTGAGAGGACCAGGTCAAAAGAGCTCAACGGCTAAAATCAGCACAGAGCTCCCACTAGGGAGGTCGTGAGCTGTTGGATTGAAATCCAAGGGCTCAGATTTAGAATTATGTGTTAGAGGTCCTAACACTTAGGGGAGGTCTGAGCCACAGATCTCAAGATGGACGGCTCAAGATCACCCAAGCGCTAGGGGTGGTCGTGGAGGGCTGAGGAGGTCGCCCAGGGTGGTCTTTGCAAAAGGTGCAAAGGAGGTCCTGGGGGAGGCCCTCGAGGGTTGTCTTTGTAAAAGAATCTGAGGAGGTCTTTGAGGTTAGATTGAGATCCAAGGGCGCGGGTGGCGAGGTTGCACTGCTCTGGCCGGTGTTTGTAGTTGGTTTGACTGAGCCGCTTGGCACGAGCCGACTGGCGCGACCCGAGGAACAGGGAATCCAAACTTGACTTTGAAATTAAAAGTCGAGACTTGGGATTTATTTGAGGTAGCAATCTAACTCCAAATTTGATGAAATTTTGACAAGAGCTTGCTAACCTTGAGTCGACATGGTGTAAAATTTCTAGAGGTTTTTGTGCTGAGCATTTTCTCCAGAAATTATACAATGTTTTGAGCTAGGATTTGACTATGAGTCAAGCAAGTTTGACTGACCCATAAAACTATCCAATCAATTTCTCAAAATTGTGAAATTTTTCGGAGGGTCACATATCAACCCAAGAACTTAGGAAAAAGATTTCAGAGATGATCAACAGACTTGTGACTTTGTATTTCCATACTCTTGTACAATAATTGTTTAGTGCACACAGGAAATACATGATGTAAGAAAAAGTTTTAATTTCTACTCATTTTCTTACATTTGAAACACAAGTTGAAAATGGGGATGTTACAAGTACATTAGATGAGGTTAGTTCCCGTCATTAGGGGGAGGAAATCAACCCTTGATAATAATGTCGGGAAAAAATTGAAGTCTAGAAGACAATTGAAGTCCAGAAGATAATTGAAATCTATGCATATGACCCGCGCACTAGTGAAGCAAATAGAGAAGTCCAGAAGATAATTGCAGTCCAGAAGATAATTGAATTGAAGTCTAGAAGACAATTGAAGTCCAGAAGATAATTGATTTGCAAGTATTAGCGAATCAACTGCCTAACCACTTTAGTGATTTGAAGAGCGTGACCAAGTAGCATGTGCCTGCACGCAATGCACCGGAGAGGGTTGAAATACCGATGAAGGTATCCCTAATCCCGTCCTAAGGCCTCTGAAAGGACGAGAACTCCGGCCCCTCGAATCCGAAGTAACCGGGGACGCCTGGTGAAAAAGGATAAGAAGGACTTGACACAGCCGATCACCGAAGTGCCCCAGAACTAGAAGGGGAGCCAGTTGAGACCTGGCATCGGTATGGAACCTTCAGAAAGGCATACCAGAATTGAACATCCCCATGAAGGGAGACATCAGCATGGATGTGTGCGCGCACATCGGAGCTGAAAAACTAAAGGGACTTGCCCCGCAATTGGAAGCGGCGGTGAGCAAGTAGAAGCATTAAAAGAATCGTCCCTTGAAGAAACAGCTATAAACTTTATGACCTTGGGAGAACATTTGAATATTACAACAGCCAATGTTGACACTTACTTTGCAAAGAAACGTGCCACAATCATCAATCTTGATTCAGAGCCTGCATCGCTCGCTAAATGAAAGAAAAGATCAGATTGAGAAGATTGGGAGAAGGCAATAGAAACTGAATTATTCTCCCCAAATAAAATAAAGACGTTTGGGCTCAGAAGTCGCACGCCTCCCTTGTGCACCCCGTAGGGCATAAGTGGGTATTTTGTTCAAAGAGAAATTAAAAGAAGCAAGGCTCACGCATAAGGTTTCACCAACATCCGTAAGATGATTACGAAGAAACCTATTCCCCGGTCATGGGCGGAACTCCCTTTAGATATTTATCTCAATGGTAGTGAACTTGAAATTAGAAGTGAAATTGATGGATGGGGTACTAGCATACCTTTATGAAATATTGGATTCGGACATTTATATGAAGATACCTGAATGTATCACTGTCCCGAACCAAAACAGAGCAAATAGAAATATGTACAGTGTGAAACTCAGAAAGTCACTGTACGAACTTAAGCAATCAGGCAGAATGTGGTATAATCGCTTGAAGCGACTTTCTATGCAAGAAAGGCTACATGAACAATGAGAATAATCTCTGTGTATTATACGACGATCCCAGAATGGATTTTGTATAATCACAGTGTATGAAGTTGATCTCGAATATCATAAGAACCACAAGGATATTAAGAAAGCAA
Organism: Ampelocalamus luodianensis; assembly: GCA_036346255.1. Lineage (NCBI taxonomy): Eukaryota > Viridiplantae > Streptophyta > Magnoliopsida > Poales > Poaceae > Ampelocalamus > Ampelocalamus luodianensis. The sequence continues at coordinate 29,617,237 of CM070635.1, read as the reverse complement.
GCTCTTACCTGGAGTCGGAGTTCGAAACGAAAGATTTGGGTGAAAACCAAATATTACCTAGGCTTACAGCTTGGGCATGCCCCTGAAGGGATATTAGTACATCAGTCAACCTACACTTAGAAGGTGTTAGAAAGGTTAGACTTTGGAAAGGCATACCCTTTGAAAGTGCCAATGGTCGGGAGATCTTTGCAGCAAGACAAGGACCCGTACAGACCTAGAAAAGAGGGGGAGGAAGTCCTGGGACCAGAATTCCCATACTCAAGTGTGATAAAAACACTCATGTATTAAACAAACTGTACTAGACCGGATATTGTATTTGCTGGGAACCTACTATCAAGGTATAGTGCAGAACCTACCAAAGGCATTGGCAGGGAATAAAGGACATCTTCCGATACCTCTAAGGAAGCAAAGAACTTAGTCTGTTCTACAGAAAGAACAAAGACTTAACTATGAATGGCAATGCAGATAATGGGTACTTGTAGGACCCGCATACAGCCGAATAGCAAACATGCTATGTATTCCTATGTGGTGGAGCTGTAATTCCATGAGAATCATCTAAGTAGAGTCTTGTACCGACTTCGACGAACCACTCGGAAACAGTAGCACTGTACGAGGCCTCACGAGAATGTGCTTGGCTTCAGCGGATGATTCACCACATCCAGCAGTCATGTGGATTGAATACCGCACCAACCCCCACTATTATCTTTGAAGATAAAGTAGCTTGTGTTGCACAAGTGCAGATGGATGTTGTGAAGAACCCTCTCATAAAAGTATATCAACCCCAAGTTCTTCTATGCTCATGAATTGCAAAAGATGAACGAAATCAAAGTACTGCATACTAAGTCATGTGAGAATCTTGCAGATTTATTCACTAAGTCACTTTCAGCGTCTAGTTTCGAAAGATGCATATGTGAATTGAAATGATGAGACTTAGAGAAGTGCAGAATTCAGGGGGAGAACCTTCACGAACTCATTATTAAAGCTTGATCATGAAGATCGAGTACCCAAAGAATAAGTCCAGGAGATTAAATGAAATTGGGTGGATTGTACTCTTTTTCCCTTGACGAGTTTTCCTGAAGTTTCTCGGCTAAGGTTTTTAATGAGGCAATTCATGCATCACAGTAGAACGTGTATCATGTACTCTTTCTCCAAATTTTTCCCACTGGGTTTTTATGGAGTTTTGACGAGGCATGGGCATGAAGGATGAGAGCCCAAGGGGGAGTGTTAGGAAACTGGGCCCGGCCAGGAGTCCGGGTCCGGGTGGGCACCTCATCCACCCTAGACTATATATAGGAAGGGGAGGCCCCCCAACCATTGTACACAGATTCATTATTGGAAGAGAAATAAAGAGAAGCCTGCAGTCCCCTCTCATACTTGTGTTCATCTATTTTTCGTTCTTGTGTTCTTGTATCGTTCTTACGATTCTCTATTTGTCTACGAGGTAATCGCTCGGACTGAACTTGCCAGCGACGGTTCCTCAACAATTCATTCCATTGTTTCCTGACTACCCTGCTGTTGCTGGTTAACAAAATCCGGTTGCTAGGGCACCCGATCCTGGATAAGTGGGGGAAACATTGGTTTCGCTATTCCTTTTTTTTTTCTTTTTGAATGCTTCACACGTGAGAATATGCTCGCAAAACTTACAAAAAAACCAAATAAACATGGAAATAGATCATATGTATTGACGGGTTCAATGCAAAGGATCTACAATATCATGTATTAGAAGCCGATCTTCACCGTCCGATCGAAAATCAAAGGTCTAGATCAATCGCCACAATGTCTTGCTACAGTGGTTTTGTTACCGTAAATGCTTTACTGTTTCTAGAGTACCGCGGTCAAATACTGTTCACTTGCTCACTCCCAGATCGCTGTTCACAAAGTGGTCCTGAGAGGATCAGGATCCAATAAACATACATCCTAAATCATTATTAGGGCTGGTTTGCAGTTGCAGCAGCAACGTTGTGCCGTGGAATCAAGTTATCTGTAGAAGGAATTTTTGTTGGTATTAACGTAATTTTGTTTCTTACTTACAAAATTAGGAGGGCTTAATTTTTTTTTTGTCAAAACTAGCACCCCGATCGCATGGCCGCTGTGCGGCGGCCACCACAGCCCACCACGCATGCCTTGCCACACGGCCACCGCATGGTCGCGTTACCGCACGACCGCCGCGTCACAGGTGGTTAGGGTTAGGTTAGGTTCGGGTTTGGGTGGGTTAGGGTTAGGTTAGAGTTTCATTGATAATCCGTGAATTTTGTAGTATTTTAAAAATATAGAAAATTAGTTCCTAAAATTATGAAATTTTACGTGTATGCTCGTAACACGGTGTACTTTCTTGTGTAATTTTTCATAAATTTTATCATTCTGATTTTACCTCACAATTCCATTTAAGTGTACTAATTTTTTCCCGACACGTGTCAACCCCTCCGCCTCCCGCACGGCCCCCCCTCCAGTGGCCACCTTTTCAACCGTCTATGATATTTCTACCTAAATCTCGCAGTCGTTGTACGCTCATCCTAATTGTGTGTCTCTAACATGGCCCATTCTTAGATTCCGATACCAACTCACCAACAAATTGTGGATGATGTTCTTTAATAATGTACAATATGTTGCTTTCTGCAGACGTGCAAGGCATTTTAGGGTTTGCAATGAATTAGGGTTTGCAATGAAGTTGTAATGTATGTTTTCATACAAATAATTGTTGGCATTTCAAGCGTTATAAGCATTACATTAAACACGTGCGGATTTATTACAATCGGGATGTAGGAGGAGGGGTATTATCACATGTAACCCGATCAAATAGGAAACTCTTTGTTTATTTATCGGTTTAGTGTGGATGATGTTCTTTAATAGTGTATTGTACGACATGCTAGATAAGGTTGTGCATGAACCAACCGAGGAAAATATGTGACATGCAAATCATATAATGATGTACCGTAACCTCCGACTCGTGTGCGTTTCGAAGGCTACGGTACATCGTTATATGATCCGCACGCTACACATTTCACTCAGTTGGTTCATGCGCAATGTTATCTAGCTTGTGCTACAATACAATATTAAAGAATATTATCCATAGAAAATTGATGAATTAACAAAGAGTGTCCTATACCACTAAACTAACTAATTGCAACTGATTAATTACCACTACATAAATTACGAGTAGTTTATTCGCACTAATTTAATATGCGGGACTTTTAACCACTAAACTAATTTTGATTAATTAATTAATTACCAGTGAACTAACTAATTACCTCTAAACTAATTAATTACCAGTAAACTAACTAATTAATAACCATTACACTAACTAATTACGGTAATAACGACAAAAACATCCGACAAATTACCTGCCCTTTGCGCTATAAAAAAACTGACCGACAATCGACGAGCACTAAGCAAATACTTGATCTCCAAAAAAATTAATTATGTTAAGTTCTCAGCGACGAGCGCCAGAATGAGAAGTGAAAGACAATTGGGATGAGTAAAGAGTGACTACGAGATTTCAATATTTGTAGCCGAGCGAAGGAGGAGCCGCTGGGAATTTTGGATGCGTTGTCTACGAGCAGCACTGCGGGCAAGGGGGGACACCAGTGAGGAGTCAACAGATGTGTGGAGGAGGAAGGATGGACGGTTCAAAAAATGGCCACAGGAGGGGGCCGTGTGGGAGGGGGAGAGCAGGGCTGGCGGGAGAGGGGCCATGCGTATGGGAGGGGGAAAGGGTAACATGTGGTGGGATAAAATGATTACACTTAAGTGGAATTGCGAGGTAAAATCAGAATGAGAAAAATTATGAAAAAATTACACAAGAAATCATATCGTGTTACGAGCATGCACGTAAAATTTCAAAATTTTAGGAACTAATTTGCTATATTTTTAAAATACTACAACCCTAACCCACCCGAACCCTAACCCTAAACTACCTGACACGCGACGGTCATCGGGGCGACTGCACGACGGCCGTGTGGCAGGTCTTGCGTGGGGTGTGGGGGCCGCCGCACGGCAGCCGTGCGGTCGGAGCGCTAGTTTTGAGAAAAAAATTTAAGACCACCTAATTTTGTAAAGGAATAAGTCCAGTTTACTCCCTCTAACTATCAGAAAAGTCTGGTTTCCCTCCTGAACTACAAAACCGGTTATTTAACCCCCCCAAACTTGCCAAATCCAGTCATTTAACCCCTCATGCCGGTTTGAATGGGTGGTTTTGCACACGTGGCTAGTTTTTGTCCAAGTCAGCGCATATGTGGTATCCAAATCAGCATGTGTGTGGTGGCTATCTTCTTCTCTCTCTCTCTCTCTCTCTCTCTCTCTCTCTCTATTTCTCCCACGTTCTCTCCCTCCTCACCGGCGCCCACCCTCACCGCAAAAATGGCGCTGGCGCCTTCCTCAACTCCCCTCCCTGTGCGGTCTCCTCCCCACTCCACCTTGGTCTCCCTCCGCCGCCTCCTTCCCCCTCTGTCGCCTCCTCCCCCACCACCCGACTCCTCCTAGATCTGGCCTCCCCACTCCACCTTGGTCTCCCTCCACCGCCTCCTTCCCCCTCCGCGCCTCCTCCCCCACCACCCGACTCCTACTAGATTTGGCCTCCCCACTCCACCTTGGTCTCCCTCCGCCGCCTCCTTCCCCCTCCGTTGCCTCCTCCCCCACCACCCGACTCCTCCTAGATCTGGTCGGATCTGTGCCGGTAGTGCCTAGATTTGGCTAGATTTGAGACATTGTCGCTGTGGTGGCCATGGGGCGGCGATGCCCTCGGCGAGGGGGTACGATGGAGCGGCGATTGGTGTGCGACGGTGGGCGGTGGAGCGATGGGTGAATGCACGCAGCAGTCGGTGGATGTGACGGGCTGGCACGAAGCCAGTTGGTGTGCGACGCTGGCCGGCGAGCGTGTAGGTGGTGTGGTGGCAACGAGTGCACGGGCGAGCAGCATGGCGATGAGCTCGGGCGAGCAGCACGGCGATGAGCTTGGGCCTGCTCCCCTACAGTCTCTCCTTCTCGCGCGCCGTGCAGTGCCCCCTGCCCCTGCTCTCTCTCTCTCGGGTGGCGTGTCGTTGATGGAGATGTCAAGGACTGCGCCCATGGGCGGTGCCAACTTCGGCTACGACATCGGCGCCACGGGTGGCGTGTCCTTGATGGAGCCGTTCCTGAGGAAGTTCTTCCTGGACGTGTATCGCTGGATGAAGGGTGATGTGCGTGTCAGCAACTACTGCAAGTTTGACAACCAGCTGCTGATGTTCTTCACCTCGTCGCTCTACATCTCCGGGCTGCTCACGGCCATGCTCCTCGCGTCGTGGGTCACTGAGAGGCGCGGGCGCCGGCCGTCCATGATCCTTGGTGGCGTCGCGTACCTCGCCGGCGCGACGATCAACGGCAGGGCCGTGAATGTGTACATGGCCATCCTTGGCAGGGTGCTGCTCGGCGTCGGGCTGGGATTTCCCAATCAGATGAGAAGATATTTGTTCTTAGAACACCATGGAAAAAATCTTGTTCAAATTAAAAATATTTCTAAAGCAAAAATCTTGTGCCCTTTCCCTTCTCTCTTTCCCAGTCAGCAAAACCTCTGCCACATCAGCAATACAACCACTTAAAACCGGCCTGAGGGGTTAAATGACCAAATTTGGCAAGTTTGGGGGGGTTAAATAACCAGTTTTGTAGTTCAGAGGGGGAACGGACTTTTCTGATAATTGAAGGGAGTAAATTGGACCTCTTCCTTTTGTAAATAAGAAACAAAATTACGTTAATACTGGCAAGAATTCTCTGTAGAAGTAGTTACTAATTCTGGTAAATCATTTTTGTTTTGGCCATAAATGCGTTCATGGCTGAAAAGTAGTTAGTGCTATGACTTACGTGTACGATGATCACGTGTTCCTCGAATTTTTGGCTAATCTAGCCAGTTTTGAACACATATTTGCAAATATAGCCGTATGTGAATTGTATTTGCAAAAATGGCAACGTTGGCGCACGGTGGTCGTGCGCCAACGCCCGACGACACAACATCTAGTGCTGGTGCACGACCACCACCTCACCGCCCGGCCCCGCCACCTCAGCCAGCTGCCGCATGGTGGCCGTGCGCCAGCCGCTAGCGCATGGTGGCCGTGCGCCAGCCAATTAGGTTAGTTAGTGATTAGGTTAGTTAGGTAATTAGTTAGGTTAGTTAGGTGATTAGTTAGGGTTTGAAATTTGATGAAATTTTAAAATATAGAAAATGAGTCCAAAAAATTATAAATTTTTTTGTGGAGCCTCCTGACACTGTTTACTTGCTTGTGTAAATTTTTCATGATTGTATTTGTTCAGAATTTTTATCGCTATTTCATGTAAGTGTCGTGTTTGGACAAAGCAATATATGTAGAAAATATGCTCCAAAAATTTTGAATTTTATTTTGAAGGCTCCTCATGCAGTGTACTTAATTGTGTAATATTTTGGCAATTTTATATGTGTTCTGGTATTATCTCAAAATTTTAGGATTTATGTCATGAAAATTTTGATTTTAGTTTTCAGAAATTAGAGTTTCATGATTTCATGTGACTTGGAATGCATAAAACAAGCTGTATTGCAACTCCATTGGAGATGTCGATATACAATATGGCGCTGGAATACAAACGTAACAACCAAAATACGCGTACAAATATAGTAAAACAAAATCGCATAACACGTGATACTATATGGCTCACTCATCTAAGCCACTACTCTCTGTCTGTTACGGCTGCGTCCACGTGCGCGGCCTTGTTTTGCGCCGAGCATGACCCGTGGAATACGTCCACCAGTCCGAAGAGCGCGTGTCGGTTCGGAGGGGGTACGGAGACCGTTGATGCGGAGGTGGACCAGTAGACTGACTCTGGAGCAGAGTATGGTAGGCATACATGTTATCGTGATGAGCCATGCCAACCTGGGGGACACCTCCGAGGAATTCATCCACGACAGAGGCTATAAAACCACTCTAGGGGTATGATGCCTGCAACTCCGGTTGCGCGGAGGAGCTCTGGCCTTGAATGTACGGTGGGGCAGCGAAACTCGGAGGAGCTTTGGCCCTGGCGTTGTGTACTGCTCATTCCAGACATCCGCGTCACCACCACGGCCAACTGAAGGCTACAAGACGGAACGATGTTAGTACAAATAAACACTCTAGATGTAAACTAAGAACCTCGTACCCCCGGATGTGCAGTGCAGATAACCTAGGGGGAGCGCCAGTCTATGTACCGGGTCCAGACGACAGAAGTGATTCATCCCGACGGACCTATGGTGAGAAAACGACATGATGTTAGTGGAACATAAGGCATAACCAAAAAAACTGAACGTAAATTTGTACATAGCGACTTACCTCCATAGCGACCTGGCCCGTGGATGACCGACGGGGAATGCTACGACGCCTGTTGGACTCGCTAGGTTGTGGTGACCTAGCGGGTGAGCATGGCCCCCCACTTCGTGCCTGATGCGTAGGACATCGTCTCTCGAACGACCGCAACTTAAGTTCTTTATTATCTTCTTCATCTCCGCCGAGATGTGCTTCAAAACTTTGTTATACCCGCGCGGGGTTTTATTTGGGCTGCGAGGGCATCCTCCGATGCGCTCTGGATGCGCAGCGTCCGCTCCAACTGTAGTGACATACGTAACATGTTCATTAATAAAAATTACGAATGTCATCAATGAAATGACCAAAGGTTGTAAGTGTATTACGGTGTCGTCACGCCGCGAAGCGTTGTGACGGTCGTACGTGCGGCGAAGGCTCTCTTGGTGCGTCAGATCTGTCACCTCCTCCGGGTGCTCCGGAGGAGGAATGGTGAGTCTTGCACACGTTTGTGACACGTACCACTTCATGTCCGCACCATACAACTCAAGGTCGTACCGACGTTGCTCATTCCAGACATACACGTGCACCATGTTCATCCATGTCGTAGTCCACTGCTGCTGGTGCATTCGCCAGTCCAGAATATGCTCACCCGCCCTCGATTGCCTGCATTTCCGGAAAGATTAATGTTAGAAAAGAAGACGTAAGAACTGCAAACATTACTCGGATGAAGTTTGACTCACAGGTGTACGGCTCGCTCTAGGAGCCTGCTGTCCGAGGGGGCATAACCTGGTACCGACCAAACTGTCACATTACGTGCTGCGACGCGTAAGGCTCCACCATATGTAAGAACACCAGGTGGCAGGTCGCGTCACAGTAATGCATCCAGGACGCATTGCACGGACAGCTCGTGCGGCGCTACCGTGAGCAGGAAATTAGGATACTATGGACACCAGATGATGTCGCTCTCGTGCAATGACTCGAACTTGTTATGGTACAACGAGTAGCACTTCGCCGATCTTCCGCTGGCCTAGCGCAGACGGGCAGCAGTCCACCGTAAGCCCATGGTGGGCATGTCTACCTGGTCATGTGGGATAGGGTACGAGTGCACCACTATCTCGATGGTCGGCCGCCAACAAAGAAGTGCTCTCAACTCCACAACTGTAGGAGCACGTAGCAGACGACCAGGTTGGTACCAGCGGTACCGCACCGCGAAGCGTCACACAATCCCCGGTATGTGGTGCAAAGGATGGCTGATCCCCAGCTGTACTGAGGCATCAGCCCAGCCCATGCGTCAACCAAAGACTCGGCGACGTGGATGAAGCTGGGGTTCAAAAGATCAACCTTTGTGGTTGGAAACAGGACCGAACCAAAGAGTTAGAGAAGGTAAGAAACGAGGTGCGTCCTAACGACCTCCTGAGGTGCACCCTGAGGGCATTCACTGAACTGCCTCAGCCAGGCCTGGGGGACGCCATATGCACCCTCCGAGAGGTTGGCCAAACCGCTGCTCCAGCCTAGCCTTCCAGTCCACACTCAGAGGGCCCGGAACAAGCGGCACACCCCGGATCGGGAGACCGGTCAAGAACGAGACGTCCTGCAGGGTGACCGACATCTCACCCCACCGAAAGTGGAAGGTGTGCGTCTCGGGCCTCCACCCGTCGACTAGTCCAGACAGCAGGCTGGCATCTAGAGTGAACTAGCGTCTGCCAGAGACCATCATCGCAAGGGGCAACAAGCCCGTATCCCAGAGGATCGGGACATAGCGATTTTCCAGCACCCATCAGTCCCTCCCCGCCCGAAGCGCTAAGGGCGAAGGGCCATCCATGTCAGCGGTGAGCCACAGTGTAACACCCTGGCTATTCGGAAGCCAAAATGCTACCTGAAGACCTAACATGATATCATACAATGGAATAACTGCGTCAATAATTCATCAAGTAAACTAAACAGATCAACATCAATTGGAACATAAACAGGAATGTAATACTGGATCCACTAAGAAATCGTATCAACGAATGATCAATGAACATAAACAACTATTTAAACAAACTCGACGAAAGGAAGTTACCATCCATGTCTAAGTTTACCTATTACAATCCAACAATTATGAATAAAAGATAATAACAATTCTTTTATTGAATCTAGTATAAGGTGAAATATTTGGCAGTGCGTGTCTACTCCCTCCCAAGAGAAACTTCATCAACAATCACCTAAAAACAAATAAACAAAGCAAGAGTGAGTCCAGGACTCAGCAAGTACATGAATTAGATTAACATACAACCAATATGGACAAGACAACCTCTTCACAATTTCTTAACATACCACAAACGGTTATTTAGGAATGCATGAAATGAATGAATATAATCAAAGGATGGACTGTATATATGCTTATACCGGTATAGTTAGTGACACACCCGTCGGTGTTCACTTAAGCTCGTATTTATCGAAATACGGGGATCCAAAATACCTTATGAAGAACGTTTCATACGGGTGTCCAACCTGCCCACATTGGAATGGTGGGACTCACATGCCCATACTGGAATTGATGGGACTTTATACTCTACTCCCGTGGAGCTCCACTCCCGTGGATGGAACATGAACATGGATGCAACTTTAGACTCCACTCCCGTGGAGTTCCACTTCCGTGGACGGAACTTGAACATGGATGCATGAATGTATTTATGAACAACGACTAGCATCATCTTTGAACATATGAATTTCACATACGGAGGAAACATAATCATCGGAACTTCTCATGTATCAAATGAAAATACAGTACGAACATCAAGCATCCAACATACATAATTTATACAAACGTCAATGTACTTGCCTTCTGCGGTGCGGCGATAGTAGGCAAAGGTGGTACTCTAAACCCAAGCTTCACGCCTAAACAAATAAACAACTGAAATAAGAACACATTGCACACGACACTTCTCGACACCGTTCTACAACGCTTCTCCGGTGACTCAAGATTCAATTAGAAACTCTAATCTGAAAACTGACTACTTAGGCACAACCTGAAACTGAACAGCAGCACGGTAAAAATCATATCTATTGATCTAGAACTCGGAATGAGGTGAGAGCAATTTCTATGGATTCTTAACTGACATATCTACAATACTCTAGTTGATGAGATCTCCCGATTCGGCCAAATTAATTTAGCAACCGGCAGATAAAGTTACAGAACAGATTCTGCCTAACCCAGAAACATAGCTGCAAAGAACAGGTCATAACTTTGGTTCCGTAACTCCGATTAGAGTGTTCTTTACCAATCCGAAAAGGTTATGAAATTATCTACAATAACCTAGTTGGAAGAAAACTCTGATTCGTCCAATAACATAAACATATTTTAGGAGACAACTTGAAAGGTAGTTCTCGTCAGAATTCTGGACAGCAGAAACTAAAACGACCATAACTTTTGATCCGTATGTCGGAATTAGGTGTTCTTGGCGGCCACCGAAAGCTAAGAACATTATCTAAATAACTCTAGGATATCAAAACTTTTGATTCGGCCTCTAAGACGTTGAAACAGTCCCCGCAACACACTAGATAGAATCGAAACTACTGCAGACAGACTTTGATCCAATCAAAACTAATCGGTTTCACTTCTACGACTAATCAAACAACAACAACCGGCAATCATTACCCTTGGAGACACGCGTGCCCGCTGAATTCCCCCGCTAGATGCTCATCTCCTCTTCTTCTCCTCTCTCCTCCACCTTTCTCCTTGGCCGACAAAGAATGAGAGAGCACCACCACGAGGGAGCAACTGAGTGCAAGGAGGAGGCGTGTCTCGTAGTAGTATCTTGTAGTGGTGGCGGAACACTGTAGCAATACGTGCATGCAGTGGTGGGCTAGGTTTCCCCCTCCTTTATTAGTAGTCGGCCCTCATGGGCCTCTAGGCCAAAGCCCAAGCCCAGTTGCCAAAGAATTGCAGATTTTCCTCCTCTAAAGTCTAATTTCTCTTTTCACTGCTTCCTTTATTAGAATAAGTTGGAGTATTACAGAAAACCTTTTTTTTTTTGTTTACTCTCCTTCCTTAGAAACATTCGGGGTATTACACACAGCTTGCACCAATGGTCCTCATCGTAGAATTGTTCTAGTAGCTCTGGTAGAGACATGACTTGCAACACATGAAATAGAGGGAACATTAGTGAGAAAGGTGACTAATGAACATAAAAGATTGTAAATTAATTGCAGAGTAGTTTTCCTAGGGTGATAAGCTACATGATAAGCTAGCTTAATTAGATTATGCTCATTTGTTCTTCGGTGAATGCATTTATTATGATTTCATTTCGTTTTATGACCAAACTAATACTAAAAATCAATGTACACTACTTTGTTAATTAATTACTACTAATTATTTCATAACTAATAAACACTATAAATTAAAAATGATGACCAAACTACCTGCGAACGATGGCGGTTAATAACGTTGAAATGTCCCCAAAAATATAATCGATAGAGCAAGAGAGTGCAAAATAAAATGAATGAGCGGAAGAGCGAGAGAGCGACTGCGATATGAAATGAACTAGCAGAAGAGCGAGTGAGTGACTTTGAAATGAAATCGCACTCCCTCCCTCTAATTTATAGCCACTGCTCGAAGGGAATTCTTACCCCACACGCTAATTAAGGCATGAATGTCGGGAGACAACAATTTGATGGATGAGACAAGGCGGTGACGGGAAAACGAGTGATTGATGCTTTTGGTGAAAAATTAAAGCATATGGAGGGAGAGCCTTATTGAGATGTTTGAACAATCAACACATGTCACCCAAGTTTATTAATTTGTTCGAACAGGATACTTATACGAAATAGCGATAAAAATTCTTAACGAATACAATTATGAAAAATTTACACAAGTAAGTACATGGTGTCAGGAGGCTCCACCAAAAAATTCATAATTTTTTAGGCTCATTTGCTATATTTTAAAATTCCTTCAAATTTCAGATCCTAACTAATTACCTAACTAACTTAACAAATCACTTAACTAAGCTAACCACTAACTAAATAACCTGGAAATTCCGTGTTCCTCCTATTTTCGTTGTAGTTCGTATATTCGTTTGTTGGACGCCGTATAGGTAGCCAGGCAGTACGCGGACTACGTGTCTCCGCGCTGGCATGCAGCCCCAAGCTGGGATGTTAGGGTGTGTTTGGTTGGTGAGATAAGGTTGAATAGGATGTGATGGTACAGGTAGGATGTGATCGTCCTGGATGATATGATTCAAGTATGGTGTTTGGTTGGTGGGATAGGATGATATATGATTTTGTTTGGTTGGTGAGATAGGATGGTTCTGGATTGTTCAAGATGGTGTTTGGTTGGTGGGATAGGATGATACATGAATAATATTTTTGCGCCAACGTGGTCTTATTTTGTTGATTAAATGACAAGGAATACAACGGTTCAATCGGATCGCAAATTGATACTCGGTTTAAAAATATGGTCATTTGAAGCTCAAATCATGCCTTTTTTTTTTCCGTATGCCAAAAATTCCGTGTTCCTCCTATTTTCGTTGATAGATAAAACGTAATATTCGTTTGTTGGATCGCCATACAGGGTTTGATTCCAGGCAGTACGCGGACTACATTTTCCGCGCTGGCCAAATGATTCGAGCCAAACGCACCCTTAGTAAATGGTTGTGCATTAGCACGTGAAACAATCTCCACTACAGTACCACTGCCGAGTACCGGTAAAAACATTGTTTACGGGATCCGGGATGTTGGACGTGCGCACGAGCGTACGCACCAATTAAACTCGCTGGCCCGCCCTCGAACTGGCGCGTCGCGTACGTACGTCGGCTCTGCTCGCCTCTCCGACGGCGACATTGCACCCAACCAACCACATAGCCATCTGCCGACCCACCGGAATGAGTAGCACTCCGGCCGTTTTTGGGCGGCCGCTTTGCCGTCGCCTCCTTCTCACTAGCCATAAGCTTCATGATTACTACTGGTTAGGGACTTACACCCACGTGTAAATCCTAGTTGAAAGGACGCCGTCGCCGTCGTACTTACGCGGGTTGCGACCGTGTGTGCGTGCGCTTTGTCCGTGGGGAGATCGATTGGTTAGTTTTTTCGCCGTGAGATGGAACTCGTGGCCTTTCGTACGCGCAGCCCTGAACACAAATACCGAAACTTTAAGGGCCCGTTTGGAACGTGAGTATTTCATGTGAATATCGTAGGATTTTCATGACAAATCAAGGAGAAAAATTCTGGCTTTGTAAACGGGACCTAGGCCGGTGGTCCACTCAAACCCATCCTTCATCGCAGCTTTGATTTCCGATCGAACAGCTCAATTTGTGCACTCCGTGGTGGTTGACCGTTTCCACTTATCTTTTCTGAAACTTTCTTTTTTGTGCGGTTTTTCCGTTGCTCTTGTCTTGTTCTAGTTAGGTGAGACGCGCTGACGGCGGCCAGGTCGCAAGCGCACGCCACGCCAACGACCCCCTCGCACCTCACGCTGTTTCCTTCCAGACCCAAAAAATACCGAAAGCCGAGTCGCCCCCCTCTACGGGCCGCTCTCCGGCGGGCCCACTCTAGGCCCAAAACCATAAGCCCATATGTATCCTAGGCCCAGTTCTACATTCCCTCGCGTCGCTCCCAGCGGTGCCGGCTCCGGGGGTCGCGCTCTGCTCTGCCCTCTCGGCGAGACTCCGGTGAATTTGGGCTCACGTCCGGCGTGACTCCGGTGAATTTGGGCTCACGTCGGCGCCATTCTCACCGCGTCACGCAGATTTCGTAAAGCGCTTTCACGCGATCGTCCAATCATTTGACCACCCAAGAATCTTCCACAACTTCAGCTGCTACAGGTGGGGAGGTGAGTGCACTGTACGTGCTTCAGGCTGTCAGGTCAGGTCAGCATCCGATCATCCATCCATCCATATTTCTATCTGTCGGCTGCAACGTTTTTCCCGTTCCCAAATCCGTCAGTTTATTCCGCGGTGCAGTGTGCCTCCAAGATAGAACAGCTTGGAACAGTGTTACATTTGCAATGACCAAGTCTGAAGTCTGAACTACAGTGGGCGTATCTGCTGGTTTGTATCTTGCCTCTTTTAATTTAGCTTTTCTTTTTTCCACGTTCCTGGAACCGACATTTTTCTCTAGGGATGATGATCTGTGAAGCTGTAGGACTGGATTTCTTGCGGATGCCGCAAGTGCGACGTACAGACTGTAACAACACCTGGCCTAATAGGGTGTTGTTTCTGAAAATAGACGCTCTTCACTTCTTCAGTCTTCAGTAGAACTCTTAAACATGTCCGGTATTTCATGTTTGCAGGTTGGTCATACATAGTTCAATCTTTCTGTGAGGACAGGACAGCAAAGGCAGTCTTACAGAAACACACTCTACCATTTAGGCCTCCATGATAACCACACCTGAGTTAAGGTAACTGCATCCCCCCCTTGATTTTTTACTGAATATATCCTTTTTACATATTTCTCTGACTGAGTTTTACTTACTCCTTTCCATAACTACAAGCTATTTCAGATGGCATACAAAGTTTTATTATTATTATTATTATTATTATTATTTTTAACCGGCAGGAGAGCTGCCTTTTAATTAATAGAGCAGATCGAGAAACAAGTTTTCGAAGGCCGAAACCCTGATAAACAAACTAAAAAATTTAGCCAATGATGCATAGAACAGCCTGTGATGCTCATGACTTACCATTAGCATGTTGCTTCTGCCCTGAGTCAAGATCTGGATTCTTTTCATGTTAGTTCAGATAGATCTACTGTGCTCTCTCTCTCTCTATTCTCTTGGCCCTTGCGCACCAATAAGGTTGTTAGGATGCTCTTGTTTCTTTAATCATCTGCAACTGTAAAGCCATGGAATTCCAAGATTTGGGTGTATAATTGTACATTGTAACCACAGCCTACAGCATTGTGTTGATCAGCTGACCCCAGTATCTCCAGATCAGATTATTCCTCCTTTGTCAGAGTGACACCTCACCTCTGAAATCCTAATCATCCCTGAACTGGACCTGATCTCTTGCAAAAGAGAGGATCTTTACAGTCTCAACTAGTCATCCATAGGTCCTCCCGATAATTGCCACTGCTTGATCTGCATTGCTAATGTACTTGGCTCCTGGCTCACATGATTGCTGTAACTCCTCTCAAGTTTTCACACAGTGTCAGATTCATCAGAGTAGGAGATGCATGCGAGGCCTTGCTAACCTAGTGTCATATGTTAAGGTAATGCATGCATGCATGCATGTGACCCCAGGCATCTTCTTAGCAAGTGATGCCTGCTTGGCTTGATTGTTTAGTAAGAAAGATGGTACTAGTCATGATTCCCTCGCTTAATTGCTCGAGCAAGAGATGGATGGATCGATCAGGTCTTTGCCATGTTCACTTGAACATCGTACTTATAGGAGTTTTGTAGTCATTTTGTCAAGTAGTTTACACTGCAAGTGGTGTTACACGACGTCAGGGGCATGTTAAGTTAGTTAGGATAGTACATTGCTAGGATAATAAACTCTCATAGTACAATTAGTTAAGATGATTGAGTCATTTAATAAGCATCCAGCTCCTAACCTTGCAGAAACTATTGTTAGTGTAAGACTATGCCATTTGTTTACATATATGCCAGAGTGGTTTAGATCTGTATAGTGTATATATAGTTAAAAGAGTTCACCACACTGAAAATTTGGAAACTAATACTGAATTACACCGTCTGCTGATCCTTACTATATCCAGCCCTAAACCCGAACCATTATTCTAACTAATATCAGTGGATCTTGTCAGTTTAGCATTCAGGAGACGGGAAACTTTCAGCGCATGTATACGTTGTGATTGGCTGGCTAGTTAATAAGATCTGGATTAATTAAACCTTTGTGCAGCTCCGAGCTGCATCATTAAACCGTCATCGCTGAGAACTCAATAGCAATATAAAATGGTGATCTCTCTGTAATCAGTATTCAGTAGTAACCCAAGTTTGTCCCCTTGCATCCTAGATCTCCTTTTTGCTGGCCCAATCATGCCTGCGTAGTTTTGTAGGATCAACTTTTTTATAGAAGTACTTAACCGAACAATCCGGTATATATATGTACATGTGGATGGCATCAAGATGATTGATTTCATTAGAAGTATGCATTTGGAGTTACTGTTTCCTATTACTACTACATTGCACCTGTAATTAATTACTCACCTCTGTATGCTATCATTTACAGTACGGACAGTGCTTCCATTGTTTCTTTAGCATAGTTCTAAAGGTTGTGAAGGGAAAATCAATGCCGAAACTAGCATCAGTTAAAGAGCCATTTAAAAATAATGGTGTGCAATACAACCAGTAGTTTAAATATGAGTCTGCCACTGTACAGAATGCATTGACCGGTCAAACTCCGGTGCCGCTAGTATATGACAAATAGTATATTACTACATGACAAACATAGGATACTTTCCCACATTTTCCATTAATCAACTTGCATCCAAATAGCTATTTTCATACTGAACGGAAAACAAATGCTCACTGCTAGCTGCATCCTGTTTCCTCTGAACTCTGACAGTCTGACTGCAAAATTGGTTAAAAAGAAAGATGGCATTTCTCACTTGCAGACTTGCAGTAAGTGGCATTTCTTTTGCAGTCCGCAGGTGAGAAATGCCACTGTAAAAACTCAAGTGCCTAATTAGCTTCAATTATCACAGCTGGATTTGGGACAATCTACTAATGCAGGGATTTTCATCTTACATACATTGATACATACATATGGATCAAGTGACGGGCTAGCAAAAAAGGTCGTCATAGGCTTGAATCAAAATTGACTCGATTACAGTAGTTAATTAGTTAAAATTGAAATGGGTCAATTTGGAATGAAAAAAGGTTAATGAGACTCGGCTTGATAATGGCTCATTAACTTGCTTTTAAAATAACCACTTAAACAATAAATAAAATGATTTAAAGTCGAGCAATTTTGAATGAAGCTCGATAATAGCTCGTTAAGCTCGACGCAAAATACATGCCCGCATTGATCTGTCAGGCGCCGCGAGACATGGGCCGTGGGCGCCAAGCGCATGATCGATCGGAGAGGAGACGAGAGACCGGTCGCCGTCGTTGGCACTGCTCAAACCTGATTGCCCACTGTGAGTTGAGTTTGCTCAGCCTTTGTATATGAGGTGCATGTAGAGTAGACTGTAGAATTTCTGCCCTTCTTGACATGGTCCACACAAAAGTCTAAAATGTGGTCTACAAATACTTAAAAAAAATGATGGGCAAACTTAAAAAGATAAAGAATTATATATACAAAAAATAAAGATAAAATAATTAGATTATGTTTGACACGATGTTGTTGATGTGGGAAACAACAATTTGATGGCACATCAATTGAGTTCTTATGAAGCGTTTTAATCTTTTTTTCTTTAATTAGGCTAATACCAGCCAAAAAGCTAAAATTTTGCCTATCTTGTGCTGCACTAATGATTAACCAAGTACATAGTAGTTTGCGTTACAACCATGTACGTAATGTCCTACTAACGTGTTTACTGTCGTGTTTGGGTGTCCGCCTCTTGATCTCTTTAGCTAGAACCCATTTTCCTATGTTCCAAACAAGGTCTTTCCGTTTCATATAAACGTTAAATCGCATAGACTCGTGTTAATATATAATCTTACACCGAAAATAATCACAACACGACCCGTTGCCGGCTGCATGCACGCCAGGACCATCCGCAATTGCGAGGGAGAAGAGAAGACATGGTTCACAATTGTGAGGGAGAACAGAAGATATGGTTCAAAATTTCGGCCGATTATCACCGAAAATCGGTGAAAATCGTTTCTACCGGACTCCTTGCAAATTTTCAAACTAGTTCCGAAAATTTAATTTTCTATGAATTTTATCAAATATAGAAGAAATTTGTGCTGAAATTATTTTCAAAATTTTTGACCGATTTTTTAATTCAAAATTTGAATTGAAAGTGTTGGCTGAAATTGACCGAAAATTTCCGATTTTTGGCCAAACCAGCCCTACCGGACCCATTAAATTTTTTGTACCGGTTATCTTAACCCTGAGAGAAGCGCAACACAACAACCTGCAGGCCACAACCTCCTCGGTATGGCAATGGCCATCCATATCCATGTCTTGAATTCCAGTTTCATGTTCCTACACTCCATATCCTAATTAACTGTCTTGCTCTCGAGGTTTCTCTGCAACCACACCATCGCACTATTTAACTCCCCAGCATCTGCCCATTCGTCTCCCCCATGCAGTAGCCACTCTCTCTGAGCTCAGCTCTCTCTCTCTCTCTCTCTCTCAACGCCTCTCCAATCTTGGTAGCTCCTCTCAGTCTAGCTAGCTTGCCTCTGAACCGTATAAAAACGCGACGACTGTCTTGCAGACACATAGAGCCATCGCCCAACGTTAAAAATTGTAGCAGATTACAACCACATTGCCGGTGCCGGAGATGTCGAGCCGGAGGTCGCGGTCGAGGTCGTCGTCGGGGTCGTCGAGGATCAGCGACGAGCAGATCAGCGACCTCGTCTCCAAGCTTCAGGCCCTCCTCCCCGAGGCTCGCCTCCGGAGCAACGACAGGGTACGTGACTACGGGTGCCTTCAGTTACAGTCACAAACTTACATACAATCTACAACTAATCAGCAATCACACACTGTTTGCAATGAAACAACTTCTCGTTTTACAATTGGGTCCGCGAGCCAAGCCGGAAAATTAGGAGGCAAGATTTTGATCAAGATGAGAAACAATTAATTGGTTGCTCTAATGATTATGATGGTGTGCATGCATGTGCAGGTGCCATCGTCGAGGGTGCTGCAGGAGACTTGCAGCTACATCCGGAGCTTGCACCGGGAGGTGGACGACCTCAGCGAGCGCCTCTCGGAGCTGCTCGCCACGTCCGACGTCAGCACCGCGCAGGCCGCCGTCATCCGCAGCTTGCTCATGTAGCCGCGCGCGCGGCTTCCTGTTTTTGTGAGAGTAAACGGCCATTGAAAGTTAATTTGTAGCTTAGAGAGTGTGTGAGTGATCCTGATTCCTGAGGCATGCAGACTATGTGTTTTTGCTGAAGACAACGGTTATAAATCTTTTGTCTTCATGTCAATTAGTTACCACCACCTGATTTTTGTGTACCTCCATCAAATTAATCAGTCGGAAAATGGCCTTTGTAAAAAATCTTTGTTGCCTCATCCGCGACTGTGCGCCGCGGCGGGGGGGTGACTACTTTTTCGGCAGACAAGGTGTTCTTAAGATTAAGAGGGCCTTTTTATTGTTATATAACATGATTAGTTTGCCTTTTCCCGACAATGCAAGTTACGAACACGTCGTTCTAGCAGCTAATCTAGATACAATCTTTCGCTATTAGTTTCATGAGGTAGCGAATGTGTTGGAACTACGAGACTAGCTGTTCAATTTTCTTAGCGCATGAAACGCAATATCGTATTTAAGCTCGATCATAAGAGTGGATCAAGTCCTAACCCAATTCAATCATGCAAAATGAGGCTTGGGTGGTGACATGGGCGGATCCAAGTTCAAGCAGAGGGGGTTCATGGGGAATTCGGTACAATTTTATTTTTACTTTGTTATAGCTGATATATTCATAAGTGTGCACACACTGCTACAGAAAGGGTCATCATAGATGGTTTTGATCTGTCCGAATTTACGTGTCTGTGAAAATAGGCGGTTATCACAGACGGTTTATGAGCCATCTGTGATAAGTCACAACACAGACGGTTTTGTAGTATAAACTGTCTGTAAAGACCTACTATCATAGACGACTACGACCAAAAATCGTTTGTGATACGTCGGTCATCACAGACGGTTATATGTACTAACCATCTGTGATTGAAGATATATCAGAAACATTTAGTAAAAGGAACCGTTTGTGATATCCGACATATCACAAACGGTTGTTGATAGTTGTCGTCTGTGATAGTAGGCCTTCATAGATGGTTTATACCAAAAACCTTCTATGATAGTTCCGTCTGTATATATAATTTTTTGTTTTTAGCTAGCCTCAGAAAATACTAGCCATGCCCTCTGAAAACAATATGAAGATAACAGATACAAGCAAATACACAAATACATATATATCAATCATAGATACACATATATATCACAGATAAACAAATTTACAGATTGATTATAGATGAATTGTCATAATATTTTTACAACATGTTTATAGATACAATAAGAAAACATTGTTTGCTACTAAAAATTTTATTCAGTCCCTGCGGAGTAAAACTCTCCTTTTGGGTTAGTGACCTCCGTCTTTAAGAAGGTGGCGAGCCGTCCTCGAATTTTGAAGAGTTCATTCATTTTGACTGTATTTGAACCAGTGTTGATGCCCTGTCGCTAGGAAGAGTAAAGTCTTAAGCACTTATATATATGTCGGGCATAATGCTCAAATTTAAATTGATTGTTTATTGCTTTTAGATGTCGAGTTGCACAAGATAAAATCTTAGCCTTCTCACCACTATTATCTATACTCTTCACAAATTAGATAGACAACCAAAAATAAGACTTTGAGATCTAAAAAATGCTTTACTAATATGTCAAAAAAATCATCTCATAAACAAAAGACATCAACTTATGCTTCTGGCCAATAGAAGATCATCAATGCAAAATGATCACAGAATTCAACACTTCAATTTATAAGCCAACAGAACACTAATAAACTCACAGTGAAAGGACATCCCAAGGTTCAGCACTAAAGCCTTTCGGCTAACAGAAGAA
Source organism: Ampelocalamus luodianensis (assembly GCA_036346255.1). Lineage (NCBI taxonomy): Eukaryota > Viridiplantae > Streptophyta > Magnoliopsida > Poales > Poaceae > Ampelocalamus > Ampelocalamus luodianensis. The sequence continues at coordinate 29,596,298 of CM070635.1, read as the reverse complement.
CAAGCAGGATCACAATACAAGATGATCAATTTTAGGCATTGTAACATCCCAATTTTCTGAGCCTTAAAAATCTTTTTGAATAGTTTAGTATTTGGAAATTTCACCCAAGAGGATTTATTTTAATTTTAATAAAGCTTAATATGGACTTTCGTATCAAAGCAATTTAATATGAATAATCTCACCATCAATTATTGTCAAAACTATTTAATTTGGGTTCTATGTGCTTGGATATAATTTCTAGATTTTTCTCGAGTTCATTTGCTATTTTCTAATTACTATTTGAATGTTCAGTATTTTCTAAAATAGAAAATCTATTTAAATCTCAGGAAACCCTGATGGGCCGAATTTCCTTTTGCTCGGCACATCTTCTTTGTTTCTTGGCCTAATCCTGCGTGCAGCCCAGTCTGCGCCCTCTCTCTCTCTCTCTCTCTCTCTCTCTCTCTCTCTCTCTCTCTCGCTGACCGGTGGGGCCCGCCTGCTAGGTTGTCATCGACCTCGTCTTCGTCCTCCTCGCGCCGAGCTGTTTTTGTTTGCCATTGCTTCCGTGTGTGAGCTCCGTCCAACAACTGGAATCCCAACAATAAAATCTCGTGCAAACCGCGTCATTTGATTCCCTTGATCTCTCCGCATCCAAAACCAACAAAATCTTATCCCGTATCACCTTCAATCTCCGAAATCGTATCGTGACCGTCTCGGACTCGATTTGGGATCTCGCCAATACGGCATGATCTCACGCTATAAAAGGGACCCCCGGGTTTGCCTTGCTCTCTCCACAACTCAAACCCCCAAACCATCTCGCCTCTCAAGCCCTAGCACCGCCGAAATCGAGCATCTAGGGTTTCGGTCGAAGTTTTTGTTTTGCGATTTGTGTCGCCGTCATCATCGTCCCAACATTGTGGTCTACGCCATTGTCATCACCATCGCACGGGCTACCACCAGTTGCCTCAGTCGTCCTCAATCACTAGTAAGTGCACCAATAGGTTCGCATTAGCATCCTCGTCACATTGGTACCACTCACCGCCGACGAAGCACCGCCGTTCACCAGATGCCATCGGACCCGAGCGCCGTTGCCTCACCATCGTCCACGTGGCCAGCCACGTCAGCGCCAGCGCCTGTGTGTCATCCTCTTGTTGTTGCGTCAGCGCCACGTGCGCATCCACATGGCAGCCCAAACCCTACCCCAGATCCAAAAACCCCGTAGACCTATTCTCCCATGAGCCAAGTCAATGTCACGTGGGTCCCACATGTTAGCCTCTGTCATAATTCGACAAAATCCAGAAATTCCAATTTTGCTATTTCTTTCGGTTGAGATCTTCTAGAAGCCCGTTCTTCCTCATCCAAACTTTGATTGAGCCCATTGAAATTTCTAAATTCATCTAAATTTGAGCTCTATTTTTCTGAGATTTTTATTTAATTTTTAGAGTTTGTTTTATCTCAGTTTTATATTTATTTGGTTTATTTGCTTCGTTTGCGAGTAGACGTTGATACTTTGGGAGATTTTGAGGAAGGAGGAATTCACTAAGACTAAGACCAGTACCAAGATCTATTCCAAGGCAAGTTGTACCTTTGATCATATTGAACCTAGTTTTCAAAATTACTTTGATTCAAATTACTGCATTCTATTTAAAGTATTTATTTAAATGCTTTGGGATTAGTTATTTTTCCTAATTGTTTATATCCACCTTGTCTATTGTAACATCATGATCTTTTGTCACCCTAGATTGGTTATTAATTAGTTGGTAATATTGTAGCACCAACGTGAGTTGGTTAGATACGAGTAGTTTGCTTAGCCATGCAACAGGTCACTCATTCAATTGAATTGCAAATATGAATTTGACTAAGTGATTATGGAACTTGGTGATAAAACTATATGCTGTGTGCTATTATTCGTTGATGACATGTGTTGCACTTAACTAACAAGGTGAAAAAAGATTTAGACTGAGGCAAGTGGTGAAAACTGTGTGATATGGTGGAGCTTTGTGGTTGGGAATGATAATCTTCATGGCATAATTAGAAAATGGAAGTTTTACCTTGATCAATTAGGGTGCGTTTGGTTTGTTAAATCATATGGTCCTGAACCATCTAGTACGGGAAATGAGCTCGTTCACGCATTTGGTTGGTTGGATGGTTACTGTGCATCCGGGATGAGATGGTTCAACTTTATAGAATATTCCTTGAAGATGCTATATCAGCCCATTCCAAAAAATTGGCCGAATGACGCCGTTCAGTTTCCTTTCGCGCACGGATTCCAAAAAATTGGTTGATTTATGAGCTTCAAATGACCATATTTTCTAAACCGAATATCCAATTTGCGATCTGATTGAACCGTTGTGTTCCTTGTCATTTTATCAACAAAACAAGACCACTTTTGGCATATTTTAGTGCAAAAAAGAATATATATCATGCGGCCCCATGTGTCATAAAATTAATAAAGTTATTATTTTATTAGATTTAAAGTTAGAATTATTTTTATTAAGTTCAAAATAATTCTAGGAATTTTTGTGAAATTTTCTAGAATTTTAGGAATTTGTTTTGCTATTTTTTGCAATTTTATAGAGCTCGGTCTTTTGGACCGTCCAATCGAATCGGATGGTCCCGATCGGAGGAGATGTTTGGACCGTCCGAACGTCTCCTCCGATCGGGACTGTCCGATCCGAACATATTGGACGGTCCCAATCGGAGGAGACGTTGGGAAGGTCCGAACATCTCCTCCGATCGGGATCGTCCGATTCCGATCGGACGGTCCGAACATACTCGAGCTCTATAAAATAGCAAAAAATAGCAAAAAATTTCATAAAATCCTGAAATAATTCAAGGAGGTTCCTGGGAGGTACTAATACTCAAATAAAATTTGAAACATCGCTATTCAAGTGTTATTTGCTTAAACTAAATTCAAATCTAGCTTATGCTGTTGAATGGAGTACCAAAACTACTGTAACTTTCACTTGCTAACTCTAAATGGAATAATTCTTTCACATAAATTCATCTTAAGTCATCATCTAGCTAATGTAGAAAATTCATGCATTTTTTAACACTTTGAATTTTTATATTTTTCTCGGTGTTGATTCGAGAGAGAGAAAGGAAACAAAAGAAAAGAAAAAGAAAATAATCCAGATGTGACAATTTTTTTCTATTTATTTAAATAGGGATGTGACAAAATTGTTCAACTGATATAGGACCATTAAATATGTGGCAATCCAAATACAACCTCTTTCATCAAACCAAACACCATCTTAAACCATCCAGACCATCCTATCCCACCAACCAAATAAAATCATGTATCATCCTATCCCACCAACCAAACACTATACTTGTATCATCTCATCCAGAATCATTCCATCCATCCTTTACCATCCCATCCCATTCACCCTGGTTCACCCAACCAAACGCACCCTTAAGGACTTAACTTTGTACGCCATTGAACCGAGACTTACTGTATGACCACATGCCTAATGGGATGGGCCTAACTTAGTAAGTTATGAATTCATGGCATTGATGTCGGACCCCTAGGCATGGAATACCCGAAGACCCTATGTGTATTCTATGCTAGTCCCTAGATCAGTAGCTAGCACACACACATTCACAACATTTGGCATTCACAATCGTACATACACATGCCAAAGTAAGTAAAAGGGATACTCTACTTAAGCTATTACAAGTTTATTACAATCACGGCCGACCGCCAAATAAAAGCAATCATCAGAGTAAAACAAATAACAGCGGAAGACTTAATGAAGTAGCAAAATCTAGTGGTATACCCATTCGATTCCGCAGGCAACCGACAAGGAACAAGGCCTAGGTAGACCCATCACCGAACCCTTCGGTGCTAGGAATAAAGAACTCGTCGTCTAGCGTTAGCTCATCTGCAAACTCTAAACCAACAACAATAGCAAGATTGAGTATTTGTGTACTTAGCAATACTTGTAGTATATCGCAAAAAAATTATTAGATGCAAGGTTATCAAATGAGGAGGTTCTAATATACAAGTTATTTTGCTCAAAGCCATCTTTATTTGCAATATCCATAAGTAATAATTTGCAACGAATTTGAAAGAGCAGTAGTAAATAAGTACAAGACAGTAAGTAAGACATTGAAACAAGTAATAACAACGCCTATAGCCCTAATCGGTTGTAAGCAAAAATATAATCATGTTTAGCCATAGAAATGGCACTGACAAGTTCATGTGCAACCATAGAAATGGCAGTCCTGCTATAGACATAGTAGTCTAGCCATAGAAATGGTAGTTAACTCAACAAGTCAAAACCCCATGTCACTACCCAAGTTTTGTGATACAACAGTTTTGGAAAAACAAGACTACCGCCATACCAGCCGCACTAAGCATGCTCATGACCGCGAGCATGGCTATTCGAATAGTTTATCACTCTACAGAGGTGTACAACTTTACCTATAGTATGCGGTATCCCAGTTGCCCGGAATGTCTCTAGTTTGTTCGGCATCCGTCGATGTCACTACTCACTACCAAAGGAAAGCAGTCTAGAGTTCGTGACGTAGCCTTTATATTATCTAGCCCTAACCTTGCACTAGCCTTGCAAATCTTTATCCTCATCCGTCGGGATAATAATAATAATGATAACAACAACGGAACACATCGAATGAGGAGCCTCACTCACCTGGATAGAAACCCATTGAGTGAGTCCCTCACTTCGCCCGATAGAAACCTGTCGAAGGGAGGCATTTGCAGTTGTGTTGGCCTACCTGTCATTCGGCATGCTCACACTACTTCTGCCTACTGTCATGCAAGGCTAAGATTCGATAACTTAGTTAGCTACGGCTACCCCACCCTAGCACATATGGTTGTACGATTAGGTCTTAATCCCGGATTTGCTGGCTTCAGTCCTTAATCGACTACGGGCGAGATTCTCCACCCGAGTTCACTACTACAGAAAGCCTCATCACAGACAGTTTAGAACCGTCATCACATACAGTTTTCGAACTGTCTGAATTTTTACGTCTGTGATAATAGGCGTTATCACAAACGGTTTTTGAGCCGTCTGTGATAAGGCACAACACAGACAGTTCTATTTACCAACCATCTGTGATATGAGGATATCACAGACGGTTCTATTTATGAACCGTCTGTGATATGAGGATATCATAGACGGTTCTATTTATCAACCATCTATGATGTAATAGATATCATAGACGGTTAGTAAATAGAACCGTCTGTGATATACGCATATCACGGTTGTTAGTGGAGACATCTGTGATAGTGTCCCTTCACAGATGGTTTGATCGTTAAACCGTCTATTATAGTATCCCTTCATAGACTATTTAACAATCAAACTGCATCGTGATAGTTCTTTAAACCTAACTATTTTTTTATATTTTCAGCTAGCCTTAGGAATTGCTAGTCATGCCCTCTAAAAACAACAAGCAGGCAGAAAATAGATGAATCAATCGTTGACAACTCAAAGTGATCATTGACAACTCAAAATCAATTATAAAAGAATATGTATAAAGTATTGTCGCTAGAGTTACAATTGAATTACAACTAAAAGTGAATTACAATTGAATCAGTTGTTTGAAGGTCGTTCAATGGTGTCGACGGAGTGAAACTCTCCGTCGATGTTAATGATCTGCGTGATGAAGCCGCAGAGCTTCCCTCGAACCTCCGAGATCTCTCTCATAACGAGTGCATCTAAATATATGTTCAAGCCCTGTCGCTAGCAGGAGTAAAGTAGTCAACATATATATTTAAATTTATAATTAGGAAATAATTATTGCGAGATTGACAAACATCGGATCCTTCAACTTAGCACTCATGATTTGTTGCATATGATGGCAAATGTAGAATGCACATTGTTCTTGTTTTCGCTGGCGACACTACAAAAATAGAATTACATATATAGGTACAGTCAGTTCGAGACGCATTATTACGAAATATGATATAAGATTATTGTGTTGTAGCGCGTACCAAAAATCACGTCCTGTGTTGTAGTGTGGCGCTCGATCCCTTGTATGACCCTCCCTCCACAACATAGGTGATGAACGATGTGGGGACCCCGGAGTTATCTCCGTAAGACCGAGACTAATCGAGGTCTTAGGGACATAACTCTAGATCTCCAAAGAATGGATTCCAACTTAACTCCATCTAAATAAGAGGCTTAACTCAAACTAGAGCCCCGACGATCATGCGCGCCGCTCCTCTGCGAGCACTACATGTGATTGTCGGTTCTCCAACAAGTCAAGCGCTACACTTAGTGAGTTAAATAGGAAGCCATGAACAGCGAGTATGACTTATATTGGCTCCCAAGATCAGCGACCAATATAACCATACTCCCCTTCAACGTTGATTACATCCATACAACAACCATACATAAATAGTACAAATGGCATACAACAAAGATCCAAGTTTACAACTAATACAAGTGGCCGACCGGCCAAATTAACATAAGAGTATTAAGTAGCAGCGGAAACGAACAAATAAACCAAAAGGCCAGCAGTGGTATGCCCACAACCCATCGGCAACCGGCTGGGATTAAAAGATAGCACGCTACTCATCGGTGTCGCCTAAATCGACACCGACGAGCTCGCCGGTCTCATTATCCTTCTCACCGTAAAGCCAAGAAACATCCGGCTGAGTACAAAGAGTACTGCAAGTCTTACACAAATAAAAATAGTTATGCATAAGGTCATTCAAAGGAAGGGCTCATATTGGCTTAGTTTTGCGAAAACGACGCAATACTGAACAACCTACACATACTAGTTTTTCAAGTGCCATTTCAAAATCAGATTTGAAGTGGAAGTAAAGCATGTGAGCAAATGATAATTTCAGTAATAAGAATCATACCAAAACAAAGTGGCGGTCCACTTTGATACTTACAACAACATGAATATCCCATTCATGACGATACCAAGTTTAACCACAAATTTAATTTCAAGTCTAACAATAAGCGACCACAGATTTCAAGCGGTCGTCCATAACCGTGGACACGCTATTCGAATAGATTTATACCTGCGTGTACTACTTTACCCACACGACTTGATTAGCCCGTAAGCCTCCGGATGCCTCCGAATATAGCATACTTCCTATGGTATGCCGGCCGGGTAAATAAAGATACGGTTGTGTTTAGCAAGAAGATCCCATTGAGCTAAGTCCCTCAACCCATGGCTCTAGGAAACACAAGACGTTAACGCCCATCCTATATATCCTAGGAAACACAAGACGTTAACGCCCCCATCCTATCGGCCCAAAAGGAACACGGGATTTCACGGTCCCATGCCCTTTCAATTTCACCACCGTGGGACTCAACACAATAAAACCTTCTCCCTACTTAACCATACGACACCCATATACCGCGTGGTGATAGCACGAGTTTTGCTTGAATCGCAACAACCCAAAGTTCGGTCCTTAATTGTCCGCATAAGCCAAACCACATACCCAAATCTCGCACGAAGGCACCTTCACTAACCAAAACTTGTCCGCACCAAAAGCTCATTTAAAATGACAAAATTTCACTTATAAAATAGATACGAAGATCTGAAACAAAAGTATATAATGAGAGTTGTGTTTATCCCATAATTGGCGGGCTATTCCGACAATCGAAGCTACTGTTCTAGACTTGCATGGCTAAGCAACTCGAACAACATGATTTCAAACATCCTATCATAATTATTTCAAGATCGGGTAATTCATGGATAGCCACAATGACAAGATAATAGGATGTGTCTAACTACTCATCACAAAAATAGTGACATTATAGAACTACCATGCAAGCAATTATCATTGCATCTATCCTAACAAAATTGGGATCAAATATGATGCAAAAAGAAAGTTCAAAGGATGCTTGCCTTGCGATAAAGTAGTTGTTCACTCTCGAGAGCGTAAGAGTCAACGTCAATAGGCTCGGAATCTATATAAATACAATACCGAATAAACATCGAAATACTTCAAAATCAAAATGCTCAAAAATGCATGATTTTAAATGATTTTTGGTGAAAGAATTATTTCATTTTGATTTAGTATATGAAAGTTATAGTGGTTTGAATTTCAGTATTTCAATATGCCTTCATTTATGTAATTTAATTATGAAGTGAAATTTTGTAGGGCAAAGATGAGTACGTGGATTATATGGATAAATAGGCAATATTATTACAAGTTCAAAATAGTTGAGTTTGCCTTAATTGGAGTTTCCATGAATTACTTATGAATTTTTGAAGTTATCAGCCTTTTTCTATTGTAAAAATAATAGTGTTAATGGCTTATTTCCAAAATAATGCTCTCTGCTACAGAGACATGGTTGAAACCAATTTTCATATAAAGTTCATTAAATAAGAAAATTACTGTATGGTTTCACTCATTTTGAAGTTAAAATGAATTAGTTATGCATTTTAGAAGTTATACATATTTTCAAGTGCAAAATAACAGATTTCGAATTTCATAAAGTTTTACTACTTTTCTCATCGAAGCGCTAGCTTAGCCACGGTCAATGACCAGTGGGCCCGGTGAACAGTGCATTTTTCGTTTTCGCTCAGATTTAATTTTGTTCTGACCAGTGGGTCCCGCTGTCAGCGACACGGTCCACGGGACTTGGTCCACCGACGCATGCGCACGATGCACGGGACTTAAGGCTTAAGGCCCACATGTCAGTCACTCTTTGCTCTGGTTTAACTCCCGCTTTACGTGTTCGCCCACACGTAAGTGAAACATTAGGACGGCTAAGACAACAATTTATGGCTAATCTAATCATTAGACATTAATGGCCGTCATTTGCCGTAAACTCCCGCTACGCGTGCGGCCGAGTACGACACGCTCTCGCCGTTGCTCGCCGTTCACGCGATTCCGACCCCGGCGGCGTGAACCAAGAGCATGTTTCGTTGCACACATAGCGCCGCTCCCAATGGAAGTGGTCTCGATTTACTGAGCCGCTCAGACTGTGGCTAGCCGAGTTGAGCGACGGCAAAATACGGCAAAGAGTACATGGCAAAAGAGAGCTCCGCAAATGACATTCAAGCGTGTGCACAGTACTAAGGACTAACTAGAAGCTACCTGAGCGGAGGAAGGTGCTCGGGAAACTTGGGACGCTGGAGGCTGCACGCCACGGAGAAGAAAAATGGCGGCAATACAACCAGCGGGGAGAGAAGGTCCTGAGCAAAACCAAGACCGGTGAATGCTTGGAGCAGCTTCAAGAACTCAAGATCAAAGCTTTAAGAGCAAAGAATTGAAGAATGGCCTACCAAATCGGTGGGAGGTGAAAAGTTGGTTCTCGGCCAAAAATGATGCAAACTCGATTCAGAAGACAACGTCGTGCAACCCCGAAATAAATTGAGGGTTTTGATCGATGGTCCAAAACACGTAAGGTGACGCGTAGATTGAGGATAATACCTCCGGACACGAAGAAGGCACGGATGTGTCCGCGGTGGCGCGCTCTGGACGTGAGCTGGAGCACGACAGTGGACCAGTGGCTACAAGCAATTACAAGAACTGAGATCAGCAAAAATGGAGAAGGTGTTGAAGGTAGAAAAGATGGAAAACACCCGGTGGAAACTTACCCAAGCGAGGAGCACAGGCGAGCTTCCTTCTTCTCGGTCAGCAGAGAAGAAGTGAGGGAGAAAGAAGGGTTGCGAGGGGTATTATGCCTGGGCGATGACGGCAATGGAGGCGGCGTGAGACGGAGGAGCTCCAGGAGTTGCCAACGGCAGCGGTGGATTGACGGCGTCGAGTTGTCGTTCTGGGCGCGTCGGAGAGACACGGCCGCGTGGCACGATTGATCTGAAGCTCGCCTGCCCGAGGAAGGAGACGGGTCTGACAAGGCGGACCCACCTTGTCAGCGGCTCAACGCACGGCGCGAGTGAAGGTTAAGTGAATCAGCGCACGCCGTTGGATCTTGTTTGGACGACTCAGATTAGATCGGGGCGAAAACGTTCGGCCGAAGGGGTACGTGACCTGGACCGTTGATCTTCAATCGGACGGTCGCAAGCGAAGGTGCATTTAGGCGGTCGGGCTGAGTCGGCTTGCCGAGTCGGACTCGAGCCTAAGGAATAGTGACGGCCGGTTAGGGTTTTATGTTTGACTGAGATTTAAATTTGTCTTTCCGACTTTGACCAGGGCTTAAAAATAGAAATAAATTTCCTAAAATCATGAAATAATTTGTGGGGGTTCCTGGGATAACCTAGTGTCCATAAACATTATTGAACCCTACTGTTCATTACATATTTTGTGATATATAAATTCAAACTTAGACTAGGTCTTTTAATAGTGTTTTAATTTTCTTAGGGTTCAAACCAGTCCCAAAAATTTGGGAAAAATTATATTAATTCATGATAATTAATATAGTATTTGAATAAATTATTTCCATAGGTTTTTCGGTAGCATTAATTTCGGTTTCTAGTTTGGAGATCAATTAGAAGTGTAGATTTCAAATGTATTTTGAGATTTTCCAAGTGAAATATTAAAATAAAAAGTTTCAAAACATGGTGCATGCTAATGAGATGCATAATAAGTTTTTTATTAGTTTGGGGATGTGACAAACGACCTACATGTTTTCAAAAAGTTATTCTCGGCCATTTCAAATGAAGGAAGACTATAATAGAGTTATGTATGGAGGAAATGAGCATACTTGTCGAGTATTCCTTGCACAAGGGTGAAGTCGTGGGTTTTGTTGAGTAGGGAATCAAGGTATATTACCTTGTTCCTCTTTGGTATAATGACTAAAAGGATCTAGTGGTACCTACTCATGTATGTCGCTATAATCATTAAACCTAAGTTCGTGCTACGTATAAAGTACAAATAAAATTTGTACAGCAAGTAGTGAAACACTTACTTCTGGTTGTAGGGCACTATTATGTAGTCCTTGTCATCCTGAGTAAGCAATCCTATCATTATGTATTTCATGACATAGGATGCGTTTTCCATGATGGTTTGCTCAGAGACCATGTGTGGGTCGAGGAAACCCACTAGTTCTTTCAATTGCCAGGCATTTTTCATCATCTATATATACATAAGTAATGAGTTGTTATTAATCGGTATTACGTGAATGTAGAACTTGATGTACACACTTACAGTATCTAGCATCGTAGAAGTGAGGCATCGAGGGCTTTGAGGTTGAATAGGTCGAATAAGTCGTCGAAACCCACGACGAAGGGGGCCAACTCATGGAAGAAATGCTCCTTCGTGTATCTGACAGTGATTCTAGTATCACACCCTTTCTCTTTGGTCTTTTGCATGTACTAGGCATGCAAAGACTGGCAACTTATTCTAGCATGGGCTAATACTATGTCGGTGGCCAACGGACTTCCGAGAGAGTATTTCTCGGGCTTGGGAGGCGTCTTAACGTTCTGTAATTTTGATTTGGCCTAAACGACTTGGCCTCTATGCGTCTTCCTGTGAGATGACTCAGGAGCCGATACAACGACACGCTTTTCTTGTTCCTTTAGCATCATCTCCATGGGAACCAATGAGGCGGGCTTCTAAAGCGAAGGTTGAGGTGGATTCATCGAGAGTCCTATTGGAGAGGCCTTCTGAATCGAAGGTTTAGGCAGCACTGTAGGGTCCAAGGCGATGTCCTTCTTGGGCCACTGGATAAAGGTGTACATGGTATCCCCTAGTGTTCTAATGTCTTCATTCGGGTGAATCTCCAGCGGGACGGCCCTAAAATTATCATGTACCATGTCCATTTGGACCCTGACGCAACCTGCGCCACATGGGCATCGTGCTGCATTATCCCTTCCTGGCATGGATGTGCCATCCTCGCCCAGTCTCAATAGACATGGACCCAACCATCCTCATTTGTAGCATGCACGGCGTCGATTCCTACAAAATGATACACAATTAGCTAAGAAATCCTATAGGTATATCTTTGGAGCATTCCAAAGATGTACATTACCTTGATATCGTCGATAGGTAATTGGACGTCATGTTCAGAATTTTGCGCAAACGCGACGCTACTCCGATGTTGAGGAGGAGTGGATCCCAAAATAATGGGGGCAGCTTGCGACTGGTTGAGGAGTAGTTGATTCAATTGATCCTGCAATCTTGTTAGCCTTCCTTCAAATTTTGCAGTAAGCACCTGTTCCAACCGATAGTCGTACTCGGCCTTGGATCTCTTCCTAATCCTATACGTGCAGTAGTCATCTGCGAATCCATCCCTCTAAGGTATGTAAACCCAAATACCTTGCGTGCGACCCGGGTGCTCCTTGTTTCCTAGGGCCGTAGATAGTATATCCTTCTCTCTGTCTGTTTCGAAGGAGCCTTCAGAATATGCAGAAGTCAATGCTTGCTGCAAGAGGTCATCATGTTATTATAGACACTATGAAGTTATGGACTTATTAATAACTAGGTAGTTCAACATATCTTATCAGATGTTGAGACACTTCCTGGTTTGCCGGGGTTGTGAAAGAGATGCCACCCGAAGACGTGGCTGATACCCTCCTCTTAACCAGTTTTGAGCATGGTCGTTTGTGATCTTAGCAAATGGCCCTGTTGCGTTCTTGTCCTCCGCCGCCATTGCTCCTTTTTACCCATGTACCTAGCGGTGCTGAGTTTGTGGGGGTAAGTGTTTCGTGCCTGGAGAGCCTTGTGCACCGCACTTTGCTCCTGAAATTCAGCCGTCGTCTTCATTTCCACAAAGGCGTACCATATATCTCGTGACAAGAATTTATACTTCGTAAAGGGCGTCTGTAACAGCCCTAACTTAGGGTTTGTATTTCAAATGTAAAATTTTGAGGAGAAATAAAAACTTTTGTTGTCTCTTCAAATCATTTGAAAGTTTCTACATTTTTCCCTAGCAATTTCCATTTTCTAGAATTAAATTCTTGTGAATGGAAATTGTTGTCAGCGAATTCTTAGCTTTCAAACTTGTGATCATCCTCTGAAATTATTTTTTCTATCATCTTGATCATCCTATCCACCTCCCTGAATTATCTCACAATTTTTAGATTTTATTTGCTATTTCGAATGGCCAAGTCAAACTAGTTTGAAATCTGGTCAAACCTCTGGACAGCAGCTTGTGAATTTTATTGGGAGAAATCTAGTGCATGAAAACTCCTGGAAAAATTTCACAAGGTTTTCCTCTGTTCCAGTAAGCTCCCATAAAAATTTCCGAATTTTTGGAGCGCAGGAGCTACCTCTAAAAATTCCCCAAACTCTCTCAGCTTTTTAAACTCAAATCACTGTTCCTCGGGCCCGAACCCAACTCAGGCTTGAGTCCGACTCGCACCACTTGGCTCGGTCGCGTCAACTAAACGTACCGCCCGAGTTCAATCGACCGTGACCGTCCGATGCAGATCGAACGATCCACGTGCGCGTATGCAATCGACCGGTCCGAATGCATACAGGGATCTCAACCGTCCATTTCAGATCTAGCGGTCGACATTCTCTTGATCAAGTCAGACCAACTGATCACGCCGCACTTGACTCGTTCGCGCCGCTGCCGCTGCCGGGCAGGTGGGCCCCACTTGTCGTCGCCACCTACCTCGCATGAGAGCCGAGTGCCGGCGACATTGCGCATGGGCGCCACCTCGCCTCGTCCCGCCACCGCTTCCCGCGCGCGCGCGCATTGCCTCGGCCAGATCTTCCACGAGACCGTGCCTCGCGCGCATCAATCACCCACTTTTCCGCTCACCGCTTGTCGGCACCGTTCTTGAGCTCCTGGTGCGAGAGCGCCGCCACTGTATTCCTCCGCCTCTTCCCTACTTAAGCCCTACCAGAGCTCCCTTGTCCTTCTTTGGACACCATAAGACCACTTCCTACCCTCCATTACTTCCCGAGCTCCAACCGAGAGAGTGCGCAAACTCGTTCACGGCCGCGCTCCGCCGTGTCGTCCTCGCGACCGCTGAAGATCATCCTTCTTTTGCGCGTCATATCGTGTTCCGATCCCTTCTTGAATTCCTCAACTAATTCTGAGTTTCACTCGCGAGGACCGTTGAATTTTGAGTTCCTCCTTTCGCCAAAACTTCGGGTCTCGCCCTCATCACCGGTGAGTTGGTCCTTTGGTCGATTGCTTGCTTCAAGACCGCCCCGCACTTACCCGAGCTATCTACATCTTCGCCCCTCCTGTCTTTGCTCGTGTTGTTTCCCCTCGGTGTCGCTTGACCGCCTCGCTCATCGCCGCCACCATCTCCGCAATCTCCTCTCCTCCGCATCATCCTAGTAAGTTCTTGGGACCTTAGTATAGCTTTAGCGCACGCTAGTTCGGGTTAAGTATCGCTAGCTTGTCGCTGCCGCTTTTGCCGTAGCATGAACTCCGCCCGCCGCGCGCGCCGTCAGTCACCTCCGACTTGGCCCGGTCGCCGGGTGCGCATAGCATCGATCCCATTTTGGCCTTTGCCGCATCGCGGGCTTGGCCGCCGGCGCCTGGCAAATTCGAGCTCACGCTCGTTGTCGGATGAGCTAGCGATTTTCAGAGTACGAGAACGCCCGGCGTATTCTTTGAACTCATTGTCGACGCCGCCCTCGGCCGAGCTGAGTCAAGTCGAGCTGGTCGCCGCCGCACGTCCCGCCCGTCGAGACCGTGCTAGCTGGTCGCTGTCAGAGAATAAGTATTAAATGCTTTTGATTTCAAATGCTTTTCTCGGTTTGCTGATAATCCATTTAAACTTAGAAAATTCATATCTATTTCAATTTTTCTCCAAATTGCATGAAACCAGTGCTGTTAATTTTTATTTTAAATGTGCTATTTACTAAAATTAGTTTCATCCTTATATCTGTAGCAAGAATCTGTTAATTAATTTAATGTTGTAGAATGTAATCTCCAAATTAGAAAATGCATATCTCTTTCAATAATTGTCCAAATTCAATGAACCCAATTCTGTAAAATTCTATTTTCAGTATGCTAATTGTTAGGAAAGGTTTTACATACTGGTTCTGTTCATGAAAATTTGTTAAGTAATTAACTAGTGTTTTGATGTGTTTTTAGCTTAGGAAATTCATAGAAAATTCTTAATAACTTAAAATGATTTGCTCTCTGTTTCTTAAATTTTGTTATATCATGCTTAGGCTGCTGGGAAAAGTTTAGTGTGTTTTGTTGTTGTTGTATTGTTTGAGTTTGGTCGGTGTTATTCGCTCTTATTCATTTGTTTGTTCAATCGTTAGGATTCGATATTTGCGGCAACCCCGAGAACGATCCTCCGCAACATATTGAGCAACAGCGAACAGCAAGCGCGCTTGATCATGTTTATCCCAAAGATTTTAAAGTCTAATATTTTGTTTCAATTGTATGTATGCATTGCTTAATTTGTGTTAAATTGATTAGTTAAACCCGTAGTGCATATCCTGTAGACAAAATATTGATCTCTACTACCCGAGCCTAGGTTATTTGTCTGTGATTAGAGATCACTGGATGATCCTTGTCACTTAGTAGATCCGGTCAACTTGCTTAGACATGCTTAGCTATCGGTAGAATCAAGCGGTTATCGACTTTAGTCGGTAGCCTTGATCACACAAAATCTACTATAACTTTACGTTTCAGCTTTTGCTATGTTTATCCGCAAAACTAAAAATGAAACAAAATGATTTAGACTTGGGCACAATGGTAAGACCGGTGTGATCTGTTGGGTGTGATCGAAAGGTGCCCGAGCCGCTTAAGGACCGAGTTACTTGCGCCACCGCATCGAGCATTTTGCGTGCAACCACACTAGAGTATATGGGACCTCTCTTGACCTAGTACTTTGGCGTGTATTGGCCCGGTCGCAGGAGGTCGCAGGAGGATGGAGGTGGGAGCATGGTAGTTGTCCAAAAGCTTTATCCCGAGTGGGTAGTTGTCTTTCGGCTTTACCATGTAAGCGTATGGATTTCTATCCATACGAGCGGCTCGTAGTTAATACACAATATTGGAAAAAGTCTCGTAGGACTTAGCCGTGCAAAGATACCTTCTCGAAGTGTGTTTTGGCTTAAAGGCTGCAAGTGTGGTACATTGGTACACCCTCGCAGGTTAAAACTATTCGAATAGCCTCGCCCTAGGTTATGGACACGCGCTGATACGCCCCAAGAACTAGACTACAACATTTAAATTAAAACTTGATGGGTGGTACGAATGGATTCGTGTTATGTTGTGGTGACTATTGGGATAGTCACTTCTAGGTTGGTTATCTTTCGCTTGTTATTAATATCCGTCTCAAGTTATTTCAATCTTAAAATGAATTGCAAACTTGCCTTTAAAATCAGATTACCTTATTGCAAATGAAAATTGGCTTTATGCAAATGAAACATATGGCCTCCACCAAATAAGCTCGCATGTAGCATATGAACAGTCGCTAGTTCACACATCGTTTGCGGTACAAAGAAAATCTTTGTACTGTGTGCTTTGCTTAATGTTTTTGTTGCAGAGGAGGAAGGTGAGCCTCGTGGGCCTCACTACGTGAGTCAGTCTGCCGCCGTGGGTGACGACTAGGCTTGGCGGTCCTGGCCGATGCCTTGTGGGTTGAAGGCACACCGATTGGCTTTGTTTATAGCCATCTTATGGCACTTTTGCTTCACTGTCGTTCTTGTTATTTGTGTATCTTTTGGGCCGGTCGCCTGTGTATGTAATAACCTCTACTATTTGTTTATCTCCGCTTGGTAGTGTGGTGTTTGGACTCTATGTGTGGAATGGAGTTGATGTCTAATTTTGTACCGAGGTGTGTATATCGCTCAGGAAGTATACATATCTCGAGGGTCACTTTATTTGATTTGTGATGCTAGGACTGGTGGTTGGTTACATTACAAACCAAATAAATTGGGGTCCTCACAAAGTTGGTATCGAGCCATTCTCGACCGTAGTAACCCAAGCATAGTCGTCCTTAGGATATTTTGAAAGTCTTATTTTCAAATTATAAAAGGTTTATGAAAACCTAGGCGATTCTCGATTTTATTCCTTACCTATCTTAGCTTTCTACTCTCACCTTACTCTAATTTGAGTTTTGAGACCTTGGTTTCTCTCTTCCCTTTTCAAAAGATAGTTACTACGGTGGAATTAGTTTGGGGAGAACCATGAAGTTTAATCCAACTAAAACTTGTGGGGATAATAGGTAAGATGTAAAGGGAGTAGTTATGTGTCCGATTTTTGCTGGTCGAACTTTATCCTGCCTTGTGTTTGTTTCTGGATTGCTTTCATGAATTTTGGGCTTTCTTGCTCTTAAATTTGTTAATAACTTGTCTTAGTGAAACAGGATGGCCGGGAGAACGCGCGCATCGTGGTCTGGTCATGATGAGGAGCTTCCTCCTCCGACCATGGTCGAGGTTCTCGCCGATCGAGCGAAACCGCATGGACCGACGCGCATCCCGGAGGTTATTGCTAGAATACCTCCACTCGCCGCCGGTGGCGGCCACCGACTCGCGGGGACTTGCGAGTTCCTCCGCACACAGCCGCCGACTTTCTCCCGCTCCGAGGACCCTCTCGAGCAAGGACGATTGGTCGCGCATGGTTGAGCGAAAGCTCAACATAGCTCGATGCGCAGCGCAGGACAAGGCGCTTCGCGCCCCACCACCGAGGGCGAGCACTCATGGTGGGAGAACTATCTCGCCATGCAGCCCGCGGGCCATGTGGTCGCGTGGAAGAGTTCCGATCGCTTTTCGTCGGGCCCACATCCCCGATGGCCCGATGAAGCTGAAGAAGAAGGAGTTTCTCGCGCCAAGCAAGGGCGCAAATGCGGACAGTACTTATACGAGTTCAATCATCCGCTCGTTATGCTCGGGAGAGGTGGCCTCGGATGAGGCTAAGCGTGAGAAGTTTATGGATGGCTTGTCCGAGGAGCCGCAGGACAAAGCTATCTATTGTGGACTTCTCGACTTTCGTGCCTTGGTAGATAAGGCCATTGTTGCCGAAAGATAAGGCAAAGGCGCTGGCGAGTCCCGCAAGCGCAAATGGAGGCGATCGCCTACTCACACCACCTCGCTCGCCCCTGGTGGGCGGCACCAGCGGCCCGCTTTTGCTCCACCAGACCGAGGCCATCTCGCACCAGCCTCGCCCACCGCAGCCGTGAGCTTCAGCGCGCGTGCGCCGCGATCCAACAGAGCGGCTCTCGCAATCCGGCGCCGAGGTTACTTGTTTTCGCCGCCACAACAAGGGCCATTATGCGAATGCTCGCCCTCAGTGTTCTTCGCAGCAGCTCGCCCTAATGGAGGACGCGGCAGGGAGTGGTCACCGCGACGGAAGATGATCCGAAGCTGTGGTGCGAGCAAATGGTCGAGTCAACCACCTTTCACCGAGGAGGCTCGGAGGCGCCTGATGTCGTGATTGGTACACTTCTTGTTAATTCTCGCCCCATGCAGTATTATTTGATTCGAGCATCGCATTCTTTTATTTCAAGATCATTTGCTGCTGCGAGTGGTCTTCATTGTGTTCCTTTGGGAGTTCCTTTGCTCATCCGCTCCGGGTCGAAATGAGCCGATCTACAAAGGTCGGATGTTCCTATCATAGTCAAGGGAGTGAGATTTTTAGCAAATCTTATTCTCGCTTGGGCTCAAGTAGTCCGATGTGATTCTTGGCATGGATTGGTTGTCCCAACACTACGGCAAATCGACAGTGCGTAAAGATTGTCTATCTCACCACCCTTCAAAGCAACAGTCGGATTTTCGCCGGCCTCAGGGGCCACATCTATGTGTATTAGAAGCGAAGCCAACCTTGCGATTCGTGATGTTCCCATAGTATCTCGACTTTGGGGATGTCTTCCAAGACTTGCCCGGATGCCTCGGCTCGAGACTGAGTTTGTCATCGAAGTTGTTGCCCGTACCGCCCGATTTCAAGGCGCCGAGTGATCGAATGCCTCCCAATGAGCTAGAAGAATTGAAGAAGCAGCTTGGTGAGCTCCAAGCGAAGGGTTTCATCCGCCTAGCCATCTCCTTGGGTTGTCCTGATCTTTGTGAAGAAGAAGGACAAGACTTTGCGCATGTGTTGATTACCGTCCTCTCAATGAAGTGACGGTAAAGAACAAATATCCTCTACCCCGCATTGATGATCTTTTGACCGCTTGTCCGAGCTCGTGTGTTCTCCAAGGTTGATCTGAGATCGGGCTATCATCAGGTCAGGATCAGATCTGAGGATATTCCGAAGACGGCCTTCACTACTCGTTATGGTCTGTACGAGTACACCGTTATGTCTTTCGGTTTAACCAATGCTCCAGCCTTGTTCATGAACTTGATGAATTCGGTATTCATGGAGTTTTTGGATAAATTTGTGGTGGTCTTCATTGTAACATCCCAATTTTGGGCTTGTGTTTCAAAGGTAAGAAAATGAGTAGAAATTAAAACTTTTCTTACATCATGCGTTTCTCTGCTTGTACCGGACAAGTATTGTACAAGACTTATGGAAAGGCAAAGTCACAATGTCTTTTGATCCAAATCTTGTTCCTTCAAAACAATCTTGTCAACCCTTTTGATCATCTCCGGAAATATTTTTCCTAAGCTCTAGGGTTGGTGTGTGACCTCTCTGAAAAATCTCACAATTTTTAGAAATTGTTTGAATACTTTTTGGGGTCAATTAAACCGATTCAAAATCTGGTCAAATCAGGACCACCACCTTGTGGAATTTTTGAGGAAAATGTGTAGCACAAAACCTCTGCAAAATTTACACAAGGTAATCAACCTCGCTTAGCAAGCTCCGTAAAAGTTTCATAAATTTTGGAGTAAGTTTGCTACCCCAAATAAATCCTCCAACTTCAGATCGTTGAAACTCAAAATTTAATGAGTCGACTCGGCTCGAAGTCGACCCAGTCCGACCCAGCCTTTGGACTCGATCGACCACCGAGCTCGCTCGGGCTGCGGCGCAAGCGGGGCCACGGATGGGGATCGGGTGGCTCACGACCTCCCTGCGCGCATGGACCTCCTCTCGCCGGTGATCTGGGACGCCCAGACCACCCCGATTGCATCCGGGCGCCCAGACCTCCTCGGCTCGCTTCTTCCCTCCGTGACCTCTCGAGCCCCGGTCGCCATGATTTCCCCACCCGCGCAGTGTGTCGCTGTCGAGCAGCTGGGAGCAGGTGTCGCCACCTTTGGTCCTTCCCAACGCCTCTTTCTCGCCATGCATTAATGGTGCCAGAGCTTTGCCCAAAGGAGCCGCCCTCGCCGCCTTGTCAAGTCCTCGTGGGTCATGGCAGGCATGGTTCATGCTCACAGAGGCTTTACCCACACATTGCCAAGCTCCCGTGCTATGTATAGCCCGAGACCTTCCTTCTCCTTTCCTTCTTCGTTTTGGTCGTGCTTGAGCTCCACACTTAAGCACCCGAGAGCACCACCTTCCTCGTCACCATTGTCGCCTTGGAGCTCCTCGCCGGCTCGAGCTCCGGTGGTTCCATCCGCGTTTACCGCTTTTCTTGTCATCTCGAGCATCCTCTAACTTGCCGTGGTTATCCATCGCAGGTGGACGAGTTGGGGGCTGCCGTGGTCGGGACCGCTTTCTTCCTCGCCTCCCGGAGGTCCCGGTCACCGGGGCCTCCTTCGGCTTCTCCTCTCCTCCGGCTTCCTCTGACCTTCCCTACACTCTGTAAGTTCGCTTTAGTCCCTTAGAGCTCTAGGTTTAAGTAGCATACCCGTAGTGCTCGCTATGTCGTTTTCGGTTTTTGCCGAAAAGATTGCCCTCCGCCATTCTCCGGCTCGCCGGCGGTCAAGGCCGCCGCCGCCGTCGAGAGCACCTCCGATAGGTTCGCAATAGTATTAGCTTCGTTTTGGTGGCCTTGGTTCCCGCCGCCGTGGCGCTGGTCGTCGGCGACGTGCCGGCGAGCTCACCGTCGAGCTCTGCACCTTGTCGCGTTTTGTCAAGTCTTTGACCTCCTCGAGTCCATCGTGGCCGCCTAAGACCCCTAGGGCTAGATCTGGACCTTTAGATTCCTTCCGTGAAAACCTTTAAGTGGAAGACCTCCCTAGTTAGATCTTAACCGCTTAAGACCACCCCAAGTCGATCGGGCCGTAGAAGGTTTTTCCGTAAATTTCTATGTCCCAAGACCTCCTAGAGTAATCTCCGCCGTTAAAAACCTCCCGGGATTAGCTTCTAGCCGTTAGATCCGCTCGTGTTAATCTTGCGCGCTAAGACCTCCCTAGAGTTGATCCCGACCGCCTAGGACCACCCCGGTTAAATCCTAGCCGCTTAGATCTTTTCCTGCGCGCAAAAGACCTCCTCGGTCATTTTTCAGAGACCACCCTCGGGTCGTCTTTGCAAAAGACCTTCCTCGGCTACTTTTGCAAAGACCACCTCGTAACCACCCTCGGGGTCCTCTTTGTAAGAAGCCACCGGTCTTTATAAAGAAAACCCCGCTGCACTCTCTTAGGCTCAATCCTAGCTGCTCACGACCTCCCGGTTTAGATCCGAGCGTTGGATCTCCTTTGTAAAACCTTTAGTGCTCGCACCTCCTCCACGCCGATCCGAACCGCCGAGGACCTCCTTAGGCTCGATCCGAGCCGCCCGCATCTTCTCCCGCTAGATCACTACCGCTTAGGACCTCCCAGAGTAGATCTTGGCCATCCAAGACCTCCTCGGTTAAATCCCAACCGCCCAGACCTCCTCGCTGATCGCGTCCGTTAAAGACCTCCTCTCGGGAGATCTAGACCGCTGAGGACCTCCTCCGCTTAGATCCGTAGCTTTAGGACCTCCTTCACTCTGGACCGTTAGATCTAGATCTAACGGGCTAGACCTCCTCTGTAGGCTTAGTCTTAGGACCTTCCTAGTGCTCGACCGCCGGATCTTGATCCGGTCCACGACGACCGCAGGCGCGAGGACCTCCTCTCGCGTGCGCTGCATGCACCGGTCGTGGCCGTTGGATCGATCTCAACGGTCCGCACCTCCCAAAGCGGAGGAGGTCTTTGCGCGCCGTGCTTCGAGGTCCAAGCCGTGCGATGGAGGATCGCCGCCCACGACTCTCCTTTTCGATTCAAATCGTTGGACCTCCCGAGATCTCAAATTTTCTAAGTCTTTTGATGTTTCAATTTTCAAAAATGTATAACTTTGTCATTTTAACTCCTTTTTGATTTATTCCAGCTTGATGTAGCTTTGTTATAGTATGAATCAGTAACTGAGAAGGAAATTAGGCGTTGTTATGTAGCGTAAAATGGTTTTAACTACATGATCTTGTTTAGTGTTGAATGATATCTAGAAATTCATTGAAAATTTGTAAAATGCATAACTTATTCTCTGTAATTCCAAACTGAGCAAACTAAGTTTTGTTCAAACCTACTAGGGATATACTGTAATATGGAAATGTCTTCATTTGATCCTTGCCATCAAATTAAAGGTCTACTAGTTTTAGAACTTAGAAAATCATAACTAATTCGTTATAACTCCAAATTGTGCAAACTCAGTTTTGCTGTTGTTAGGTACCATTACCTACCTACCATAAAAATTTCAGCTTCTGGTTCATTGTAGAAATTTTCGCCATGAACAGTAACCAATAGGAATTAAACTGGATTTATCAGTGAGCAAAATTGTTTAGGCATAACTTTTTCATGCTTAGTCCAAATGAAGTGATTCTTGTTTCTAAAATTGTCTAAAATCAACCTCTAGCTGCTGTAGAAATTTCATTGGATTTGGATGTTCTTTGCTGTTGAGTTCCTTTTGGTGTTCTTCGTTCTTATCGGTTTTTATTGCCTTTTCTTAGGCTTCGACATTTGCGGTAACCCGAGAGCGATCCTCCGCACGCTTTGAGCAACAGCCAGCAGCAAGCAGCTTGATCATGTTAATCCCAGTATTTTAAGTATTTATGTTGTTTACAACTTCTATGTATGCATTGCTATCTTGTTTTAACTATTGACGATAGTTGGCCTAGTAGATGCATTCCTTAAACAAATAATCATCCTCTACTACCATGAGCCTAGGTTATTGCTGTGATTAGAGTTCGTGGATGAGCTCTTGTCACTTAGTAGTTGCGAATTAATTGCTTAGCCATGCTTAGTCTCCGTAGAATGGGCGGTTATCGACTTGTCGATAACCTTGATCACATAAAACTTATTATGATTATGATTTCAACCTTGTGCCATGTCTACTTATGAAAACTAAAACCGAAACAAAATGATTTAGACTTGGGCACAACGGTATGATTGGTGTGATTTTCGGTGTGACGAATGGTGCCCGGGTCATTAAGGACCGAGTTACTTGCGCCACCGTACCGAGCAATTTGCGTGCTAACCACACTAGAGGGTATGGGACCTCTCTTGACTTAGTACTTTGGCGTGTATTGGCTCCGGTCGCAGGAGTCGCAGGAGGGATGGAGGTGGGAGACAGAGTCCGAAGGCTTCCCCGTAACGTGGGTTGTCTTTCGGCCGGCAATGTAAGCGCATGGGTTTTCATCCATACGAGCGGCTCGTAGTTAATACACAAGATTGGAAATGTCTCAGAGGACTTAGCCAGTGCAAGCATACCTTCTGTAGTGTGCTTTGTGGCTTAAAGGCGGTCCGGAGTGTGGGTACATTGGTACACCCCGCAGTGGTTAAAACTATTCGAATAGCCTCGCCCTAGGTTATGGACACGCCGCTACGCCCGTGAGAACTAGACTACAACCTTTAAACTAAAACTTGATGGGTGGTACGAACTGGGATTCGTGCTATGTTGTGGTGACTATTGGGGTAGTCACTTCCTGTGGTTCTTGTATGTATCTTTACTTCATCAAGTTACTTTGATAATGAAACATATTTGCAAACTTGCTTTTAAATGTATTATATTATTGCAAATAAATTTGGCTTTGTGCAAATGAAACATATGGCCTCCACCTAAATAAGCTTGCATGTAGTTATGAATAGGTCCGCTATTCCACACGCTGCCTTATGGTACAAAGACAATCTTTGTACTCGGTTGCCTTGCTTAAATGTTTTTGTTGCAGAGGAGGAAGGTGAGCTCAAGGGCCTCACTTTTGTGAGTCAGGTTGTGGTAGCTTCATGGGCGACTAGCTTGGCAGCCTGGCCGGTTGCCTTGTGGGTTGTGTGGCTAACTGTCGACTTTTGTGCTAGCCATCTTATGGCGCTTTGCTTCCGCTGTCATTCTTGTATATTGTTCTATTTGGCCGGTCGGCTCTCTTTTGTAATAACTTTACTTTATGTATGTCCTCTACTAGACTTGTTCTTGTATGTTGTATGGAAATGATGTGTAATTTTGTGATGATGTGCATATGCTGCAATTCTGGGAAGCATATGTTCATCGAGGCTTAGAATGTTTAATTAGTAATGCTAGAACCATTTGGAGGTTAAGTGTTACTAGTTAAATATTTCCGGGTCCTCACAAAGTTGGTATCAGAGCCATACTGACCGTAGAAACCCCTAGCTTGGTCGCCTTTAGGATATTTTGAAAACTTACTTTCAAATAGTTTATGAAAACTTAAGTAAGTTCTCAGATTTTACTCCTTATCTATCTTAGCTTGCTCATCTCACCTTACTCCCACTTAAGTTTTGAAAAAGTTGTTCCTCTCTTCCTTTCAAAAATTAGCCGCTATCGATTAAATTGGTTTTGGGAGAACCATGAGAGCTTGGAAAAAGAAATGTGGACAGCTAACTAGTGGTTAGTAAATAAGGTAGGAAATGAGAGGTAAATTCAACTAAAACTTGTGGGAATAAAAGGGTAAGAGGTGATATGAAATTAGCTAAATGCCTCTACTCTATTAGGTGGTTATGTCTTGATTTTTGGGCTGATTTGAGCTAGAAGTTAGTTCTGAAATTTTGGGTCTTCTCAAACGACACTGCTCTTCCATACGAGTTAGTCGCTTCGGGAAGTTGATTGGTGACTTGTGGTCTTATGCTTTCTTGTGGCTATTCTTTGGTCATTTTAATTGAGTTTGATTCCGTGCTCTAGGGCCTCGAATCAGATATAACTTGTCTTAGTGAAACAGATGGTGGTGGGACCCGTGAGCGTCGGAATCACTGGTAGTCCCGATGAGGAGCTTCCTCCTCCGACCATGGCGAAGTCTCATGCGATCGAACGCAATCGCTCGAGGACCGCAGAGTGTTGGAGGTTATCGCCAGAACACCTCCACTCCCTCCGTGCCTCGATCCGGAGGTGGTCACCGGCCTCGTGGGGGCTTGCGGAGTTCCTCCGCACGCAGCCTCCTACCTTCTCGTGTCCGAGGATCCCCTTAACGCAGACGATTGGTCGCGTCGCTGAGCGAAGCTCAACGCTGCTCGCCGTGAGCAGAGCGCACTTTTCGCATCCCATCGGTTTGAGGGTGCGGCACTCTCATGGTGGGAGAACTTCTCGCCATGCAGCCGCGCGACACGTGGTCTCGTGGGAGGAGTTCCGCTCAGCCTTTCCGTCGCCCATGTTCCCGCCGGCCCGATGAAGTCAAGAAGAAGGAGTTCCTGCGCCAAACAGGGCGCAAATCGTGATCGAGTACCTCCATGAGTTCAACCATTTGGCGAGGTACGCCTCGCCGAGGTGGCCACCGATGAGGCCAAGCAGAGAAGTTCATGGAGGGCTTGTCCGAGGAGCCGCAAGACAAGCTCTCTATTGTGGACTTCCCGACTTCCATCTTGGTGACAAGGCCATCGCCGCGAGCATAAGGCGAGAGCGCTGCGTGAGTCCCGCAAGCGCAAGTGGGAGGCCTATCGCCTATTCGGCGGCCCCGCCGTCCCCCGTGTTGGGCTAACACCGGGCCCACTCTCGCTTCACTGGCGAGGCCTTCGGCACAAAGACCACGCCCTCCGCAGCCGTGACTCGCCGCGGCGCGCCATGACCAAGCAGCAGGTGTTCCTCGCAACCCGCGGCCGACGCCACCGCTTCATCGCCACAACAAGGGCCACTACGCGAGTAGTTGTCCTAAGAAGATCGAGGGGCCTCGCCCCAATGGAGGACGCGGCAAGGGAGTGGTCACCACCGACTAAGACCCTGTGCTTGGGAAGCGCCGAGTCAACCACATCTCTACCGAGGAGGCACAGAGGCGCCGACGAGTGTTGGGTACGCCCTTGTTAATTTGCGCCCCGCTACGCTTTATTTGACTCTGGGCCTCGTGATTCTTTTATTTCGAGATCATTTGTCGTTGATTGTGGACTTCATCGTGTTCCTTTGGGGTTCCACTACTTATTCGCTCCCGGTTCGGAATTGAGAGCTGACCAAGTATGCCGGATGTTCCTATCCACATCGAAGGAGGGATTCTTGGCGAATCTTATCTCTACTCGACTCGCGCGCTCGGATGTGATTCTTGGCATGGATTGGTTGTCCCAACACTTGGGGCAAATCGACAGTGCAGAAGATTGTCTACCTCACCACCCTTCAGTGAACAGTTGGGTTTTCGCCGCAGCTTCATGAGAGCCCCATCTCTATGCCCTGAAGCAAGGCCAAGATTGGAGATTCACGATGTCCCCACCGTGTGACTTCGTGGATGTCTTTCCCAAGACTTGCCCGGGATGCCTCCTGCTCGAGATCCGAGTTCGTGATAGAGTTGTCGCTGCACGCCCTATTTCAAAGAGGCGTGCATCGCATGCCTCCTAATGAATTGGAGGAGCTGAAGAAGCAACTAGGTGAGCTGCAAGAGAAGGGTTTCATCCGCCCTAGCTCATCTCCTTGGGGTTGTCCAGTTATCTTTGTGAAGAAGAAGGACAAGACCTTGCGCATGTGTGTTGATTACCGTCCGCTTAATGAAGTGACGGTAAAGAACAAGTATCCTTTGCCCCGTATTGATGATCTTTTTGATCAGTTGACCGGAGCACGTGTCTTCTCCAAGATTGACTTGAGGTTGGGCTATCATCAAGTCAGGATCAGGGCCGAGGATATTCCTAAGACGGCCTTTGCTACTCGTTATGGTCTTTACGAGTACACCGTCATGTCTTTTGGTTTGACTAATGCTCCTGCTTTATTCATGAACCTTATGAACTCGGTATTCATGGAGTATCTGGACAGGTTCGTGGTGGTATTCATCGATGATATCCTTATCTACTCCAAGAGTGAAGAAGAGCATGTTGAGCATCTTAAGCTTGTGTTGGGCAGTCGCGTGAGCACCACCAGATGCAAAATTCAGCAAGTGTGAGTTCTCGTTGAAGGAAGTGGCATTCTTGGGCCATGTTCTTTCAGCAGAGGTGTGGTCAGAGATCCTAGCAAGGTCACGATGTGCTATCTTGGGGTCACCAAGTCGGTCACCGATGTGCGGAGTTTTCTTGGTTTAGTGGCTACTATCGCCGCTTTATCGAGAATTTCTCCAAGATTGCAAAGCCTATGACCGAACCGCCAAGAAAGACAAGAAATTTGAGTGGTCCGCTGCTTGTGATGTGAGTTTTGAGAACTCAAGAAGCGGTTGACCTCACTCCCTGCTTGTTCTCCTGATATTCACAAGAGTTTTGATATCTATTGTGATGCTTCGTCCGTGGTCTTGGTTGTGTTCTTATGCAGAAGGCAAGGTTGTGGCCTATGCATCACGGTAGCTTGAGGCCTCATGAACTCAACTATCCTACTCATGACTTGGAGTTAGTCTGTGGTCCATGCACTCAAAATTTGGCGGCATTATCCGATTGGTAACCGTTGTGAGGTGTATTCTGACCATAAGAGCTTGAAGTACTTGTTCACCCAACCGATCCAACCTTAGGCAAAGAAGATGGTTGGAGTTGATCAAGGACTATGACATGGGTATTCGCACCATCCGGCAAGGCCAATGTCGTTGCCGATGCACTCGCCTAAGGTGTATTGCAACATGTTGATGCTCCAAGAGCAAAGCTACCCTCATTGCGTAATTCCAGCGCCCAA
The DNA here is from genome assembly GCA_036346255.1 of Ampelocalamus luodianensis. Classification (NCBI taxonomy): domain Eukaryota; kingdom Viridiplantae; phylum Streptophyta; class Magnoliopsida; order Poales; family Poaceae; genus Ampelocalamus; species Ampelocalamus luodianensis. The sequence continues at coordinate 29,568,720 of CM070635.1, read as the reverse complement.
TTTGGGTTTGATCGAGCACGGTTCTCTTGCTACATTGGTTGTGCAACCAACCTTGGTGGACTAAATCAAGGCGCACACAGCGAGCGCATGCCGCGTGAGCCGATCAAGCGTAACATCAAGGATGGGGTGCCAAGTGCTTTTCGTGAGGATGAGCATGGCGTTGTGTGGTTTGGGCGCGCCTTGTGGTTCCTAAGGTCATGGAGTTGCGGATTTGATTCTCCACGGCCCATGATTCTCCTCTGCCTATTCACCCCGGCTACCAAGATGTATCGATCTTCGCCGAGATTCGTGGACCCGAATGAAGCGCGAGATTGCCAAGTTCGCTGTCGAGTGCGACGTGTCCGTCGTGGTGAAGGCCGAGCATCGGCCAAAGAGGTCTTCTCACCTTGCCGCTGCAGTGGAAGTGGATTCCGCTGGCATGGACTTCATCACCGGTTGCCTCGCATTTCTTCCGGGAAGGATGCCTTGTGGGTCATCATTGACCGCTTGACAAAGGTGGCCCATTTTCTTCCAAAGACGCGAAGATTGATGTGAGTCGGTTAGCGCACTTGTATATATCTCGCATTGTGAGCTTGCATGGTGTACCACGAACGATTGTGTCGATCGTGGTTCTCTTTTCACCTCTCATTTCGCATAAGTTGCAAGAGGCTATGGGTACCGCCTTACCTTCGCCGCTTACCATCCTCGGACCGATGGTCGACGGAGTGAGTCAACCAAGTGTTGGAAGATATGTCTCCGGCTTGTGTTCTTTCCTATGGAAGAAGTGGAGAAGTGCCTACCATTTGCCGAAGTTCTCCTACAACAACGCCTATCGTGCCGCCTTGGCATGGCACCATTTGAGGCTTTGTATGGGAGGAGATGCAGAACCCCTTGAACCGGTCGAGATCGGTGAGCGCGCTTTTTCGCCCGTAGTCGATCAATGAGGCCGAAAGTCGTTCGCTTGATTCGCGAGCACCGCGCACGCCCACCCAGCGGTAAGAGCTATGCGACGCTGCCGCCGTGAGTTGAGCTTTGAGCCCAATGACTTTGTGTATCTCAAAGTCTCACCCTTGAAGGGCCATCGCTTTTGGCGCTCAAGGGCAAGTTGGCCCTCGATATGTTGGGCCTTATCGCATTGTCGAGAGAGTTGGGGCCGTTGCATACTGTGTTGGAGCTACCACCGCGCTTGAGGGTGTGCATGATGTGTTCCATGTGTCACACCTTAAGAAGTGCCTCCGTGTTCCAACCGAGGAAACTCCTTTGGAGGTTCTCGATGTGCGAGAGAATTTGACCCACCGCGAGCATCCTATTCGTGTTCTTGAGGAATCTGAGCGAGAACAAGGAACCGTGTCATCAAGTTCCTTAGGTTCAGTGGTCAAACCATTCAAGATGAGGCAACTTGGGAGCGGGAAGATCGCCTTCGTGCATTTTCCTTCTTTCTTCTCCGAGTAAACTAATCTCTGTCGAGATTCTTGTAAGGGGGAGAGTTGTAACATCCCAATTTTGGGCTTGTGTTTCAAAGGTAAGAAAATGAGTAGAAATTAAAACTTTTTCTTACATCATGCGTTTTCTGCTTGTACCGACAAGTATTGTACAAGACTTATGGAAAGGCAAAGTCACAATGTCTTTTGATCCAAATCTTGTTCCTTCAAAAACAATCTTGTCAACCCTTTTGATCATCTCCGGAAATATTTTTCCTAAGCTCTAGGGTTGGTGTGTGACCTCTCTGAAAAATCTCACAATTTTAGAAATTGTTTGAATACTTTTGGGGTCAGCTTAAACCGATTCAAAATCTGGTCAAATCAGGACCACCACCTTGTGGAATTTTGGAGGAAAATGTAGCACAAAACCTCTGCAAAATTTACACAAGGTAATCAACTCGCTTAGCAAGCTCCGTAAAGTTTCATAAATTTTGGAGTAAGTTTGCTACCCCAAATAAATCCTCCAACTTCAGATCGCTGAAACTCAAAATTTGGGGCTGAGTCGCACTGGCTCGAGAAGACCCGAGTCCGACCACCTTTGACTCGACGACCACCGAGCTCGGGCTCTGCTCGGGCGCGCGCATGCGGGGCCACGGATGGGGATCGGGTGGCTCACGACTCTCCTGCGCGCATGGACCTCCTCTCGCCGGGTGATTGGGACGCCCAGACCACCCCGATGCATCCGGGCGCCCAGACCTCCTGGCCGCTTCTTCTTCCTCCGTGACCTCCTCGAGCCCCGGTCGCCATGATTTCCCACCCGCGCGCAGTGTCGCGTCGAGCAGCTTGGGAGCAGTGGTGCCGCACCTTTGGTCCTTCCCAACGCCTCTTTCGCCATGCATTAATGGTGCCAGGAGCTTTGCCCGAAAGGAGCCGCCCCTCGCCGCCTTGTCAAGTCCTCGTGGGTCATGGCGGCATGGTTCATGCTCACGTGAGGCTTTACCCACACCATTGCCAAGCTCCCGTGCTATGTATAGCCCGAGACCTTCCTTCTCCTTTCCTTCTTCGCTCTGGTCGCGGCTTGAGCTCCACACTTAAGCACCCGAGAGCACCACCTTCCCCGCCACCATTGTCGCCTTGAGCTCCTCGTCAAGCTCGAGCCCGGTGGTTCCATCCGCGTTTTACCGCTTTTGTCATCTCGAGCATCCTCTAACTTGCCGTGGTTATCCATCGCAGGGTGGACGAGTTGGGGGCGCTCGTGGTCGGGACCGCTTTCTTCCTCGTCTCCGCGAGGTCCCGTCACCGGGCGCCTCCTTCGGTTTCCTCCTCTCCTCCGGCTTCTCTCGACCTTCCCTACACTGTAAGTTCGCTTTAGTCCCTTAGAGCTCTAGGTTTAAGTAGCATACCGTAGTGCTCGCTATGTCGCTGCTTTTTGCCGAAAAGATTGCCCTCCGCCATTCTCCCGCCGGGCGGTCAAGGCGCCGCCGCCGAGAGCACCTCCGATAGGTTCGCAATAGTATTAGCTTCGCTTTGGTGGCCTTGGTTCCCGCCGCCGTGGTCTCGTCGCCGGCGACGCGTCTGGCGAGCTCACCGCCGAGCTCGACCTTGTCGCGCTTTTGTCAAGTCTTTGGACCTCCTCGAGTCCATCGTGGCCGCCTAAGACCCCCTAGGGCTAGATCTCGACCTTAGATTCCTTCCGTGAAAACCTTTAAGTGGAAGACCTCCCTAGTTAGATCTTAACCGCTTAAGACCACCCAAGTCGATCCGGGCCGAGAAGGTTTTTCCGTAAATTTCTATGTCCCAAGACCTCCTAGAGTAATCTCCGCCGTTAAAAACCTCCCGGGATTAGCTCTAGCCGTTAGATCTGCTCGGTTAATCTTGCGCGCTAAGACCTCCCCTAGAGTTGATCCCGACCGCCTAGGACCACCTCGTTAAATCCTAGCCGCTTAGATCTTTTCCGTGCATGCAAAAGACCTCCTCGGTCCATTTTTCGAGACCACCCTGGTCGCTTTGCAAAAGACCTTCCTGGCTACTTTTGCAAAGACCACCTCGTAACCACCCTGGTCCTCTTTGTAAGAAGCCGCCCGTCTTTTATAAAGAAAACCCCGCTGCACTCTTAGGCTCAATCTCAGCCGCTCACGACCTCCCGGCTTAGATCCGAGCGTTGATCTCCTTTGTAAAACCTTAGTGCTCGACTCTCCTCCACGCCGATCCGAACCGCCGAGGACCTCCTTAGGCTCGACCGAGCCGCCCGCATCTTCTCCCGCTAGATCACTACCGCTAGGACCTCCCGAGCAGATCTTGGCCATCCAAGACCTCCTCGGCTAAATCCCAACCGCCCAGACCTCCTCGCTTGATCGCGTCTGCTAAAGACCTCCTCCGAGATCTAGACCGCTGAGGACCTCCTCCGCTTAGATCCGTAGCTTTAGGACCTCCTTCACTCGGACCGTTAGATCTAGATCTAACGGCTAGACCTCTCTCCGTAGGCTTAGTCTTAGACCTTCCTAGTGCTCTGCACCGCCGATCTTGATCCGACGGTCCACGACTCCGCTAGGCGCGAGGACCTCCTTCGCGCGGCGTGCATGCACCGGTCGTGGCCGTTGGATCAGATCTCAACGGTCCGCACTCCCCAAAGCGGAGGAGGTCTTTGCGCGCCGTGCTTCGAGGTCCAAGTCGTGGCGATGGAGGATCGTCGCCCACGACCTCTCCTTTTCGATTCAAATCGCTGACCTCCCGAGATCTCAAATTTTCTAAGTCTTTGATGTTTCAATTTTCAAAAATGTATAACTTTGTCATTTTAACTCCTTTTGATTTATTCCAGTTGATGTAGCTTTGTTATAGTATGAACTGTAATCGAGAAGGAAATTAGGCGTTGTTATGTAGCAGTAAAATGGTTTTAACTACATGATCTTGTTTAGTGTTGAATGATATCTAGAAATTCATTGAAAATTTGTAAAATGCATAACTTATTCTCTGTAATTCCAAACTCGAGCAAACTAAGTTTTGTTCAAACCTACTAGGGATATAATCGAATATGGAATAGTCTTCATTTGATCCTTGCCATCAAAATTAAAGGTCTACTAGTTTTAGAACTTAGAAAATCATAACTAATTCGTTATAACTCCAAATTGTGCAAACTCAGTTTTGCTGTTGTTAGGGTACCATTACCTACCTACCATAAAAATTTCAGCTTCTGGTTCATTGTAGAAATTTTCGCCATGAACAGTAACCAATAGGAATTAAAACGGATTTATCAGTGAGCAAAATTGTTTAGGCATAACTTTTCATGCTTAGTCCAAATGAAGTGATTCTTGTTTCTAAAATTGTCTAAAATCAACCTCTAGCTGCTGTAGAAATTTCATTGGATTTGGATGTTCTTTGCTGTTGAGTTCCTTTTGGTGTTCTTCGTTCTATCGGTTTTTATTGCCTTTTCGCTAGCTTCACATTTGCGGTAACCCCAGAGCGATCCTCCGCAACAGCTTGAGCAACAGCCAGCAGCAAGCTTGATCATGTTAATCCCAGATTTTAAGTATTTATGTTGTTTACAACTTCTATGTATGCATTGCTATCTTGTTTTAACTATTGACGATAGTTGGCCTAGTAGATGCATTCCCTTAAACAAATAATCATCCTCTACTACCATGAGCCTAGGTTATTGCTGTGATTAGAGTTCGTGGATGAGCTCTTGTCACTTAGTAGTTGCGAATTAATTGCTTAGCCATGCTTAGTCTCCCAGAAATGGGCGTTATCGACTTGTCGATAACCTTGATCACATAAAACTTATTATGATTATGATTTCAACCTTGTGCCATGTCTACTTATGAAAACTAAAACCGAAACAAAATGATTTAGACTTGGGCACAACGGTATGATTGGTGTGATTTTCGTGTGATCGAATGGTGCCCGGTCATTAAGGACCGAGTTACTTGCGCCACCGTGATCGAGCAATTTGCGTATAACCACACTAGAGGGTATGGACCTCTCTTGACTTAGTACTTTGGCGTATTGGCTCCGGTCGCAGGAGTCGCAGGAGGGATGGAGGTGGGAGACAGAGTCCGAAAGGCTTCCCGTAACGTGGGTTGTCTTTCGGCCGCAATGTAAGCGCATGGGTTTTCATCCATACGAGCGGCTCGTAGTTAATACACAAGATTGGAAATGTCTCAGAGGACTTAGCCGTTTGCATACCTTTCTGTGAGTGTGCTTTGTGGCTTAAAGGCGGTCCGGAGTGTGGGTACATTGGTACACCCGCAGGTTAAAACTATTCGAATAGCCTCGCCCTAGGTTATGGACACGCCGCTACGCCCGTGAGAACTAGACTACAACCTTTTAAACTAAAACTTGATGGGTGGTACGAACTCGATTCGTATATGTTGTGGTGACTATTGGGGTAGTCACTTGTGGTTCTTGTATGTATCTTTACTTCATCACTTTGATAATGAAACATATTTGCAAACTTGCTTTTAAATGTATTATATTATTGCAAATAAATTTGGCTTTGTGCAAATGAAACATATGGCCTCCACCTAAATAAGCTTGCATGTAGTTATGAATAGGTCTGCTATTCCACACGCTGCCTTATGGGTACAAAGACAATCTTTGTACTCGGCTGCCTTGCTTAAATGTTTTGTTGCAGAGGAGGAAGGTGAGCTCAAGGGCCTCACTTTGTGAGTCAGGTTGTGGTAGCTATGGGCGACTAGCTTATGTGCCCTGGCCGGTTGCCTTGTGGGTTGTGTGGCTAACCTGGTCCGACTTTTGTGCTAGCCATCTTATGGCGCTTTTGCTTCCGCTATCATTCTTGTATATTGTTCTATTTGGCCGGTCGGCTCTCTTTTGTAATAACTTTACTTTATGTATGTCCTCTACTAGACTTGTTCTTGTATGTTGTATGGAAATGATGTGTAATTTTAGGATGATGTGCATATGCTGCACTCGGGAAGCATATGTTCATCGAGGCTTAGAATGTTTAATTAGTAATGCTAGAACCATTTGGAGGTTAAGTGTTACTAGTTAAATATTTCCGGTCCTCACATTCATCGACGATATTCTTATCTATTCCAAGATCAAGCAGAGCATGCCGAGCATCCAAGATTGTTTTGGGCAAATTATGGAGCATCGCCTTTATGCAAAGTTCAAGAATGTGAGTTCGTTGAAGGAAGTGGCATTCTTGGGCCATGTTCTTTCACTGAGGCATAGCAGTGGATCCCAAAGAAGGTCAATGATGTTCTATCTTGGGGCAAATTTCAAGTCGGCCATCGATGTCAAAGTGGAGTTTTCTTTAGCGGGCTACTACCGCCGCTTTATCGAGAACTTCTCCAAGATCGCCAAGCCGATGACCGAATTGCTCAAGAAGGACAAGAAGTTTGTGTGGTCCTCTCGCTTGTGATGGGAGCTTTCAGAGCTCAAACAATGCTGACTTCACCCCGGTCCTTACTCTTCCGATATCCACAAGAGCTTCGATATTTATTATGATGCCTCTCGCCGTGGACTCCTGATGTGTTCTTATGCAGAAGGCAAGGCAGCTGCCTATGCATCTAGGCAATGAGGCCTCACGAGCTCAATTATCCCACCCATGATTTAGAGTTGGTCATGTGGTGCATGCACTCAAGATTTGGCGGCATTATTTGGCCTGAAACCGTGAGGTGTATTCCGATCACAAGAGTTTGAAATACTTGTTCACTCAAACAGATCTGAACCTCAGTGCAGGAGATGGTTGGAATTGATCAAAGATTATGACATGAGTATTCAATACCATCCTAAGGCCAACGTGGTTGCCGACGCACTTAGCCGAAAGGTGTATTGTAATACTGATGATCCAAGAGCAAAGAACCAAGCACTTCTTGCGCACTTCAGCGCCTCAACTTGGGTTTGGTTGAGCATGGTTCCTTGTCTGCCTTGGTTGTGCAACCAACCTTGGTGGATCGGGATCAAGGCAAAGACAAGAATCGATGATGGCATGGTAAAATCTGCGTAACATCAAGAATGGTTCACCAAGTGTTTCACAGAGGATGAGCATGGTGTTGTATGGTTTGGGCAACACTCGTGGTTCCAAAGGTTCCGACTGCATGGATTTGATTCTTCAGAGGCCCATGATTCGCCTTTGTTCATCCATCCCGGCCACCAAAATGTACCAAGATCTCGCGCGAGATTCTCGTGGACTCGCATGAAGCGCGAGATTTCCGTGTTCGCTGCCGATGTGACGATGTTGTCGGTCAAGGCCGAGCATCGCCCAAAGAGGTCTTCTCCATTTCTGCCTATACCGCAGTGGAAGTGGGATTCAGAGGCATGGATTTTATCACCGGTCCGCCCCTGCATTCTCGGGAAGGATGCATTATGGGTTATCATTGATCGATTGACGAAGGTGGCCCATTTCTTCCAAAGGCGATCTAAGGTTGATGTGAATCAGCTAGCGGATCTTTACATATCCCGCATTGTGAGTTCTGCATGGTGTGCCACGAACGATAGTGTCGATCGTGGTTCTCTTTCACTTCCCGATTTTGGCACAATCACAGGAGGCCATGGGTACTGGCCTTACTTTCACCACCTATCATTGTAATAAATTTCACTTTATCAACAAGAATAATCAGTGATTATGAAATGAATGGCTACTGCTCATATTATTATCGTTTAATCTCTCTGGGAGTTGTCATACTAAATAAAACCTTCCTTTTGCCAAAGTCCAAAGACTTATTTGGAATATTTAAAGGAGTACAAGGTAAAACTTGTATTATGACTGGAAGTATTTTTATTAAAGCCTAGATAAATTACCTTGGCTAAAAATATTTTGTTGCATTTTCGAAATTATTTGGACTTAAAGAAAATTTATGGTCTTTAAATAAACATTTTCGGCCTAAATAGATATTTATGTATTTTATAAAGTGAAAATGTGGTTTATGAAATTTATCTGGGAAATATATCATCCCAGAGCTTACAAGAAAATTTCATGATTTTATAAATTTATTTGCTATTTTAAAGTCCCAATAAACCTTTTAAATATATGAATAAGGTTTGGTCAACCAAACCGGTCCAAACCCGACTTTGCAATCAGAGCGACCCAACCTCATGTGTCTCGGCCCAACCCAATCGCCTCGGCCCGCTCGGTCACGATCGGGCGCAAGTTCAAAACGCATGCGTGCGCGAGCCGCCGATCTTCAATCGAACCGCGAGCTCACGATATCACCCGAGCCGCCCACGTACGCTGATCAACTTCCACCGCTGGATCTTGATCCAACGAGCGTGATCGAGCGCGCAACCGACAACTCCGATCCATGTTTGATCTCCACCGCTCGCTTTCGATCCAACAACCGCTTTTCGCTTTTAAACCTAAAGGCGCATTTTTATTTCACCGTTAGATCCAAATCCTACGCTTTTTCCTTTTCCCGCGTGTTTTAAAGCTCGCACTCTCCGACCGCTGGATCTTCATTGTATGGCCCAGACCGTATGCATTCTGACGACTCCGATCCCCGCACAATCGTGGCCGCCCATCCTTGATCTAGCGGTATCGCTTATTTCAATTTGAAATCGAGGCGCTGCTAATGTGGGCCTTTGATTTCAATCCTACGGCACTCCATTTAGACCGTGGGCCTTTAAAGCCCAAAATCGATGGATCGTTGGATTTTAATCGTGCGACTACATGGGTGTATGCAATCGACCATCCGGCTCAATTTTACATCCCGACCGTAGAAATTAAATCCAACGGTGTTAAACCATCGATCTAAAAGGGTGACGTATATCTTTTAATTGATCGCTGGATTTCAATCCAACGCTCGCTTGAAAGCGAACCCGCAGCACCATCGGATTTCGCTTAATCTCGCTCGATCGATCTTGATCGTATGTCCATATTAAATGATACCGATTCAAATCATTTAATCTCTCTATTTATCGTAGCCGCTTATTTCCAATCTGACGGCCGACATTTGTTCGAGCTTTTCCGAGGTGCGCGCGGTGAGGATGACAATGGGGCCCACATGTCGCTTGGCTCTTATCTCCTTCCTCTCTCTCTCACAAGCAGATTTCTCTCGAAATCAAGGAGAGGATTATCCCAAAGTTTTTGCAACTAATTTTTGGGATAATTAGCCCTAAATGGACACCTCATCAACTCTAGATCTTTCTCTCTGCTCAGTAGCTCCACATCCACATATATAAACCCTAGTTTTTGAGTCATGAACCATTGTTGACCACCAAGCTCATCCTTTCTTGTTAACCAGCTGGAGTTTCTTGCTTCTTGCTCATCGCTTATCCATCTTAAACTCGTTACACTTACAATCAAGATTGGTTATCTTTGTAGGTTAAATCGAGTTTAACTCTCTGTTGTTCAACATCTGGTTGTCGTAACCCTTAGCATATTTCTTCTTCCGTAAGTTAAACCCTAGTCATAACATCTTGAGCATCTTAAGGACTTGAGAAGCTCCTGTGAATCATTCTTTAAGCATCGTAGTTTAATCTTGCTTCAAACCAAAAGTTGATATTATGCCTTTTCGGTTTTTCCTGCTGCTTTCAAGACTTAGGTTCTTCCCACAACCTATCATCTTATTTAGGTTTTGACTAAACCTCAGCAGCATGACAAGTTGGTCTTTCAATTCTTGTCATTATCTATTTTGACTCTTAGTTGAAATTGCTCTGTTTCTCTTGTCTACCAACCGACAAAATAGGTTTTTGCTTTAGCTTTTGCAATCTAACTAGTTAGGTTAGACTAAAGTTGGTTTGGGATATTAATTATTCTAAAAGATCATGCTAAGATTCATTTATGAACTTTTGCATGATCTATATTTCTATTTCCGAAAATTGCAATCATTCCTGCTTTCACTTCTTTTCAAATCAAAACCGAACTTTGCAATAAACTCTAATTTCTCGCTTTTTGAAAACAAAGTGAGCTAGATAATGGGATATTATCATTATTATGGGTAGTTATGGCTTAAGCATACTGTAATCATGCATTTCTAGATTGATCATGCATATTTCTCCCATGTTGACTTATTGTCGCTTTGGTATTTATTGATCTTATTGTTTCTTTAGAATCTGTTCGCTGAAGCCATCGAATCTTTTCTCGAGCAACTGAGCTCGCAATGTAAGTCTATTATTACCAAGGCAAGCATCCTCTTTGCACCATATTGAACCCAGATTTTGTACAATAGTCTTTACAAATCCAAAGGATATCTCGAGCATGCTATTTGTCCTAAAATACAAAATATGACTTGTAATAGTTAGCTATGACTGACATGGTGGATTACCTTGATTATGACCATACACTCAACTCTAGTGTAGTAATCGTATAATATATGGTCTATTCTCGATTTGGCTTAGATATGCAGCCTAGAGATTTTAGAGTTTGACAAGCATATCTTGTCAAACATGGGAATCACAATCGAATCGTTGTCATTTTCAAACTCTTTGTCCAGCCTTTAAATCACTTTGTATTTGAAATTTAAATTGATCTCGACAAGAGGAAGTTAGTGATGGTGCTTTCGCACGAGATTGGGTTTGTGGTGGACTTGTCCAAGTTAATTAAGGACCGAACTCGATTATTCAATTCAAGTCCCCACGCATTTCCACATGCAAGCAGTATGGGCGCTGCTTGTTAAGTAAAATGTTGAGACTATTGAGTTGGAAACAGGAGAGTAAGGATATGTGTATTGGCCTTGCATGGCATAGATGCTTAGGTCCGAGGACCGCGCTTATGCCATGTGAGCTTTGTATGTCAAGATCGATGTTCTTAGGAGGGTGAGGGCGATATGTGCCTCGTCGCATATACGATACCTTAATGGTGCCGATAGCATTCTATTATGGGTGGTGAGCCCAATTGCTTTTAAATTGTTTGATCGGCATTATCGACACAACATGTGTGCCCTGTGGTTAGTAGGTGGTGTAGCCTACACTATGGGATTAGTTCACACATGGGGTCCAACTCAATAGTGTTAACTTGTTGAAAATACCAAATCTTAGTTTCCTGGCCGGCATACCAAAGGAAGTGTGTCATCATTCTGAGGCATCCAAGGCAACGGCTAACTAAGTCATGTGGGTAAAGATGTACACCTCGCAGGGTATAAATCGTCTCAATAGCCGTGTCCACGGTCCATGGACGCACAACTTGAATTGATGTCATCTCAGATAGAAGCTTTGATGTTCAAAAATCTGGTTTTGGTTATTTTCGGCCGCATGAGGGAATCATGCACTGCATCGCTTAATTTTAAGCCATTTACTTACTGCTTTAAGCAAACTTTGATTTATTAAATCGCTTATCAAAATTTAGCCTTTGTAGGTTAAGATGTATCGCTTATGCAAATTTGAACCTTTATACCTTCCTCGTTGTAACCTTATGCATGTAAAAACTCTACCCTTTGGTTAGGCTCTAATCACCACTTTATTTTATTAGTTTGAGTAAGACTTGCCGAGTACCTTCCGCACTCAAGGTGCTACCACCTATTGTTGCGTGAGGACGGTTTTCAGATGAAGCACCCGTTAGCGCCGATCGTGGTGACGCTAACGAGTAACGCTATTTCTTTCCTCCACGCAATTGCTCGCGGTGGATGGGGCCATTGGTGGACATTTTCCGCTTATTTTGTTTCCACAGATATCGTTAAAGTGACCAAGTCACTTAATATTGTAGTATCAACGTAATGATGTAACCTTATGTTTAATTATATCAATGTATGACTTGTATGTGTTTGATGCAATGTTGATGAAGGATATATATGCAATGGTCATTGATCCCGGAACCATTGAGAATCATATATATCCGAATCTGCATCGATTCGTTACTTGTTAAATTTATATCTTTAGCATGGTTTTTAATAAAGGCGCATCGTGCTCTTCATTAACAATTGTGCTACAAAGATAAATTTAATTAGTAACATTTCCAATAACCGGGTCCTCACAAATACTGGTATCGAGCATACGCTGCTCGTAGGTTAGAAGTAGCATGGCCGGGTTATTAGAGGGTCCTCTCTAAAATTATTTTCAAACAAAGAATTTATTTTCAAAGCTTAAGCATGACATCTTTATTCCTTATCTTTCTTAATGTCACTTCTTGCCCAAACTTCGTTGGTTCATTTAAAAGTGAATTGTTCCTTATCTTGTCTTTTATCTATAGATGAGCGGTTGGTATTTGGTCAAGGAGACTCGAGCCGAGGATGTTGATGGGTTTCAAAGATTACTTCGACATGATGTGGCTGCCCAATTTCACCTACCACCAGAGTACGCCATTTATCGACGAGATCGAGGACCGTGCATGGAGGAGTATCGTGCCTTCATCAACGCTATCGCTAGGCATGTAGTCGGGCAAAGGTCCTCATCGTGTCCAAGCGCTTGCCACCTCGAGGCTATGGCGCTCAGAAGCGCAAGTAGGATGATGAGTCTTCTCCGCCATGATTTGACGGAATTGTCTCAACCACCCTATGACCACTTCCCGAATCGGCCCTACCAAGTGAGCATGTTCACGAGATACGCTTTGGCGAAGACCCCAAAGCGCAGCTTGGCAAGGATGGTCCGATCATGGACCAAGTCCATCGCCTTTGTGAGGGAGTTATGGGAAACTCGCATCGCCTTAATGAGGCCCAGAGTACCTACTTCTTGAGTCAACATGAACCGCGCTCGCAACGCGCTTTATGGTGACAACGAGATCTCCCCGCCGCCGCCGCACCACCTCTTTACCGACTTCCGTATGGCCTGCGCGCACTGCTATGGACAAGTGCGCCAAGCCCGATGATCGCAGGTTTCTCGCACTCGCGATCGCACTCCGGAGGTCATCACCATTGTTGGGTTCTCCGAGGCGCCTCATTAGTCCTTTGATCCGTTGACACAGTTCCCCGAGCTCATCTTTTAAATGAGTTTCCGTGAACTTTAATCGAGATCTCTATGCTAGTACTCACAATGAACCCTCGTGGTTGAGTGTCTTTAGTCTAGTAGTTGTCCTTAAATAAATTGTATGTAATAGGGCGTAGTATCTTGTACAAAGTATGTAAGCTTAAATTTCGGTTTGTAATCCGACATTATGGCCGATCAGAATGTAAGACTCGAACAGAAATTTTGTTGTGTATATATGAAGTTTCTGTTTGGTGTTACTTTGAATACATGTTATAACATGATGTATTGTATATACAAGATTTGCTTCCTTTCTAATTGCAAACTTGTTTGTGTTTGCCGAGTATGTCCTTGTTATGTTGTTAACCATGTTGTGGTAACAGGATGACAGATTCTACTACTCGCAAGCGCAAGCGCAACAAGGGAGGGGCATGTCGACTCGTGCCTCATTCTCGTGGAGGACCAACCGAACCATCTAGTTCTCGTGGTCCGCAAGGTGGTCCTCGTGAAGAGGAGCTTCTCCACCACCTTCGATGGCCGATGTGCTCATGCAAATTGAGCGCAATCGATGGACCAGACGCGATCTTGGAACAGATTGCGCGCAATACTTCTACTCGCTGCGCGCCAAGCCGAGCAGAGGCCACCATGTGCAGGCGCCTTGTCGACTTTCAATGACTAATCCGCCGGTGTTCTCCAGCCTCGTGATCCCATGGAAGTCGAGGATTGGCTTCAACCATTGAGAAGAAGCTTCGATTACTCAATGCTCCGAAAGGGAAAAGGTTCTCTTTGTCGCTTATCACTGATGGGCCAGCCAACATATGGTGGGATAATCTTCTTGCCATTCAACTCGCTGGACATGTCCCTACTTGGGATGAGTTCGTGGAAGCCTTTCGCAAGCTCACATTCCCGGCGGGCCGCGATGATCAAACAACAAGAGTTTCTCGCTCAAGCAAGGGCGAAATCGTGATCGAATATCCGCATGAGTTCAACTTCCCGCCGATATGCTCGATGACGCTTTCGACCGACCTCCACGCTGTCGAAACCGTTCTTGAATGGGCTATTCAAGAATCGCAGATGGTCGTAGCTTTGCACGACTTCCGAACTTCTCTCATTTGGTCAACAAAGCAATTGTGGCGAGAGCAAGAGCAAGGCATTGATGAGTCACGCAAGCGACACGACTTCGCTTGTTCCTAGTAGCACCACCGAGGCCTCGTATGTGGTTGTCTAGGCCACCACGAGCACCACCCATTTTCACCAAGGCCCAGATTTGCCCTCGCCCATCTCCTCCCACCACCGGGCCAGACTAAATGGAAATCAGCCCCGCCCCGTTAACAACGTTAACCTGTGGGTTATTTGTTATCATTGTGGTCATCCGGCATTATGCCAACAAGTGTGTGGCAAAGCGCAAGGATTGCCGCTGCTCGACCATATCCAAAGTGTCTCAGGCGGCCAACCCTTCGCAGAGGCCCCTATTAAAGCCGATCCGCCCAGCTCAGGCATGTGAACCGGATCACCGCAAGAGGCTACCGATACACTGGTTGTTATGGGTATGCTCCTAGTTAATTTCACCCAAATCATCGCTTTATTTGACTCGAGCATCTCATTCTTTATTAGCAATCATTTTGTCGCTCAACACCGCTAGACATGCATACCCTCCAACCACCTTTTATTATTCAATCACCGGGTCGGTCTTTAAAACCGATCGATTTGTTGTGGGGTCAACATAACAATCCTTGGGGTGAAGTTTTTAGCAAACCTAATTGTGATTGACTCTAAAGGGTTGGACGTCATTTTGGGTATGGATTGGTTGTCCAAAACCGTGGTCAAATCAATTGTTCCCAACGGTCTATTTCTATGACCAATGCCGACGGCATTCAAGTTGTTTATCATTCTAAAGCGCTTGGCTCATCTTTGTGCTCACCAAGTTGATACCACTCCTTCTTGGAGTCGCATCAATTGTCCGTGAGTATGCCGATGTTTTTCCAAGACCTTCCCGCTTTACCACCGACGGAAGTGGAGTTTGTTATTGAACTCGTTCTCGAACCGCCCGATATCCGTGAGTCATTATCGAATGCCCGCAACGAGCCGGTTGAATTGAAGAAGCAACTCTGAGAATTGCTTGACAAGGGTTTCATTCGACCGAGTTCTCACCTTGGGGATGCCCGCAATCTTTGTTAAGAAGAAAGACAACACTTTACTGATGTGTGTGATTACCGTCCGTTAAATGAGGTCACTATCAAGAACAAATATCCTCTACGTCGAATTGATGATCTTTTGATCGCTTGGTTGGTGCCCGTGTCTTTTCAAAGATTGATTTGCGATCGGGCTATCATCGATCAAGGTTAGAGCCGAGGACATTCCTAAGACAGCCTTTCTACTCGTTATGGTTTATACGAGTATACCGTTATGTCCTTTGGTCCGACCAATGCTCCAAAGATATTTCATGAATCTTATGAATTCAAGTTCATGGAATTCTTGGATAAGTTCGTTGTCGTGTTTATTGACGACATCCTTATTTATTCCAAATCTGATAAGGATCATGAACAACATTTGCGATTTGTGCCGAAACACTTCGCTTCGCATCGCTTGTATGCCAAGTTTAGCAAGTGTGCTTTCGCTCGAGAAGTTGCCTTTCGGGGCATGTGTTATCCAAGGAGGTATCACCGATCCAAGCAAGGTACAAGATGTGCTAAATTGAAGCCTCCCAAGAGTGTCCCTGAGATTCGAGTTTTCTTGGACTTGCGGGTTATTACCGGAGGTTCATTGAAAATTTCTCCAAGATTGTTAGACCTTTGACTCACTTTTGCGTAAAGGGAAGAAATTTGAATGGTCACTAAGTGTGAAGAGAGTTTTCGACTTTTGAGAACTCTCTTGACCAAAGCTCCAGCCTTATTCTTCCTGATGTTCTAAGAGCTTCGACATTTATTGCGATGCATCTCGCCATGGACTTGGTTGTGTGCTTATGCAAGAAGGCCGAGTTGTGGCATATGCATCCCTGCAGCTATACCTCATGAAGCTAATTATCCTACTCATGATTTGGAATTGGCCGTGGTCCATGCATTAAAGATTTGGCGACATTACCTTCTAGGTAATCGATGTGAAATCTACACCGATCACAAAAGTCTAAAGTACATATTCACTCAACTGATTTGAATATGAGACAAAGACGATGGCTTGAACCGATCAAGGACTACGACATGGGTATTCATTATCATCCCGTAAAGCCAATGTTGTGGCGATGCTTTAAGCGTAAAGTCACAATGCAATCGCATATCTTTTCTACCGCCAAAAAGACTTGTGTGCTGATTTTCGCGCTAAGTCTTGAATTTGTGGGAGAAGGATTCTCACGCATTACATGTAGAGCCGACATTAGAATCTCAGATTCAAGGCCCGTAAAACCGATGCCGAGGTAGCCAAATCAAGGAGAATATGAAAGGTAAAGCCAACGAATTTTCTCAAGATGATCGCGATGATTCGATATCGCAATCGCTTGGTAGTACTCGCGATCCTCCATTGAAGGGTCTAATTCTCGAGAAGCTCATGATTCCAATTTTCTTTGCATCCCGGGAGTACCAAGATGTACCAGATTTGAAGAAAATATTTTGGTGGAGCCAAATGAAGAGGCAAATTGCTCAAGATGTTGTCGAATGTGATATTTGCCAAAGGGTTAAAGTCGAACATCCGGCCACCGGTACCCTTCACCTTTGCCTATTCCACAATGGAAGTGGGAAGAGATCGGTATGGATTTTGTTACCGGTCTTCCCAAGACTTTCAAAGGATCTCGATGCCATTTGGGTGATCATTGATCGCTTAACTAAAGTGGCTCATTTTATTCCGGCCGTGGCTGATTTCAATGGCAAGCAACCAGCGAGCTTTATGTGGCTAGAATTGTTTGTCTTCATGGTGTTCCCAAGGTCATTGTTTCGATCGTGGTCCCCGCTCACTTCCCATTTTTGGAATAGCCTTCATCAGCTATGGAACCGAACTCTCTTTCAAGATCGCTTATCATCCTCAAACTAGTGGTCAAACCGAAAGAGTGAACCAAGTAATGGAAGATCTTCTTCGAGCCTATGTGCTATCTTATGGCAAGGATCGGAGAAATCTTTGCCATATGTGGAATTTTCCTACAATAATAGCTACCAAGCAAGTATTCAAATGTCACCTTTGAAGCCTTGTATGGGAGAGATTGTAGGACTCCATTGAATTGGTCCAATCGTGAAAGACCATTCTTTGGTCCGCACTTGGTAAAGGAAGCGTAAGAGCAAGTTCGATCGATTCGAGATTGTTTGAAAACCGCATACCTCGCCGTAAGAGCTTGCGCCGATCATCGCCGCCGTGAATTGAGCTTTGAGGTAGATGACCATGTCTATCTTAAAGTGTCACCCATGAAGGGTACTCATCGCTTTGTAAAAGGAAAGCTCGCACTCGTTATATCGGACCCTTCCGAATCATTGCCAAGCGAGGAGTCAGAGCTTACCAATTGAATTACTCAATCACTCTCGAAGACATGATACTTTTCATGTGTCTCAATTAAAGAAATGCCTTCGTGTTCCTATTGAGGCAATCGCTATGAGCATCTTGATCTCCAACTCGATCTTTCATATCAAGAGCAACCAAGACGTATCCTCGACACAATGGAACGCAGGACAAGAAATCGCATCGCCGTGTTCTTGAAAATTCAATGGGCTAATCATTCCGAGGATGAAGCCACTTGGGAGCGCCAAGATCCGATGCATTGAGCACCCCATCTTTTGTTGTTTAGAACTTTTCTTTGAATCAAGAAAGGAAAGTTTAAACAAAGCTATGTAAACAAAGATGTAATAATAACACTATGTTGTTATGTAAGAATCTTCTTTGTTATCCTTGAAGGAAACCAAAACAATGTATGTTGAGTTTCCTCATAATTCATTTCCATTTCACTTCTTCTTGATCTCCAACTTGTTCCAAATCTCGGGGACGAGATTTTTCTTAAGGGGGGTAGGTTTGTAACAGCCCCACTTTTATCAACAGTAACAATCAGTATTATGAACAGTAATGGGCTACTGTTCATATTATTACTGTTCTTAATCTCTGTTGGGAGTTGTCACACAAATAAAACCTTCCTTTTGCCAAAGTCCAAAGACTTATTTGGAATATTTAAAGGAGTACAAGGTAAAACTTGTATTATGACTGAAGTATTTTTATTAAAGCCTAGATAAATTACCTTGGCTAAAAATATTTTGTTGCATTTTCGTAAATTATTTGGACTTAAAGAAAATTTATGGTCTTTAAATAAACATTTTCGGCCCAAATAGATATTTATGTATTTTATAAAGTGAAAATGTGGTTTATGAAATTTATCCGGGAAATATATCATCCCAAAGAGCTTACAAGAAAATTTCATGATTTTATAAATTTATTTGCTATTTTTAAAGTCCTACCAAACCTTTTAAATATATGAATAAGGTTTGGTCAACCAAACCGGTCCAAACCCGACCCTTGCAATCGTAGCGACCCACCTCATGTGTCTCGGCCCAACCCAATCGCTCTCGGTCCTGCTCGGTCACGATCGGCGCAAGTTCAAAACGCATGCGCGCGAGCCGCCGATCTTCAATCGAACGCGCGAGCTCACGATATCACCCGAGCCGCCCACGCACGCGATCAACTTCCACCGCTGGATCTTGATCCAACGAGCGTGATCGATGCGCAACCGACAACTCCGATCCATGTTTGATCTCCACCGCTCGCTCGATCCAACAAATACGCTTCTTTTCGCTTTAAACCTAAAGGCGCATTTTTATTTCACCGTTAGATCCAAATCCTACGCTTTTTCCTTTTCCCGCGTGTTTTAAAGCTCGCACTCCTCCGACCGCTGGATCTTCATTGTATGGCCCAGATCCGTATGCATTCGACGACTCCGATCCCCGCACAATCGTGGCCGCCCATCCTTGATCTAGCGGTATCGCTTATTTCAATTTGAAATCGAGGCGCTATTAATGTGGGCCTTTGATTTCAACCTCGGCACTCCATTTAGACCGTGGCCTTTAAAGCCCAAAATCGATGGATCGTTGGATTTTGATCGTATGACCACATGGGTGTATGCAATCGACCATCCGCTTCAATTTACATCCCGATCAGAAATTAAATCCAACGGTGTTAAACCATCGCATCTAAAAGGGTGACGGTATATCTTTTAATTGATCGTTGGATTTCAATCCAACGCCTCGCTTGAAAGAGGAACCCGCAGCACCATCGGATTTCGCTTTAATCTCGCTCGATCGATCTTGATCGTGCGGTCCATATTAAATGATACCGATTCAAATCATTTAATCTCTCTATTTATCGTAGTCGCTTATTTCCAATCTGACGGCCGACATTTGTTCGAGCCTTTCCGAGGTGCGCGGGTCGAGGATGACAATGGGGCCCACATGTCGCTTGGCTCTTATCTCCTTCCTCTCTCTCGCCACAGATTTCTCTGAAAATCAAGGAGAGGATTATCCCAAAGTTTTTGCAACTAATTTTTGGGATAATTAGCCCTAAATGGACACCTCATCAACTCTAGATCTTTCTCTCTGCTCTGTAGCTCCACATCCACATATATAAACCCTAGTTTTTGAGTCACAGCCATTGTTGACCACCAAGCTCATCCTTTTCTTGTTAACCAAGAGTTTCTTGCTTCTTGCTCATCGCTATCCATCTTAAACTCGTTACACTTACAATCAAGATTGGTTATCTTTTGTAGGTTAAATCGAGTTTAACTCTCTGTTGTTCAACATCTGTTGTCGTAACCCTTAGCATATTTCTTCTTCTCGTAAGTTAAACCCTAGTCGTTAACATCTTGAGCATCTTAAGGACTTGAGAAGCTCCTGTGAATCATTCTTTAAGCATCGTAGCTTAATCTTGCTTCAAACCAAAAGTTGATATTATGCCTTTCGGTTTTTCCTGTCGCTTTCAAGACTTAGGTTCTTCCCACAACCTATCATCTTATTTAGGTTTTGACTAAACCCTAGCAGCATGACAAGTTGGTCTTTCAATTCTTGTCATTATCTATTTTGACTCTTAGTTGAAATCGTCTCTGTTTCTCTTGTCTACCAACCGACAAAATAGGTTTTGCTTTAGCTTTTGCAATCTAACTAGTTAGGTTAGACTAAAGTTGGTTTGGTATATTAATTATTTCTAAAAGATCATGCTAAGATTCATTTATGAACTTTTGCATGATCTATATTTCTATTTCCTAAAATTGCAATCTGTCTCGCTTTCACTCTTTTCAAATCAAACCGAACTTTGCAATAAACTCTAATTTCTCTTTTTGAAAACAAAGAGCTAGATAATGGGATATTATCATTATTATGGGTAGTTATGGCTTAAGCATACCGTAATCATGCATTTCTAGATTGATCATGCATATTTCTCCCATGTTGGACTTATTGTCGCTTTGGTATTTATTGATCTTATTGTTTCTTTAGAATCTGTTCTGAAGCCATCGAATCTTTTCTCGAGCAACTGAGCTCGCAATGTAAGTCTATTATTACCAAGGCAAGCATCCTCTTTGCACCATATTGAACCCAGATTTTGTACAATAGTCTTTACAAATCCAAAGGATATCTCGAGCATGCTATTTGTCCTAAAATACAAAATATGACTTGTAATAGTTAGCTATGACTGACATGGTGGATTACCTTGATTATGACCATACACTCAACTCTAGTGTAGTAATCGTATAATATATGGTCTATTCTCGATTTGGCTTAGATATGCGCCTAGAGATTTTAGAGTTTGACAAGCATATCTTGTCAAACATGGGAATCACAATCAATCGTTGTCATTTTCAAACTCTTTGTCCAGCCTTTAAATCACTCTTGTATTTGAAATTTAAATTGATCTCGACAAGAGGAAGTTAGTGATGGTGCTTTCGTGCACGAGATTGGGTTTGTGGTGGACTTGTCCGGTTAATTAAGGACCGAACTCGATTATTCAATTCAAGTCCCCACGCATTTCCACATGCAAGTATGGGCGCTGCTTGGTTAAGTAAAATGTTGAGACTATTGAGTTGGAAACAGAGAGTAAGGATATGTGTATTGGCCTTGCATGGCATAGATGCTTAGGTCCGAGGACCGCTTTTATGCCATGTGAGCTTTGTATGTCAAGATCGATGTTCTTAGGAGGGTGAGGGCGATATGTGCCTCGCCGCATATACGATACCTTAATGGTGCCGATAGCATTCTATTATGGGTGGTGAGCCCAATTGCTTTTAAATTGTTTGATCGCATTATCGACACAACATGTGTGCCCTGTGGTTAGTAGGTGGTGTAGCCTACACTATGGGATTAGTTCACACATGGGGTCCAACTCAATAGTGTTAACTTGTTGAAAATACCAAATCTTAGTTTCCGGCCGGCATACCAAAGGAAGTGTGTCATCATTCGAGGCATCCGAAGGCAACGGCTAACTAAGTCATGTGGGTAAAGATGTACACCCTCGGGTATAAACTGTTCAATAGCCGTGTCCACTGGTCATGGACGACAACTTGAATTGATGTCATCCGATAGAAGCTTTGATGTTCAAAAATCTGGTTTTGGTTATTTTCGCCGCATGAGGGAATCATGCATCGCATCATTTAATTTTAAGCCATTTACTTATCGTTTTAAGCAAACTTTGATTTATTAAATCGCTTTATCAAAATTTAGCCTTTGTAGGTTAAGATGTATCGCTTATGCAAATTTGAACCTTTATACCTTCCTCGTTGTAACCTTATGCATGTAAAAACTCTACTCCTTTGGTTAGGCTCTAATCACCACTTTATTTTATTAGTTTGAGTAAGACTTGTCGAGTACCTTCCGCACTCAAGGTGCTACCACCTATTGTTGCAGTGAGGACGGTTTTCAGATGAAGCACCCGTTAGCGCCGATCGTGTGACGCTAACGAGTAACACTACTTCTTTCCTCCACGCAATTGCCCGCGGGTGGATGGGGCCATTGGTGGACATTTTCCGCTTATTTTGTTTCCACAGATATCGTTAAAGTGACCAAGTCACTTAATATTGTAGTATCAACGAATGATGTAACCTTATGTTTAATTATATCAATGTATGACTTGTATGTGTTTGATGCAATGTTGATGAAGGATATATATGCAATGGTCATTGATCCCGGGAACCATTGAGAATCATATATATCCGAATCTGTTGCATCGGATTCTGCACTTGTTAAATTTATATCTTTAGCATGGTTTTTAATAAAGGCGATCGTTCTTCATTAACAATTGTGCTACAAAGATAAATTTAATTAGTAACATTTCCAATAACCGGGTCCTCACAATCATCCTCGATCGATGGTCGACGAGCGAGTCAACCAAGTCCTTGAAGATATGCTCGTGTTCGTGTTCTTTCCTATGGGAAGAATTGGGAGAAGAGTTTGCCGCTTGCCGAAGTTCTCTTACAACAACGGCTTCGTGCTAGTCTCGGCATGGCACCGCTCGAGGCATTGTATGGGAGGCGATGCGTAACCCCGTTGAACTGGTCGAACCGCGAAAGGCGCTTCTTGGTCCAGATTCCATCAATGAGGCCGAAAGTCAAGTGCGCTTGATTCGTGAGCACTTGCGCGCGTAGCTCACCGTGCGTAAGAGCTATGCAGATCGGCGCCGCCGTGAGCCGAGTTTCCACCCAATGACTTTGTGTATCTCAAAGTCTCGCCTCAAGGGACATCGCTGCTTCGTGTCAAGGGCAATCGCTCTCGATATGCTCCGCCATATCGCATCATCAAGAAAGTGGGAGCCGCTGCATACAAGTTGGAGTTGCCACTACACTTGAAGGGGTGCATGATGTTTTCCATGTGTCACAATTGAAGAAGTGCCTCCGTGTTCCAAATTGAGGAAACGCCTGGAAAATATTGATGTGCAGAAGATCTGCCTTATCGTGAGCGCCTGCTCGTATCCTCAAGAAGTGAACGCAGAACAAGGAACCGTGTGATCAAGTTCCTTAAAGTTCAGTGGTCGAACCACTCCGAGGATGAAGCCACTTGGGAGCGGAAGATCGCCTCCGAGCACACCCGCCCTTCTTCTCCCAGTTGATCGTAATCTCTGGTCGAGATTCCTGTAAGGGGGAGATTTGTAACAGCCCTAACTTAGGGTTTGTATTTCAAATGTAAAATTTTGAGGAGAAATAAAAACTTTTGTTGTCTCTTCAAATCATTTGAAAGTTTCTACATTTTTCCCTAGCAATTTCCATTTTCTAGAATTAAATTCTTGTGAATGGAAATTGTTGTCAGCGAATTCTTAACTTTCAAACTTGTGATCATCCTCTGAAATTATTTTTCCTATCATCTTGATCATCCTATCCACCTCCCTGAATTATCTCACAATTTTTAGATTTTATTTGCTATTTCGAATGGCCAAGTCAAACTAGTTTGAAATCTGGTCAAACCTCTGGACAGCAGCTTGTGAATTTTATTGGGAGAAATCTAGTGCATGAAAACTCCTGGAAAAATTTCACAAGGTTTTCCTCTGTTCCAGTAAGCTCCATAAAATTTCCGAATTTTTGGAGCGCAGGAGCTACCTCTAAAAATTCCCAAACTCTCTCACTTTTTAAACTCAAATCATCGCTCCTGCCCAACCCAACTCAGCTTGAGTCCGACTCGCACCACTTGGCTCGGTCGCCAACTAAACGTATCGCCCGAAGTTCAATCGACCGTGACCGTCCGATGCAGATCGAACGATCCACGCGCGCGTATGCAATCGACCGGTCCAATGCATACAGGATCTCAACCGCCCATTTCGCATCCACGGCCGACATTCTCTTGATCAAGTCGACCAACCGATCACGCCGCACTTGACTCGTTCGCGCCGCTTTGCCGCTTGCGCCGCGTGTGGGCCCCACTTGTCGTCGCCACCTACCTCTCGCATGAGAGCCGAGTGCCGCGACATTGCGCATGGGCGCCACTCGCCTCGTTGTCCCGCCACCGCTTCCCGGTTTCGCGACGCGCATTGCCTCGGCCGTATCTTCCGCCGAGACCGTGCGCGCAAAGATCAATCACCCACTTTTCCGCTCACCGCTTTGTCGGCACCGCTCTGAGCTCCTCGGTGCCGAGCGCCGCCACTCGTATTCCTCCGCCTCTTCCCTACTTAAGCCCTACCAGAGCTCCCTTGTCCTTCTTGGACACCATAAGACCACTTCCTACCCTCCATTACTTCCCGAGCTCCAACCGAGAGTGCGCAAACTCGTTCACGGCCGCAAGCCGCCGCCGCGGTCGCCCTCGCGACTGTGAAGATCATCCCTTCTTTGCGCTGCCATATCGTGTTCCGATCCCTTCTTGAATTCCTCAACTAATTCTGAGTTTCACTCGCAGGACCGTTGAATTTTGAGTTCCTCCTTTCGCCGAAAACTCGGGTCTTCGCCCTCATCACCGTGAGTTGGTCCTTTGGTCGATTGCTTGCTTCAAAGACCGCCCCGCACTTACCCGAGCTATCTACATCTTCGCCCCTCCTCGTCTTTGCTCAGTTGCTTCCCCTGTCGCCTTGACCGCCTCTCGGCTCATCGCCGCCACCATCTCCCAATCTCCTCTCCTCCGCATCATCCTAGTAAGTTCTGGGACCTTAGTATAGCTTTAGCGCACGCTAGTTCGGGTTAAGTATCGCTAGCTTGTCGCTGCCGCTTGCCGTAGCATGAACTCCGCCCCGCCGCCGCGCCGCCACAGTCACTCGACTTGGCCGGTGTCGCCGGGCGCGCATAGCATCGTGATCCCATTTTGGCCTTTTGCCGCATCGCGGGCTTGCGCCGGCGGCGCATTGGCAAATTCGAGCTCACGCTCGTTGTTTGATGAGCTAGCGATTTTCGAGTACGCGAGAACGCCCAAGGCGATTCTTTGAACTCGCTGCCGACGCCGCCTACCGGCCGAGTCAAGTCCAGCCGTCCGCCACTCGCGGTCCCGCCTGCCGAGACCGTGGGCTAGCCGGTCATCAGAGAATAAGTATTAAATGCTTTTTGATTTCAAATGCTTTTCGGTTTGTCGATAATCCATTTAAACTTAGAAAATTCATATCTATTTCAATTTTTCTCCAAATTGCATGAAACCAAAGGTTAATTTTTATTTTAAATGTGCTATTTACTAAAATTAGTTTCATCCTTATATCTGTAGCAAGAATCTGTTAATTAATTTAATGTTGTAGAATGTAATTCCAAATTAGAAAATGCATATCTCTTTCAATAATTGTCCAAATTCAATGAACCCAATTCAGAAAATTCTATTTTCAGTATGCTAATTGTTAGGAAAGGTTTTACATACTGGTTCTGTTCATGAAAATTTGTTAAGTAATTAACTAGTGTTTTGATGTGTTTTTAGCTTAGAAATTCATAGAAAATTTTAATAACTTAAAATGATTTGCTCTCTGCTTCTTAAATTTTGTTATATCATGCTTAGTCTGGGAAAAGTTTAGTGTGTTTTGTTGTTGTTGTATTGTTTGAGTTTGGTCGGTGTTATTCGCTCTATTCACTGCTTTGTTCAATCGTTAGGATTCGATATTTGCGGCAACCCCGAGAACGATCCTCCGCAACATATTGAGCAACAAAGAAACAAAAAGCAGCTTGATCATGTTTATCCCAGATTTTAAAGTCTAATATTTTGTTTCAATTGTATGTATGCATTGCTTAATTTGTGTTAAATTGATTAGTTAAACCCAGAGTCGCATATCCTGTAGACAAAATATTGATCTCTACTACCGAGCCTAGGTTATTTGTCGTGATTAGAGATCGCTGGATGATCCCTTGTCACTTAGTAGATCCGGTCAACTTGCTTAGACATGCTTAGCTATCAGTAGAATCAAGGTTATCGACTTTAGTCAGAGCCTTGATCACACAAAATCTACTATAACTTTACGCTTCAGCTTTTGCTATGTTTATCTCGCAAAACTAAAAATGAAAACAAAAATGATTTAGACTTGGGCACAATGGTAAGACCGTGTGATCTGTTGTGTGACTCGAAAGGTGCCCAGCCGCTAAGGACCGAAGTTACTTGCGCCACCGCATCGAGCATTTTGCGTACTAACCACACTAGAGTATATGGGACCTCTCTTGACCTAGTACTTTGGCGTGTATTGGCTCCCGGTCGCAGGAGGTCGCAGGAGGGATGGAGGTGGGAGCATGGTAGTTGTCCAAAAGCTTTATCCCGAGTGGGTAGTTGTCTTTTCGGCTTTACCATGTAAGCGTATGGATTTCTATCCATACGAGCTCGTAGTTAATACACAATATTGGAAAAGTCTCGAGGACTTAGCCGTACAAAGATACCTTCGAAGTGTGTTTTGGCTTAAAGGCGGTCCAAGTGTGGGTACATTGGTACACCTCGCAGGTTAAAACTATTCGAATAGCCTCGCCCTAGGTTATGGACACGCCTGATACGCCCCAAGAACTAGACTACAACATTTAAATTAAAACTTGATGGGTGGTACGAATCGATTCGTTATGTTGTGGTGACTATTGGGATAGTCACTTCTAGGTTGGTTATCTTTCGCTTTTGTTATTAATATCCGCATCGTTATTTCAATCTTAAAAATGAATTGCAAACTTGCCTTTAAAATCAGATACCTTATTGCAAATGAAAATTGGCTTTATGCAAATGAAACATATGGCCTCCACCAAATAAGCTCGCATGTAGCATATGAACAGTCCGCTAGTTCACACGTCATCTTTGCGGTACAAAGACAATCTTTGTACTCAGTGCTTTGCTTAATGTTTTTGTTGCAGAGGAGGAAGGTGAGCCTCGTGGGCCTCACTGTGTGAGTCAGGCTGCCGTCGTGGGTGACGACTAGGCTTGGCGGTCCTGGCCGATGCCTTGTGGGTTGAAGGCACACCGATTGGCTTTGTTTATAGCCATCTTATGGCACTTTTGCTTCACTGCGTTTGTTATTTGTGTATCTTTTGGGCCGGTCCTACCCGTGTCTGTAATAACCTCTACTATTTGTTTATCTCCCGTTTGGTAGTGTGGTGTTTGGACTCTATGTGTGGAATGGAGTTGATGTCTAATTTTGTACTGAGGTGTGTATACTGCTTTCTGGGAAGTATACATATCTCGAGGGTCAGTTTATTTGATTTGTGATGCTAGGACCAGGTGGTTGGTTAAGCATTACAAACCAAATAAATTGGGGTCCTCACAGCGTCCGACCCGTGTTCACGTACTTCATGAAAAGTGTACTCTTGAAGGTCCTCCACGCGTGTCCCATCGCGAGCAACGCCTGCCATTCTATGCGTGCCTGGTCTGCTTCTGGGATAGTGAATGATTTTGAAATTTCTATCCACAGCTCGCCTCTCCGATCTTTCGACAGAGTGTCCCAGCTTAGTGTGGTGATGGGGACCTGTTCCCTTCCAAGTATCCTGTAGATGGTTTAGAATCTCGCCACTGCTTTCTTGGGACTTAGAGGGACCCCACCGTCACTGACCTCCGTGATGGTCATTCGGCCCACAGGCATTTTCGATGCTCCTTTGCCATCTCGCATATGTACCACTTTGCTCGGAGATCCAAACGTATTCGACGACGTCGATGAAGGCGGTGAAGATGGTGCAGATGCCATCTTGCTTACTTGCTATCTATATAAGTTACATACACAATGAACTAAAATTTCAGAATTCAAAACGCTGAGAGTTTAAATAAAATGGATTGTAAGTTGATATCCACGAGGTATTTTTGAAGATAATTTCTCTTGAAAACATATTTTATACAGAAAAAATAGAAGTTACCCAACCAATTAACTATATAAACAAATAGTATCAAAGGATACATTCACATCAATAGACAATACATTCACAACAAATGAAAGCATATATAGACATTGCAGAATTGTTCGTACAACAGCGTATCAAATGTTATCAAGCATATCACACATTTCACGTCATTCCTAACAACACTACAATCTAATATAACACAAAAGGAAAAATATGCTCAATATATACATTATGAGAACAACCAAAATCAACATACAACTAAGATAATTAGATTGTTCAATTGCTCTCAGTTGGCTAATTGCATAAGACAAAGTCTTTGCAATCTCAGCCCTCACTCAAAATCTCTTCACCAATTAAATTTGATAATTACAAAACAGATCTTGAGCTTAAACTACAGCTTTCCTATTTAATATCACAAAGTAGCAGATTAAACTTTCCATCCACAGATTATCTAAAGACCACCAATGTGAATAATATCACAAAGAAAGCAGTATACAGTCTGTCTAAAACAGAACAACAGAGCAAGTGATGCCAAGATAATTCACAAGAATATTTTAACAGTTAGTCTAATCAACAGATTAAGAATACCAATGTAAATATCTCACAGAACATCAACTAGCCCACTGATCATAAAAGGATAATTTACCTTTACATAGAACTGAAAACTAGAAAGTAACAAAGCTACTAAATATAACTAACCACAGAAAGCAAAAGGTTCCAGCTCAAGATTGTTTCTATTACAAATTTGATTTTAGATTTGATAATCATCACAGAGCATTCAATCGAGCCCACTAGCACCAATTTGCAATATCTTCCAGTACCAATTTCAGATATGAACCAGTACAACACAAAAAATACACAAGGGATGCACAAAAGATAAACAATGATACTCACAGATTGGCGACGGGGAGAAGGGGAAGGAGGAGGCGTTAGCAACATAGCAGGGGGCGGCCGGAGCTGGCGACGAAGCGGGGGAGGGGGGGGAGTTGGCGACAAAGCAAGGGACAGCCGAGTGTCGTTGATGTCGGGGGCGGCCGGAGCTGGCGACAAAGCAGGGGCACCGAGTGGTCGAGGTGCGGCGGGTCGAGCGACTGAGTGGTCATAGCGACTGAGTGCTCGTAGCGAGCAGTGGTCGTAGCTACAATGGCCGTAGCTACAGTGTCGGTCCGTGTATGACAATGGGAGTTCCCATCCCGCGCGACTGCCCGGCGGCTTGCCAGCACTACGCGCCACAGCGGAGCCAGCCAAGACTTTGGATAGATGCGCACCTAAAGCGAGTGGTGGCGGCAGCTAAGATGGTCCATATTGGCGGCTAGCCGGAGAGGGGTGGCGCTACAACTATAGCAAACACACATGCAGCAATAGAGATCCGCAGCGTCCAAGATAACTGGTGCCTGAGCTTCTAGGGACTACCAGGAGGCTACCTGAGCAAAGAAGATGCTCGGGGAAGCTTGGAGTAGCTCGAAGGTGTACCGCGTCGAAGAAGATGACGGCGGCACGGTTCACATGGAGAGGAAGTCCTGAGGATGGAGAGAGACCAAAGGATGTCGGAGCAGCTCAAGTGAAACAATAAGATGGTGTAAACACATGGGATTAGGGAATACTTTACCGGTCGGAGCTGGAGAGGAAGAATAGGGTTCTTCGGCTGACAAAGAAAAGTTTCAAAATTCGATGACACTGATGCGCATTACCCAAATTAGTTGGGGAAAACACTTACTCAAGCTCAAAGGCTCAATATGACGTGCAAATAATGAGAAGGAGCTCACCAAGACACTGGAACGGGTCGAAGTGTCGCGGTGCACACCCTGGAGCTGCCAAACGGCACGGTCGCGGTCCAGAAGCTACAAGCGATGAGGAGATCTCGCATTAGGCAAAAATGGAAAAGGTAAAGAAGGTAGAAGAGAAGCGATGCATCTAGGAGGAGCTTACCCAAGAGAGGAGCTCAAACGAGCATCTTCGTTCTCAGCCTCGAGAGAAGAAATGGGTTGAAACGAGGTAAAGGAGGGGGTATTATCCCCGGGCGAGAGACAGAGCGGGAGCGGCGTGGGACGAGAAGCTCCAGGACAAGTCAAAATGGGTGGTGGATTGAAGACGTGAGCGGCGTGGAGCTCGGTGCCTGAACACGCCCTGCGCGAGGAAGAAGAGAGAGCTGACGGGTGGGGCCTCCTTGTTAGTGGCAGCGCGAACGGACCTAGTTGTGGCACAGTGCAGTTAGGGGACTCAACCGAGTCAAGTGGCTCAGGTCGGACTCGAGTCTGAACAGTGCTAGCTGGTCTGGTTTGAGTAGAAAGTTTGACTAAGATTCAAATCAAAACTTCTACTTTGACCAAGGGTTTAAAAATAGGAATAAAATTCCTAAAAATCCAAAATAAATCAGAGGAGTTATTGGGAAGGTCTAGTGTTCATAAAAATTCTTAAACCTTCCAGTTCAGGATATATTTTGTATAGTTTAAATTCAAACCTAATGTAGGTCATTGAAGTGTGTTTAAATTTTCTGTAGGTGAAATATAGTTCCAAACAAAATTTGGTAAAAATTATATTAATTCATGATAATTAATATAGTATTTGAATAAATTTTTTCCAAATGATGATAAAATGTTTTTGTTACCTATTTCTTTTGAGAGTTACATTTTGAAGTGTATGTAGAGTCTTTATATGACTTTCCAAGTGCAAATAAATATGATAATGCTTGAAAAACATGATGCATGCTCATGAGATGCATAAAAATCCTCTTTATTAATTTGGGGATGTGACATTGAATTGGGCAATGGTCAGCTTACTCTCTACTATACGGAGCCAATCATCAGCGTCGAGGGGATCGACGGCTGATGCAAAGGTGGGTGGCCTAGTTCACATCAACTCGCCCATCCTAGACGATGATTGGTTGATTGTAGCTCCATTTCCCCTAGCAGTAGCACCGAGAGTAGCAGTATTCTGAACTAACAGCCGAGAGTAGTGCACGAAGGTCCGAATGGCACGACGACGGTGATTCGGGGATTTAGGGCGAGAGAAAGGAAACTGGTGGCTGAAAATGGAGGTGGTGATGACTGGTGGTATTAATGCTCTTGATTGCGCAAAGATTTGGGGAGGAAAATCATGGTTTGATGAGCTTCATTTGCTGTGTTAATGGCATCAGGTCGTTCGTGAGCTCTCTGGACAAGCCAGAAGGAAAGAAAAACGTTTGGAGAAGAAAGGGGAAAGAAAAGAGGTCAGAAAGAAATAAAAGAGGGTTATACTTAATTGAAAGAGAAATGGCAAGTTGGCTACATGTGCATTGGATCTTTGTATGGAAAGTGTGCTGCCCGTGGAGCACTTTTGGGATGGGTGGCCGACGGGAAGTTTGATTTTTTTATTTTCGAATTACAAACTAAGCAATAAATCAAATAGATTTAAAAAAAATAGCAAATAGAGTCAAAATATTCTAAAAAAATTCATAAAAATTCCTAGAATTATTTTGAACTTAATAAAAATAATTTCAACTTAAAGTTGGCTTTTATTTTTGTACAGTTATTATTTTTTTAGAAAATAGGAAAAACCTTTTTAAATACCAAAAAATTCCAGAAATTAATTTAAATTTTATTTTTCACTTTAAATCTAATAAAATCCCAGAAAAATCAATAATAACTTTATTAATTTTATTTTTGGTAACAGAACTTTGGGATGTTACAAACTACCCCCTTAAAAGGAATCTCGTTCCCGAGATTCGGAGAGGCTAGAAAGAAAGACGGATATAAGTTGACCGAATGGAGAGTCTATCTGCAAGTTGGTTTCATGTCTAGGGTGTTGGATTGTTCAAAGTTTTGTAGTATCGATTCTTCCTTCAAGTCCCTTGTGCATCGATAGGTTAGGAGTCCAATGGATTGTTAGAGGAGAGCGAAAAGCAAAAGATGAGAGGGAAACGTATGAGGAGAGAAGTCTACCCACTTAAGCAAACGTTGCACACAAGATCAAAGAGATCTACGTACGACGTACCAACAGAAAATATACCATACAAGTTAAGAATCAATACAACGTTCTACTCGATCGAGGCTCTTAATCTGGTGAAACAACTCAATGCACAGAATGAGTCTTGGCAGATTTAAACTATATGGCTTGGCTGACATCGCATTTGTTTGCTCACGGTC
Source organism: Ampelocalamus luodianensis (assembly GCA_036346255.1). Lineage (NCBI taxonomy): Eukaryota > Viridiplantae > Streptophyta > Magnoliopsida > Poales > Poaceae > Ampelocalamus > Ampelocalamus luodianensis. Next base: position 29,536,717 of record CM070635.1, on the reverse strand, counting down.
TTCAATGAAGCTTGCATGACGATGCTCGCTTGATGGCTCCATGTTTGGTAGTCTTGAACGTAATGGTTAAGAATGTGTTGACCATCTATAGAAGTTTATAAGGGAAAGAGGATCCATTTAACATTATAAAATGGTGAGGGGAGAATTAGGTAAGAAAGAATTGCTGTGAAGAAACTAAGGATAGATAGATGACCAAGATGAGGAGAGAATAATTTATTTTTCTTGTTATATAAAATAAGTTTTGAAGTTTTCAACTAATGGCCATTCTAACTAGGTCATGACTTATAGTCGATATGGCTCTGATACTACTTCTGTCGGACCTGGGAGTAACACCCCAAATCTTTTGTGTATTTCTGAACTAGTCCTATGATCAGTAGCTAGTTCACACAGTAAACATATATGGTGTAATACCCCGAATATCAAATAGAGAGAACATATTATTCGGAAGAGAAATTTATTCAAATGTGAATGCACTAAAGTTTAGAGGAAAATAAAAAAAATTCAAGTTTTGAAGGAGGATTGGACCTTGGGCTTTCGGCCCAAGGCGTCCTAGCCAAGTGGGCCGGCCTTGTTGTGGAGTCAAGAAGGGGGGTGCCCTTCCCTAAAACCCTAACCTCTCTACAGCATGCCGTCGCACCAGTAGCACGCGCATCAGAGCAGCCCTCCCTGCCACTCTACCAAGATGAGGAAGAAGCTCCGAGGTGCTGCCGGCCATGGTGGAAGGAGAAGAAGGGAGAAGAAGAAAGGAGGAGAAGAAGAAGATCCTCTTCATGGGTTTTTGTTCAGCGTTTCATGCGTCTCCAAGGGTATCAACTCGTTTTCCCGCTGTTTTGGTGTTGTTTAGATGCAAAACCGATTAGAATCGTTTGGATCAAAGTCAGTCTGCAGTAGATTCGAATCTGTCCAGTATATTGCGCAGGCTGTTTCAATGTCTTAGAGGCCTAATCAGAAGTTTTGATCCGCTAGAGTTATTTAGATAATGTTCTTAGCTTTCGGTGGCCGCCAAGAACACCTGATTCCGACGTACGGATCAAAAGTTATGATCGTTTTAGTTTCTGTTGTCCAGAATTCTGACGAGATTGATATGTTAATTTGTCTTTTAATTTATGTTCATGTTAGAGGCAAATTCAGGGTTTTCACCCAGCTAGGTTATTGTAGATAATTTCATATCCTTTTCAGATTGTTAAAGAACGCTCAATTCGGAGTTGTAGATTAAAAGTTATGATCTATTTAGTACTGCCGTCTTAATTGTTTAGGCAGTTTCTATTATGTTATTTCATCTAACTGTTAGTAAATTAAATTGGCTGAATTGGGTTATCTTGTCAACTAGAATATTGTAGATATGTCAGTTAAGAATCCATAGAAACTGGTCTCACCTCATTTCGAGTTCCAGATCAATAGATATGATTTTTACCGTGCTGCTGTCCAGTTTCGGTTTGTGCCTGAGTTGTCAATTTTCAGATTAGAGTTTTTAGTTGAATCTTGAGTCACCGGGGAAGCGTTGTAGAACGTTGTTTAGAAGTGTCATGTGCAATGTGTTCTTATTGTAACTACTTAATTGTTTAGGCGGCGAAGTTTTGGGTTTTGGAGCACCACCTTTGCCTGCTATCGCGTCGCATCGCGAGGGCAAGTACCTTGCTAATCTTAATGGTTGTGAATGATGATTGCTTAATGATTGTGTTGTGATATCTTATGATACAATAGATGGTGATATGTCTATGTTCGTTCATATGCGATGAATCCATGAGTAGAGATGATGTTATTATTTATTCAATAAATCATTTCATACATCCATAATTCATGTTTCATCCACGGGAGTGGATTGTAAGTCCCACCATTCCAATGTAGGCAGATTTGGATATTGTCATGTCCCGTCCACGGGAGTGGATAGAAAGACCAATCAATTCCAGTATGGGCACGTAAGACCCATCAATTCCAGTATGGGCAGATTTGGACACCTGTATGAAACGTTCTTCATACGGATTTGGATCCCCGCATTTTTGTTAAGATGCGGCTTGAGGAACATCGACGGTGTGTCACCGCTATACCGGTAAGATAAGCACGCAGCAGTCCATTCCTTTGATTATTTACATTCATCTCATTCATTCATAAATATTAAGTTGTCAGTATGTTCGTAACCTTTGAGGAGGTTGTCTTGTTCATGTTGATTATCCTGCTCTTATATTCATTGTACTTGTTTAGTCTTGGACTCACACTTGTTTGTTTATTTATTTTTAGGTGATCGTGAAGTTCTATTGGGAGGAGTAGACATGCACTACTCAAATAATACACTCTACATTAGGTTCAAAATAAGGATGATTTATGTTTTTCATTCGTTAATCGTTGGATTGTAATAATTAAAACTAGACATGTATGATACGCTTCTATTCATTGAGTTTTGATTAATTAATCATGAAAGTTCATGGATTAATCGTTGATAGGATTATCTTAGCGGATCCAATATTATATTCTTATTTATGTTCCATTTGTTGATGAGCTGTTTAGCTTAGTTGATGAATTCTTGTTGATGTTTTCCGCTGTATGGTTAAATGTTAGATTTTTGGGTAGCATTTTGGCTTCCGTATAGCCAGGGTGTTCATATGGTAACATCCATAAATCCATAACTTATTAAAAATCAACAGAGTTTATTACAAGAAAGGGTTACAAGCCAACATTTAAACAAACACAGCGAGAGACGAAGAAGACGTAGTAGAGTACAGCTAATCGCCATAGGCAATCGACTAGGTAGCGGCCTAGTCGTCGAAATCCACACCGGAAGCGAAGTCCTTCTCCTCTGAAATTTATTTGCATTAAGAAAGGATGAGCACAACTTGTACTGTTTATAATGCACCCAATAACAGATTATAATGCATGGAAGGATATATCAAAGGAAGGCTTATTGGTTAAATTTGCATAAAGTAATGTTTTCTTTAAATACTTGTACTAAGTTCCAAAGTGGTTATTCTATAACTAAAATTCGTTTTTATAAATTCTCAAGTTTTATAGTAAGATAACATTCACACAAGAGTGGTGAAGGATACCCTCGTATCACATGGCTTCCTACCCAACTTCCCATTTGGATAGAAATCCAAAAACCATTTGATAAAGTCTTTTGAAAACAAAATCAAAGTCTTACTTTGAGTGGTTTTGCTCAGCCACTGTAGCAAGGTCATTAAGACCAAATATTGGTCAAGTTAAGACAAAACATTAATTAGCACTGATTAAAACACTGCTAAGTCTCACTGATGCGTGGGCCTGAAGAACAGTAAATGAAGTTGTAATACCCCGAAAGTGAGTTAAGTTTTGAATCGAGGAAGATTAAATTTTGGTTTCGGGAGAGATCGATTATTCGGGGAAGGATCAAACAGAACGCCGGGAGGGACTTTTTGGTTGAGAGTCGGTGCTGCAGTTTTAGAGGGGGAAAATCGCATTTCGCGGCACTTGGGCCTCGGCCAAGGCCCATTTGGGGTGGCCGCCAGGGGGCTCCTCCCACCAACCCTAGCCGACCCCCTCCTTCTCCCCACCCCTTCGGCCGCCACTCCCACCTCCCCACCTCCCACCTCCCTCCACCTCTCTTGCGCCTCCCCATCCCCACATCACCCCATTGTTGCTCGCCAAGGAGGAGAAGGATCCCCTGCACTGCCAAGAAAGAAGGGGAAGGAGAAAAGAAGAGAAGGGGGAAGAAGGAGAGGAAGAAGAGAAGAGAAGAAGAGGGAGGAGAAGGGATCCGCAGCTGAATTGTGGAGATCTTCATCCCGCCAGGCGCCTCCTCGCTTCGGCAAGGGTAACCCGTGGTGGCAGCGAGATCCCAAAGGCAAGACTCCACTTCTCGTCCGCTGCTCGCGCGTTGAGGCAAGTATTCGGTTTATGTGTAGAATTGGTTGCATGTCATAATTGAATGGTGTGTTGTTCATCATTGCCATGTGATTGTGTTGTGGAGATGATTCTAGTTGTTTGGATGTTTGCAAGTTTTACCCGAGGTTCCTTCATGATGCTATTGTTTACATACTCGATACATATTGATTTATGTTATTGAAAGTATGATGTGGTAGTACTTATGCATGTTTGAGCATATTGAGACTTGGTCACGTGGTGATCAAGAGTATATTGTTGAGGTCCCCGCATGTAATGACAAAGTTGAGGTCCCCACATTCATGGAATGTGGGCAATGGATACAGAGGTCCCCGTCATTGTGATGACGGCAAAGGTCCCTATACATGTGATGTATAGGTTTGGTCCCTGTGCAAAGGGCATGTGCAAGGGTACTTCGTCGACGGATGAATACCCCGCATTACCGGTAAAATGCGTAAAGAGATAAAGAACAAAGAGTGCATAGCATTATCATTAAATTTCTAATATTTGAAATGCCATGAATGAAGTTGATTAAAGTTGTTTATGCTGTCATGTCTTTAAGATTATGCATCCTTGTTGATACTTGCTGAGTCGTTTGGCTCACCCTTGCTTTGTCTTGTTATAGGTACATCAGGCAAGAACGTCATGCATGGGAGGGAGTAGACTTTGGAAAGCACGCACTACCTCACACTATTTATGCAATTGCTAATTAGCGTCACTTAAGAATAAATAACTGTGTGGTGACTATATATGGATGTTTTTGATGTTGATGTTTGGATTACTCTTGGTTATGTGACTGATGTTAATTGTTTACAATCGTATGGTTATCTTATTTGCATGAAAGATTTGGATTATAGAATTGATAATAAATGCCATGGTTATCTGTTGTTACCACGATTTTGTTGTTATTACAAAGGAAGCTCATTAAAATTTATAGATTGTTCTAGTTAGTGTAAGTCTTGTAGCATTCTAGGCTCATACGGAGTCAGGGGTGTTACAGCTGGTATCGAGCGGTCGTAGGTCCGCGCATCGAAAAAAAAATTAATTAAATTTGACACACTAAGCATGTGAGGTGGGATTGGGTTTTCTTTTGCATTGCACTCACGCTATTGTCATTGTATGTTTATTCTTGAATTTCTGTTCTAGTTATTCTTTTGCTCATTGTGGTTAGTTTTGTTGTGGTGTTCTTAGATGGCAAGAGGCGAGGTCGTGGTCGTGGCCGGCAGGTGTCAAGCAGGCCGCAATGCCCCGCCGTAAGTTCAGTCAGAGTCGGTGAAGCAAGTCCCGCGAGGTCGAGGAAGAGGTTGCTTCAGCAGCCTCGGGATCAAGCTCCTCCGCTTGTTCCGCTGATGTCCCATTGGTGGCCCTCGCGGTGGTACCCGCGGCAGCTACTATGGGATTGCATCGTGGAACGCCCGCGCTTGATACCTTTGATGGATTGGGCACTCCAGATGCGCCAACCGGTCGCACACATGGAGAGGCACTTTGGTGCTTTGGGATGTCGCTCGAGATGAGGGCACGCTTGTGGCATTTCACCTTAAGGGCAGCGACATCCGTGGGAGGGAGTCTTGACAGCCTAGGATCACGCACATGGCCTCTACATGGGAGTTGTTTGTGGAACAGCTTGGAGGAGGTTTTATCCAAAGATCATTTATGGAGAGGATGGAAGTCTCACCGCAGAGCTACAAGCAGTGGTAAGATGACGGTGTCGAATATGAAGCGGTTTTAACAACTGATCCGCTTGTACTGCAAAGGCTACATGATGAGGCAAAAAGGCTAAGAGGTTTCGTGAGGGGCTCGTGCAGAATTCCACAGTTTTGGGAGCGCTTGAATTGCGTGATTTTAGCTCCTGGTAGAGCAAGCTGGGCATGGAGCTAGAGATGCAGCTTGGGAGGATCTACAGTGCAGGAGGTACCATGGTCCAGATGGGGCTAGTGGCAACGTAAGAAGAATATTGAGGAGGAAGTGGGTCATTTCAAGCCGGTTTCCAAAAAGTTCAAGGGCCAAGCAGATTCCTTCAAGTCCAGAACCACAAGGCCACAATCATCTTTTACTTCCAGATCGCCGTGAGTGGGTTTAGGTTGCGCCAGCCTGTGGCAGGTATGAAATGTTTCAAGTGTGGCAATGAGCATCAAGGCCGAATGTTCTTGGTCGATCTTGTCGCCACTCGTGGTCGGGAGGGCCACAAGGCATTGGTTTGTCGGCGAATCCCGCCAAGATATCAAATGGGAACCAGAACCGACGCCAAGACCAGAGCAGCGCGCGCTTCGCGAGGGTCGGTTCGGATGTTAGCACCACACCTACTCGGGCCTTGGGGTCACCACCCTATTTTCGCAGATCCCGGAGGAATGCCGCCGGGGGTACTTTTTGGCCACCGGTGCCTTCAAAGACTGCTTCTGCTCCAAAGGCCTTCAAGACTCTCTCGCAGCTGCCGCACCCTTTCAGTGGTGTCGGAGTTCCTACCGCACCAGCAGTGAGCGCAGCTTTATGCCATGCCGACGGCAGAGCTGGCAGTCGTCCCGATGTGGTGACAGTACGCCTTAGTGGACTCTGGAGGCTTATGTTCTTTTGATTCAGAGCTACTTTCTTTTGTATCATTAGAGTTTGCTAGTCGGGCCAATTTGAGGTGCGCTTTATCTCGCCAACCAGTAGTTAATTCTCCGTGGAATTCTTGCTAACTCCACAGCTTAGTCCGGTTGTGTGATCTCATTGATGGGAAGATTTCATTGCTAATTTAATGGTCCCAAAATGGAGCCATTTGATGTTATATTGGGTATGGACTGTTGCATAGTTTTGAAAGGCTTATATCGTGGCTTTTGGAAGACAAAGAATCACGGGCACCATCCGTCTTGAGGTAGTTTTTCGTGGTGGTGCTCTTCGATTTTCTTTGCATGTTGGCTAGTCTGCTTCCTGTAGCCAAATTGCGTAAGAGTGGATTTCTTTTGTTCTAATTGGAAAGCCAAGTTCTTCTTTGGCTTCGAATTAGTTCCGTGGTTCGGGAGTTCTTAGATGTTTTTCCACAGAGTTGCTGTGATGCCCTCCTCGTCCCGTGGAGTTTCTGATTGATTTGATACGGTGCTCAACCGGTTTCTATGACCCTGCACTGTCGCAAGGCCCATTCCAGGAGGAATTAAAGAAACAGCTTGGATGATCTAAAAGCGAAAGATCTTATTCGACCCAAAGTGTCTCCGTGGGAGCTCCTGTATTGTTTACCAAGAAGAAGGATGGTAGTTGGCGATGTGTATCGATTATCGTGTTTCAACCAAACCGACCATCAAGAATAAATATCCTTTGCCTCGCATTGAAGACTTATTTGATCGCTTGAGAGGGGCAAAGGTGTTTTCAAAGATAGATCTTCATCAAAGTTACAACCAAATTCCATCCGAGAGGAGGATATTGAGAAAACGACGTTTTCTACAAGGTATGGGCACTTTGAGTTCAAAGTTATGTCATTTGGACTAACGAATGCCCCCGCATTGCTTTTATGGAAACTATGAACAGATATCGCATGAGTATCCGATGATTTTGTCGTAGTTTTTATTGATGATATTTTGATCTATTCAAAGACCAAGTTGAGCATGAGCGCTATCCGAGGTTGGTGTTGGAAACACTAAGAGAAAATAGGTTCTATGCCAAGTTCAAAAGTGTGAATTCGATGTCCAAGGGGGTTCCTCGCATATTATAAATGATAAAGGTATATCAATGATCCAGGAAAATTTCACAGTGGTTGAATGGGCAAGACCGACCAATGTCAAGGAAGTGAGGAGTTTTCTGGTATGGCAGTGCTATTACCGGCGTTTGTGCAAGATTTTTCCATCATTGCAAAGCCGTTGTCCGTGCTCACCAGTAAAGATGTGAAGTTTTTGTGGGACGATGATTGTGAGCGCAGCTTGGACTTTGAAGGAAAAGTTGGTGATCGCCCGTTCTTACTATTCCCGAGCTCGGAAGCGATTCACGTGTGTACTGATGCATCCCGAGTTGGTTTGGGTTGTGTGCTCATGCGCAGACGGAAGGTTCTCGCTTATGCCTAGACACCAAGAAGCATGAGCGCATTATCCAACTCATGATTTAGAATTGGCTGCAGAGTGTTCGCTGAAGCTTTGGAGGCATTATCTTTATGGCGAATCTTGTGATATCTTTACCGATCACAAGAGTCTTAAGTACATTTTTACACAGAGGGATTTGAATCTAAGACAAAGAAAGATGGTTAGAGCTGATCAAAGATTATGATCTCACAATTCAAGATCATCCCGGCAAAGCTAACGTGGTGGTCGATGCTCTTAGTCGCAAGGTGACACCGCTACTTTGGATTGTCTTATTGCGGATTTTGACCGCATGGAGATATCAGATTGCTATGCAGGACGGCTCATACCGAGACGCAACTTGATTTTGGGGTCACCATTCCACAATGAGTACAAGAAGCGCAAAGAAATGACCCATTTTTGCGCAGGGTCGAAGCGCTTGGACTCGGGAAAGGAAGGGAATTTCAGTTTGATGGGTTTGGAGCATTGCGATTCAAGGGACGATTATGTGTGCCACGTAGCGCAGGAGTTAAGGATGACATTTTAAAGGAGGCACATCGCACTCAGATAATCGCTCATCCAGAGAGACGAAGATGTACCGTGATTTGAAGCGCACTTCGTGGAAAAGAATGAAGGTGGATATTGCCAATTATGTAGCTTCTTGTGGTGTTTGTCGCCAGTAAAGGTCGAACATAAACGACTGGCCGGATTATTACAAACTTTGGAGGTACCCCAATGGCCATGGGATGATATCTCTATGGATTTTGTTGTTAGCGTACCTCGCCGCCACGAGGTAAGGATGCAATTTGGGTTATAGTGGACCGTTCAAGCAAGTCCGCACATTTTATTCTCGTCTGCTCGATTTAACTCGGCTAGTGATTTGGCCCCTATCTATGTGCGTGAGATTGTGAGATTGCATGGAGTGCCAAAACCATCATTTCTCGACAGGATGCTAAGTTTGTATCCAAGTTTTGGGAGAGTTTGCAATGCTTTGGGCACACAACTCCGCTTGAGTACCGCCATCCTCGCATGTGATGGACAAACAGAGCGCACTATTCGCACCTTGGAGGATATGTTGAGAACCCGTGTCCTATCTTGGAAGGGTAGCTGAAGATCGCTTGCCTTTGGCGTAATTTGCTTATAATAACAGCTTATCACCCAAGATAAAGGCCGCCCGCTTGAGGTTTTGTATGGACGTAGTGTAGATCACCCCTTTGCCGGGAAGTCAGGTGAGAAGGCGCTCTAGGCCCAGATTGGGTACAAAAGACGGTGGAACGAGTGGCCTTGGTGAGGCGTAACTTATTAGCGGCTCAGAGCGCATGTAAAAGCTATGCGTATGTAAGGAGACGGACTTAGAATTTGAAGTGGTGACCAGTACTCTTGAGGGTGTCACCACAAAAGGAGTGGTAAGATTTGGTACCAAAGGGAAGCTTAGCCCGAGGTACATTGGCCCATTCGCGATCCTCGCCCGGATTGGGAAGTTGGCATACCGCCCGACCTCCGAGTCCATGAGGGTGTGCACAACGTGTTTCATGTATCCATGTTGAGGAAGTACTTGCGAGATCCGAACATCACATTTCATTGGAACCTTTAACCATTGATCAAGATCTGTCCTTCGAGTCCAAGCCAGAAGAATATTGGAAAAGTCGAGAAGGCACTAAGGAACAAGACCTTGAAGTATGTTAAGGTACTTTGGTCACAGCAGATCGAGCGGGAAGCTACATGGAATTGGAATTCGCATGCGCAGATTTATCCAAATTATTCACTTCGTGTGTGTATCCATTGTTTGTTAAGTGTTCACCTCGCTTCTCTTGTGTCAGAGACGCTTAGATTCGGGTCGAATCAAGTATGGGGTAGAATGTAATACCTCAAAGTGAGTTAAGTTTTGAATCGAGGAAGATTAAATTTTGGTTTCGGAGAGATCGATTATTCGGGAAGGATCAAACAACGCCGGAGGGACTTTTTGGTTGAGAGTCGGTGCAGTTTTAGAGGGGAAAATCGCATTTTCGCGGCAACTTGGGCCCGCCAAGGCCCATTTGGGGTGGCCGCCATGGGGGCTCCTCCCACCAACCCTAGCCGACTCCCTCCCTTCTCCCCCACCCTTTCGGCCGCCACTCCCACCTCCCCACCTCCCCACCTCCTCCACCCTCTCTGCGCCTCCCATCCCCACATCACCCCATTGTTGCTGGCCAAGGAGGAGAAGGATCCCCTGGCACCTGCCAAGAAAGAAGGGGAAGGAGAAAAGAAGAGAAGGGGAAGAAGGAGAGGAAGAAGAGAAGAGAAGAAGAGGGAGGAGAAAGGATCCGCAATGAATTGTGGAGATCTTCATCCCCGCCAGGCGCTCTCCTCGCTTCTGCAAGGGTAACCCGTGGTGGCAGCGAGATCCCAAAGGCAAGCACTCCACTTCTCGTCCGCTGCTTCTCGCTTGAGGCAAGTATTCGGGTTTATGTGTAGAATTGGTTGCATGTCATAATTGAATGGTGTGTTGTTCATCATTGCCATGTGATTGTGTTGTGGAGATGATTCTAGTTGTTTGATGTTTGCAAGTTTTACCCGAGGTTCCTTCATGATGCTATTGTTTACATACTCGATACATATTGATTTATGTTATTGAAAGTATGATGTGGTAGTACTTATGCATGTTTGAGCATATTGAGACTTGGTCACGTGGTGATCAAGAGTATATTGTTGAGGTCCCCGCATGTAATGACAGTTGAGGTCCCCACATTCATGGAATGTGGGCAATGGATACAGAGGTCCCCGCCATTGTGATGATTTGCAAAGGTCCCTATACATGTGATGTATAGGTTTGGTCCCTGTGCAAAGGGCACAGCAAGGGTACTCCGACGGATGAATACCCCGCATTACCGGTGAAATGCGAAAGAGATAAAGAACAAAGAGTGCATAGCATTATCATTAAATTTCTAATATTTGAAATGCCATGAATGAAGTTGATTAAAGTTGTTTATGTCGTCATGTCTTTAAGATTATGCATCCTTGTTGATACTTGCTGAGTCGCTTGGCTCACCCTTGCTTTGTCTTGTTATAGGTACATCGCAAGAACGTCATGCATGGGAGGGAGTAGACTTTGAAAGCACGACTACCTCACACTATTTATGCAATTGCTAATTAGCGTCACTTAAGAATAAATAATCGTGTGGTGACTATATATGGATGTTTTTGATGTTGATGTTTGGATTACTCTTGGTTATGTGGACTGATGTTAATTGTTTACAATCGTATGGTTATCTTATTTGCATGAAAGATTTGGATTATAGAATTGATAATAAATGCCATGGTTATCTGTTGTTACCACGATTTTGTTGTTATTACAAAGGAAGCTCTGTCGAAAATTTATAGATTGTTCTAGTTAGTGTAAGTCTTGTAGCATTCTAGGCTCATACGGAGCTGGGGTGTTACAGAAGTTCATTTAAAACCTGGATTCGCTTTGAGTCAATGATATGCAGGCCCCACGAACTTTAAGTGCATAGCGCACCATCCCGTGGACTGCGCACAGTGTCCGTGGACTGCGCACAGTGTCCATGGACTACGCACACCTTCGGTCTACGCACTACTCTATGAACCATGTCATTGACAAGTGGACCCCACTTTTCGGGTTAAAGAAAAATCAGAAGAAAAATAGAAAATACGCTTTTAGTTTTTAGGAAATACGCTTTCTATGTTTAGAAAGCATAAACCTCAGAGAGTCTAGAGGATAATACGCTTTCCCTACTGGAAAGCGTAAACCTCATTAGAACATGCACGAGAGTAAGCTTTCTCTGCTAGAAAGCGTATTTCTCTTTTTCTCTGGAATTTCCAAACCGAACCCAAGTGAATCATTAATAACTTTTACATACAAACTCCAAATTGAATGATTTTTGTTTATAAATTCATATAAAATCATGCTCTACTATAATATGTAAAAATATTTAAATTCGTTCATTGTTTAATTTATTGGTGTTATTTAATTCGTTTTTGCCTTTTTTGAACTAGACGTTGATTGCTCGAGTGATTATTTCGACAACCATCCAACCATATATTTTGAACAGCAAGAGCAAGGCAAGCACCTCCTTTGATCATGTTGATCCCATTAATTTACTTATTATACTTTGTTTTTGCAAAATCTATTATGCATGCGTGTATGTTTATATGGAAAATGCTATGTTTGGAAAGTCGGTAGTCGTAAATCCTATTTATTGCATATATCTCCTTGAAAAGTTGATGTCTTACTGTTGTAGACATTAGGTTATGTATTAGACAATATATAATGTCATTTGAAAATTTTGAGTGCGATTATCGCACAATAGCTAAATAGAACGATAGATTTTTCATAAAAGTATTAAAAGGACAATATGATAAAAATGAAGTTGGGAGTTTTACGAAAAATGTCCAGAGGGGGTACCTCTGTTATTTTGTATAAAAATAAAATAAAAAACTTAGTTTTCGACGCGGGCAAGATATATTATTTTGAGAAGAGTGAGGGGGTACCTCACTAGTAGATAGGGGGAGATTCTTGCCCAGGTCAATTAAGGACCGAATGCCATCAACTCCAATCTAAGCCTACTTGTACAACCACATGTGCCAGTCCGGGATGACATCAACTAATTAAATCATTAAAAACTAGCCTTGCACGTTGATAGGCCGTAGTAGTGCGAACATGACCGGGTAGGCATGTTCGAAGAGGCTCCCTTCATCGAGGTGTTGGGAACAAAGCTTGTCGTCACAATTGTGAATGCCTCACTTGACGAGGGGAACCCGAGTGAAGTGAGGGCTTTCATTTGCAGGGCTAGTGCAACGGTAGGGCTAGATGATGTAAAGGTTTCGACATGTGGTCTAGACTTCTTACCTACAGTAGTGAGCGGTAGTATCGACGGACGCCAAACAAACTAGAGAAGTCGTGTGCTTTGGGTAAAGTTGTACACCTCTACAGAGTATAAATCTATTATAATAGCCATGCTCATGGTCATGAGCATCCTTAAATTGTTGATTTAATGTGTATAGTCTCAGTTTTCACAAAAATGTTTCTTGTTGTGAAATGAGGGAATGGTTTATGATTTTATTTTGAGTTGACTCCTATGTCTATGCTTGAACATGATTTGTGGATCGCAGCCGAGGAGGGTTGCGAGTTGTTGTCTTTAATATTTTGTACTCGTAACCGAGAAGGGTTACGAGTGATTGTCATTATTCATTCAATTCTTTACTTACTGTCCAGTATGTATTTAAATTGCTTTTAAACTTCCGTTACAAATTACTACATATTGATATTGCAAACTAAAAAGCTTTAAGCAAAATAACTTCAGAGTAGATCCTCATCATTTGAAAGCCTTATATTTATATAAATTTTGCGATACACTACAAGTCTTACCGAGTACGCATTATACTCAATCTTGCTAATATTGTTGTTCAGAGTTCAAAGATAAGCCAACGCCTGACGATACGTTCTTCGCACCCAGAACCGAAGGGTTCTGTGATGGGTCTATGTAACACCCTGGCTACGCGGAAGCCAAGATATTACTTAAAAGTTTAACATACATCAACAATACGAAATAATTTCAGCAATCTATCAACTAATATCATGTAGGAATCAACAAATGATAAAATGATCATAAGAATTGAATCAGAATTTAACAACATATCAAACTCTAACTACCTAATCATATTGAATCATCTATGATAAACCTATCAATAGATTATACGAAGATCTTAGGCAATTACTATCTCAACATATCATAATGGAAGAGGACATCAACCATCAAGCTCCAATTATTACAATCCAACATTTATCCAATAGAAAATAATGACAAGTTTATCTAATTAAAGGTGATTAAAGTAATGTGAATGAAGTGTTCCGTGACTATTCCCTCCTAAGCATGCCGTCCTCAATGTTTACCTAAAACAAATAAACACAGTAAGAATGAGTCCACGACTCAGCAAGTACAAATGAATAATATGAACAACAATGAATAAGAACATGACAATCACATTATAGAATATGAACGTAGAATAACAGAAATCACATGAATGAATGAAATGCATGAACTCCACTTCTGCTTATAACGGTATAGCCAGTGAACACCCGTCGGTGTTCACTCATGCCCGCTTTATCAAAATACGGGATCCAAGGCCTGTATGAAGAATATTTCATAACGGGGATCCAATTTGCCCACATTAGAATGGTGGGTCTTACATGCCTATACTGGAATTGATGGGTCTTTACATCCAACTTCCATGGGTGAATCATGAACAATAATGAATGAATGAATATATGAATTTGTGAAATGAAATCTTAAGAAGTATGAATTCTCATACATGGATCGAAATAGAAATCATTGAAAACTGCTCATAGACTATAGTAGTCAGTAATGGCATGAACATCAAGTAATATGAACAAACAACAGCAATACAACACACAATGTACTTGCCTTTCAAACTACGATGTGTTAGGAGGCAAGGACGAAGCCACTAATCTTGAATCCTCTCCTCCTACACAATTGAATTACTTGAATAAGAACAACACGAACATGACATTACTCGCAACGCTTAATCTCATCTTCCTAAACCCAAGGTTCATACAATTGTTCTATTCAATCTAGACTACAGTCTAGCAGGAGACTATAGTGGACAATAGTATTAAAACCTTCATAACTTTTGCTCTGAAAGTCGGAAATGAGTGATCTTAGATTCTGTGGAAAGATACTGAAATCCTATATAATAACTTAGTTGGCGAGCCTTTCTAATTTGGCAAACTTCCATGTCTAATTATCTGATGAAAGTCTAAACCATAAACTGTCTAACAAAGTTAAATAGCAGTAGTTAATAATTAATAACTTTTGATTGGATTAACCAAAATTCAATATTTTTATCAATCTGGAAAGCTAAGAGCATAACCTTCAAAAGTCTAGTTGGATCGACCCTTAGATTATACATTTAACAAATTTTAGCCCACAGCTCAAAACTACTGTCAGAATCTGACATGCGTTCTGGACAGTAAAATTGAAATGCACAAAACTTTTGTTCTACAGATCCAAAAAGGGTGTTCTTCATCAATCCTGAAAGCTAATAGAATTACCTATAAAAATCGTTTTGGGCAACATCCCTGAATCGACATTTAAAAAAAATCTAAATTAATGAACAATACGACTGCCCATGTTTGTCGGACTTTCTGGACATCAGCAGTAAAATTAACGTAACTTTTAAACCCAAACTCCAATTTGGGTGATATTTGAACCTATTGAAAGCTGAGAACGAGACCTAGAATTCTCTAGGAGGCAAAATTCTCCAATTTAGACTCTAAATGCACAGAAAGTGACGCACAATTAATGGACAGATAATTGGAATCAATCGTAGCAGAACGTCGATCCCTTAATCATGGCAAATTACGAATTTAAATCGATGTAACCCGTGAGGAATCATTCATTACTGTAATATCCTGATGTTGCAAATGAATGCAATAAAGTTTAGAGAATAAAACTATTTAAAATTCAGTTTTTTTTTGTGAGGAGAATTTGGATCTTGGGCCGGTTTTTAGTGGGCCAAGAGGGGGGGCACCTAACCCCAACCCTAGCCGCCCTCCCACTTTTTTTCACCCCTTGGCCGACTCCCCTCCCTCCTTACTTGGCCGCCGCCCCTCCCTGCTCCCTAGCGTCGCCCCTCCCGACTTCCCTCCCTCCTCACTCGGCCGCCGCCTCCTCACGGCGCCCCCGGCTCCCTCAGTTCCCCGCGCTGCCGCCGCCTCCTCACGGTGCACCTGGCTCCCTCGGTTCCCCGCGCCGCCGCCTCCTCCTCGCGACGTCCCCTGCTCCCTCTCCTACCCATCCGGCCCGGAGCCAGCGTCGCCCGAGCCGTCCCAGGCTGCTCCACCTCGGACTAGCCCGGATCCACCGCCTCTAGCTCGCTCCCACTCCCGGCCTGGCCGCGGCTGCTCTTCCTCCGCCACGGCCATGCGCCATCGCTCGCGTCTCCGCGTCGCGTCCGGCTCCCCCTCGGCCCTCCATGGCGGTCCAGCCTCTCTACGGCTGTGCGCGCGTCCTCGACCGGCTCGGGCCTCCTACGCCTGGCCGTTGGTTCGGCTCGGCCTCGGCGACGCCATGGCGCTCGCGTTCTCCTTGCGCGATCCGCGCACTGCTAGCCTCACCGCCGCGCCGCCCTGTGCTCCTCCACGTGGTCCCTCTCTCTTCTCACTACTTCTGTGATGACGGTTTCCATATTTTGAGCTTGATTCGTTTTAAGCTTTGTGGGTTTATGTTGTTTTTGTGCTTGCTTGGAGGATGCACTGGAGGTGGCTCTTGTGGTTGGCTACGGTGGGGTGCTGCAGAATGAAAATGGATGTGGATTGAGGCAGAGTGGAGGCGCTAGCAGTAGGTTGCTTTTGTGGTCGTTGTGACTTCTCGCAGGAACAAATTACAGAGGAGATCCTTGCGAAGCCTTCGGCGATTCGCACATGTCTTCGAGGGTAATTGTTCAATTTCCCACTGTTGTTTCGATTTGTTCTTGTTTAGAAGTCGTTTTGGAATTCGTCGTTAGTGCTGCGATTAGGAACAGATTTCTGTCCTAGGTTGTGCGACAGTTTTCGTCCAGTTCAAGGCCAATTTAGGACCTGGGTTCTCCTAGAGAGTTGTGGCATATTTAGTCAGGTTTCCATAACCTCTGAGTTTACCTGAATCCGAGTTGGGGTTCGAAAGTTACGGCAATTTCTCTACTGCTGTCCAGAAACTCGATTAGTTTTGAGCAGTCTTTTTAATTAATAGATTGAATGTTGTTAAGGTCCGAATCAGGATTTCTCGCTATTATGAAAATGGTAGTATATTATCTTATCTTTCCATATTGTTAAAGAATTCTATTATTGGATTAGCCAACTAAAAGTTATGTCTGTTTTGATACTGATGTTCTTACTGTCTGTCAATTTCTGCTAATAGATTTGAGTCGTGGGCCAAATTTTGTTAAAGTCAAAATCTGAGATGTTGTCCAACTAGACTATTGTAGTATCATGTCTTAGCTTTTCAGATTGATAAAGAACACTAAGTTTGGTTCAGCCAATTAGAAGTTATGTCTTTTAACGTGTTGCTGTCTAGTTTTGTCGAGTAGTTTATGACAGAAGATGTTCATCTGTCTGTTAGATTTAGATACAGACATAATCCGGGATTTCCACCAACTAGATTGCTGTAGATATTTTCGTTACCTTTCCAACAAGTCTGAGTTTGCATCTTTACGACTTTCAGAGAGAGAGTTGTGTACTTTTAAAGGGCGCTGGCCAGTATTAGTTTCTGCTTATTCGTCGTCATAGATAATTAGATTAATTATCTAAGCCAAGGATCTTGGGGGTTCGTTGGGTTCATGCTAGCAGCGTTATTTTTGTCTTGTTACGCTTGTATTGAGTAAAATACTTGTTGTAGGAGGAGGGTCTTCGGGTTTAGTGGCACTACCTCTACATCTTCACGTGTTGCCGCGCGAAAGGCAAGTACAATCAAACTGTAATGTATGATTATTTGTTCGAATTGGTTGTATGCTTAACATGGCTAAATTCCATGACATGTGAGTGAATTCATTGTACCTGATTCGGTTAATGGTTTATTATTGCATTGGTTCGATGACAGAATGCCTTTCTTTACATTTCCTTCATTTCATATGTTCATGATTCAATCACGGGAGTGGTATTGAAAGTCCCATCATTTCAATATGGGCACAGTATTACTTGTTTCCTACCATGGTTGATATCCATCGCTTCGTTGAGAGTATGTTTCATTACAATATATTTATTCATTCATTCATGATACACCCACGGGAGTGGGTAGTGAAGTCCCATCATTCCAATATGGGCAAATACATTGTGTAATATAGTGTTATTATTTGTTCATAATGCCTGATGTTTATGCCATGACCGAATACTATAGTCTATGAGTAGTTTTCAATTATTTCTGTTCGTTCCATGTATGTGAATTCAAGCTTCTTGAGATTTCGTCTTACATATTCACATGTTCATTCCATTCATCCATTGTTCATGTTTCTTCCACGGGAGTGGAAATAAGACCCATCAATTCCAGTATGGCACGTAAGACCCACCATTCCAATGTGGGTAGATTTGGATCCCCGTATGAAACGTTTTTCATACGGGCTTTGGATCCCCGTATTTTGTTAAATGCGGGCCCAAGTGAACACCGACGGGTGTGTCACTAGCTATACCGGTATAAGCAGAAGTGTGGTTCATTCATTCCATTCATTCATATGTTCTTTCAGTTCTGTGTTCATATTGTTTAATGACACTGTCTTGTTCATATTCATTGTAGTTCTTATTATTCCTTGTACTTGCTGAGTCTTGGACTCATTCTTGCCTGTGTTTGTTTATTCTAGGTGATCGCCGATGACGACATTCTTGGGAGGGAGTAGACACACATGATTCATTCACTTCACAATATTCAAGAACAATAATAAGATTTTGTCCCTATTTTTCATTCGTTAAGTGATGAACTGTAATAAATAGAGTTTGATGATGGATGATATCTTTCTCTATGATCAAGGTTGATTAAATACCTGCCTGTGATCCTTGATTACTCCATTGATATAACTATCTTAGTGGATTCAGTAGGCTTGAATAATTGGAATTTGTGAACTGTTGTTGGATTCAGATTTTATTCCTGCGGTCGTTTCAATAGATGTTGGACGTATTATGCTAATTGATGAGTTATTATTGATATTATTCAGCATGGTTGTTATATGTTAAAGATCTTTGGGTAACATTTTGGCTTCCGAATAGCCAGGGTGTTACAGTTGGTATCAGAGTGGGCTTTAGGTCCGTGGTAAATAAAATATTAAATTGACACACTGTGCACAGTAGGTGGGGTTGGGTAATCCATTGCATCCGCAGTCCTAGTGGTATGTTTCATTATACTGTACTGTATTGAATTGCTTCTGTACTATCGTTCTTGTGGTCAAACCATGATATGTTATGATATTCTATATTTATGAATTTATTTTATGATTGTCATGAGATGATCATGTATATTCATAATTCATTATATTGGTTATGTGTGTCGATAATGGATGTTAAGAAGTTGAGGTTGTGGTTGCTACTCTGGGATTCACCAGGTTACACCACCGTTCGTGGTATTTGGTTAGGGGAGTAGTTACCCCGAGTACCATAGGTTCAGGTGTTAAGAGTGAGTTGCTTTAGAAAGTTGTTCTCTTCCTTGATTTCTAAATTTGGCAAATTCTTGTTCTGTGGTGGTTGATGAATTTCTCTTGGGTTCATTGTTCATGGTAGTTGATGAGTTTCAATGGGTCTCTAATAGTTCTCTGACACAATTATTGTTTTTTCGACTGTTGATTTGCTTTTACTACTTGTGATCTTCGTCAATTGGCAATAGTGATATTTCCAAGGTTGTTCATTCTTTCCCATCTGAAAAGAATGACTCATTTATTCGTTTGATAGTTTGGATAATGAGAGTTTTCTGTTGCAAGTTTGTTAACATGAGAAAGCTTTGGCTCCATGTATTTCTTTTGGATCATTTTGCGTGTTGAAGTGTAATGCATCTCTTTTCTGAAGGAAAGTGTTAAAATCCTTTTGTGACGTCTTGATGTGGTTAAGTCGGAGATTGTAGTCAAACAAAATGGTTGGGTATGGGTTTTCATTGGTCCTTATTTGTTTTTCAGATCAACTAATGTCTTTCCGACTAATGAGCTCTCTTTGCCACTTGTAAACGTTGTTATTTACAAGATTGTTCTCTTTCATGAGAATCCTATCTTTCTTGTTGATAAATGTGACCTGGTTATATGTTTGGTATTTTGGATAATGAGAATTATTTTTACAAAGTTCATTGAAATAAGTTTTGTTTCTGCTCATTTCTTTTTGAGTAGTTGGAGTGTTAGAGTTTAGAACCTTTTCCTTGATAAAGAAAGTGTCAAACCCTTTGTAAGGTTTTGTGGTGAGACTTTGCTACCAAGCTATTGGAGTAGTAGAAGATGAATTGGTTTTGACCTGTACCTCTTGGAGGAAATTTGATTCAAATGAATGTATGATTTTGAAGTAAACCGAATGGTGTTTCGACTAAGTAGAATCTATGGTATCATGTAATTCCAGAACATTAGTTCATATTGAAATGTTGGGGATTATCGAAGGTATGGAAATCTTGATCAATTCTATAGAGTAACGCAATTGGAAGGTATTGCGAGTTTGTGTGGGTGATTTCTGACGATGTCATTGAGTGAGTATGGTGGGGATGTTAGAGATTTAATCCGATGATTTTTCTATCAGTTATAAGAGAGGTTCGTTGTAGAGGACTGGGAGGTTAAATCTGGGCTTTGTATTTTTATGCTGCACCTTTGGTCGCCCAATGATTGTGTGTAGAGAAAAATAGAATAATGGCATTTCCTGAGCAGTGGAATAATCATTGATAGAACCCTTCTGATGTAGTATATGAGCGTGTGTTCTGAGGATTTTGAGTTGTTATTCTTAAAGTTTGAGGTGAGGTGATTGCGTGAAATATTTTTCGGGGTGCTTTGGGTGCCTTCTGTCAAATTAAATTTCGTTAGTAGAAGGAGTTGTCTAGAGTACTTCGGGGGGATCAATAGAGTCTCTCTACAAAGGTGTGGATGATGTATTTCGGTTTGAGCATATTTTGAGGATGTTAATTTAAGAGGTTTGAACTCATGTGGTATGCAATGAATCCGAATTCCAAGGTTTGAGAGAAATTTTATTCCTAAAAGAGAAACTAAGAAAAAGGATGTTTCCTCGGGTAGTGAAGCGTTTTCTTGACTCTCGTTTGAGCTTTGTGTTATTGACTGATGTCTTTTGCAATTTGAGTTTGGCTTATTGGGGGCCTGTGTAGTCATTATCAGTTCAGGAAGAGGAAAGAAGGTATTTGATTTGTGTATTTGAGCGGTCGTTCTTTCGGCTTACATGGTGTTTATTTGTAAATTATCTTCTTGGAAAGCGGAAGGGATTTCATGATGAATCTTCACTTTTGAGTTTGACCCTTTTTGGGTAAAGTTGCCGTTTCATAGTTGCGATGAGAATATGTTACTTTCATTTGTGTTCCAGTTACCAAAGAGTTGTTTAAAGACGAGTTCTATTGTGTATTCTAGGTTAAAGGAGGTGTTCCTTATTAAGGTGAAGAAATCGATTGAGAAATGGGACAGGAGTTTCGTGTGTGTTGTGCACGTTGTGCGCTTTAGTACCAAAGGGGAAGTTGGCCAAAGGTACATTGGTTGTTTCTGATTATTGCAGGGATTTTGGAAGATGGCGTATCGTTAGGACTGTCTTGGGTCCACACGCGGAGTACGTATCATCTGGTATGTTCTAGTGCTGAGTGAGTACCTGAGAGGTCCAAAGTTTAGGATTTCGTTAGAGCCGTTGGCCAACGAGTAAGACCTTACCTTTGAGTCTCGTGTGTTGATTGTACCTGTAAAGGTCGAGTCGAATGTCGAGATGTACGACGTTGGTATCCATCAAGGTAATGTGGTCCCCTATTTCTGAGAGGGAAGCGACTTGGGAGCTAGAGTATCGCATGCGCGAGCTATATCCGAATCTGTTCACGACTGGCACGTGTTGGTTCGTTTTTAGTGGCAGTTGTTCTTTAGTTTAATTTACGTTTAGAATTCGAGGTCGAATTCTGCTAAGGGGGGTAGAATGTAATATCCTGATGTTGCAAATGAATGCAATAAAGTTTAGAGAATAAAACTATTTAAAATTCAGTTTTTTTTTGTGAGGAGAATTTGGATCTTGGGCCGGTTTTTAGTGGGCCAAGAGGGGGCGCCCAACCCCAACCCTAGCCGCCCTCCCACTTTTTTTTCACCCCTTGGCCGACTCCCCTCCCTCCTCACTTGGCCGCCGCCCCTCCCTGCTCCCTAGCGCCGCCCCTCCCGACTTCCCTCCCTCCTCACTCGGCCGCCGCCTCCTCACGGTGCCCCGGCTCCCTCAGTTCCCCGCGCTGCCGTCGCCTCCTCACGGCGCACCTGGCTCCCTCGGTTCCCCGCGTCGCCGCCTCCTCCTCGCGACGTCCCCTGCTCCCTCTCCTACCCATCCGGCCCGGAGCCGGCGTCGCTGGCCGTCCCAGGCTGCTCCACCTCGAACTCGCCCGGATCCACCGCCTCGAGCTCGCTCCCCACTCCCCAGCTTGGCCGTCGGCCTGGCTCCTCTCCGGCTACGGCCTGCTGGCCACTGCCGCCCGCGTCTCCCCGCGTCGCGTCCGGCTCCCCCTCGGCCCTCCATGGCGGTCCAGCCTCTCTACGGCTGTGCGCGCGTCCTCGACCGGCTCGGGCCTCCTACGCCTGGCCGTCGGTTCGGCTCGGCCTCGGCGACGCCATGGCGCCCGTGCCCCTCCTCGCGCGATCCTGCAGCCCTGCTTGGCCCTCACTGCCACGCCGCCCTGTGCTCCTCCACGTGGTCCCTCTCTCTTCTCACTACTTCTGTGATGACGGTTTCCATATTTTGAGCTTGATTCGTTTTAAGCTTTGTGGGTTTATGTTGCTTTTGTGCTTGCTTGGAGGATGCACTGGAGGTGGCTCTTGTGGTTGGCAACGGTGGGGTGCTGCAGAATGAAAATGGATGTGGATTGAGGCAGTGGAGCGCTAGCGAGAGGTTGCTTTGTGGTCATTGTGACTTCGCGAGAACAAATTACAGAGGAGATCCTTGCGAAGCCTTCGGCGATTCGCACATGTCTTCGAGGGTAATTGTTCTATTTCCCACTGTTGTTTCGATTTGTTCTTGTTTAGAAGTCGTTTGAATTGCTCGTTAGTCTTTGCGATTAGGAATGATTTCGCCTAGGTTGTGCGACAGTTTTCGTCCAGTTCAAGGCCAATTTAAGACCTGGGTTCTCCTAGAGAGTTGTGGCATATTTAGTCAGGTTTCCATAACCTCTGAGTTCACCTGAATCCGAGTTGGGGTTCGAAAGTTACGGCAATTTCTCTACTGCTGTCCAGAAAATCGATTAGTTTTGAGCAGTCTTTTTAATTAATAGATTGAATGTTGTTAAGGTCCGAATCAGGATTTCTCGCTATTATGAAAATGGTAGTATATTATCTTATCTTTCCATATTGTTAAAGAATTCTATTATTGGATTAGCCAATTAAAAGTTATGGCTGTTTTGATACTAATGTTCTTACTGTCTGTCAATTTCTGCCAATAGATTTGAGTCGTGGGCCAAATTTTGTTAAAGTCAAAATCTGAGATGTTGTCCAACTAGACTATTGTAGTATCATGTCTTAGCTTTTCAGATTGATAAAGAACACTAAGTTTGGTTCAGCCAATTAGAAGTTATGTCTTTTAACGTGCTGCTGTCTAGTTTTGTCGAGTAGTTTATGACAGAAGATGTTCATCTGTCTGTTAGATTTAGATACAGACATAATCCGGGATTTCCACCAACTAGATTGCTGTAGATATTTTCGTTACCTTTCCAACAAGTCTGAGTTTGCATCTTTACGACTTTCAGAGAGAGAGTTGTGTACTTTTAAAGGGCGCCGCCGATGTAGTTTCGCTATTCATGCGTCATAGATAATTAGATTAATTATCTAAGCCAAGGATCTTGGGGGTTCGTTGGGTTCATGCTAGCAGCGTTATTTTTGTCTTGTTACGCTTGTATTGAGTAAAATACTTGTTGTAGGAGGAGGGTCTTCGGGTTTAGTGGCACTACCTCTACATCTTCACGTGTTGCCGCGCGAAAGGCAAGTACAATCAAACTGTAATGTATGATTATTTGTTCGAATTGGTTGTATGCTTAACATGGCTAAATTCCATGACATGTGAGTGAATTCATTGTACCTGATTCGGTTCATGGTTTATTATTGCATTGTTTCGATGACAGAATGCCTCTCTTTACATTTCCTTCATTTCATATGTTCATGATTCAATCACGGGAGTGGTATTGAAAGTCCCATCATTTCAATATGGGCACAGTATTACCTGTTTCCTACCATGGTTGATATCCATCGCTTCGTTGAGAGTATGTTTCATTACAATATATTTATTCATTCATTCATGATACACCCACGGGAGTGGGTAGTGAAGTCCCATCATTCCAATATGGGCAAATACATTGTGTAATATAGTGTTATTATTTGTTCATAATGCCTGATGTTTATGCCATGACCGAATACTATAGTCTATGAGTAGTTTTCAATTATTTCTGTTCGTTCCATGTATGTGAATTCAAGCTTCTTGAGATTTCGTCTTACATATTCACATGTTCATTCCATTCATCCATTGTTCATGTTTCTCCTACGGGAGTGGAAATAAGACCCATCAATTCCAGTATGGGCACGTAAGACCCACCATTCCAATGTGGGCAGATTTGGATCCCCGTATGAAACGTTCTTCATACGGGCTTTGGATCCCCGCATTTTGTTAAATGCGAGCCTAAGTGAACACCGACGGGTGTTGATGAGGACATCAAACCTAAGTATGCAACCACTGCTTCGGCTTGCTGCACTGCATCCTCTACTTCAACAACATCTTCGCCAATAGGACTTTCGGCTAATGCAAGACCATATTACCCAATTGGATCGAGCTACGTCTACATGCCATGGCACTACGTCTACATGCCATGGTATTATGTCTACAAGCCATGGTGCTACTGCATGTGCCAAGCTGGATACGTTTTGGTCAGATCAGTCGGAATCAGCCTGACAGCACCAACTTCAAATGGGCATAACTTTCACATACAGAGTCCGTTGGAGGTCCACGAGTACTTGATTGAAAGCTTATTTCGTCCTCTTTCCAACGGATCCAGCCTCATCTTCAAATTCCTTCTGGACTGATCGCAATCATCAAAAGAAGACATCATATCACTTGTTTGAGCCAATCTGGGCCTTGTAATCATACTGAACTTGGCCCATCTGCCGGCGGCCCACCTGGGGGCGTGTTACTGTTCATGTGAACAGTAATCCGCAAATATTAGTCTCGCCCCGCTGTTTCTATTAGATGTGTGGCTCCTCATCCCCTATTTAACGAGGTCGCACCCCCTCTAGTTTACTTGGATTTTGTTTAGTTAAAAGTTAGCTCCATAGCAACTTCGTGTATTGGCTTGTGTCGACTAGACCAACCATAATACCGCTTCAGAATCCCAATTCAATTAAATATTTCAATCCTATTTGCAATTTCAGATTGCCTATTATCTTGTTCTTGCGTGCTTCTTCGGTGTATGCAGGAATCGACCTTCGTGGTCAGGTCAACCGGGTATTCGTGCACGGTTGATAACGACTTGTCAATCAGTTCAGCGATTGCGTGGTTTCGAGCCTTGCGTGTTCGTAGCCAGGATCGTGAGAGTTGAGCGACACCTACCGGACTTATCGTTCTCATCGAAAGATCGGGACAACAAACGGACCTTCGGGTTCATTAGGTGGTATCAGAGCTACAGTTCATCGGTGAGAATTTTTTTTCCCTATAGTCCACATAGCCAAAAAAATAGGATTAGTTCATAGTCCAAACCAATTTGTGCCTTGCAATTTTTTCTTTTTTGTTGCATTGTTGAATTGTCGTGCATCGTCGAGTCTTAGTGCTGGTTTTGTTGTCTAGATTGATCTAGTTTAGATTTTCTTGCAAATAGACTTTGGCACGCAGTCGTTTGGGCATTAGGGTTCTGCCGGCCGCAAGCAATCAAACCGTTGAGGTCTACGCCGCATCAACCAACCGCAGGCAGAGCCAACCGAGCCACAGTCATACACACACAAAAAAACATCTTGCGCAGAACCAATCTGCTGCTGTTTCTTCGCGCAGACAATCGCCAACCGAGCCGCAATCATACACACAAAAAAATCTTGCGCAGAACCAATCTGCTGCATTGCTTTCTTCGCAGATAAGAGCCAACCGAGCCGCCGCCGCGCTGCTTGCCTCGCCACCGCCACCAGCGCACTGTCGCCGACACCGGCTCGTGTGTATCCGCCCCAAATCCGTCTCGCCACTGGGGGCGGGCTCGCCGCCGCCGACGATCCATCCGTCGCGCCGGAGAACCGCCGCCACCTTGCGCCATCGCCATCGCTGCCTTCCACCGCCCGCGCGCTTGGTTTTTGTGCCGGCCGCAGCCGCATCGTGCGCCGCCGCTGGGAAGCCGCCGCACCGCCATCTTGTGCCGCACGAGCCCGCGCTTTTCGTTGGTCGGCCCGCTGGCGGCGCCGTGGTCTCGGCTGCACCGCGACGCTCGTGGTCGCCGAAGCCGCTTGGGCGCCGCTGCTGCCACCCGAGCGCCGCCGATTCTTCTTAGACCGGAGCGCGCCGCTCGGGAAGCCACCGCCGCCGCCGCCTCGGATCCGCTGCTCGCCGCCGGCTCGCCGCCGCCGCGGCGGGGAGCGCCGACGGGCCGCCGCCACCGTAGCCCGAGCCACCGCTGCGCTGCGTCTCTACACCGCAGCTCGCACAGTGCGGCCACCGCCGCCGCCTCGCTTTGCGCCGCCGCCTTGTTCCACCTCCGCGGGCCGCCATCGCCGCCCGAGTCGCTGACGCCGCCTCTGTCGTCGAGCTTTGTGCCGTCGCCATTAGGGCAAGGTCTCACAGGAGGCAAGGTCTTTTTGTTTTGCTGGTTTCGGTTGTAGCTCCTGAGGCTTTAAGAAAAAAGAAAGAAAGAGAAAGACAGAGCAAACACACAAAGAAAAAAGAGAGAAAGACAAAAAAAAAGAAGAGGAGAAAAAAAGGGAGAAAAACAGCCGATTGCTACAGTAAAAATTGATTTTTGCTTACTGTAGCAGCAAAAAAAAAGAAAGAAAGAAAGAGAAAAAAAGAGAGAGAAAGAGAAGAAGAAGAAAAAAAAATTCAGAGCTGCCTTTCTTTTCTTGATTGTTTTTTTCCTGTTCAGGTTGGCATAGTTCATCCATTGCTTGCTTGCGTTGATTTTTTGAGCTAGTCCTCCGTTGTTTCTTTCTAGTCATTTTTGCGAGTTGCTCTCGCTAGGCTTGGTTTAGACTAGGACCAGCACTTGTGACTAGTACTTTGAACTGCTTTTCAACTTTGCATACTGAATTGAATAATTGCTACTCCCTTGCTACATACTAGCCTTCCGAGCTCCACTTTCTACTAACTCAGCAGGTGTCGTACCTCGCAATCGTTGTTCTGATCGCAAGTAAGAGTATCACGAACCACCATCGTTGTACCACTTCTTTCTTGCATTGGTAAGAACTTGTAAGAACTGGTATAAGTTTGAGTGTGAGTGACTTGTGAAACTCGAACCTAGTAGTTCATAGGGACATATACACTGTAATATGTTCTTTGTTTTCTACTAACAATGGCAGGTTCAGGGTCACAAGGGGAGAATAGCAGGCCCCATGTTGAGGAAGATGCACCTCTCACGCCTCGCACGAAAGACATTATGCAACACTTTTCACGCTTATTGAATCAACATTCGGAGCGTATTGAGAGAGTTCTAGATCGCACCAATAACGATCTTCTTTGCGATTGCTACACGTGTGGAGCGACTGAGAGAGCCCCTCCCTGCTCCGCCACTCACGCTTGGCGTTACAATCGCGCTTAATCCATCCGTTGCTCGCTCTCGCTCTTGGGCCGATGAGGTGGAAGAAGAAGAAATGAACAACTACACTGCTGATACGGAAACGGATGGAATCAATGTTCACAATGATCGCAACCATCGCCGGCTTCATCACAATCGCAAGGTATGGGAAGACATCAACGTGAGTACGTGACCATAATGGTGCGATTGGTAAAATTAAATTCACTATGCCATCTTTTGCTGGAAAATATGATCCCGATGCTTATCTTACATGGGAGCTTACAGTAGAACAAAAATTTTCTTATCATGAATTCCCTGAAGATAAGAAAGTTAGGGCTGCTATTAGTGAGTTTTCTGATTTTGCATCAATTTGGTGGAGTGAATATGGTCGTACTCATCAGGACATACCTAGGACATGGAATGCTTTGAAGAGAGCAATGAGACATAGATTTGTACCTTCATATTATTCACGTGATTTGCTTAATAAATTACAACGCTTAAGACAAGGTAGTAGTTCAGAGAGGATTATTATCAAGAATTGCAAACGGTTTATTGCGTTGTGGTTTAGATGAAACTCAAGATGCTAAGATGGCTAGATTTTGGGAGGTTTAAACCGAGAAATTCAAGACATACTTGATTATAAAGAATACAATTCTATCACTTGTTTGTTCCATCTTGCTTGCAAAGTCGAAGAGAAGTGCGGTCGATAATCTCGCCTAGGGGCAATTTTGGAGGATTTTTGCAAGTCGCCAAGCCAAAGAACAACACGTGGTACCCTCCTCAAGCCGTCGCGCCCCGCTGCTCCTTCCACTCCTACGCATGTCCCCGAGGCAAGCAACTCGCAAAGGTACAAGTCCCTACAAAAGTGCTTCTTCGTTTGCTTCTGGGCGATCTAGAGATGTACAATGTCACCATTGCAAAGGATTTGGGCACTTGATGCGCGATTGTCCAAGTCGTGAGCTTTACTTATCAAGGACAATGGTGAGTACATACGCTAGCGATATTGAGGAAGAACATGTGTTGGTTGCAACTAACAATACAGGTGATGACACTGAGGAAGAACATATAAGCCATGAGGCAGCTGACATGTACCAAAGCTTAGTTGTCCAGCGTGTGCTAAGTGCTCAAATGGAGCTTGCTGAACAAAATCAACGTCACACCTTATTCCAATCAAAGTTCGTCATCAAGGAACGATCCTATAAAGTCATCATCGATGGCGGAAGTTGCAACAATCTTGCTAGCACAAACATGGTCGAGAAGCTTGACTTGACTACAACTCAACACCCTCATCCTTACTACATTCAATGGCTGAATTCTTGTGGTAAGTTGAAGGTGACTAAACTTGTGCGCGTACATTTTTCTATTGGATCATATCATGATTATGTTGATTGCGATGTCGTACCTATGCAAGCATGCTCATTATTGTTAGGTAGACCTTGGCAATATGATAGATATACTGAACATCATGGTAGATCTAATCATTATACTTTCACATATAGAGAAAAGAAAATCACTTTGCTTCCAATGTCTCCTTCTGCTATATTAAAAGATGAATTAGAAAGAACTGAGAGAACAAGTAAGGAGAAGATCAAAGATGATCATCAGATTAAAGCTCCAAGCGAAATTAAATTAAAAGCTCCTGTTATGTTAGCAACAAAATCTGATTGCATTGGCATAGAAAAATATGAATCTGAATGTTATACTATGATTGGCAAAGAATCTTTATGTCCATTAGAAAAACTGCATGTTTCTTTGTCTCCTGTTGCTCCTAACATTTTGCAGGAAACTAATGATTTAAATACTACGATTGAGTCGAGGATGACTCAAATTCAAGAAAGGGAGGATGATGAGGACATCAAACCTAAGGATGCAACCATCGCTTGACTTGCACTGACCGCATCCTCTACTTCAACAACATCTTCGCCAATAGGACTTTCGCTAATGCAAGACCATATTACCCAATTGGATCGAGCTCGCCTACATGCTATGGTACTATGTCTACATGCCATGGTATTATGTCTACAAGCCATGGTGCTCTGCATGTGCCAAGTCGATACGTTTTGGTCGATCGATTCGAATCAGCCCGACACACCAACTTCAAATGGGCATAACTTTCACATACAGAGTCCGTTGGAGGTCCACAGTACTTGATTGAAAGTTTATTTCGTCCTCTTTCCAACGGATCCGTCCTCATCTTCAAATTCCTTCTAGAGTGATCGCAATCATCAAAAGAAGACATCATATCACTTGTTTGGACCAATCTGGGCCTTGTAATCATACTGAACTTGGCCCATCTGCCGGCGGCCCACCTGGGGGCGTGTTACTGTTCATGTGAACAGTAATCCACAAATATTAGTCCCGCCCCACTGTTTCTATTAGATGTGTGGCTCCTCATCCCCTATTTAAGGAGGTCGCACCCCCTCTAGTTTACTTGGATTTTGTTTAGTTAAAAGTTAGCTCCATAGCAACTTCGTGTATTGGCTTGTGTCGACTAGACCAACCATAATACCGCTTCAGAATCCCAATTCAATTAAATATTTCAATCCTATTTGCAATTTCAGATTGCTTATTATCTTGTTCTTGCGTGCTTCTTCTGTATGCAGAATCGACTTCGTGGTCGAGTCAACCGGGTATTCGTGTACGGTTGATAACGACTTGTCAATCAGTTCAGCGATTGCGTGGTTTCGAGCCTTGCGTGTTCGTAGCCAGGATCGTGAGAGTTGAGCGACACCTACCGGACTTATCGTTCTCATCGAAAGATCGGGACAACAAACGGACCTTCGGGTTCATCAGGTGTGTCACTAGCTATACCGGTATAAGCAGAAGTGTGGTTCATTCATTCCATTCATTCATATGTTCTTTCAGTTCTGTGTTCATATTGTTTAATGACACTATCTTGTTCATATTCATTGTAGTTCTTATTATTCCTTATACTTGCTGAGTCTTGACTCATTCTTGCCTGTGTTTGTTTATTCTAGGTGAGGAAGGGGAAAGTCATCCTTCGGACAAGCTTTATTAAGGTCTGTAAAGTCGATACACATTCGCCATTTTCCATTGGCCTTTTAACCATTACAGGATTGGCGAGCCACTTTGGGTGGTCGACCTCACAAATGAACCCAGCTTTGAGAAGCTT
Source organism: Ampelocalamus luodianensis (assembly GCA_036346255.1). Classification (NCBI taxonomy): domain Eukaryota; kingdom Viridiplantae; phylum Streptophyta; class Magnoliopsida; order Poales; family Poaceae; genus Ampelocalamus; species Ampelocalamus luodianensis. The sequence goes on along the minus strand of CM070635.1, from coordinate 29,506,286 downwards.
GTCAATCTCCGACTGGATTGCTTCTTTCCGATCAGATGCGAAACGCCTTAGCTTCTGCTTGACCGGTTTTTGTTAGGCTGCAGAGCTAGCTAATGCTCGATCACCTCCCTGGGGAATCTGGGCATATCGGACGCCTGCCAAGCGAATACGTCCTGGTTTGCTCGGAGGAAGGAGATGAGCGACTCTTCCTATTTAGGGTTGAGTTCTGCCCCGACCAGTATCTTGGCACCCTCTGGAGAAGCGCTTTCGTCGAGTTGTACCTCTTTTACCTGGTGGGAGGGTTTTGGTGTCATCTTCGGTCTTGAGTGTTTGACCTGCATGGTAGTGGTGTTAGTTCCCCTGGTCAGAAGTTCATCGACCAGTTCTAAACATTTCCGATCACATACGTAGGCTATTTTCTGATCACCTTGAACTGTGATGACACCCTTTGGTCCTGGCATTTTCAAACTCTGATAACCATAATGTGTGGCTATCAGGAATTTTGCCGAAGCTGGACGACCAAGGATTGCATTATATGCGGTTTCGAAATTTACCACATCAAATGAAATTTTTTCTGCGGAAGTTGTCGGGCTTTCTGAACGTAACTTTCAAACCCGGGAACGAAGGATCCCGAATTCTCTGTGTTCATACACTAGTCCAGGATTTCTATTGTACACAGTCAAACAAAAGTGATAGCACAATCATATCACGCACTTTATTAATAATAACTCAGAGTTTATTACAAAAGGGGCCTGAGTCTAAATAGATAAATAACACAGCGGAAAGCAAATGTAGTAGACCACACGACTTGCCACAGGCAATTGCCTGGGGGCGTAGGCCTAGTCGTCAAGATCCTCATCGTCCTAATAGAGGTCTTCTCCTGAATAAAGATTATTCAGCAAGAGTAAGCACAACTTCCGTGCTTGCAAGTTACACCCAATATTGAAAGATAATGCATACATAAGGTAAACAAAGGATATTGGCAGGGTTCATTTTGCATAAACAACATTTTCAAGTTAAATACTCATATTAATTTCTAAGGCCAGTTTGTATACTCTAAATAAAATCAGTGTTTAAAATGACAGTTGTATAGTGGATAACCTCTATTGATTGAATGGTGAAGGATACCCTCCTATCACTTGGCTAACCGCCAAATTTTTACCATAGGACTAACCATCCTAAAAACATCTGTTGAATTCATTTTATAAACCAAAAACAAAGACTAACTTAGAGTGGCTTTGCTAGCATGTCCATGACCGCGGACGCGGCTATTCGAATAGTTTTCTACTCTGCAGAGTCTGTACAGCTTTACCCACACGAGATAATATGCTTTTATTGTCGGCCAAAGCACACTTCCGAAGGTGTGTGACTAAGCAATTATCATGAGGCCTTTACAATGCAATGTCTTATTGTATTTATGCCCGCTAAGGTTTCGCTACCATTGGACTAACTATCCTCCGGGAGCCCCCTCTTGCGCCAGGTGGGACTAATGTCTAACCGACCCCAACACAAACAACATAGCACAAATAAAACTAAGACATCACAAATTATTTAGCCAAATCTGTCCCATTCCAGACATGTGGTTGTACGGTAAGGCGTAGCAAAATACGCTCAAAGACCGGTCCTTAACTGACTCGGGCGACTTCCAATTAAACCCTGGGCCTTAATCCTAGCCAGATTGAGCCCGTGCATAAACCTGCACCCACCATTCATCCATTTCGCCCAAGTCCAAACCCATTTTGATTTTATTTAGAGTAAAACCCTCTTTATAAACCTTTTGTGGTAAAACAATACCGCATGAGTCAAATTCAAAGTAAGTATGTAAAAGATTTGGCTAAACCTCCCCAAATTCATAAGTGTGATCTAAGCGGGGCTAAGCATATGTCTATTTGTAGTACCATTTGGTCTAATGGTGACAAGGCACTCATGTTCAATACTCAAATTGGCTATACAATGGAGATTGGAATAACTATATAAAACCAGGGAATTGAAATAATTGTATAAATATATGCATGCATTAAGTAATTTAAAAACTGAAAATACATTTAAATTAATGGGATCAACATGATCAATGGTATAACTTGCCTTCGTTGACGTCCTGAAAATCTAGGTCTTCGGGATGGTCAAACTCTCCGAGTCCCGAAACTCTTCTGTTCGCCTGCCACCAACTGAACAGACCAGCATCGGATTGGTGGGACAACTTCACTCAATCTCACATATATGCCCAAGCTATCACGTGGAATGATTTTATGCAGGCTTTTCACCGTGCACACATCCCTTCAGGCATGATAACCCTAAAGAAGAAGGAATTTTTCTCTTTGCGCTAGGGCAACCGCTCCATCAATGAATATCTGCATAAGTTCAACCAGTTGGCCCGCTATGCCCTTGAAGATGTAGCTACTGATGAAGCCAAGCAGGAACGCTTTCTAGAGGGACTCAATGATGATTTCTCTGTCCGCCTCATTGCTTAGGACTACACCGACTTTCAACGGCTGGTGAACAAGGCCATCCGCCAGGAGGGCAAGCACCTGGAAATGGAGAACCGCAAGAGGAGAATGGTGGCCCAGAAGTTCAACTCTGGGGGTTTTCCCCACCCCCGCATTGCTCAGCCTCAGCCACTTCAGTGCGAAAGATTCTAGTCTTCCTCGTCCAGCACACCTATGCCAGCTTAGCGCCCCAACACCTCCGGCTTTCACTGTAATTCAACTGGAGTCCAATTTCAAAAGAAGACAACTTCGTTAGTTGTAGGAGTGACTTGCTTCCACTCCAACAAGATAGGGCACTCTGCCAAAAGTGCCCAAAGAAGCAACAACCCACAGCTCCAACCAGGCCAACTTCAGGAGCTCAAACCCCAGGCAGCACTCCAAAGCCAACAGTTCAGTTCATGAAGGGATGTGTGAATCACGTCACTGCGGAGGAAGCTCAGACCATACCAGATGTTGTTCTTGGTACGTTCCTTATCAATTCAATACTAGCATAAGTCTTATTTGATTCAGAGCTTCGCATTCTTTCGTTTCAATTAAGTTTGTGGGAAAATATGAGTTACCTATCTCTCCCTTAGTTAACCTTATGATAATCCATTCCCCAGGCTCAGAAATGAGGATTAGTTCCCTATGCCCAAACCTTACCTTAGAAATATCAGGAGTATCCTTTTCAGCAGACTTAATAGTCTTGCACTCTCAAGGATTGCATGTGATTCTCGGAATGGAATGGCTAGCCAAGAATCAAGGACAGATGGACTGTGCCAATAGGTCTATCACCCTCATAAATGAACAAGGAGTTAAAGTAGAATTCAGATCCAAGACCTCGACTGGAGAAAACTCCATCCTGACTAGTTTAAAGGAAGTAAAGTTGGAAGAAATACCTGTGGTACAGAATACCCAGATTTATTTCCTAAGGAATTACCCAGCATGCCACCGGATAGGGACATTATGTTCCTAATTGACTTAGTCCTAGGGACGGCACCAATATCAAAAAGACCCTACAAAATGCCCGCCAATGAGTTAACAGAACTGAAGAAGCAATTTGAAGAGCTGGAGAATAAGGGTTTTATTCAGCCAAGTACATCAACTTGGGGAGCACTAGTACTATTTGTCAAGAAGAAAGAAAATAGTTTGTGGCTGTGTGTGGACTACAGATCACTCAACGAGGTTACAATCAAGAACAAGTATCCTTTGTCCAGGATCAATGACCTCTTCGATCAGCTAAAAGAAGCCCGTGTCTTCTCCAAGATTGACTTAAGATCCAGCTATCATCAGCTGAAGATTAGACGAGAAGACAAGATATGTACTATACAAGTTTACAATAATATCATTTGGTTTGACTAACGCCCCGACTTATTTCATGAATATGATGAATAAAGTATTCATAGAATTCCTGGATAAGTTCGTGGTCATTTTCATTGATAACATTCTCATCTATTCAAAAGATGAAGAAGAGCATGATAAACATCGTAGGATAGTATTGGAAAAGCTCAGGGAGCATCAACTTTATGCTAAATTCAGCAAGGGCGAATTTTGGCTAAGTCAAGTGGCTTTCCTCAGACATATTGTGTCAGCAGGAGGAGTTGCAGTAGACCCCGCCAAAGTCGAGGCCGTAATGGATTGGAAGCAACCCATGTCCATCACAAAAGTTAGAAGCTTTCTCGGTTTAGCTGGTTATTACCGCAGATTCATTGAAGGTTTCTCTAAAACAGCTAGACCCATGACTCAACTGTTAAAGAAGGAAAAGAAGTTTGAATAGATAGATGCTTGTGAGCAAAGTTTTCAAGAGTTGAAGAAAAGGCTAGTTTCTGCACCTATATTGGTTTTCCCTGACATCCATAAGGACTTTGAGATTTTCTGTGACGCCTCTCCAAGGCCTTGGATGTGTGCTGATGCAGGAAGGTAAAATTGTGGCTTATGCATCTCGTCAGTTGAGGCTACATGAAGGAAATTATTCGACTCATGATCTGGAGTTAGCCGCAATTGTGCATGCGTTGAAAATCTAGCGGAATTATCTTATTGGTAACTGCTGTGAGATTTTCACAGACCACACCATCTCCACCACCTAAGCCGCTACCTGGGCATAACCCAACTCAATCCCACGTGGGCTTAGTACACCGTGGACCAAGCCACTTATCCATGGACCCCACTGTGTCGGTACATTGTTCTGTGAAGCCGGTTCGCCATGAACCATAACCCTAGTACGTGGACCTGGTCTATGGACCAGTGACCCACTCTAGTCCACTTGTCATCCTCTAAATCTTTTTCCCGAATTTCCTTTTATTCCAAAAATCAAGAAATTCCAATGCGTCCAACATGTCATCATCTCGACTTTTCCAAAATTCCATAAAATAAATATTCCAGGAATATCCCCTCGGCCCCACCAGTTAGTGACACACATTCTCTCTCCCTTTTCTTTTTCTTGATTTTCCTTATCGATCAAACTTCCGAGAGCTCGTTGTTTCTTATATGAACTCCGATTGAACCCATTTAAGTTTCTAAATTCATATTAAATCAAGACCTACCTTACAGTACTATTAACTTTCAATTTGGAGTTTATTTGATTTATCTTTTTGAATTTTTTTGTTCTTGTGCTTTCTCTTTCATTGGACGTTGACGTTTCGGAATCGTTGGAAGGAGCTGAAGGTTATGCTTTCATCACATTGCACCCAGTTTTACAAAATTACTTTGATTCAAATTATTGCATGCTAATTCAATTATCAAATGCTTTACTACTTTGGGATTAGCTATGCAACCTATTGATTATGCCCAGCTTGTTTATTGTATTGCCATGATCATTTGTCACCTTAGATTAGTTAATTAGTAGTTGGTATTATCATATCACCAACGTGAGTTGGTTTAGACACAATTAGTATGCCTAGCCATGCAAGAGACATTGATATCATTTTAATGGCAAATTTATACCTGACTAAGTGATTATGGAATATCTTTGTGATAATTGGTATGACATGTGTTGTCACTCAGTGGAAGCATGTGTTGCACTTTAATCAACTGGGAGAGAAAATGTTTAGATTGGGGTGAGTGGAAGTACTAAGTGAACGGGTGGCTTTGTGATTGGGATCTTTGCGAATAGGTTAGTAAAGTGGTAGTCTTGCCCTAATCGAATTAAGGACTTAACTTTGTGTACCATTGCACTGAGCTATATAGTACGATCATAAGCCTGGAATAGGACAAACCTAGCTCATTATTTTATGAAGTCTCAACATTGGCTACCTCAGGCAGTAGGTTTGCTTAGTGATGTGTGGAGATGTGGAGTCATTAGTTGAGCTACATTTATGGACTATTCACCATTTACATATCCAACAGTGCGCCCTGGGCAACCGAGCTTAGTGAAGTTAGGTTACCAACTTAATTTATGCTCACGAGGGTGGCCAATTGTTGAGATGAAGTTGCAGAAAGGATTTGTTGTGATCTTCTCCATACAAGTTAATTGTGTAACAGCCCAAGATCCCTAAGTTGGATTAGTTAAGCATCTAATGTGCATTTGTGAAATTTTGAACATTTTAAAACTTTTTATTGCAAAGCAAATAGGTTGAAACCTCGTCTTCCAAATCCTAGAGATGAATGTTCTAAAACAAAATGAAATTTTGTCAAGATCTTGAAACTTAGTTCAGAGTGGAGTGTAAACCTTATGTCTAAAATCCTTTGATTTTTGAAAACTAGAATTTAAACCTAGAAACCTAGTACCCCTTCTCCAATTCAAAAGCTCAAATTTAATTTGGGGCAAAACTAAAAAGGTTTCAAGTGTGGGAATATTTTAGCTGGTTTCTATCTTCTCTGATATGCTTGTTTGAATTTTTCTGCGATTGTTGGAGGTGATTTGGTTCCCTATTTAAATTGATTGTTCAATTTTGAATTTGAATTTAAAACACAAACCTAATAGGTAAATAAAATAAATGGAAATAAAAATTGATAATTAAAAATCTAAACTTGGCATAATTATTCTAAATATAAATGGAGGAATTAATTAAAGCATGTTTTACAATTTTCTCACATCAAGTAATAATAATCAATATTAAATCGAATGGTTCGAAAGATAGCATTTAAATTTAATTATTTTGATTTCTTGATTCGCATGTACCATAAAAATCATGTTGTCATGCATGCATTAGTATTTTCACTTTTCTGGTTCGACCGACCGCAGACAAAATGCATGTGTGACCCATCCTCCCAACTTCTCTCCTTGCAATCGTAACCAAAAACCAAAAATGGTGCAATGCATGTTATACCATTGCGATCGTTGTCTCAAGAGCGTTCTATTTTAGTGGTTAGTTCGCGCATACGAGGTCATTTGAGCGAGTTGGAGAAAAGAAAGAAGAAATGCACTGCTATTTATTCCACTGCCATAGCCCATTCCCTATCATTCATTTGCCCGAACCAAGCCACCTCTCTTCCCTCTGTCATTCTCTATGCTCCATTCCATCTCCCAACCAAATATCATTCTTCCAACTGCCATTTCCTCTCACCTCCCACTACCATTTCGTTCTCAACAGAGCAACCTCCACGCCATCCTCTTCTAGTCACCAAGCAAGAACAATAGAACATGTTCAATTCACCAACTTCTCTCCTTCCAATCTCATCCTTAAAACCAAAACCGAGCTATGCATACTATACTATTGTGATCCTCATCACCTAAGCTTCCCATCCATACAATTAGTTTTCACATGCAAACTCTTTTGAGCATTTTGCAAGAAGGGAGGAAGAAGTGGCACACTGTGCTGAGCTGGTGGTCTTTGCAGCCAGATCTTGTTGCAGAAGTAGCCGGCGGCATGGAGCTGTAGCTGAGGAGCATGGCTTCGGCTAGGAGTACATCGGCCGAAGAGCATTGTAATACCCCAAGTCTATTTAAGTGAAAACAAAGAATTAGATAGAAGAACCAACTAGAAAAAATAGAGTTAGAGAGATTAGAGGGGTTTACGCAATTATTCGACAACACAGGCCTCGGGCTTTGGCCGGGAGGCCCGGAGGGCGGCCACCAACAAAAAGAAGGAAACCTAGGGTGGTACTGTAGCACAGCATGCTACAGAGCTGCCACTGCTACTGATACCAGTGAACAGACCGCCCCGCCTCCTTGCTCTGTCTCCTTCGGGTGCTGCCGACCAAGAAAAAGAAGAAGAAGAAGAAGAAGAAGAAGAAGAAGAAGAAGAAGAAGAAGAAGAAGAAGAAGAAGGGGAAGAGGGAGAGGATCTTCTTCGTAGGGGTGGTTTGTCATCTCCCTGCGATTCTTCAAGGGTAACCTCAATTCCCCTTTGATCCGATGCGTTTTTGGATAGTTAATCAATGTCGGTATTTCTGTCTCCTTAGGACAGATCGTGTTAGACAAACGTTTTGATGTAGTTAAGTTTGTATTCAGTCTTGGCCTTCTCCTAGAGAGTTGTAGAGGACGTCAATAGCTTTCAATGAAGTGCTAGATCGTATTTTTTGGACCTCTTTAGCAAAGGTTATGAATTTATTAGTGCGACTGTCCTGCGAATCTGTCAGCGTTTGGACAGTCTGTAGCAATCTGGTTAAAACCATAAGATACAGAGGGAATTAGAGGATCTCAGTATAACGAAAGTTGTAGATAATTGTTGTAGCTTTCAGGGAAGCACAAGAACGCAAAATTTGGATAAACGAGCTGAAAGTTATGATTGTTTTAGTGTTCTGTCCAGAGGGCATGACGTGAAATTGATGTTTTGTTAATTAGGTTAAAAAGGATTTTAGATGGCCGAATCAGGGAGTCTCACCAACTAGGTTTAGTTGGGGAATTTGATAACCTTTCAATGAAGTCTAAGAACACCCAATTTAGACCCCTATACAGAAAGATATGAATTTTAGAACTTGACTGATTACAGAAGGCACAAATCAGCATTTAGGAAATTGGAGTCGGGATCGCGTTGTAAGCTAAGGCTAGTTTGTGTTTGCTTTTGTAATTTTTGTGGTTCATTACTGTGGTCTTAGCTTATGATCTTAATGTATTAGGTGGGGATTGGTACGAAGGCAGCACCGTCCGCCCTCCATTCTCACACAGTTAAGGCAAGTGCATTGTTTGTTATATGGGTGTGATTGATTGGCTATGTTTGTGTGCTTTTTGATATATGATTGCATAGCAAGATGGCTTACTTGATGATTGTTTAAGTATGGTGATTGCTCAAATTATGCTTATGCTTTATTGTGGTACAATGTTGTTGTCTTTTGCTAAGATTGATGATGAATAAGAGATAAGCATATGCATATTGAGAACATGTTGAGGCTTGGTCACGGTGACCAAGCATGTTTCTTGAGATCCCGTCATGAATGTGACGGGCCGAGATCCCCACACTCGTGGAGTGTGGGCTTGAGGTCCCCATTACTTGCGAGTAATGGGTAATTGTCCTGTGCGTGCGCGCACGAGCATGGGTATGCGGCGGCGGTTGCATACTCTGCATTCACGTGTAATGCACACGAAAGATAAAGAAAGGTTCCTTGAGCATTGCATATGCATATGAGATGTTTTAATGATGCGTTTACGATTATGGATGGTAATGTTATAACCTTTGTGGTATGCCTTTATTTTGTACTTGCTGAGTCGTGGGCTCACTCTTGCTTTCATTATTGTTTTAGGTACCCAATTCAAGAACGCATGCATGGGAGGAAGTAGACTTGATTTGGATTCACTCACTGCCACTCATCTTTAAAGTTGATTAAGTTTTAGTCGTACCTCAATAATTTAGCAAACTGCTTAGGAGTTGATTATGATTATGATTATGCCTCATGCAATGGATTAAGTGTAATAATGATGAGTAGTGTAATTAAGACTCCTTTGGATATGCTAGTTGGTTAGTATGTTTTGAACGCCTATTGATGATTCTGGATGTTGGATTAATTGTTTATGATTTACCTAAATGTTGGAACCTCCATGTTGTTAACATGTTAAAGGAGGTTATGTCGAAATTTCGTAGTTTGAACTTGGTTTTGAAGTTTTTAATGTTAGTTTAGTAGCATTCCAGGCTCACGTTGGGCTGGGGTGTTACAGTTGGTATCAGAGCGGGCTGTAGGTCCGTGGTGAACAGATTAACGACTTAGGTAACTTAGCTTGTTAAAAATTGTTAATGGTTAATTAATGAAAACTCGACACATCGTGCACATAGGATGGGGTGGGTCAAGCATTGCATTTACGCTTCATTATCTTTGTATTGATGATTCTGTTATAAGATGATCTTACATACCTATAATATGATTATATGATTATTATGAGTGAGGTAGCCCTTGTTGAGAGGATTGAGGTCATGGTTGTGGCCTGGCTTTACCAGTTACACCATTGTTCGTGTAAGAGAGAAGGAAAGAGGTTACCTCGGATATCTTAGTACCGACGTGATAGTGAGTATTTTAGAAGTTGTTCCCTTCTTTGAATTTGAATTTGGTCAACTCTTGTTCGGTTGTGGTCGATGAATTTCTTTGGGTCGATGGTTCATTGCGGTTGGTGGGTTTCTTTGAGAAGGATTGATGTGTTTTTATTGGCTTAATTTGTCCCGTTAAGCAATCATTGTTTTTCCAACCGATGAGTTATTCTTGCGGCTGGTGGACTCGGTTGATTGTCAAGGTTGACCTTTATATTGGAGTTTTGCCTCTCATTGGAAAGCATGATCCATTTATTTCACTTGATGTTTTGGCTAATGAAAATTTCCTTTTGCAAGTCTTGTAGTACTTGGAAGTTTTGATTCAATTTATCTCTTTTGGGTATCTTGAGTGTAGAAGTTGAAAAGTTCTTTTATGAAAGAAAGCGCTAAACCACAGTAGCGATGTCGACTCGTGGTCAAGTGAGAGGTTATAATTAGAGAAATTAGTGAATATGATATGAGTGATCAAGTTGGGTCCGTAGTGTAGTGTATAATCGATCCTAACTAAGATCCTTGGAAGGAAAGTTGATTAATTTGATGATGTCATGTATTAGTTCTTGTTGAACCGTGATTAAGTGTATGGCTACACCTAATTGGAATCAATAGAGTTATTAACAACTATGGAACATTAACGGAGTGGTTGACCCTAGAGTCGTTTAGTTTGCTAAACTTGTTAGATTATTTGATCTCAATGGTTTAATCTAATTGTGCGGGAAGAGAAATATAAGATGTGTTCGATTGTCGTCTTGGTAGATATTAATATAGAAACTTTCTTTAATTGGATATTTGATGATCTTATTTATGCTCGTGGGAGTACAAATAGATACAGACCATCAATTCGTCCATGATTGAATAATCATCAAAAGTTTATGATAACCTCTAGATTGGAATTAGTGTGTACTAAATAAGTGTGAGCCTTTCGAATAGGTGAAGGGTTGAAATTTGAAAGTAATTTATTCACGAGTGTTTCACGAGGATGTATTGTGGCTGCATGTCCTTGTTATAAGAGGTCTTGCCCCGATAGTGCAGTTGGGGTATTAGATATACTCTAGAACAGGTTGACTGTTGCAATCTTTTTGAGATAACAAAAATGTTATGAAATAATATGCTGTGTTTCTTTTGGAAAGGTTTACAATGTGATTTAATAGATGACATGTGTTTGCTTGATGGTGAAATTGTCGGATAATAGTATGTCTTTGATGAAAAGGTTTTGGTGTAACCTTGTAAATTGTGTAGTAGGTTCCTTCAAAAATATGGTGGTTGTTATAGTGAGTGTGTAAGAATTTGGTGTACTCTCATTTGAGGATGAGAGGATAAAGTAAAATGTAACAGTTTGGTCATCTTTTGGGGACTTTATAAAGGAAGAGTTGATGATAACGAACCTTATTAAGAGTGAATTATTCTTGATGTTAGTAATAAGGTCTACAAGGGATTGTGACGCGTTGGAATGGTGATGATTCTTCTAGAGAAAAGTAAGTTGATTGTTTTAATAATGATTAAATGAAATGTTTGGAGTTTTGTATTCGTGATCTTTTGGGGGGCTCATGATTTATGTAGTAGATAAAATTAGTTGAGAAACGTGACATATGAAAAGGTTCCGTTTGGTTCCGAAGTGATGAATGTGATTTGGTATCAAAGGCATCTCTTGTTTGGTTTGGCAAGTAATGTTGTAATCAAAGAGATTGCTTTATTTGTTGACAGAAAATGAGTACCATAAGTATTTGAGGTTGGAGATAAGAATTGTAATCTGCAACTTTTCTATCATTGCCGCTTAAGTGTTTCTTGAGTTTCAAAAGTAATGTTTTATTGTGATTTATTAATGTTTGAAACTCCTTCTTGTGGAGCATGTGCCTCAAGCGTGGTCTCGTCCTTTGTTTTTCGAGATCAATGCTATTTGACTATTTCTCTCTCTCGTGCTCACTATGAGGAGTAGTGTTTTCGTGTGTTAAAACTTGTATTTGTTTGCACTTTCCTATTGGGAAAAGATTAACCGACCAGGTTGCAAGGTCTTTTAGAGTGTAATGTGGCGATTGGTTGGTGGTCAAGTAAATGATCGCAGTCTGAAATACGGGGGCCAAGCTATTTGAAGAGCAGTATAAAGTGAATTGGTTTCGATTTACAATACCTGGAGATAATTCTATTTAAATGGAAAGTTTATCGATGAGATAAAAGTGATTAGTTTTACAACTAGTGGAACCTATGGCGAATTATGATCCAGTAACCTTTGTTCATGTTGGAATATTGAGATTATCGGAATTATGGACTCTTGATAAACATGTTAGAGTATCGCAATTGGATACTTAGTATGATTGTGCAGAAAAGTTGTGGTGGTGAAGTTTAATGAAAGTAGCGGTGTGAAGAAACCTAAGCGTCGTGCTAATTAATGGGATAGCAGGAACTGTTGAGCTAATGTCAAGTATGACCCGGCCTCAATGAGTAACCCTATGGGAGTTAAATTAATTCTAAGGATATCTTGGTCAAAGAATATATTCATTTATTAACGTTGGTGATTGAGTATGTTTGAATCCTGGTCAATTAGTTAAGGTTTTGCGATTGAGTATATTGTGGTTGTGCGACTGAATTGGATTGGTGTGGATTAGAGAACGTCTAAGATTGGTGAAATAAATCGCCTTGGGCGGTTATTTGATTAGTGAGGAATCTTGATATTAATGACCGAGGTTATAGTTAAGCGGTGTGAAATTTTAGTAAACGAATTTGAGGATTTTCTGTCGATTACACCGAGATTCATGGTAGGAGACTTGAAGGTTGGTTTTGGGCTTTGTATTTTATGCTAGGATCTTGGAGACTCAATATTTTGTGTAGAGGTAGATGAGCAGAGCAAATTTTGAATAATGTGTTGATCTTTGATAGAATACTTTGGGTAAAGTAAAAGTGTGTGTGTGTGGTGAGAATTTGAAGTTGATTATCTTTAATGAATGAGATGATGGGGTTGTGGGTGAAAAATATTTATTGAGGTGTTTGCAACCTTTTGTCAAGAAAATTCCATTGGAATAGAAGTGGACTAGAGAATCCTTTGTGGATTAATAGAGTCCTCTAAATAAGTATGGTTGTCTTTTTGGTTTGAGGATCATTTTGGGATTGCCGTTGAGAGGAAGGAGTTAGTGTGATAGTTCGGACACCCATGATTCGGAAAAGGGTTTGTTTCTTAAAAGAACATCTGAGAAAAGATTGTTCTCTCGAGTAGATAAGTGCTCTAGTGGTTCTTGGTTGAGTTGGGTTTTATGACGGAGAACATGTACAATTTGAGTTGCCTCTTTGTTGGCAAGGTGGTTCTTTTCGTTCGGGAAAAAATATAGTGTTTGATTTGGGCATTTGAGTGAATTCTCTTTTGGCTTATGTGGTGCTCAATTGCAAAGCGCGAGTTGGAAGGATTGAAGGTTTTTGTGAAGAATCTCGATTTTGGATTTGAGTGTTTTGGAGGAAAGTTGGAATTACATTATGAAACCTCTGTTTTCAGTTGAATCTAATTATTAAAACTTGACTAAAATAAGTTTTGTTGCGTGTCCCGCTTAATGGAGGATCTACTTGTTATGATGAATAGGTCGATTGGCGATGGAACAAGAGTTTCATATGTTTACGTGCAATTTTTGCGGTTTGGATCTCAAGAGATAGATAGCCTAAAGTATATTTGGTTGTTACGGAAGATGTGGGCATATTGGAAGATGGCAAATTGCTAGAACTATCTCGAGTCTGGAGCGGGAATATAACGTTTTGTATGACTTTGCGTTCGAGGAGTCTTGAGGTATTTGGAGTGTGAGGTTTCATAAGATCTGTTAACCAATGAGTAATGTCGCATCTTCAAGTCCTATCCGTTAAGTGGTTCAGTCGTCGATAAGTGTAATGAGGCGTATCGTCGATTGCATCAAAGTGCGGTGGTCCCATATGTCCGAGAGGAAAATGACTTGGAAGCTAGAGGTCTCGCATGCGCGGGCCTTATGCAGAGTCGTTCACGCCGTGTATGTGTTAACGCTTGTTAAGTTCAGTTTCGGTGCTCATTCGAGTGGATCAGTGAGAAGAATTCGGGGTCGAATTCTGTTTAAGGGGGGTAGAATGTAATACCCCAAGTCTATTTAAGTGAAAACAAAGAATTAGATAGAAGAACCATCTAGAAAAAATAGAGTTAACAGAGGATTAGAGGGGGTTTCTGCAATTATTCGACAACCTGGGCCTCAGGCTTTGGCCCAGGAGGGGCCGGCCACCAACAAAAAGAAGGCGGAAACCCTAGGGTGGTACTGTAGCACGGCATGCTACAGTAGCCGCCACTGCTACAGTACCCCCGTGAACAGTACCGCCCCCGCCTCCTTGCGCTGTCTCCTTCGGGTGCTGCCGACCAAGAAAAAAGAAGAAGAAGAAGAAGAGGAAGGGGAAGAGGGAGAGGATCTTCTTCGTAGGGGTGGTTTGTCATCTCCCTGCGATTCTTCAAGGGTAACCTCAATTCCCCTTTGATCCGATGCGTTTTTGGATAGTTAATCAATGTCGGTATTTCTGTCTCCTCAGGACAGATCGTGTTAGACAAACGTTTTGATGTAGTTAAGTTTGGATTCAGTCTTGGCCTTCTCCTAGAGAGTTGTAGAGGACGTCAATATCTTTCAATGAAGTGCTAGATCGTATTTTTTGGACATCTGTAGCAAAATTTATGAATTTATTAGTGCGACTGTCCTGCGAATCTGTCAGCGTTTGGACAGTCTGTAGCAATCTGGTTAAAACCATAAGTTACAGAGGGAATTAGAGGATCTCAGTATAACGAAAGTTGTAGATAATTGTCGTAGCTTTCAGGGAAGCACAAGAACGCAAAATTTGGATAAACGAGCTGAAAGTTATGATTGTTTTAGTGTTCTGTCCAGAGGGCATGACGTGAAATCGATGTTTTGTTAATTAGGTTAAAAAGGATTTTAGATGGCCGAATCAGGAGTCTCACCAACTAGGTTTAGTTGGGAATTTGATAACCTTTCAATGAAGTCTAAGAACACCCAATTTAGACCCTATACAGAAAGATATGAATTTTAGAACTTGACTGATTACAGAAGGCACAAATCAGCATTTAGGAAATTGGAGTCGGGATCGCGTTGTAAGCTAAGGCTAGTTTGTGTTTGCTTTGTAATTTTTGTGGTTCATTACTGTGGTCTTAGCTTATGATCTTAATGTATTAGGTGGGGATTGGTACGAAGGCAGCACCGTCCACGCCCTCCATTCTCACACGTTAAGGCAAGTGCATTGTTTGTTATATGGGTGTGATTGATTGGCTATGTTTGTGTGCTTTTTGATATATGATTGCATAGCAAGATGGCTTACTTGATGATTGTTTAAGTATGGTGATTGCTCAAATTATGCTTATGCTTTATTGTGGTACAATGTTGTTGTCTTTGGTAAGATTGATGATGAATAAGAGATAAGCATATGCATATTGAGAACATGTTGAGGCTTGGTCACGCGGTGACCAAGCATGTTTCCCTTGAGATCCCCATCATGAATGTGACGGGCTCGAGATCCCACACTCGTGGAGTGTGGGCTTGAGGTCCCCATTACTTATGAGTAATGGGCAATTGGTCCTCGTGCGTGCGCGCAACATGGGTATCGGCGGCGATTGCATACTCTGCATTACGGTGTAATGCACACGAAAGATAAAGAGAAAGGTTCCTTGAGCATTGCATATGCATATGAGATGTTTTAATGATGTGTTTCGATTATGGATGGTAATGTTATAACCTTTGTGGTATGCCTTTATTTTGTACTTGCTGAGTCTGTGGGCTCACTCTTGCTTTCATTATTGTTTTAGGTACCCAATTCAAGAACGACATGCATGGGAGGAAGTAGACTTGATTTGGATTCACTCACTGCCACTCATCTTTAAAGTTGATTAAGTTTTAGTCGTACCTCAATAATTTAGCAAACTGCTAGGAGTTGATTATGATTATGATTATGCCTCATGCAATGGATTAAGTGTAATAATGATGAGTAGTGTAATTAAGACTCCTTTGGATATGCTAGTTGGTTAGTATGTTTTGAACGCCTATTGATGATTCTGGATGTTGGATTAATTGTTTATGATTTACCTAAATGTTGGAACCTCAATGTTGTTAACATGTTAAAGGAGGTTATGTCGAAATTTGGTAGTTTGAACTTGGTTTTGAAGTTTTTAATGTTAGTTTAGTAGCATTCCAGGCTCACGTTGGGCTGGGGTGTTACAAGCATGGCTTCAGCAAGGAGTAGCAGCAGCGAGCAAGACAGTGGTGGCTTGATGGTGCACGACCGATGCAGTGCATGCATGTGGCCATGCATGCATGCAGTGGTAGGGGGGGAGGCAATGGCTTGAGAAGGCCATGGCTAGCAGCTACAGCGCCAAGGTAGCAGCAGCGTGGAGGATCCGACTAGGGTGCGGTATCAAGGTGGCTCGGCCTCGCGCGCGACACGGTGCTGTGGCCCGGGTGGCCAGCGGCTCGTGCTGCCCGGTGCACAACGGAGCCACGCCAAGGCGAAGGTTGCCGAGCCCGGGGCGGCCGAGGCGAGGAGGCGCGGCCAGCGAGCAAGGCGGAGTCCTTGGTAGCACGATCTTGTAACCCGCCAGCGCATGCACAAAGACCGCCCAGCGGCAGGTAAATCGCAACGGCGGTGGCGTGTGGCGAAAACGCGAGGTGCTACGAGAGTGGCGCGCTGGTAGCCCAAGCCTGAGGGCACGATGATCGAGTGGCACACGACAGCCCGACCGAAGGCGAGGCCGGCGCGGTGCACGGCCGGCATAGGCACGCCGTATCCGACGGCACCAAGGCGGAGAGGCGGCCAGAACTGTGTATGTGGCGATGCATGCGCACATGCACTTGGTGGGCATGCATGCATGCGGCGTGGCCAAAGCGAGCGCAGCGGCTTGGGTCACTAGGTCGCGGTGCACGCGGACGTGGATGCGAACGAGAGGCCGAGCATGTGCAGGATCGGCGATGACTATGGCAGACACGAATGAGTATCTTTAGTGTTAAATCGAGTTACCACAATCCGATATTACTTGGGCATGTTGCATAATCATATTAATCATGGTATTTTATTATTCATGCATGTTTATGTGTAAATTTGGTTTAGCTAGTAACTTTTTAGTTCCAGAAATATGTTCTTTTGCAAGGTAGATGAACAGAGAAGTAATCTGGCGATAATAAAATTTGGCAGTAGGCTAATGATTTTGCTATTTCTAATAGTTGGAAATGTTATTGTTCTTTTAGCCTTTGAACCCTTAGTTAACAGAGGCAACCCCATTCAGGAAAAACAAGTTTTGAGTTTGGTTATTCAAAATAAACCAGTGAACCTCCATTCAGATAGATGATTAGTTAACAAAGTAGTTAGTGGGCTGTTTAGATAAATAAATCCTTCTTAATAGTTTGGTTAAAAAATTAGAAGGTAATTAGAAGAAGAGCAGTGAGCTAAAGCCTTGTTAAATGCAAACACTACTACAAAACAAGTCATAATAGACGGTTCATCACAGACGGTTCTTTTGGAACCGTCTGTGTTGTTATATCACAGACGGTTCCTTTTGAAACCATCTGTGTTACGTCATTATCACAAACGGTTAGTATTAAGAACCGTGTGTAAGTATCACAGACGGTTTGTAAGTATCACAGACGGTTCATGATACAAACCGTCTGTGATAACTACCTCATCACAGACGGTTGGTATGACGAACCATCTGTGATACTTCACAGACGGTTCGTGATACCAACCGTTAGTGATGAGTACTTCATCACAGACGGTTGGTATTAACAACCGTCTGCGATTTGGATTTTACCATGGCTTCAAATTTTACCATGGCTTGGGCTACCATGGTTTCATCACAGAGTAAGGAAAATTTGAAACCATGGTAAAATCCAAATAACAGACGGTTGTTAATACCAACCGTCTGTGATGAGGTACTTATCACAGACGGTTCGTGATATGAACCGTGTGTGATTTGTCATCACAAACGGTTTTTGTATGAAACCGTGTGTGATTCGCAACGCGGGAATTCGAAAATTTTGAACGCGTGCGCGGGAGGAAAAATATTTTGGTGCTTTCCTTATATATTATGGCTGATCTCCTCTGGGCGCTCAGTCTCGTAGTCTTGGTCCTCCTCTAGGCTCGGTCCTCCCTTGCTCCGGCAGTCCTCCTCTGAGCTCCGGCTGGTAGTTGCTCCTCCGGTCCTCCCGCAGCTCCTAGCCCCCCGCTACTCCTCCGGGCTCAGGTCCTCCCTTGCTCCCGCAGTCCCCAACCTCCGACGCGGTCTTCCTCCCCAACAACTGAGAGTTGACGCTGACACCAACGCCGACCTCCTCTAGTACTACGCCGACGCCGACGCCGATGCCGAGCTCCTCCAGTCCTCCTCCGACGCCGACGTCTCTGGTATATGAGGTTCTATTGGCACTGTTGTATATGAGCTTCTGTTAGATTCAGATCCAGATTGTATGTATGAGCTTGTGGTATTTGTGTTAAATTCATATCCAGATTTCTGTTAGATTTTCTTTCAGATTCTACTTCTGTTGGTACTTGTATATGATCGAGTGTATGAGTGTATCCATGAATCCATGGCTTGAGAAATTTATTGGGAGACTTGGGAGTTGGGAATCCATGTATGTGTATCAATGAATCCATGTCTGGGAGGCTTGAAAAATGGCAGTGTATGTGTATAAGTGTATCTATGAAATGAAAGTATTTTTTTTTGCAATAGAAAAAATTATCACAGACGGTTCTAAATAAGAACTGTCTGTGATAATTACTATCACACACGGTTTTTGTTCAGAACCGTCTGTGAAAATAGACTATCACAGACGGTTCTGAAGTAGAACCGTCTGTGATAATTTCTTGTTCAGAACCGTCTGTGATAGCTATTTTCACAGAGGGTTTCAAAACCGTCTGTGATGACTGCCTGTTATCACAAATGAATAAATACAGACAGTTCACAAAACCGTCTGTGATGACATTTTGTGTAGTAGTGAAAGATCAGTTAAGTGAGCCTCTTATTAACTATCCATTAGTATTTAATCTAAAAGAGTAAAATTATTTAGAAGGCAAGAGTTAGGTTGTATGAATGTCAAATGACAGCAACCTTATGCCTTGGTTATGACAATAGCAATACTAGCTATAAGTCTATGAGATAGATGATACAAATTGGTAAAACAATTAAAGAATTAAAAATCATTAGTATGTACTTAGCTTAAGGTCATAGGATCATGCTCCAAGTCGAAAATCCAAGATAAATCGCTACAACCTAAACTTGGTTAAACTTCAAAAATTCATATCTAATTCAAATCGCATCCAATTTGAGTGCAACCAATTTTGTTGGATTCCATTTTTAATGTACTTTAACTTGGAATAGGTTTGAAACATGTTGTTGCCATAGAAAAGTTCAGAATTGGAATTAAATTCGGTAAAGATTTATTTTTACACTAGAAATTGAATTAACTTCAAAAATTCATAGAAAATTCATTTGAACTCCAAATGTATTGATTAAATTTTTATTGGTCATAAATTTTTATTATATTTCTAACCATGTAATTTTCATCCCCATCACTGTTCCGGAAGTTTTCACTAAAGTAATTAATTCGGGTGAACAGTGACAAAACCTAACTTTTTCAGGATTTTCATGCCAATTGATTTTCCAAAGGCTATAACTCTCGCATATAAACACCAAATGAAATAATTCTTTGTAATATCCTGTATAGCATTAGAGAGAGAATTAAATAAATCAAATTTAGAAATCCAGATTTCTGAGGAAGGGGGAAGGCACCCAAACCCTTGCCCTGCTACTGTAGCTCCCCACTGTACTGTAGCACCACCACTGTAGCACCTCCCCTCCCAGGTGCTGCTGCCTCCTTGCAAGTCCGGTAGAAGGAAGAAGGTGGAAGAGAAAGAAAGGAGGAAGAGAAGGGTGAAGAGAGAAGGAAGAGAGGAAGAAGGAGATGGGGAGCACTGGGATTTCACGTTCTTCATCTTGATCTCCAAGGTTAATCCCCAATCCCGTTCGATCAGTCGTGTATTCATGTATTTAGGCAATGTCGGTACTAGATTGGTTTAGGGCAATCTGTAGTGGCCGACTATTTTGAGGACGATAACTGTAATTTCTGATATGGCTGTCTCCTAGAGAATTGTAGGCGACATCGATACCTTTCTGCAGAATACTAGATCACATTGTTTGGAGGAGCGGTTCAAAAGTTATGAATTTCGTAGTGCTGCTGCTCGGTAAATCTGCTAGAATTCTTACAGTTATTAGTAATAAGACAAAAACGGATACTTAAAGGAATATTTGTAAGGTCTCACTATAACGAAAGATGTAGATAATTGGCTTAGCTTTTGAGGAAGCTAAAGAACGTGAAATTTGGATAAATGTACTTAAATTTATGATAGTTTTAATATCACTGTCCAAAACCCGATGTGAATTAGCTGTTCATTAATTAGCTTGGTGAGGGTAGTAAATGGCCGAATCTGGGAGGATTTGATAAGCTTTCTAGAAAGTCAAAGAACACCCCATTTGGATATCTGTTCTAAAAGATATGAATTTTTTATTATGACTGTCTGTCGAGGGGACGGACTGCTGTTTAGGATTTTGGAGTTGGGGTTGCGAGAGAGTATAGTTTTTCGTAAGTGCTTCTAGCTTTGTTTTCATCCAGTATTGTTATCTTAGAGTACTTGCTAACTTAACTCAGGTGGGGGATTGGTTCGGGGCAGCGCCCTCTTCGCATCCTTCGTTCTCGCACGGTTGAGGCAAATACATTGATTGATAGATTAATTGTGAATGCTTGATCATGATTGTGTGTATTTGATACATGATAGCGATGCATAGTTGTTGGCATGATATGTGTATTAATAATGATGAATGCTCAAAGTATGATTAAGTTCTACTCATGTATGATGTTATTGCTATTGCATGTTGATGATGAATAGAGTAACTGTGCATGTGCATATTGAGATCATGTTGAGGCTTGGTCACGTGGTGACCAAGCATGTAGATCTTTGAGGTCTTCTTCATGTATCTGACGGGCTTGAGGTCCCCACACTTGTGGAGTGTGGGCTTGAGGTCCCTATTACTTGCGGAGTATTGGGCTCTTGTGTAACATCCCAAATTTTGGGCTTGTGTTTCAAATGTAAGAAAATGAGTAGAAATTAAAACTTTTTCTTACATCATGTATTTCCTTTGTGTACTGAACAAGTATTGTACAAAAGGTTATGGAAGTACAAAGTCACAAGTCCTTGATCCAAATTTGTTCCTTCAAAACATTCTTGTCAAATGTTGTGATCATCTCCTGGGAATATTTTTCCTAAGTTCTTGGGATGGTATGTGACCCTCTGAAAAATTTCACAATTTTTAGAAATTGTTTGAATATTTTAGAGGCGAGTCAAACTGTTTGACTCTCAGTCAAACCTAAAACCAGTACCTTGTAGACTTTTGGAGAAAAATACAGTGCATAAAAACCTCTGAAAATTTTACACAAGGTCAATGTCTCGTCAGCAAGCTACTGTAAAAATTTCGGAATTTTGGAGTTATTTTGCTACCCCAAATAAATCCTCAAAAGTCTCAGCATATTTAAAACCTAAAAACCAATTTCACTATTCATTGGGTTCGAGTCGGGCTCGAGTCCGAGCCACTTGACTTGGTTGAACCACCTAAGCGCACTAGCCGCGTTTTAAAACGCGTGCAATATCAGCCGTTGATTCAAATCGCTCGGCCCACGTTAGTGTGAGCATTCGGACCCTCCGGTTGCGTTAATCAATTGGGACCGTTGGATCTCCATCCAACCGTCCGATCCACGAGCAATCGGATCGTCCGCGAACTCATTTAATCGTGACCGTCCATTTTCAATCCAACGCCACCGTTCTCTTTCTGTTCTTCTTCCTCCTCTTGCTTCTTGCGCGCGGCAATGGCGAAAGAGAGAGATTGAGTGGGTGGCTTTGATGTGTCACCTCAAATTTGCTTTCGTCAACGTCTCTCTGTGGAGCATTAAATGCGCTCAGGCTTTTCTCCTCCATTGTCACCATGCTCACTTGCTCCCATCTTTTCTTGGTCTACAACCGCACCATGAACCGAGCTCACCATGGGCTCATGTTCTCGCTCGAAACCCTAATTCATTTCCTATAAATTGGCCCTCTAGGTCCTCCTGGTGTTCTTTTGCACCACACCTAGCTACTCTCTGTGTTTGAGCTCAAAACCATCTCAAACCTTCAATCCACCATTGTTGACCGTAGAGCTCCCATGGCGCCTTGGTGTCCAGTGGTTTATCTTCAACATTTCTTGCACCTTTTGAACTCCTCAACCTCCTTTGTATTTCCTAACTTGATTTTGGGTTGCATTCACAGAATCACTCAATTTTAAGTTTGGAGATTTTCAGATTGGTTTCACCCCTTTCTTCTCCACTCAGTAAGTGGTCCCTTTGCAATTATTTGCTTTTGGAGCCTCTTTGAGCTATAATGAAGTGTGGTGGTGATTTGGTTCCACTCATTTTGCTCGAACCTCATCTTCCACTTCATCTTCTTCGGCTCGTGGACTTCATCGTGTTCAAGTCTTCCCGCCATCTTTGAAGCTCCTCTCGGTTAAGGTAGCTTCTATGTAGTCCCTAAAGTCATGGCACTCGCTTCCTTGGACCGCAGCGAGCATCTTGCTATTTTCGTGTTTTGCCGTGTCGGTCTCTTTCCTTGTTTTCCGGCTCGCGGCGTTCACTTCCACCACCGCGGCGAGGTCACCACCATTGGGTCCGCATGACACTATTGCGAACCCATTTTGATAGTTTGTGGCGCCGCCGGCAAGAGTCGCCGGCGACAAGCCGGCAAAGCCACTCGGGTTTTGTCAGTTGAGAAGCTCGGTTTTCGTCAGATAATTAGGACACATTTAATGTTTAATGATTGCCAATCAGTAGAGCATTAATGGTGTCTTAATCTGGCCTAATGTCTCACTGACATGTGGGTCCAGCCCCCTTAAATCACCCACTGGCTTTTATCCGTGCGTTTAGGCATCATTAATGCTAATCATGGGTTAATTAAAGTGTCGGCACTATTGGCTGTCGGAAATAACCCCTGTGCCCGCGCGAGTGGGCCCATTAGCTTAGCGCCAAAACCGAAGTCATTAGGGCTGATTTGGGTTTATTTATTGCTAATCATTGTTAGCAATAAATGTGTCCAAATACCTTTTTGGGTCATCGACGTGTGGGCCCTCGTCCTAAATCACCTCGTTGAAATCTTTAGGACACATTAATTGCTAAGCATCATTAATCATTGGTCATTAGTAATTAATTAGCGCCTAAAAACCTCCCTTAAGTCATCGCGGTGGGTCCACGAGCACGTGTACGTGTGTCAAGACTCGCATGTGTGACTCTCGATCAACGACATGCGCCCCACGTGTCGGTATTCTGTTGCACTTCAATCTTGGACGCCGTCCATTTTGCGATCTGCGCCCGGATCTTGTATGCATTCGGACCATCCGGTTCCCCTCATCATTCTTGGCCGTCCCATCGCTTGATCTGCGCCCACGATCATGCGTGCAATCGGACCTTCCGCGGAAGTGCTCTTCGTGCCGTTCGTCTTGAGATCTACGGCTGTAAGCGGCCAAGGCAACCGCACCGCCCGGTTGCATTCGTCCTCGTGAGCCGTTGGATCTTGATCCAACGGTGAGCTCCTGTTTTGAATCGCGCGCGTGCGCTGTTTTCCGTGCGTGTGGCTCATTGGATTTTGCATCAACGGCCCACGAGCGCCCACGTCGTTTATCTCCGGTTGGGTTGGTTTTTATTTCTGTAAGTATTTATTTATCAACTGAAAATTGTATCAAAACTTTAGAAATTCATAACTAATTCAAGATAAATCCTTTTTACATGAAACCAACTGTAATAAATTTGTATTTCACTAAAGTTTAATATAAAAATGCTTTTAGCTATGTTTCATAAGAGAAAATTCTGTAATCTTTAATAGCTTGTTTTCTGCTATTTTTATATATTCCAGAATTGTATTAAAACTTGGAAAATGCATATCTTTTCCTGTATATCTGATAATTGAATGGTTTTAACTTTGATAAATTTGTTATTAACTAAACTTTGATCTAAAAATGGTGATAGGTCTAAATCAGCACCAGAAAAATATGTTAATAGATTTAACCTTATTAGTAGCAATTAAAAATCCATTTAATGTTGTAATAGGCACCAATAATTCCTGTAAATCCTAAAAATAGAAATTTGATGTTAGAAATCCTCTGTTATCATACTATAATGTGAAATGGGTGTTGCACATGTTATATTTCTAAAAGTGCATTATGCTAATTTTGCATCTTAGAAAAATCATAACTAAATCATTTTAACTCCAAATGACCTGAAATTTTATATGGGTTACCACTATACCAGTAGGTAGCTACCATAAAAATTTCAGCTTCAAAATCTTTCTAGAAAATATTTTTGCTACAGTACCTAATCATGGCCGAAAATGGGTTTTTAGGTAATATCTTTTGCACCACAAATCCAAATTAGATTTTTCCAGTTTCTATGTCTAGGTATATTCGTATTATACCTTATGTATAAATTTTGTAGCATTTGAATAATTTTTGCTTGCTCGTTTGTTTAAAGTGCGGCTCGTCTTATTGGTTGTTCTTGGTTCTTTTGCCTTTTCGCTAGGATTCGACATTTGCGGTAATCCCGAGCGACCCTCCACAACAGTTTGAGCAACGACAAGAAGGCAAGCGGTTTGATCATGTTAATCCCAGTATTTTAAGTATTTATGTTGATTACAAATTCTACGTATGCATTGCTACTTTGTGTTAATAGTTGGCCTAGTAGATGCATTTCCTTAGCAAATGATTATCCTCTACTACCATGAGCCTAGGTTACTTGCTGTGATTTAGAGTTCATGGATGGGCTCTTGTCACTTAGTAGTTGCGAATTAATTGCTTAGCCATGCTAGTTTCGGTAGAAATGGGCGGTTATCGACTTGTCGATAACCTTGATCACTTAAAACTTATTATGATTATGATTACCACCTTGTGTCATGTCTATTTATGAAAACTAAAACTGAAAACAAAATGATTTAGACTTGGGCACAATGGTATGATGGTGTGATTTTTGGGTGTGACTGGAATGGTGCCCAGGTCAACAAGGACCGAACATCTTGTTACACTAAACCAAGCATTTTAGCGTGCTAACCACATTAGAGGGTATGGGACCTCTCTTGACTTAGTACTTTGGCGTGTATTGGCTCCAGTCGCAGGAGTCGCAGGGAGGGATGGTGTTGGGAGCAT
This sequence comes from Ampelocalamus luodianensis, assembly GCA_036346255.1. Classification (NCBI taxonomy): domain Eukaryota; kingdom Viridiplantae; phylum Streptophyta; class Magnoliopsida; order Poales; family Poaceae; genus Ampelocalamus; species Ampelocalamus luodianensis. Next base: position 29,481,204 of record CM070635.1, on the reverse strand, counting down.
TGTAGTGTCGAAAGACTTCACCCGTGATGGGATTTGTTGTCTTTCGTCTTGCAATGTAAGCATATGGGTCTCTATCCATATGAGCGGCTCGTAGTTAATACACAAGATTGGAAATGTCTCGTAGGACTTAGCCGGGCCGGCATACCTTCTGTAGTGTGCTTTGTGGCTTGAAGGCGATGCAAGTGTGGGTACATTGGTACACCCCGCAGGTTAAAACTATTCGAATAGCCTCGTCCTAGGTTATGGACACGCTTGGCAAGGTCTTTAAGAGTTAGACTACAACCTTTTAAATTAAAACTTGATGGGTGGTGCGAATCGGGATTCGTGCTATGTTGTGGTGACTATTGGGATAGTCACTTCCAGGTGGTTACTTGTATGTATCTTTATTATGTTATTTCAACATTAAAAACAGATTTGCAAACTTGCTTTTGAATGTATTACATTATTGCAAATAAAGTTGGCTTTGTGCAAAATGAGACATACAACCTCCACCTAAATAAGCTTGCATGTAGTTTATGGATAGGTCTGCTATTCCACACGTTAGTCTTGCGGGTACAAAGACAATCTTTGTACTCAGATGCTATGCTTAATTGTTCATTGCAGAGGAAGAAGGTGAGCTGAGGGCCTCACTTTTGTGAGTGTGTTGTGGTAGCTTGCGGGCGACTAGCTTAGCGGCCCGTCGGTTGCCTGTGGGTGTATGGCTAACCGGTCGACTTTTGTTCTAGCCATCTTATGGCACCTTTTGCTTCCATTTGTCATTCTTGTATATTGTTCTATTTGGCGGTCGGCTCTCTTTGTAATAACTTTACTTTATGTATGTTGTTGTTGACCTTAGTGATGTATGTTGTATGGAAATGATGTGTAATTTTGTGATGATGTGCATATGTTGCAATTCTGGGAAACATATGCCCATCGAGGCTTAGAATGTTTAATTAGTAATGCTAGAACCAATTGGAGGTTAAGTGTTACTAGTTAAATATTCCGGGTCCTCACATCTTGGTCCCTGTGCTTGCGAGTATAGGCATGGGTATGCAACGACGGTTACATACCTTGCATTATTAGTAAAATGCAAAAAGATTTAAAGAGAAAGGATGCATTGAGCATTGCATATGCATGTGGTGTGGTTTAATGCAAAGTTTCTGGAAGTAGATGCTGATGTTATAATTTTGTATTGTAATGTCTTTTATATGTACTTGCTGAGTCCGTGGACTCACTCTTGCTGTTGTTGTTGTTTTAGGTACCCAACACAAGAACGACATGCATGGGGGGAAGTAGCCATATGTTCTGACACATACACTGCCATGAATCTTTTATAGTTGATTAAATTTCAAATCATGCCTTAATAAATGAGCAAACTGCTTAAAGGATTTGTTATGGTTATGCTTTACGCATTGAATTATTTGTAATAATGATGAGTAGCATATTTTGGATACCTATGATTATGCTTTAGTCGATTAGCATATCTTGAATGCCTATTGATTATGCTGAATGTTGGATTGTTTAACTATGAATTTGTAACTGTTGGAACCTTCAGTATAGTTAGCTGTACAAAGGAGGTTCTACCGAAATTTAGTAAAATATCTTGGTTTTAATTTGTTATATTGTTAGTTTAGTAGCATTCTAGGCTCATGTTGGGCTAGGGTGTTACTGTTGGTATCAGAGCGGGCTGTAGGTCCGTGGTACTGGAATTATTAATTTTGACATACTATGCACAGTAGGTGGGATTGGGTTATTGCATTGCATTTACATTTCTGTTAAATCATATTGATGATTGCTGATATGAATTTAGTATGATTGCTAATTAATTGATCAGTTTTTGTTATATGTGATGATGGTTAATGTTGAGAGGTTGAGATCGTGGTTGTGGCCTTGGGCTTTACCAGGTTACACCACCGTTCGTAGTAGGAGAATAGTGAAGTGGTTACCTCGGATATCTTAGTACAGACGTTGATAGTGAGTATCTTTAGAAATGTTGTTCTCTTCCTTGAATTTGGTCAACTCTTGTCCAATTATGGTTGATGAATTTCTCTTGGGTTATTAGTTCATTGTGGTTGATGGGTTGCTTTGAGAAAGGTTGATGTGTCTGCATTGGCTTAAATTTGTCCCTTAAAGCAATTATTGTTTTCCCAACTGTTGATTTATTCTTGCGGCTGGTGAACTTGGTTAATTGTCAAAATTGACCTTTGCATTGGAGTTTTGTCTTTCTTATTGGAAAACGTGACCCATTTATTCGCTTGATGTTTTGGATAGCGAAAGTTTCCTTTTGCAAGTCCTTTAGTACGTGGAAACTTTGACTCAATGTATCTCTTTTGGGTATTTTGAGTGTTGAAGTTGAATGCTTCTCTTTTATGAAATAAAATGTTAAACCCTTTAGCGATATTTTGTTATGGTTAAGTGAGAGGTTATAACCAAAACAATTAATGGATATAATATGGATTATCAAAGTTGGGTCTACAGTGTGTGCATGATCAATCTTAACTAAGATCTTTGAAAGGAAAGTTGATTAATTTGATGGTGTCTTGTAATAGTTCTTGATGATCTGTGAATAAGAGTATGACTATACCTAATTGGAAGCAATAGAGCTATTAAAAGTGTTAGATATTGATGAATTAGTTTGATCACTAAGGGTGATAAATTGGTAAACTTCTTAGGTAAAATGGATAAACGGGTCTCAGCGGATTAACCCAACCATTTAGGATGGTTAAGTTCAGAAGTTGTTCGATTATTATCTTAGTGGATATTAATCTTCGAGTTATTTCTTGTGGAAACGTAGTGATCATACATATAGGCTAGGTGCAATTATTGTGTATTAAAGTTTGGTGTTGAACATCATTATGAGATAAACTGATGGGATTTTATATGTGATCTATGTTTACAAGATGGTGGAATTGTCGGACAATAGTATGTCCTTGATGAATTGCTAAACTTATTGGATTATTTGGTCTTAATGGATTGATCCAACTGTGTAAGGGAAAGTTAAGGGCGTGTTCGACTATTGCCTTAGTGGATAATAATTTGAAAATTTTCTTTAATTGACTACTTGATGATTTCTTAAATGTTAGTGGGAATGCAAATAGGGAAAGGAATATAAATTCTTCCTTAGTGGAATAATCACCAATTGTTTATGATAGCGTCTGGATTGGAATTAGTGCGTAGTAAATTGGTATTGAGCTTTTGCTAACAGGCGAATAGTGGAAATTTAAAGTAATATATGTATCTATGTTTTGCGAGGATGACTTGGGGCAGCATGCCCTTGTTAAAAGAGGTTTACTTCAATAAGGTAGTTTGTGCATGAGATATTCTCTTGAACAAGTTAATTGTTGCAATCTTTTTGAATTTTTTTGAAATAAGTCATTGTGTTCTTTTGGAAATGTTTATGATGGGATAGTAGGCTATGATGATTCATGCAAAGAGTATATAATGATGAGGTTAGTAAGACCGTGCGTATGAGATGATGAGGGTAGTGACGATTCTTTTAGAAGGAAAGTAATTTGATCCCCTTTCGTAATACCAGTTAAAATAAAAAGTTTGGAGTTTTGCATTCATGACCATTGGTAGTTCATGAAATATGTGGTAGCTGAAATTTGTTGAGCAAAGTGACGTGTTGGAAAGTTCTATTTGGTTCTTGAGTGATTCATGTGATTTGTTCTTAAATGCCCTTTTGTTTGAGTTGGCAAAGTGAAGATGTAATCAAGGAAATGGTTTTCTTTGTTAAAAGAAAAAAAGCATACCACAAGTATTTGAGGTTGGAGTTAAGAATTGTAATATGTAACTTTTATATCATCACTGCTTAAGCGTTCCTTGAGTTTCAATAGCAATGTTTTATTATGATTTATTGAGGTTTGAAACTCCCTTCTTGTGGGGACATGTGCCCACAATTGTGGTTTCGTCTTTTGTTTTCTAAGATCAAAGCTATTTGACTATTTCTCTTGATCTCGTGCTCACTACGAAGAGTAACATTTCCTTGTGTGTTAACTCTTGTATATGTTTGTAACACCTTGGCTATTCGGAAGCCAAGATGTTACCTAAAGGACTAACATACAACAATAGTGCGGAATCATTTCAAACAATAGACAATTAATCTCGAATAAAGATCAACATCTAATGGAACAAATGTACGAATTTAATCTGAATTCATCGACGATTCACATTCTGTAAATATCCAAGTATATTGAGTCAATTAAGATATTCCTATCAATAATCTAATCAAGGATCACATGCAGTTATTGAATCAATCATAAACATAAAGAAGTGTAACATACTCCATTTATTACAATCCAATAATGAATGATCGAAAAGAACAAGTTCATATGATTAATAGTGAACAAGGTGAAGTGAAAGAAAGAATGTGAAGTGAATGATGTGATCTACGTGACTAAGCCCTCCCATGCATGCCATCTTCAATGGTTACTTAAAACAAATAAACACGACAAGAATAAGTCCACGACTCAGCAATTACAATAGAATAAAGCGAACCATGCTGAACATAAACATATCAATCACGGAATAGAATACGAATGTAGAATAGATGAATAAGAATATAACATCACAGAATAGAATGCGAAGGTAGAATGGATGAAATCATATGAATGGGTGAAATACATGAACTCCACTTTTGCTTATACCGGTATAGCCAGTGACACACCCGTCGGTGTTCACTTAGGCCCGTATTTAACAAAATACGGGGATCCAAGGCCCGTATGAAGAACGTTTCATATGGGGTTCCAAATCTATCCATATTGGAATGGTGGGTCTTACGTGCCCATACTGGAATTGATGGGTCTTTTCATTCCACTCCCGTGGATGAAACATGAACAATGAATGAATGGAATGAATTATGAATAAAGAAAGTCATCATCTCATTGAACTTAGATTAACGAACGTGAAAGAACATGAAGCATTGAATCTACTCATAGATCATAGAAATAACAGTATGAACAACAATCACTCAGCATTCGCCAACAATAATAATCACAAGGTACTTGCCCATGTTGGAATGATGGGACTTCACTACCCACTTCCGTGGTGAACATGAAAGAAGGAACAAATGAATATTTTGAATGTAAACATAGTATCGAAGAATCAAGGTATATCATTTATGAATGGAAATAAGAAATACCGAAATTACCCATTGCTTAATCATCAATCAAGTGGAACGAGCAACAAACAAGACAATTCAATTGTACTTGCCTTTCGAACTGCGATGCGTTAGGAGGTAAGGACGAAGCCACTAATCTCGAATTCCCTCCTCCTACACAAATTAATTACTTGAATAAGAAACAACGTGAATAGGATGCTACTCGAAACGCTTAATCGCATCAACCTCAACCCAAGGTTCACATGGTCGTTCTACCCGATTAACCCGACAGACTAACAGGACGACAAACTAGACAGCAGTACTAAACAAAGCATAACTTTTGATCTGAGACTCGAAACGGAGCGAACTCAGATCCTATGGAAAGATAAAGAAAATATCCATATTAAACTAGTTGGGTGAATTCTTTAATTCGGCCAAAATATAAGGCTAACAATTAGATGAAAGTCTATTGCAGAATCTGCTTAGCAGAAAAAGACAGCAGTAAAAAAATGATCATAACTTTTATTCTGCAAGTCCAATTAGAGTGTTCTTTATCAATCCTGAAAGCTAATGAGATTATCTACAAAAATCGTTTTGGGCAACACTTCTGATTCAGCCTCTAACTTTGTCATATCTTAATAAATACAGTGACTGTTAATTCTCGTCAGACTTTCGGGACAGCAGCAAAGAATTCATCATAACTTTTAAACTGTAAGTAGGAATTGAGTGATCTTTGCACCCACTGAAAGCTAAGGACGAACCCCACATAACTCTAGAAGATGGGATCTTCAAATTCATAACCTAGACACATGAAAATCGTCGCGCAAGGTACTAGACAGAATTTATCTAGTTGCAGCAGGAAACCGATCTACTAAACGTAATCGAATTCGCATCTAATACATCTGTAATATCCCGAAAGTGAGTTAAGATTTGAATCGAGGAAGATTAATTTTATTTCGGGAGAGATCGATTAATCGGGGAAGGATCAAACGGAACGTCAGGAGGGACTAATTGGAAGGATGTCAGTTCGTCGATATTCTGCAGCAGTGAAGTTTGTCAGTTTTGATTAGGTTAGAGGCAGATTTGGGTCTAGGTGTCTCCTAGAAAGTTGTAGCTATCGTAGTTACCTTTCATTGCCGACAAGAATCAAGTCATTCGGACTTCGGTACCCAAAGTTATGAATTTATTAGTATTTGTGTGTTTCTGGAGAGAAGCAGAATTGCTAGTGTTGGTTAACCTGATAGAAGCGCATATTTAGAGGGGTTTCCAGAGGGTCTCACCATAACGAAAAATGAGGCTAATCCTCTTAGCTTTCAGGAAAGCTAAAGATCACTGAATTCGGACGAACGTAGAGAAAGTTATGATAGTTTCTGTGTCGCTGTCCAGAAACCCGACGTGAAATGTTTGCTCTGATTAAATAGATTAGTAGGTCTGGTAGATGGCCGAATCAGAGGGTCTCCCCAACTAAGTTTATTTAGACATTTTAATTAACTTTTCAGATTGTCCAAGATCATCCTATTTGGACTCCTGAGCAGAAAGTTATGAATTTTGAAGTCTGCTGTCCGCAGTGACCGATCGCTAGAAATTAGAAAAGCTAGGCGTGATAAGAAGATTAGCGATTTCGATTGTAATGTGATGTATGATTTTGGTCCAGTATGCTATTCTTAGTTTGGGGTTATCTTCTTGTCCAGGTGGTAGCGAGATCCCAAGGGCAGCACCCACTTCGTCCGCCCGTTCTCGCGTGGTTGAGGCAAGTATTCGGGTTTATGTGTAGTATTGGTTGCATGTCATGATTGAGTGGTGTATTGTTCATCATTGCCATGTGAATGTGTTGTGGAGATGATTCTAGTTGTGTTGATGCTTGCGAGTTATGTTTAAGGTTCCTTCATGATGCTATTGTGTACATACCCACTACATATTGAGTTATGATATTGGAAATATGATGTTGTAGTTCTTATGCATGTTGGAGCATTTTGAGACTTGGTCACGTGGTGACCAAGAGTACAATGTTGAGGTCCCCGTCGTATGTAATGACAGGCTTGAGGTCCCGCATTCATGGAATGTGGGCAATGGATCAGAGGTCCCGTCATTGTGATGACGGGCAAAGGTCCCTATACATGTGATATATAGGCTCTTGGTCCCTGTGCTAGAGGGCACAGGCATGGGTATTCATTGACGGATGAATACCCCGCATTACCGATAAAATGCAAAGCGAGATAAAGATCAAAGAGTGCATAGCATTATCATCATTTAAATATTTGAAATGTCTTAACGGTGTTGAATAAAGTTGTTCTTAGATGTTATGTCTATATGAATGTTGCAACCTTGTTGATACTTGCGAGTCGTATGGCTCACCCTTGCTTTGTCTTGTTATAGGTACTTCGGCAAGAACGTCATGCATGGGAGGAGTAGGCATTGGAAAGCACGCACTACCTCACAACATTTATGCAATTGCTATTTAGTTTCACTTAGGAAAAAATAAGCGTGTGGAGACTATCTATGGATGTTTTATGATGTTGGTTGTTGGATTATTCATGGTTATGAGAATGATGTTAATTGTTTACAATCGAACGATTATTTTATATGCATGAAAGACTTGGATTATAGAAATAATAATAAATGCCATGATCATCCATTGATACCTCGAATTTGTTGTTCATACAAAGGAAGTTCATCAAAAAAATTATAGATTGTTCTAGTTAGTTTAATTCTTGTAGCATTCTAGGCTCATGTGGGTGAGTGTTACGATTGGTATCGAGCGGTCAGAGGTCCGTGGTTAGTGAAACATTAATTTTGACACACTAAGCACGATGAGTGGGTTGGGTTTTGCATTGCATTTACGTTTCGTTGATATTATAGTTTGACTTGTGCTTTAGTTGATCATTGTGCTTATTGTTTAAATTATTTTGTCATGTTTGTGATTGTTTAGAGATGGCAAGGGTGGAGGCCGTGGTCGTGGTCGTGGCCGGCAGGTGCCGGCGAGGCCGGCAATGCCCCACGGAAGTTCGAACTCAGTGGCTGGGAGGCTAGTCTGCGCGGGTCGAGGAAGACGTTGCATCCGCAGCAAGAGAATCAGCCCGCCACGGTGCATGTCGTCGCTCCCATGGTGGCTCTGCAATGCCTCTGCAGCGTTGCCATGGGGCTACACGATGGAATGCTTTGAGGTTGGACACCTTCGACGGTCGAGCACGCCGATTGATGTAGCTAATCGGTGCGACACATGGAGAGGCATTTGGAGCTCTAGGATGACTTGAAATGAGGGTGCGTTTGTCGCCTTCGGCTCAAGGGCAAGCGGATATCTCGTGGGAAGGAGTCCGACACCTAGGACTTCGCCCATGGTCGATTACTTTGGGAGTTGTTTGTGGAGCAATTCGGAGGAGGTTTTATCTGCCTCGTTTGTGGAGAGGATGGAGGTTTCATTGCAAAGCTACAAGCGTGGCAAGATGACAAGATGTCGGAATATGAGGCGGGTTTTAACAACTCGATCCGCTTTGTTCCGGCAGGTGGCTCTGACGAGTGGAGAAGGCCAAGAGATTTCGTAGAGGGCTGGGACAGGAGTTTCGCCAGGTTTTGGGGGCACTGGAGCTGCGTGACTTTAGCTCCCTGGTAGAGCAAGCTCGGGGCATGGAACTTGAAATGCAGCTTGGTTAAGATTTACCAGGTACAGGAGGTACCATGGTCCAGGAGGATGCAGGTGGCAGTCAGAAGAAGAGTTTTGGGGGAGGAAGTGAGTCATCACTGAAACCAGTTTACAAGAAGTTCAAGGGCCCGCAGAATTCTTCCAAGTCCAAGTCCGCAAGGCCACAATCATCCTCTTCTTTTCGACCTTCGGCGAGTGCTCCTAGATTGCGTCCGGTTCCAGGGCAAGGGATGAAGTGTTTCAAGTGTGGTAATGAGCATCGTGCTTCGGAGTGTTCTTGGTGGGTTCTTGTCGCCATTTGTGGTCGGGAGGGCCACAAGGCTTTGGTTTGTCGGCGGAATCCTGCCAGTGTGATCAAGTGGGAGCCAGTCCCGCTGTCAGCACCAGAGCAGGCAGCTTCATCTCGGGGTTCAGTGCAGATGTTAGCGGCCACTCCTACTCAGTCCTGGGGTCAGCCGCAGTCTTATCTTCCTTATCCTGGGGGTATTCCACCGCCAGGGTACTTTTGGCCACCGGTCCCTGCGGCACCGTTTCGATTCATGGCGCCAAAGACCTCCTCTGCGCCGCGCCCCATACCAGGGTGTTGGGGCTCCTTCCGCCCCAGCAGCAGTTTCTTATGCCATGCCGACGGCAGAGTCGGCAGGTCGTCCCGATGTGGTGACAGGTACGCTCCTAGTGGACTCAGTGGAGGCATTTGTACTTTTTGATTCTGGAGCTACTTTCTCTTTTGTATCATTAGAGTTTGCTAGCAGGGCCAAGTTGAGTTTGCAGTCTATAGCTCAGTCAGTTTTAGTTAACTCTCCTGGGGGAATCCTTTCTAGCTCCACAGTTTGTCCTGGTTGTGTGATCTCCTTGGATGGGGAAGAATTTATTGCTAATCTAATGGTCATGAAGATGGAGCCGTTTGATGTTATTCAGGTATGGATGGTTGCATAGCTATCGAGCGGTTATATCCGCTTCGGAAGACAGAACCTTGCGAGCACCTTCGGGCGGGAGGTAGTATTTCGTGAGTGCCCTCTTTCTCTCTTTGCGTCTTTGGCTAGTCTGTATCACGGTAGTCGAGCGCGAAGAGTGGGTTTCTTTGTCTCTCGTGGGAAAGTCGAGTTCCTCTTTGACCGCAGAATTAATTCCGGTGGTTCGATAATTCTTAGATGTTTTTCCGCAGAGTTGCGTGGATGCCCCACCACGTCCGGTGGAGTTCGAATTGATTTAGTACGGGTGCCCGGCCGGTTTCTATGACCCTTACCGTCGCACGTCCTTTCCGGAGGAACTAAAGAAGCAATTGGATGAATTAAGGCGAAGGATCTTATTCGACCTAGCATATCTCCGTGGGAGCTCCGGTCTTATTTACCAAAAGAAGGATGGTAGTTGGCGCATGTGTATCGATTACGTGCACTCAACCAGGTGACCATCAAGAATAAATACCCTTTACCCGTATTGAAGATTTATTTGATCGGTTGAGAGGGCAAAGGTATTTTCAAAGATAGACCTTCATCGGGCTATAATCGATTCTGTCCGAGAAGAGGATATCGAAAACGGCGTTCTCTACAAGGTATGGGCACTTTGAATTTAAAGTTATGTCTTTTGGACTAACGAATGCCCCTTTGCTTTCATGGAGACTATGAGCAGGATGTTGCATGAGTATTTGGATGATTTTGTCGTCGTCTTTATTGATGATATCTTGATCTATTCAAGACCGAAGTTGAGCATGAGCGTCATCTGAGGATGGTGTTGGAGACGTTAAGAGAAAATAGATTTTATGCCAAGCTTAAAAAGTGCGAGTTCTGGATGTCTGAGGTGGGATTCTTGGGGCATGTTATCAATGATAAGGGAATATCAGTTGATCCAAGTAAAATCTCCACAGTGGTAGAATGGGGAAGGCCGACTAACGTCAAAGAAGTGAGAAGCTTCCTTGGTATGGCAGGCTATTATCGGCGTTTTGTGCAGGATTTCTCCATAATTGCGAAGCCGTTGTCCAGGCTCACACAGAAAGATGTGAAGTTTCGGTGGGATGAGGATTGTGAACGCAGTTTTCTTATTTTGAAGGAAAAGCTAGTGACTGCACCTGTTCTCACTATTCCTGAGCCGGGGAAGCGATTCACAGTCTATTCCGATGCTTCTCGAGTTGGGTTGGGCTGTGTGCTCATGCAAGATGGTAAGGTTCTGGCTTATGCGTCTAGGCAGCTGAAGAAACATGAGCAGAACTACCCAACACATGATTTAGAATTGGCTGCGGTGGTGTTCGCCTTGAAGCTTTGGAGGCATTATCTCTATGGTGAGTCTTGTGATGTCTTTACGGATCACAAAAGCCTGAAATACATCTTTACGCAGAGGGACCTGAATCTAAGGCAGAGAAGATGGTTAGAGCTGATCAAGGATTATGATCTCACGATTCAGTATCATCCAGGCAAAGCCAACGTGGTGGCTGATGCTCTTAGTCGCAAGGCGACACCGGCTGCATTGGATTGTCTAGTTGCGGATTTTGACCGCATGGGGATATCTTATTGCTATGCAGGTTCGGCTCATGCTGAGATCCAGTTGATTTTAGAGTCAGCCATTCCAGAGCGTGTGCGGGAAGCACAACAGAGTGACCCGTTATTGCAAAGAGTCAGGAGACGTCTGAATTTGGGCAAGGAAGGAGATTTTAGTTTGGATGGGTGTGGAGCATTGCGATTCAAGGGACGATTATGTGTGCCACAGAAAGCAGGAGTTAAGGATGACATCTTAAAGGAGGCACATCGCACTCCGTATACTGTTCATCCAGGAGAGACGAAGATGTACCGTGATTTGAAGCAGAATTTCTGGTGGAAAAGAATGAAAGTGGATATTGCCAATTATGTAGCCTCTTGTGGTGTTTGTCAGCAGGTGAAGGCTGAACATAAACGTCTGCAGGGTTATTGCAGCCTTTGGAGGTACCCCAATGGCCATGGGATGATATTTCTATGGATTTTGTTGTTGCGTTGCCTCGTTCACCGCGAGGTAAGGATGCAGTTTGGGTTATAGTGGATCGATTCAGCAAATCTGCACATTTTATTCCCATCCGCACGACTAATTCAGCTAGTGATTTGGCTCCTATCTATTTGCGGGAGATTGTGAGATTGCATGGAGTGCCAAAGACCATCATTTCTGACAGGGATGCCAAGTTCGTATCCAAGTTTTGGGAGAGTTTGCAGAGTGCCTTGGGCACACAACTCCGCCTGAGTACATCTTTCCATCCTCAGACAGATGGGAAGTCAGAGCGCACTATTCAAACCCTGGAGGACATGTTGAGGTCATGTGTCCTGTCTTGGAAAGGTAGTTGGGAGGATCAATTGCCATTGGCGAGTTTGCGTACAATAACAGCTATCATTCGAGCATAAAAGCCGCTCCGTTTGAGGTTTTATATGGGCGTAAGTGCAGTCACCTCTTTCTTTGGGAAGCCGTGGGTGAGAAGGCGCTTTGGGACCGGACTGGTGCAAAAGACGGTTGAACGAGTGGCCTTGGTGAGACAGAATCTATTAGCACTCAAAGCGATGCAAAGAGTTATGCGTATGTGAGGAGAAGAGACTTGGAATTTGAAGTGGGAGATCGGTGCTCTGAGTGTCCCCACTAAAGGTGTTGTCAGGTTCGGTACCAAAGGGAAGCTTAGCCCGAGGTACGTTGGGCCATTCACGATCTTGGCTCGGATCGGGAAGTTGGCATACCGCTTAGACCTACCAGAGGCTATGCGAGGAGTGCATAACGTTTTTCATGTGTCTATGTTGAGGAAGTTCCTTCGTGATCCAGAGCATCATGTTTCATTAGAACCCCTAACCATTGACCAGGATCTGACATTTGAGTCTAAACCGGTGCGAATTCTGGAAAGATCAGAAAAAGAGTTGAGGAACAAAACTTTGAAGTACGTTAAGGTGCTTTGGTCGCAGCAGACAGAAAGGGAGGCCACTTGGGAACTGGAGTCTCGCATGCGTGAGCTTTATCCGGATTTGTTCATCTCAGGTGCGTACCCTGGTTGCTAAGTTTCCAGTCTCGGTTTTATTTCTTGAAGTTTGGAGTTTAGATTCGGGGTCGAATCCTGTTAAGGGGGGTAGAATGTAATATCCCGAAAGTGAGTTAAGATTTGAATCGAGGAAGATTAATTTTATTTCGGGAGAGATCGATTAATCGGGGAAGGATCAAACGGAACGTCGGGAGGGACTAATTGGAAGGATGTCAGTGCTGCATATTTAGAGGGGGGAAAGAGCAATTTTTGCGGCAACTTGGGCCTGGGCCATGGCCCATGAGGGTGGCCGGCCAAGGGGGGGGCTTCCCTCCCCCAAACCCTAGCCGACTCCCCCTCCCCTCCCCCTTTCCTCCCCCCACTTCCAACCGGCCGCCACCCCCTCTCCACCTCTCCACCTCCCCTCCACCCTCCCTTGCGCCCCTCTCCATCTCCCCACCACCTCCATTGCTGCTGGCCAAGGAGGAGAAGGAGCTCCATTGCAGCCGGCCAAGGAGGAAGAAGAAGGAGAAAAGAAGAGAAGGAGGAAGAAGGAGAGGGAGAAGAGAAGGAAGAAGAGGGAGAAGAAGGGATCCATGGCGAAGCGTGGTGGTCTTCATCGCTGTGTGCTCTCTTCGTTTCGGCAAGGGTAACCCGTGGTTCTTTGCTTTAGGTCAATTTCTAGTTGTCTAATTTTCGGATGTCAGTTCGTCGATATTCTGCAGCAGTGAAGTTTGTCCGTTTTGATTAGGTTAGAGGCAGCTTTGGGTCTGGGTGTCTCCTAGAAAGTTGTAGCTATCGTATTTACCTTTCATTGCCGACAAGAATCAAGTCATTCGGACTTCGGTAGCCAAAGTTATGAATTTATTAGTATTTCTGTGTTTCTGGAGAGAAGCAGAATTGCTAGTGTTGGTTAACCTGATAGAAGCACATATTTAGAGGGGTTTCCAGAGGGTCTCACAATAACGACAAATGAGGCTAATCCTCTTAGCTTTCAGGAAAGCTAAAGATCACTGAATTCGGACGAACGTAGAGAAAGTTATGATAGTTTCTTTGTCGCTGTCCAGAAACCCGACGTGAAATGTTTGCTCTGATTAAATAGATTGGTAGGTCTGGTAGATGGCCGAATCAGAGGGTCTCCCCAACTAAGTTTATTTAGAAATTTTAATTACCTTTTCAGATTGTCCAAGATCATCCTATTTGGACTCCTGAGCAGAAAGTTATGAATTTTGAAGTCTGCTGTCCGCAGTGACCGATCGCTAGAAATTAGAAAAGCTAGGCGTGATAAGAAGATTAGCGATTTCGATTGTAATGTGATGTATGATTTTGGTCCAGTATGCTATTCTTAGTTTGGGGTTATCTTCTTGTCCAGGTGGCAGCGAGATCCCAAGGGCAGCACCCACTTCGCGTCCGCCGTTCTCGCGGACTTGAGGCAAGTATTCGGGTTTATGTGTAGTATTGGTTGCATGTCATGATTGAGTGGTGTATTGTTCATCATTGCCATGTGAATGTGTTGTGGAGATGATTCTAGTTGTGTTGATGCTTGCGAGTTATGTTTAAGGTTCCTTCATGATGCTATTGTTTACATACCCGACTACATATTGAGTTATGATATTGGAAATATGATGTTGTAGTTCTTATGCATGTTGGAGCATTTTGAGACTTGGTCACGTGGTGACCAAGAGTACAATGTTGAGGTCCCATGTCGTATGTAATGACAGGCTTGAGGTCCCACATTCATGGAATGTGGGCAATGGATCTGAGGTCCCGTCATTGTGATGACGGGCAAAGGTCCTATACATGTGATGTATAGGCTCTTGGTCCCTGTGCGGAGGGCACGAGCATGGGTATTCATTGACGGATGAATACCCGCATTACACGGTAAAATGCGAACGAGATAAAGATCAAAGAGTGCATAGCATTATCATCATTTAAATATTTGAAATGTCTTAACGGTGTTGAATAAAGTTGTTCTTAGATGTTATGTCTATATGAATGTTGCAACCTTGTTGATACTTGTTGAGTCGTATGGCTCACCCTTGCTTTGTCTTGTTATAGGTACTTCGCAAGAACGTCATGCATGGGAGGAGTAGGCATTGGAAAGCACGCACTACCTCACAACATTTATGCAATTGCTATTTAGTTTCACTTAGGAATAAATAAGCGTGTGGAGACTATCTATGGATGTTTTATGATGTTGGTTGTTGGATTATTCATGGTTATGAGAATGATGTTAATTGTTTACAATCGAACGATTATTTTATATGCATGAAAGACTTGGATTATAGAAATAATAATAAATGCCATGATCATCTGTTGATACCTCGAATTTGTTGTTCATACAAAGGAAGTTCTGTCAAAAAAAATTATAGATTGTTCTAGTTAGTTTAATTCTTGTAGCATTCTAGGCTCATGTGGAGCTGAGGTGTTACAACAACCTAAACAGCGAGAGGATTCCAACATTACCCTTGAAGAACCACAGAACGTCGCCAATTAATCCCCCATGAAGAAGATCTTCCTCCCTCACCCTTGTTCTGCCTTTCTTTCTCCTTCCCTCGCGAAGACCGGCAATAGGGAGGAGGTAGGGGCGCCATGGAGGGGCTGGTTAGGATGGGAAGGGGCAGCCAGGAAAGAATGGGGGAGGGGGATACTGTAGCACACACTGTAGCAGCGATGCTACTGCAGCTACAGTGTAGGCTAGGGTTTCCCCTGCTTTTATTGGTGGCCGGCCCCCTCATGGGCCTCTTGGGCTAAGGCCCGAGGCCCAGGTTGCCGAAGAACTGCAGAAGCCCCCTTTTTCTTTTGTTTAATTCTCTTTTTGAACGATTTCTACCATAGAATTAAGTAGGGTATTACAATGTTTGCTTTTTTCCTTTTGATAAAGGATTAACTGACTTGGGTTGCAAGGTCTCTTAAAGTGTAATGTTGCGATTGGTTGGTAGTGGTCAAGTAAATGATAGCGGTGAGAATTTTCAGGACCAAGCTATTTGAACAGCAGCAGAAAGTGAATTGGTTTTGACCTATAATTCTTAGAGAGAATTTGATTTAAATGGAATGTTTGCCGTTGAAATAAAACTGATTAGTGTTACAACTAGCGGAACCCATAGCGAATTATAATCCAAGAAACTTCATTCATGTTGGAATCTTGGGATTATCAAAATATGGGAGACTGGATCATTGTGTTAGAGTATCGCGATTGGGTAATTTTGCGAAGTTGTGTAGGTGATGTATGATGGTGTAGTTTAATAGAGTGGGGACCAGCAAAGTAATCCAATTGTTATGGCAATTAATGAGACAACAGGGATTGTTGAGCTATTGTTAGGAATGTTTTGGCGTTAGTGAGTAACCCTCTAGGAGTTAGAATCTTTGTAAAGATAAGTTAGTCGAGAATATGTTTACATGTTGAAGTAATGACTGAGTATGTTCGGGTTGGGGGAATTTCAATCACCGGATCTGAGGATTTTTTTCATAACAGTTACACCGAAATACACTTATAGGAGTGTTGGAGGTGGAAATTGGGTTTGGTGTTCTAGGCTAGATTCTTAGTTGCTCAATGTTTATGTATAGAACTAGAAGAACAATAGTGGATTTCGAATAGTATGACGATCATTAATAGAACCTTTTTGATGAAGTACATGAGAGTGTGTGTTGTGGATTTCAAGTTGATTATTCCTTACGGATTGGAGCGATGCGATTGTGGGTGAAATCTTTGGTGAGGTGCATTGAAAAATTATCTATCAAAGTAAGTCTGTCGATAAGGGAGTTAGCTAGAGTATGTTATTGTGGAGATAGTAGAGTCTCTCTACAAGGGTATGGATGATGTTTTCGATTTGAGCATAGTGTTGAGGTCGTCAATTTAAGAGAAATGAGTTAGCGTGTTATGCGATGATTTGGAATCCCATGATTTAAGAAAAAGTTTATTCCTAAAAGGAAAATTGAGAAAAAAGATATTTTCTCGGGTAGTGAAATGCTCTCTTGATTCTCGTTCGAGCTGTGTGTTTATGACAGAGGTTGTTTGCAATTTGAGTTGGCATTATGTTGGCTTGTGTGGTTCTTTTCGATTAAGGAAAACAAATGAAATGATTGAATTTGGTATTTGAGTGATTCCTCCTGTGGCTTATGTGGTGTTTATTTGCAAACTACCTAATTGGAAAGTGGAAAGGTTTTCATGATGAATCTTGGATTATGGATTTGACTCTTTTGGTGGGAAGTTAGTAATGCATGGTTGCGATGAGAGTGATTTATTTTCAGTTGGGCTTTGTCTACAAGAGAGTTTGTTTAAAGCGAGTTGTGTTGCGCATCCTTGGTTAAAGGAGGTTCTCCCTGTTAGGATAAAATGATAGATTTTGAGAGAGGGAACCGTAGTTCTGTGTGGATTGTGTAGGTTGTTTGGTTTGATATCAAAGGGAAGGTTGGCCTAAGGTATATTGGTATGTTTCGGAAGTTATGGGGATTTTGGAAGATAGCGTATCACTGGGACCGTCTTGAGTTATGGTGCGGGGTACACAATGTTTTGTATGACCCGGTGTCGAGGAAGTATATGAGAAATCTGGAGTGTGAGGTTTCGTCAGAGCTGTTGACTCACGAGTAAAACTATGCCCTCAAGTCACGTCCGTTGAGTGGTTTTGGAAAGGTTAGTACGAGTGTTGAGGTGCTACAGTTGGTGTAAGACGTTGGTATCCACCAAGGTGATGCAGTTCCATAGGTCCAAGAGGAAAACGACTTGGGAGTTGGAGTCTCGTATGCACGAGCTATACCCAGAGTTATTCACGACAGGTCAGTATTAGCTGTTGTTTAAATTTAGTTTTGGGAGTTCTTTCGAGAATAACGACGAGAAGAATTTGGGGTCAAATTCTGTTTAGGGGGGATAGAATGTAATATCTGTATAGCATTAGAGAGAGAATTAAATAAATCAAATTTAGAAATTCAGATTTCTGAGGGAGAGTAAGAAAACCTGGGCTTTTGGCCCACGGTGTCTTGGCCCAATTGAGTCAAACAGCCTCAAAAGGAAGGGGGAAGGCCACCCAAACCCCAGCCCTGCTACTGTAGCTCCCCCATGGTACTGTAGTGCTACCACTATAGCACTCCCCTCCCAGTGTGCTGCCTCCTTGCAAGTCCAGTAGAAGGAAGAAGGTGGAAGAGAAAGAAAGGATTAAGAGAAGGGGGGAAGAGAGAAGGAAGAGAGGAAGAAGGAGATGGGGAGCACTGGGATTTCACGTTCTTCATCTTAATCTCCAAGGTTAATCCCCAATCCTGTTCGATTAGTCGTGTATTCATGTATTTAGGCAATATCGGTATTAGATCGGTTTAGGGCAGTCTGTAGTGGCTGACTGTTTTGAGGATGATAATTGCAATTTCTGATCTGGCCGTCTCCTAGATAATTGTAGACAACATCGATACCTTTCTGCAGAGTACTAGATCATGTCGTTTGGACGAACGGTTCAAAAGTTAGGAATTTCGTAGCGTTGCTATTCGGTAAATCTGCTAGAATTCTGACAGTTATTAGTAATCAGACAAAAGCGGATAGTTAAAGGAATATTTGTAAGGTATCACTATAGCGAAAGATGTAGATAATTGTCATAGATTTCGAGGAAGCTAAAGAACACAAAATTTGGATAAATGTACTGAAATTTATGATAGTTTTGATATCACTATCCAAAAACCCGATGTGAATTAGCTGTTCTGTTAATCAGCTTGGTGAGGGTAGTAAATGGCTGAATCTGGAAGGCTCACCAACTAGGTCTAGATGGAGGATTTGATAAGATTTCTAGAAAGTCCAAGAACACCCCATTTGGATCTCTGTTCTAAAAGATATGAATTTTTTATTATGACTGTCTGTTGAGGGGACGGACTGCTGTTTAGGATTTTGGAGTTGGGGTTGCGCGAGAGAGTATAGTTTTTCATAAGTTCTTCTAGCTTTGTTTTCATCCAGTATTGTTATCTTAGAGTACTTGTTGACTTAACTTAGGTGGGGGATTGGTTCCGGGGGCAGCGCCCTCTTTGCGTCATTCGTTCTCGCACGGTTGAGGCAAATACATTGATTGATAGATTAATTGTGAATGCTTGATCATGATTGTGTGTGTTTGATGCATGATAGCGATGCATAGTTGTTGGCATGATATGTGTATTAATAATGATGAATGCTCAAAGAATGATTAAGTTCTACTCATGTATGATGTTATTGCTATTGCATGTTGAAGACGAATAGAGTAACTGTGCATGTGCATATTGAGATCATGTTGAGGCTTGGTCACGTGGTGACCAAGTATGTAGATCTTTGAGGTCTCCATCATGTATATGACGGGTTTGAGGTGATGAGGACATGACCCATATGGATACAACCATATTTGCTATGCTTAGTGTTCCAAGTATAAGAGCTCGTACGCTTCACTTAAATTATCAGGTGAGCTTGTTTTTAGAAGTGTCTTTATATTATATGAATTATTTGATGCTACCTAATGATGAAATATATATATGTGTAGTGCCATGTCACTTTTGGTCCAAGACAAGCAAGCAGTTCGAGCTGGACTTGTTTTGGAATCAAGTTCGGCCTCCAGAATCAGCCTGACAACACCAACTTAAAACAGGCATAACTTTCACATACGGAGTCCGTTGGAGGTCCACGAGTACTTGATTGAAAGCTTATTTCGTCCTCTTTCCAACGGATACGCCCTCACCTCCAAATTCTTTCTGGGCTGATCGCAATCATCAAAAGAAAACATCATATCACTTGTTTGGGCCAATTTGAGCTTTGTAATCATACTGAACTTGGCCCATCTGCCGGCGGCCCACTTGGGGGTGTGGTTACTGTTCACATGAACAGTACCTGCGAATTTAGTCCCGCCCCGCTGGTTCTATTAGATGTGCGGCTCCCCCTCCCCTATATAAGGAGGTCGCACCCCTCTAGTTTTTCTTGAATTTTGTTTAGTTAAAAGTTAGCTTCTATGCAACTTCGTGTATTGGCTTGTGTCGACTAGACCAACCATAATACCGCTTCAGAATCCCAATTTTATCAAATATTTCATTCATATTAGCAATTTCAGATTGCTTATTTATCTTGTTCTTGCGTGCTTCTTCGGTGTATGCAGGAATCGACCTTCGTGGTCAGGTCAACCGGGTATTCATGCATGGTTGATAACGACTTGTCGAGCAGTTCAGCGATTGCGTGGTTTCGAGCCTTGCGTGTTCGTAGCCAGGATTGTGAGAGTTGAGCGATGCCTACCGAACTTATCATTCTCATCGAAAGATCGGGCCAACAATCGGACCTTCGGGTTCATCAGGTGGTATCAGAGCTACAGTTCTTCGGTGAGAAATCAGTACCCTTAGTAGTAGATTTGTTTTTCATACCTAGAGTCCAAAAAATTGCCCCCAAAAAAAATTCGCATCTATCATCCATACCGAACCAATTTGAGTCATTGCAATTTTTCTTTCAGTTTTTGTTCGTTGAATCATTGGTTGCATTGTCGTGTTCAAGTTGCTGATTGCTAGTTTAGTTAGAGTCTAGTTCATCGTTGTCTAGTTTGTATTTCGTGTTTTCCTTCGCGTCGCTTGATCGCTCTTTCAGGGTTCTTAGTTTTTGCATCTAAAACGGAAATTCGTGGGTTAGAACTCCTCTAATCCGCACCAAAAAATAGAAAAATTTGTATTGTTGTTAATCCAAAAAAAAGGGGATTGCTGTGATCTTTTGGGAGAGTTGATGTTATTTGCAACTTGCGGCAAATCCTAGGGTCGGCCAAATAGTAGAAGGAGAAAGAGGCAACCGCAAAAACAAAAGTCGCGGTAAAAAAAAAAAGAAAAAGAAAGGAGAAAAGAAAAGTGCATGAAAATTGGTGGAGACCTTCTACATATAACCAAAAGCTTTCACAAAAAAATTCAGCAAGTTTGGCTCAAGGGTTTGAAAGATATATCAATTTCAAATTTAAACCCGAGACGGATTCGAGTCCGAGTAGAATTCCGTATCCGAGACACCTTCAGTAAAACGAGCATAACTTTTGCATACGGTGTCCGTTTTCGACGTTCTTGTGCTCATTTCGAAGCTAATGATGAGGCGCATCGTTTCCACCTAAGCCACTAGTTGCCATCGAGGTGCCCCAAAATCGGCCATCTTCGGCCCGATTTCGCGTCGCAAGTTTTCGGTTTCTGTTTTTGCCGTTTCCTTCGATCTTCCTTTCGGAATTTGGAGTTCGCCTCAACTGAAAAGTTGTAGATCTCGTCGAAACCTTTCAGAAAAGCATATATAAGCCATATAAAACTTTGTCTTTTTTCATCATTTGAGACTAGCTATTGTTTCTGCTCAATCTAGAGGGCTGTTTGCGTGCATCGATTTTGCTGTTTTTGTGCTCTACATAAGGCGAACAATCTTGTGCCCTTAGAAAGAAGTTTGAGTAGTTGGCTAGCGTCTCTCCTAGCACTTGTTGTGAGGCTTTCCCTTGCTTGCATCAAGTCACATTGATCGTTGCGTGTGCGTACATATACTTCTTTGCATAGGGCTTTGATTAGGCTAGGATCAGCAACATTGGCTAGTACTTTGAACAATCTTTCAACTTGCATTAACTGTTTTGATTATTGCTGATCCTTGCTACCATATTGAAGTCTTCCAAGCTCCACTTCCTACTAACTCAGCAGGTGTCGTTCCTCGCAATCGTTGGGCTGATCGCAAGTGAGAGTATCACGAACCAGCCACCGGTTGTACCACTTTCTTGCTGCATTGGTAAGAACTTGTAAGAACCGGGTATAAGCTTGAGTGTGAGTGACTTGGTTGAGCCTTCAGAACCTAGTAGTTGATAGGGACATATACTTGTGATTTGTTTCCTTGTTTTCTACTAATTATGGCAGGCTCACGGAAAGATTGCAAGATATATCCACATCTTCTTTGAACTGTTGGACGGGAGTGCAAGATAGCGAACGAGGAAGATGCACACTTGAGACAAGTTTTTTCACCACGGGAGGTATATGATAGTGATAGTATGTCTCATAAAATTAACTTCACGGTACCCTCGTTTGTTGGGAATTATGATCCTGATGCTTATCTTATATGGGAATTAGATGTACAACAATTATTTGCATGCCATGAATTTCCTGTTCATCTAAAAGTTAGAATACATTACAGTGAGTTTTATGATTTTGCATCTATTTGGTGGAGTGATTATTGTCGTACTAATCAGAATATACCTAGAACATGGAATGATTTGAAGAGAGCAATGAGACATAGATTTGTACCTTCATATTATTCTCATGAATTGCTTAATAAATTGCAACGCTTAAGACAAGGTAGTAGTTCTGTAGAGGATTATTATCAAGATTTGCAAACTGCTTTGTCTCGTTGTGGTTTAGAAGAAACTGAAGATGCAAAGATAACTAGATTTCTAGGAGGATTAAACCGTCAAATTCGGAATAAACTTGTTTATAAACCTCCCACTGTCACTCGTTTGTTTCGTCTTGCTTGCCAAGTTGAAAAAGAAGTACAGGGACGACAATCCAAGACCGTTCGTGCTCTTTCGTCTACTTTGATCATCTTCGGTTGCTTCTCCTGCTGCTGTATCTACCATGATGGCCGCCCCTACTGCTGTGGGCGTTACTCTGTCTCGTTGTCTTGCACCCATGGCTCGCTCATTGTTAATTGAGCTGGAGCAAGAAGAGGAAGGAAAAGCTTTTAACTACTCACCAATTTCAATATCAACATCATCTAAGGCGATCCTACAAGGTAATACCAAAGGTACTGATTTGAACACTCAACCTAAGCACAATAACCATGATTTCATGCCTAGTATCATTGAGCAAAGGGAAAATCAGATTGTAGTAGAAACCACTACATCACATGAGGTGGATGAATCTAGTGCTGAGAAGGTAGAAATTAATTTTCTAGCTACAGAATCTGATATTATTGAGAATTTGCATGAATCCTGTGATAATTTGATTGATTTGCCAACAGAGTTGAGTGCACCATGTGCTGAAATAATTGAATTGCATGCTGTTTTGAATGAGTCATGTGATGATTTAATCACATACAATGATCATGTGGAATTGGTTAGACATAAAGACGTTTTGACTAGAATTTCTTCTACTGACTCTTTATGTTATATTATGTTGGATCCACCTGTGAAATTATCACATGCTATGGAGAAAGTTTCTAAAATCGCATGTTCAAAATGCTTGTCTAGTGCCTACACCCCTGGGTATAAGTTTAATTTGATTAGAGATTATGGTGTAGATAATCAATTTCTTGTTTATCGAATATGCATAACTTGTGATTACATGGATGAATTGAAGCTTGCTGTTTTGAACAACAATTATTATGTGCAGAATCTTGTTCATTATGAGAGAAAATTAAAATTTAGTATTCATTCAATGCCCATGTGTTTATCTCTTGTTGCACCATCTAGTGTTGGACAATCTGCATCAAGATGTTGAAGTATGGAAGAATTTACACATCCTTTCACCCTTGCTAGATGAATTTGCTATTGCTCCATTGAAATCTAATAATATGGATGAACTTTGTTTGATTCCAAAAGTTGTAGATTTTCCCATATGTGCTACCACTGCAAGTTTACAACTTCAGAGAGTTGAATTGCATAAATACTTCACTTATATTTGCAAAACTAGTTGCAATAATTGCTATGTGAGAAATTTTGTTTTGCTCATTAACATATATGATTATTCTTGGGGTAATAATACAATAATCTTTTATGATCACTGCTGTCGTCTAACATTAATTGTGCAACAACGAAGAACCGTTAAAACAGATGACATATACATATACCATGCATACACTTTGGCTTCTTTGTTACCATATTTTCAGCTTATCAAAAGCCGAGGATGGCTTTGTTTTCAAGAAAGGGAGGATGATGGATACAACCATATTTGCTATGCTTACTGTTCCAAGTATAAGAGCTCGTACGCTTCACTTAAATTATCAGGTGAGCTTGTTTTTAGAAGTGTCTTTATATTATATGAATTATTTGATGCTACCTAATGATGAAATATATATATGTGCAGTGCTATGTCACTTTTGGTCTAAGACAAGCAAGCAGTTCGAGCTGGACCTGTTTTGGAATCCAGTTCAGCCTCTAGAATCAGCCTGACAACACCAACTTAAAACAGGTATAACTTTCACATACGGAGTCCGTTGGAGGTCCACGATTACTTGATTGAAAGCTTATTTCGTCCTCTTTCCAACGGATCTGGCCTCATCTCCAAATTCCTTCTGGGCTGATCGCAATCATCAAAAGAAAATGTCATATCACTTGTTTGGGCCAATTTGAGCTTTGTAATCATACTGAACTTGACCCATCTGCCGGCGGCCCACTTGGGGGCGTGGTTACTGTTCACATGAACAGTACCCGCAAATGTAGTCCCGCCCCGCTGGTTCTATTAGATGTGCGGCTCCCCCTCCCCTATATAAGGAGGCCGCACCCCTCTAGTTTTTCTTGGATTTTATTTAGTTAAAAGTTAGCTTCTATGCAACTTCGTGTATTGGATTGTGTCGACTAGACCAACCATAATACCACTTCGGAATCCCAATTTATCAAATATTTCATTCATATTCACAATTTCAGATTGCTTATTTATCTTGTTCTTGCGTGCTTCTTCGGTGTATGCAGGAATCGACCTTCGTGGTCGTCAACCGGTATTCGTGCGGTTGATAACGACTTGTCGGCGATTTAGCGATTGCGTGGTTTCGAGCCTTGCGTGTTCGTAGCCAGGATTGTGAGAGTTGAGCGACGCCTACCGAACTTATCATTCTCATCGAATGATCGGGCCAACAATCGGACCTTCGGGTTCATCATGAGGTCCCCACACTTGCGGAGTGTGGGCTTAAGGTCCCTATTACTTGCGGAGTATTGGGCTCTTGGTCCCTGTGCTTGCGAGTACAGGCATGGGTATGCAGCGACGGTTACATACCTTGCATTACTAGTAAAATACAAAAAGAGTTAAAGAGAAAGGATGCATTGAGCATTGCATATGCATGTGGTGTGGTTTAATGCAAAGTTTCTGGAAGTGGATGCTGATGTTATAATTTTGTATTGTAATGTATTTTATATGTACTTGCTGAGTCCGTGGACTCACTCTTGCTGTTGTTGTTGTTTTAGGTACCCAACACAAGAGCGACATGCATGGGGGAAGTAGCCATATGTTCTGACACATACACTGCCATGAATCTTTTATAGATGATTAAATTTCAAATCATGCCTTAATAAATGAGCAAACTGCTTAAAGGATTTGTTATGGTTATGCTTTACATGTTGGATTATTTGTAATAATGTTGAGTAGCATATTTTAGATACCTATGATTATGCTTTAGTCGATTAGCATATCTTGAATGCCTATTGATTATGCTGAATGTTGGATTGTTTAACTATGAAATTTGTAACTATTGGAACCTTCGGTATAGTTAGCTGTACAAAGGAGGTTCTGTCGAAATTTAGTAAAATTTCTTGGTTTTAATTTGATATACTGTTAGTTTAGTAGCATTCTAGGCTCATGTTGGGCTGGGTGTTACAGTTGGTATCATAGCAGTTGTAGGTCTGTGGTACTGGAATTATTAATCTTGACACACTATGCACAGTAGGTGGGATTGGGTTATTGAATTGCATTTATGTTTCCGTTAAATCATATTGATGATTGTTGATATGAATTTAGTATGATTGCTAATTAATTGATTATTTTGTTTATATGTGATGATGGTTAATGTTGAGAGGTTGAGGTCGTGGTTGTGGCCATGGGCTTTACCAAGTTACACCACTGTTCGTGGTAGGAGAATAAAGAAGTGGTTACCTCGGTTATCTTAGTACAGAGCGTTGATAGTGAGTATCTTTGGAAAGGTTGTTCTCTTCTTTGAATTTGAATTTGGTCAAGTCTTATCCAATTGTGGTTGATGATTTTCTCTTGGGTTATTAGTTCATTGTGGTTGATGGGTTGCTTTGAGAAAGGTTGATGTGTTTCTATTGGCTTAAATTTGTCCCTTAAAGTAATTATTGTTTTCCCAACTGTTGAGTTATTCTTGGGGCTGGTGAACTTGGTTAATTATCGAGATTGACCTTTGCATTGGAGTTTTGTCTTTCTTATTGGAAAATATGACCTATTTATTCGCATGATGTTTTGGATAGTGAAAGTGTCCTTTTGCAAGTCCTTTAGTACATGGAAGCTTTGACTCAATGTATCTCTTTTGGGTATTTTGGGTGATGAAGTTGAATGCTTCTCTTTTATGAAAGAAAATGTTAAACCCTTTAGCGATGTTTTGTTATCGTTAAGTGAGAGGTTATAACCAAAGCAATTAATGGATATGATATGGATTATCAAAGTTGGGTCTGCAGTGTGTGCATGATCAATCTTAACTAAGATCTTTGAAAGAGAAGTTGATTAATTTAATGATGTCTTGTAATAGTTCTTGATGAACTGTGAGTAAGAGTATGGCTATACCTAATTGGAAGCAATAGAGCTATTAAAAGTGTGAGATATTGATGAATTAGTTTGATCGCTAAGGGTGATAAATTGGTAAACTTCTTGGGTAAAATGGATAAACGGGTCTCAGCGGATTAACCCAACCATTTAGGATGGTTAAGTTCAGAAGATGTTCGATTATTATCTTAGTGGATATTAATCTTGATTTATTTCTTATGGAAACGTAGTGATCATACATACAGGCTAGGTGCAATTATTGTTTATTAAAGTCTAGTGTTGAACATCACTATGAGATAAACTGATAGGATTTGATTTGTGATCTATGTTTACATGATGGTTGAATTGTCGGACAATAGTTTATCCTTGATGAAATGGATGATCATTAAATTGTTCAGGTTGCTAAACTTATTGGATTATTTGGTTTCAATGGATTGATCCAACTATGTAAGGGAAAGTTAAGGGTGTGTTCGACTGTTGCCTCAGTGGATAACAATCTGAAAATTTTCTTTAATTGACTACTTGAAGATTTCTTAAATGTTAGTGGGAATGCAAATAGGGAAAGGAATATAAATTCTTCCATAATGGAATAATCACCAATTTTTTATGATAGCCATGCGAGTCTAGAGCATGCGTTAGCTCGATGGACGGGGTTATCTCGTCGATCGTGGGAAACACCTCACTCTTATCTTTTATGCTTTTTATCCAGATCTTTGAATCTGGTTGTTAAGTTTATATTGGTCAAAATTAAAAAGGATTAGGGTCTGGACAAGCGGTTGTAGTGTGGGTGCCTTTGTGCACGAAACTCGGGTGTGTAGTAGTCTTGTATAGACCATTAAGGACCGAACTTTGGTGATGCCATTAATTCCAGTAACACTCGTACTTCCAAACACGGGTTGGGAACCGCTTGGTCAAGTAAGGGGATGATTTTATTGGGTTGGACCACAGGTGGTGTGAGGACATGGGATTGTGAAATCCTATGTTCCATAAGAACCCACTGTAATATATAATGTGCGGGTGAGCACTATTTCTTATGTTGAGGGTTACCAACGTACTAACTACCTTACACTGGCCCCTCCAACATAACTCGCATGCTCGCTTAGTATTGTTTGTATGAATTTGTACTAAGTTGGGATTTCATCTCGCATGGGTGATTCAACTCAATAGAATCGTCTTGCCAACTCACCAAAGGAAGTGTATTTGGCTTACGGGCTGGGCTAGTCCTGTGGGTAAAGTAGTACTCCCTTGCAGGGATCAATCTACTCGAATAGCCGTATCCACGGTTACAGACGACCACTTGGACACGGGAGTCATTATTGTTAGACTCATAATTAAAATTTGACATGGTTACCACTTGGTTTTCAGCATGAATGGGATTTTCATACATTTTAGTTTATCAAAGTGGGCTACCACTTTGGTATTGTTTGACATATATATCCATCAGTGTTATATGTACCTCTTTTACTAAACAAATGTTTACAAAATGACAATTTCAAACTAGAAGGTGTAGGGATGAAAAATTGTGCGTTTATGCAAAACTAAGCCACTAATGCCTCTCTTTGGACCGCCACCAGCATATATAATTTTTATTTTGTGTAAGACTTGCGAGTACATTTTGTACTTAACCTAGTTGCTGCTTGTTTAGGTGAGGATGATGTTACACTCGATCAGTTTGTTAGCGCTGATTCGGCGATGCTAACGAATAGTGCTGTATCCAGCTCCCAGTTGGTTGCCTTGGGTTTTTGGGCACACTTGCTGGACCTTTTGGTTTATTTACTTTGCTTCTGCTGCTACTTAATGTAATATTTTGAATTTGGCCAGTCGACTGCTTTTGTAATAGTGTAGATGTAACACCCTAGCCCAACATAGAGCCTAGGATGCTACTATCTACTCAACATAACCAATTAATTTCAACCTACTAATGAACTTTCAGCAAATCATTCAATCGAAAGATATGGTTCTAATCATCAAGATCTAGCACCATCAAATTAACCAAGAAAAAGAAAGTCATCTATCAAATGTAATTAATTTGAGCATGGGTCTATCTCTTTATCAACCAAATCCAAATCAAATGTCTAAACTACACAATGGGAAATATTTAACAAATAAGTATAAAGCATCAAGATTCAACAGATTTACGAGGATGAAGTCTAATCCAAACAATCTAGTTATTCAATCAAACAGGATTAAATGAACCAATGAACGAGGTTCAAAAGCATAACAGTTCATCCATGAATACAAGTGAATCAACCACCACGAGGGATGGACATAATCGAAACTAAAGGTAATAACAAGATCTTTAGATTGTAAGTAAGTAAACTAATTTTATTTGCCATGAATAGTGTAAGCGTGATGTGCATCAATACTACCCCTGTAACACCCCAACTCAGCATTGAGCCTGGAATGCTACTAAAATTAAATTAAACTAAACTAAACTAAGACCAATTACAAATTTTTGGCAAAACCTCCTTTGTATAGTCAGCTATACCGAGGTTCCAACAATTAATCATGGCATTTATCAATATCTTCATAATCAGGTTCATTCAAGCATGCAGGATAATCTCATAAACATAACCAAAATTTGCTATTCTCATTATTACAGTTAATCTGAAACTCAAACCACCATAAGTAATTCTTAAGATTGAGTGGTAGTGCGTGCATCCAAACATCTACTCCCTCCCATGCATACGGGTCCTGCCAGTTGTACCTAAAACACATCAAAGCAAGAGTGAGCCCAAAGACTCAGCAAGTACCAACAAGGCTAAGCAAATCATCATTCATAGCATCAACAATCCAAGATAAACAATGCACCAAAGTATAGCCTTCATGCTCATGTGAATGCAACCAATGCAATGCACCTTTTCAACTTTATCTCTTTTCGCATGTTACCGGTAATGCGGGGTTTACAACCGTCATTTGTATACCCTTGCTCGTGCCCTCCGCACGAGGGACCAAGAGCCTATACACCACATGTATAGGACCTTTGCCCATCATCTGAATGATGGGGACCTCTTTGCTCATAGCCCACATTCCACCAATGTGGGGACCTCAAGCCCGTCAATACATGACGGGGACCTCAACGAAATGCATACTTGGTCACCACGTGACCAAGCTTCAGCATGATCTCTATATGCACATGCGCAACATCTATTCATCATCAATATACCAAGTACAATAACACCGGACATGAATAGAGCATAATCATACTTGGAGCATTCACCAATCTCGATATAAACAACATGCCAGCAACCTTACTTCGCTATCATATATCAAAAACATACATATATGACCAAGTCTCCAACACGTTTGAAACATGCAATTGCCCCATGCCCACATCTTTCATACCCAATAATTTAACATGTACATAACAACATGTAATATTTAGCAACGCTCAAGGGAAACATTAACCATAGCTTGCATTCATCAAGATAAAAGGAAAACTCATTACACTAACATTCGTGCAAGGCTACAGCAAGCAATCACAACAATCTTATCATACAACCGAAAATACGCTATAACCCGAATACTTGCCTCAACTGTGCGAGAACGGTGGATGCGAAGAGGGCGCTGCCCCTGGGATCACGCTCCCACCTGAACATAAAGATATCCCAATCTAAGGCCAACATACTGGACCCAAAAGCATAAAAACAACACAAACGAACTCGCTAAACTCCCAAGCGTTTCCAATCTTCCAATTTCTAGCGATCGTTTTGGTGCTCACTGAAAACAGCCAAATTCTAAAATACATAACTTTCTGCTCAAGAGTCCAATTAAGATGATCTTAGACTCTCTGAAAAGGTAATTGAATTGCCTAAATAAACCTAGTTGGGGAGCCCTTTTGATTCTGCCCTTAACTTCCCCTACCAAACCAATCATCAGACAACAGAATTCTCGTCGGGTTCTCTGGACAGTACGCTAAAACCATCATAACTTTTGCTACGAAAGTCCAAATCTCGTGTTCTTTATCTCTATGAAAAGGTATGGAAATTACCTACATTTTTCGTTATATTAAGGTCCTCTGATTCTCCTTTTAAATAGCAGTTTTAACCAAATTACCACAGACTGCCAGAAACTGACAGAATTATCAGGCAGCGATACTAAAAAAATTCATAACTTCCTGACCGTTAATCGGATTTGGGTGATCTTGGTGGCCACTAAAAGCTAAGAACATAATCTACGTTTCTCTAGCAGACCAAAACTCCTAATTCGGCTTCTAAATAAATGAAACTGGCCGCGCAACATTCTGGACAGAATTGAACAGAGAACAGAATTTAGCCGATCCAATCAATCTATTAGCAATCGCCTCTAATGACCATCCCTCAACACAAGAACCCGTCATTACCCTTGACGACGTGCTGGGCGACGATGAGCAGGCCCCGAAGATGATCCTCCTTCTCCTCTCTTCCTTCTCTTCTCCCTCTTCTTCTCCCTTCTCTTCTTTTCTCCTTCTTCTTCCTCCTTGGCCGGCTGCAATGGAGGTTCTTCTTCTCTTTGGCCAGCAGCAATGGAGGTGGAGGAGGTAGGGAGGAGCACAAGGGGTGGAGGAGGTGGGGGAAGGTGGCGGCGAATGGGGAGTGGGGAGGAAAGAGGGGAGGGGGTGAGAGGGGCGGCTAGGGTTTTGGGGAGTGGCATCCTCCCTTGGCCGGCCAGCCCCACATGGGCCTAGGCCCAAGCCAGTTTGCCCACAAAGCGGATAACCCCTCTCATTTCCTGATTTGGTGTTTTACTAAAAGAACCCTTCTCCCGATTTAATTAATTTCTCCCGACTAATCATTTCGAATATAATTTAGGGTATTACAACCCCTTCTCATGCATGTCATTGCATCGAGAGGTACCTAAAAGCAAAGTACAATAGTAATAGGAACCAAAACTCCACGAACAACCAATGAGGATATCAAGTCGTCATATGAACATCAGCAAGGAACCATAATAAATCTCTTATGCTTGAATGCAATGCATATGACAAGAATGCTCTTTCTTTCTTCTTTGCAATTACCGGTAATGTCGAGTAGTGCATCCGTCGATGCATACTCAAGCCTGTGCCTTCAGGCATAGGGACGTCAGGCCCACACTCCATGAGTGTGGGGACCCATGCCCGTCTAATACATGATGGGGACCTCATGCCTATTCAATGTATGACAGGGGACCTCAAAAGAAACAAGGCTTGGCTACCAAGTAGTCTGAGAATAAGAAATGAATGCCATTGTAACACCCCAGCCCAACATGAGCCTAGAATGCTATTAAAGAATCATTAAACAAATCTAACCTAGGACAATTTATCAAATTCCAGTAGAACCTCCTTTGTATAGTTAACTATACAGAGGTTCCAATAGATAAAGAATATCATAAATAAATATTCCAACATCCAATATCATCACTAAGCATTAGAAACAGACTAATCAACTAGAACATATTCAAGGATATCCAAAATACATTTCTCATCATTATTACAAAGAACCTCGATGCATAAGGCCTAACCATGATCATTTCTTAGCGGTTAAGCAATTATTAATGGACACTCTAAAAGAATTAATCAACTTGTAAAGATGTGTGGCAGTGTGTGACTCCAACTCAAGTCTACTCCCTCCAATGCATGCCGTTCTTGCAAAAGGTACCTAAAACACAACAAAGCAAGAGTGAGCCCAAAAACTCAGCAAGTACCAAAAGGAATCATTAACCTCACAATTACAGCAACAACATTCAAACCCAAAGCTTTACTCGGAAACATAGCTTATGATGTATGAATGCAAATATGCAATGCATCTTTTCTCTTCCACTCTTTTTCGCATTTTACCGGTAATGCGAGATATGCAACTGTCGCCGTATACCATGCCTGTGCTCACAAGCGCAGGGACCAATTGCTCAATACTCCGCAAGTAAATGGGACCTCAAGCTCACAATCCACAAGTGTGGGGATCAAAAGCCCATCGTTTTCCTGATAGGGACCTCTTTTCAATGCCCACATTCCATGAATGTGGGGACCTCAAGGCCGTCATCTACATGACGGGGACCTCGAATATGCATACCTGGTCACCTCGTGACCAAGTCTTATGTATGCTCTCATGGTGCATATGAACAATTACAATTTCGCAGTAATCATGAACAACATCAACATCATACATGAGTAACAATCATTCGTATCATAAGCATTTACCATATTTAATCAACATATCACACTATCAACCAAGCATAGCTAATATGTATCAAAATGCTAGCACTCACTGTCAAACAGTTCATAATTACTCTATCAAACAGAGTACTTACCTTAACCGCGTGGGAACAGAGGATGTGAATAGGGTGCTGCCTCCAAGACCAATCCCCTGCCTAAAATCCATTTACAAGCATACTAAGACAACAGTAATGTACCACACAAACTATAAAAGCAAACACAAACTTGCAATAGTTCTTTTAACGCGAATCCAACTCCAATTTCTAGATGTTGTTCTGTCCCCTCTGTGGACAGTTGTGTTCTAAAATTCATATCTTTTAGTACAGGAGTCCAAATGTGGTGTTCTTAGACTTCATTGAAAGTTTACCAATTTCCCCAACTAAACCTAGTTGGTGGGCCTTCCTGATTCGGCTATCTAATATCCCTATCATGCTAATTAACAGAACATCAATTTCACGTCTAGTTCTCTGGGCAGTACACTAAAACTACCATAACTTTCAGCTCGTTTGTCCAAATTTCGCGTTCTTAGGCTTCCCTGAAAGCTAAGACAATTATCTACAACTTTCATTATACTGAGCTCCTCTAATTTTCCGTTTAACGGATCTCTCAAGTCAGATTACTAAAACCTATCAGAGTACTAACATATTCACAAAACAGTCACACTAATAAATTTATAACTTTTGCTAAAGAGGTCCAAATAATGCGATCTAGCACTTCATAGAAAGCTATTGACGTCCTATACAATACTCTAGGAGATGCGCAGAACTGAATCCACACTTAACTACATCAAAATGACAGTCTAACGAAATCTGTCCTGAGCAAACCATATTTACCGATCTTGATTAACTATCCAAAAACGCATCGGATCAAAGGGAGATGAGGTTACCCTTGAAGAATTGCAGGGAGACGACGAACCACCCCTACGAAGAAGATCCTCTCCCTCTTCCCTTTCCTCTTCCTTTTCTTCTTCTTGGTGGCAGCACCTGAAGGAGACGGCGCAAGGAGTCGGGGCGGCTACTGTTCGCGGGGGTACTGTAGCAGCGGCGGCTACTATAGCATGCCATGCTACAGTACCACCCCTAGGGTTTCCCCCTCCTTTTCTTGGTGGCTGGCCTCTTGGGCCTTCTAGGCCAAAGCCTGAGGCCCAGGTTGCCGAATAATTGCAGAAACCCCCTCTAATCCTCTGTTAATTCTATTTTTTTCAAGTTGGTCCTTCTCTCTAATTCTTTCTTTTGACTTAAATAGACTTGGGGTATTACAGCCATGATGCAAGTTAATTTCATAATCTCATTCCAACATGAGAGAAGTAGCATTCAGCGACAATACCATAGGAATAAACCCATAAGTAAACCATGGCATTTATCATGAATATTGCATCCAAATTCATTCTATACTATTTGCACTTGCCTCAACCGCGAGAGGAAGGATGAGGACGGGAAGGTTTTAACCCCGGTGCTCACCACCACCCATGAAAACACGCTGAACTTCGCTGAATCCCTCGCGAAGACCTCCCTTCTTCTTCCTCTTCCTTACGGCCGGCCAACTGCAGGGTGGGCAGCACCGGAGATGGCAGCGAGGTGAGCTCGGTTGGGGGAGGAGATGGTGGAGCAAGGGGAATGAAGAGGAGGGGTGGCTACTATTCATGGAGGCACTGTAGTAATGGCGGCGCTATTGTAGCACGTCATGCTACAATAACTGTCCTAGGGTTTCCCCTCTCCCTTCTTCTTTTGTTGGTGGTCGGCCCACTTCTTGGGTATGGGCCGAAGGGCCATATCTATTTCCCTTATTTTCCCTATAAATTCATATTATTAATCATTTTCTAATTCATTAAATACTCATTTAATAAAATAGGATATTACATTCTACCCCTTAAAAGAATTTGACCCCGAATTCTACTCTCGTCATTCTACTCAAAGAACAACCAAAATTACGAAATTAACAACAATTAACACATATCCGTTGTGAACAACTCTAGGTACTTTTCACACATGCGCGACTCCAACTCCCAAGTCGCTTGCTACTCCGTTTGATGCGAGCACAAAATTTTGACATACCTGATAGTCTTATGCCTCAACACCCTTTTTCGAATCCTCCAATACAAGCACCAGACAGAACTCGAAGGTAAGGTCTTACTAGTTGGTCAACGACTCTACCAAATCCTCAAACTCTGAATCTCTCAAGTACTCACTCAGCATTGGAACGTACAAGACGTTGTGTACTCCGCGTATAGACCCAACACGGTCCTAGCGATACGCTAACTTCCTAATTCCCGCAACTGTCGAAAACAAACTAAAGTACCAAAGCACACAGCATACACATAATGCACGGAACTATTGTCCCATTTCTCAATCGATTTCTTCCTCTTAACAAGGAGCACCTCCTTTAATCAGGAACACACAACAGAACTCACTTTAAACAATCCCTTTTATAACATAACCCTATTGAAAGTAACATATTCTCATCTCAACCAAGAAATGACAACTTCACACCAAAAGGGTCAAATTCAAAAGCGAAGATTCATCATGAAATCCCTTCCGCTTTCCATGTAGGCAGTTTACAAATATACACCACATAAGTCAAAAGAGGAACCACTCAAATACCTAAATAAAATACTTCCTTTATTCTTTCTGAATTGATAAGGACCACACATGCCAACATAAAGTCAAGCTCAATTTGCAAAAGACATCCGTAAAAACTCATGGCTCAAACAAGAATCAAGAAAACATTTTACTACTCGAGGAAACATCCTTTTCGCAGTTTCTCTTTTAGGAATAAAATTTCTCTCAAACTTTGGAATTCTAATTCATCGCATTCCACACTAGCTCATATCTCTTAAATTGGCATCCTCAAAACTATGCTCAAATCGAAATACATCATCCGCATCTTTCTAGAGAGGCTCTATTGATCCTACCGAAACACTCTAAACAACTCCTACTGACGAAATTAATTTGACAGATGACACCCAATGCATCTCAAAATAGATCTCATGCAATCACATCACCTCAAACTTTTAAGAATAAACAGCTCAGAATTCTCAGCACACACACACTCATGTACTAGTGTACTACCTCAAAAGAAGTTATATTAATGATCATCCCACTGTTCGGAATCCGCCCTTAATCTATTTCCTCTACACAATCATTGGACGACCAAAGATCTAGCATTAAAAATGCAAAGCCCAAATTTAACCTCCAAGACCTCTAAAACAAACTTCTCATATAGCAGCTAGGGAAATCCTCACATTAAATCCCTAAAATTCCCACAATCCCAACATGCTCATTCATTAACATCATCATCAATCACTGTCACGGACCGGCCTAGCGCGAGGAAGGCTTCGTTCGTGGGTCGTGGGCCCAGGTGGCAAGTGAGAGGGGAACCGGTCAAGACTACAAAGGGGTAGGCAACATCAACGGGGAGGGGATCGAAGAACAACTACCCTTACGGCTGATCCTTGGCTCTTTCTTCCTCTAGTTTCTTCTCTTCCCCCAAATACCTTCTCTGTATTCCAGTCCCTTGCTTCTTCTTCACTTCCCAGTCTCTAAGTCCCAGTCCATTACTAGTTTCTACTTCCAATTCCTCTATTGTATCACCAAATACTTGATGAATTTGAGTACTACAGATATTGAGTGTTCTTTTGTGTTCATCCATTTGGGTTTGTAACAATTGGTATCAGAGTCGTCGGTCCCAGAGTTTCCTCACACCGAGGTGGCCATTACTGAGGAAGAGGAGCTACGATGCATAGTAATGCTGGATAATCTGCTCGCAGTTACGAAGAAGCAATTGGTTGATCTGATGGGCTTGGCACACAAGATGAAGGAGTTGGAGGCCGCCTTCCAGCCACTGGTCACGTCCGTTCGAGTCTCACCGCCGTCTAGGACTACATCAACATCTACCTCTGTCACCGCTATGGGCCACACCATGGCTGCTGCTACCCCATCTGCGGATGCCAATCCCATCGCCAAGATGCCCGCCAAGTGTTCGACAGTATGTCTCGACCGTGACACTAGAGTGCATACTCCAGCATTCACTCCTACTACGACCCAAAGTGCTTCCCCGACCTTCACCGAGCTCGATGCCGCCTCAAGTCGTGTCGTTGATGCTCAGCCCGTTGTCAACACCTTCACCATTGACATCATCTCGGTGACGCCCACCAAGGGTTCGACGGAAGGTTATGCCACCGTCACTGATGGCCGCCGCCTTGCTCGTTCTAGTATCGACAAGCCCCCATCAGTTTCCTCGCTGAGGTCAGTCATTATCACCAAGTTTGACAGAATATCTGACAGGAGTCTTGTGGTGCTGTGGTCACCTCATACGAAGTGGATCGAGAGGCAACCATGGCCACCGCCTGTGCTGGTGGAGAGCGTGGGCGTAGGAGCTCAGCTATGGCTGACACCGTGGCCATTTCTCCTTTGCTATCGAGCCTGAATGCAGCACAAGCAGCATTGGCCACCCCCTGAGCCTCTCATAAATCAAGTTGTGCTATCTCCAAAGGTGCCGACCTCTTGGCCATCTTCCCATAGAAGTATTGTTGAGCCTAAGTTGTGTGTTGGGTGGATGCGAGTCAAGTCAAGGAAGTCAACTCTTGCTATGACAGAAACTAAATTGGTGCACTTATATGATCCTACTATGAAGTATGAGCCCTGTTTTTGTGGTGTTCTGCCTTGTAATGGGAAACTCTGGAAATGCTTGCACTGTGGTGGTGTGGGCAATGTGGGAATGGTTGACTAGACAATGACTATCTCTATAAACAAAATGGTAGAGTAGCTGAAGGGTGGTGGTACTAATCTCGATTGTCACTATCTCCTAATTCCGAAATGACCTGGGAGCAGCAGCTAGATGAGCTCCTTGAAGTCTACCAAGAATTTGTTATGCCACAATGTTGTGGGGGCTTTATTGGGTATATGGCTGATGGTCTTGTTAAAGAGTTAGTGAGTTTATTATGCGGCATACAAGAGGAAGGATTCAAGGCAGATCATGTAACATTCCTTGCTTTTGTAACACCCCAACTCACAACGAGCCTGGAATGCTACTGGAATTAAAATTAAACTAAAACTTGATACCAATTTTTGGCATAACCTCCTTTGTATAGTCAACTATACCGAGGCTCTAACAAATAATCATGGCAATTAGCAATAAACTCCATATTCAAGTTCATTCAAACATGCAAGATAATCTATTAAACATAACCAAAATTTGCTATTCTCATTATTACAATTAATCAATCTCAAAACCATCCATAAGTAATTCTTAAGGTTGAGTGGTAGTGCGTGCATCCAAACATCTACTCCCTCCCATGCATGCCGATCTTGCCGTTGTACCTAAAACATATCAAAGCAAGAGTGAGCCCAAAGACTCAAAGCAAGTATCAACAAGGCTAAAGCTAAACTCACAGTCATAGCATCAATATACCAAAGTAAACATTACACTAAACATATCATTCATGCTTATGTAATGCGACCATGCAATGCACCTTTTGAACTTTATCTCTTTTTCGCATTTTACGATGAATGCGGGTATACATCCGTTGATGGATACCCTTGCACATGCCCTCCGCACGGGGACCCGAGAGCCTATACACCACTTGTATAGGGACCTTTGTCCATCATCTTAATGATGGGGACCTCTTTACTCATTGCCCACATTCCACGAATGTGGGGACCTTAAGCCCGTCATCTACATGACGGGGACCTCGATCATGCATAGTCACCACGTGACCAATCCTCCAATATGATTGCATGATGCACATGAACAAAACTTTAAAACATCATACATATGGATTCACAACAACGATATGCATGAATAAACTTATTCATACTTCAAGCATTCCTCATCAATGACATTCTTAGCATTCTAGTATCCATGAATAGCACATATATTCATAATACTAGCAAACATGAACAATCCTTCATGAATAACAATTAATCATAACTCAAGTGTTCACCATCCTTAAACATACATATCACACTATAAAGCATGCATTGTTATTACGCATCAAAGTACTAGCACCCTATATCAAACATTCATCATTATTCTCTCAATCAGAGTACTTGCATTCACTAAGATAAATTGGAACTCATCACAATAACATCCATGCATGGCTATTACGAGTAAAACACAAAGACTCTTAGCATAAAAACATAGTTATGCTATAACCCGAATACTTGCCTCAACCGTGCGAGAATGGTGGACGCGAAGAGGGCGCTACCCCTGGGATCATGCTCCCACCTGAACATAGAGATAACCCCAATCTAAGACCAACATATTGGACCAAAATCATAAATAAAAACACAAATTAACTTGCTAAACTCCCAAGTGTTTCCAATCTTCCAATTTCTAGCGATGGATTTGGTGTTCACTACGGACAGTCAACTTCTAAAATACATAACTTTCTGCTCAGGGGTCCAATTAATATGTTCTCAGACTTTCTGGAAAGGTAACTAAATTTCACAAATAAACTTAGTTGGGGAGCCCTTTTGATTCTGCCAAATACTACCTCTACCAAGCCAAACTACAGAACATCAAAATTCACGTCGGGTTCTCTGGACAGTACACTAAAACATCCATAACTTTTGCTACGAACGTCCAAATCTTGTGTTCTTTAACTCTATGAAAAGGTATAGAAATTACCCATATTTTTTGTTATATTGAGGTCCTCTTATTTCGACCTTAACTAGCAGATTCATCCCATTTTCTACAGACTGTTCAAAACTGACAGATTAACAGAGCAGCGATACTAAAAAAATTCATAACTTCCTGACCGTTAATCAGATTTGGGTGATCTTGGTGGCCACTGAAAGCTAAGAACAAAATCTACATATCTCTAGGAGACCAAACCTCCTAATTCGGCCTCTAAACACATGAAACTGGCAGCGTAACATTCTGGACAGAATTGATTATCTACCCGTAGCAATTTGATCTAATCAATTCTAAGCAATTTCGCATCTACTACCAATCAAAAGATGAAGATCGACATCCGTTACCCTTGAAGAACCTGATGAGCACCATGAACACACGCCTACAAACACTCCCCTTCCTTTCACCCTTCTTCTTTTCTTCTTCTTGACCGATCTACCTCCCGAGCGTTCCTCCTTCTTTAATCTCGACACCGGTGGCGGGAGCCCTTCCTTGACCGGCAGCAGGGATGAACACCATGGGAGGAGGCGCATAGGGCGTGAGAAGGTGGCCAAGGGGTAGAGGAGCAAGGGTGGCGGCCACAAGTGGGGAGGAGGGGAAAATGGGAGGCGGCTAGGGTTTGGGGAGGGTGGCGCCTCCCTTTGGCCGGCCACCACAAGGCCAAATGGGCCTAGGCCCAGCCCAAGTTGTCCCACTTTGCGAAAAACCCCTCTTAAAACACTGCTAAACTATTTAATATTTGGTCCCTTTCCTGTTTCGATTAATCTCTCCCGATTAAATATTCTCTTCCTGATTACATCCTTTTAAATACTTTTTGGGGTATTACAGCTTTGGTCTCTGTTGTTGCTCATGCCAGACAGGTTCAAGAAGGGCTTCGATTTTTTCAATGCATGACTAAGGAATATCAGATTCCTACTCGAATGGAACACTTCGCTTGCATGGTTGACCTATACAGTCGTGCTGGGAAGTTTGGTAAAGCCATGCAATTTATTGCTGATAGGCCTTCCAAGCCGAATGCTGGTATTTGGGGTGCTCTTCTCCATGCTTGCCGTGTGCATCACAATGTTGAACTTGCAGAGATCGCTTCCCAAGAACTATTTAAGTTGGATCATCGTAATTCTGGTTATTATGTGCTCATGTCCAATATCAATGCGGTTGCTGGACAATGGGATGGTGTGTCAGAGGTGAGAAGATTGATGAAGGATAAGAAAGTCCAGAAGATACCTAGTTACAGCTGGGAATTGCTTTGGGTTGTTATTCAAGCAGTAACAGAAGAAGCATATGGGCCTTGGTTAACTGTGTTGATTGTGGAGCCCTCCTTACAGTACAAAAATGGCAAGGTGGGGAAAGGAAGTCTGGTGCTGAATTCCATCAAAGGTGAATTAACAAAACTTTGTTCAGAGGGATAGATGAAATCATGGAAAGGAAAAGGTTAGATACATTTTCTAACTGTTACCCCACAAGCTTGGTAACAGAAATTGTACTGAGGAAACCAAGAATGGATGGAAACAAAATTATTGAAAAGATAATAGAGCCATATAGATTGACAAGCAATGTGAAATCACTGCAATTCTCATTCGATATGGTCTCCCAAGACTGTTGACAATTTCAAAGATAGAGCTATGGTTCCAAGCAAAATGTAAGATGAAAGGAGCCCCCATACCTTGCTTGGATTGCCATCTCAAGAGTAACTACTTCAGGAAGCAAATACATGATGGGTCAGTTTCTAGAGGTGTAACAAGAAGGCTGTTGTTGAGGAGGATGGGCATCTTTACGCTCAACAGACTAAGTCAGAAGATTCATTTCCCACATCAACTACTGCGGCTTGGGGTCAAGCTGAGTGAGTTATTGCAAAGAAGTGAAAATCACATTTGTGTTGACTACAGTGCACCTGATCCCAAATGGGCATCAGCTAATATTGGAGTATTCATATGCCTAAAATGTTATGGAGTTCATAGAAGTCTCGGTACACATATTTCAAAGGTTCTGTCGGTCACACTGGATTAGTGGACCGACAATGAAATTGATTCCATGATAGAAGTTGATGGTAATTCTCATGCCAATGCAAATATATGAGGCCTTTCTACCAGAGGGGTACCGCAAACCACACCCAGATTCCACCCAGGAAGAGCGAGAAAATTTCATCAGGTCAAAATATGAGTTGCAAGAATTTCTGAAGCCAAGTCCACGGATAGTTTCTAATCTGTCCAGCAACTCGGAAAACAGGGAGACAGTACCTCCCATTCTGATAGTTTCAAAAGTGTGGTTGGCATGGTGGAGTTCATCGGAATATTGAATGTCAAGGTGATAGCTATCACCAAATTAGCTATCAAGGATATGTCAAGAAGCGACTCTTATGTCGTCTTGAGCCTTGGACAACAAAAAGCACAAACTTCAGTAATGAAATCCAACCTGAATCCTGTCCGGAATGAAGAACTCAGGCTCTCTGTTCCTCGGCAATACGGGCCTATGAAGCTGCATGTGTTCGACTATGACGTGTTGTCCAAGGACGACATCATGGGGGAGGCCCAGATCGACCTGCAGTCGATGATCAATGCGACGGCGACATTCGACGACCCTGAGCGGCTGGGCGACATGCAGATTGACTGGTGGTACAAGTCAGGCTGGGCATGGGATCCCGGTGGCAATGGTGACAATTCTTTCGTATCGGCTCAGGGGCAAGCCGAAATTCAAGGAGGGAGGGATGTTACGGACCGGCCTAGCATGAGGAAGGCTTGTTCGTGGGCCATGGGCCCAAGTGGCAAGTGAGAGGGGAACCGGTCAAGACTACAAAGGGGCAGGCAACATCAACGAGGAGGGGATCGAAGAACAACTACCCTTACGGCTGAGCCTTGGCTCTTTCTTCCTCCAGTTTCTTCTCTTCCCCCAAATACCTTCTCTGTATTCCAGTCCCTTGCTTCTTCTTCACTTCCCAATCTCTGAGTCCCAGTCCATTACTAGTTTCTACTTCCAATTCCTCTATTGTATCACCAAATACTTGATGGATTTGAGTACTACAGATATTGAGTGGTGTTCTTTTGTGTTCATCCATTTGGGTTTGTAACAATCACCCACACAACTTATTCATTAACATCATCATGAATCACCCACACAACCTCGTAATGCTACCCAATTGCATTACTCTATAAAATTGATCAAGATTTCTATACTTTCGATAATTCCCAACATTTCAACATGAACTAAGGTTCTAGGATTACACTTTACCATAGGTTCTACTAAGTCATAACACTAATCAGTTTTACTTCAACGACAATCATTCCATTTGAATCAAATTTTCTCCAGGAGTTATAGGTCAAAACAAATTCATCTTCTACTACTCCTCCAATAACTTGGTACCAAAATCTCACCACTACATTTACTTGACCACTACCAAACAGTTGCTAGGCTACGCTTTATAATACTTTGCAACACAAATCTAATAATCCTTTCTCAAAAGGAAGAGACGAACAAGGACAAGTTTCAGCACACAAGAAAACGTGACTCCTCACAGTGAGCACGAGACCAAAAGAAATAATCCAATAGCGATGATCTTAGAAAACAAAAGATGAGATCACAGTTGAGGGCACATACCCCTCAAAAAGAGATTATCAAATCTCAACCAATAAGAATAAGGCATTGCTATTGAAACTCGAGAACTCTTGCGAGGAAAAAGCAGAAAGTTTAAGCACGCTTCAATTAAATTGCAAGTTACAACACTTGGCACCAATCCTCAAATACTCCTACTACACTCTTTCCTGTAACACAAAAAATAATTCTTTGACTACAACAACACTTTACTAGATCGAACAAGATAAGTTCTTAAGATCAAACCACATGAACCACTTAAGAACCAATAAAATCTTTCAACACGTCATTTTGCTTAGAACGGTTTCAACTACCACATGAATCATGAGGTCCAAATGATCACAACCGCAAAACATGAAACATTTTTGTTTACGGGATATCACAAAAAAACAGTCAAATTATTCTCCTCTTAAAGGAATCGACATCACTCTCGCAACCATTTACTGTTAATCTTTCTAACATCAT
This sequence comes from Ampelocalamus luodianensis, assembly GCA_036346255.1. Classification (NCBI taxonomy): domain Eukaryota; kingdom Viridiplantae; phylum Streptophyta; class Magnoliopsida; order Poales; family Poaceae; genus Ampelocalamus; species Ampelocalamus luodianensis. The sequence continues at coordinate 29,438,282 of CM070635.1, read as the reverse complement.
ATAATGCACTCCTGGCATGAACCAACATACCTTACTATCCCATCATCAACCTTTCCAAGAGAAATACAATAACTTATTTCATATATATTTTTTCTAACAGGTCGCAATACTCAACTTAGTTAAGAGAATATCTAATGCACAATCCCCACTATCAAAGTAAACCATCTTTTAACAAGGGCATGCTGCCCAGGTTATCCTCGTAAAACACACATATATAGATCACCCTTAAATTCCAATCATTAACCTATTAGCAAAGCTCAACATCAATTTAGTGCACACCAATCCAATCTAGCAGTCATCTTAGATATTTAACAATTATTTAGTCATGGAAGAATTTATAGTCATTTCTCTATTTGCATTCCCACTAGCAAATATATGATCATGAAGAAGCCAAATAAAGAAAACTTTCAGATTATTATCCACTAAGACAACAGTCAAATACATCCTTATCTCTCCTTCCTATACAATTAAATTAATCCACTGAAATCAAATAATCCAACAGGTTTAGCAAACTAAACAATTTTAATAATCAACCTTCTCATCAAAACATACTATTATCCTACCACTCCATCATCATGTAAACGTAGATCCCAATTACATCCCATCAATTCACCTCTTAGGGATGCTCCACACCATTTTTAGATACATAATAATTGCTCCTAGCAATTACATATGATCAATACATATCCATAAAGATAACTCCAAGTTTAATAGCCATTATGACAATAATCTGACACCTTCTGGACTTAACCATCCCAAAGGGTTAGACTAACACGTTGAGACCCGTAAATCCAATCTACCTAAAAAGCTTACCAAATTTATCACCTATAGTAATCAAACTAGTTCATCAATGTTCCATACTTTTAGTAATCCTTCTGACTCCATTTAGGTATAAACATTCTCTTAGTCACTACTCATCAGGTAATTACTCTATGACAACATCAAGTTAATCAACTTCAACCCCAAGGATCTGGGTTAAGACTAATCACGCACCACGACTCTACAGATCCAACTTGATAGCTCATACCTTAACAATTAATTCATTTAATTAAAACCTCTTAGTCAAGCATGACAAGACATCACTAAAAGGTTTTAACACCTTCTTTCAGAAAAGAGAGGCATTAAACTTTAACATCCAAAATAATCCAAAAGAAATACATAAAGCCAAAGCTCTCACATTTTAATGAACTTGCAACAGAAAACTTTCTTTTTCCAAAGTATCCAATAAATAAACGAGTAATGTTTTTCAATAAGAAAAATAGAATAACCATGGAAATATTAATCTCGCCAATAAACAATACTCACAAGTAGCAAAAGCAACTCAACAGTCGGAAGAGCCAATAATTGCTCCATAACACAAATGAAGACCAAGTAAAATTCCAACAACTACCATGTAACCGATATCCCAAGAAAATTAAACAACCGCAACTATACCCAGAATTGGTCTAAATCAAGCCCAAGAAGAGAACAACTTCTAGCTCCCAGTTGGTTGCCTTGGGTTTGTGGGCACACTTGCTAGACCTTTTGGTTTATTTACTTTGCTTCTGTTGCTACTTAATGTAATATTTTGAATTTGGCCAGTCGACCGCTTTTGTAATAGTGTAGATGTAACACCCTAGCCCAACATAGAGCCTAGGATGCTACTATCTACTCAACATAACCAATTAATTTCAACCTACTAATCAACTTTCAACAAATCATTCAATCGAAAGATACGGTTCTAATCATCAAGATCTAGCACCATCAAATTAACCAAGAAAAAGAAAGTCATCTATCAAATGTAATTAATTTGAGCATGGGTCTATCTATTTATCAACCAAATCCAAATCAAATGTCTAAACTACACAATGGGAAATATTTAACAAATAAGTATAAAGCATCAAGATTCAACAGATTTACGAGGATGAAGTCTAATCCAAACAATCTAGTTATTTAATCAAACAGGATTAAATGAACCAACGAGCGATGTTCAAAAGCATAACAGTTCATCCACGAATACAAGTGAATCAACCACCACGAGGGATGGACATAATCGAAACTAAAGGTAATAACAAGATCTTTAGATTGTAAGTAAGCAAACTAATTTTATTTGCCATGAATATTGTCACTACAACAAAACTATCATGTAAAGACGCTTTTGTTTTAACGCTTTTATGTTCGTCTTTACGACGAGAAACACATCGTATGTAAAGACGTTTCTCAAGACATTTTATATGACATCACAAAATCTTACCGTAGGCATCTCTCCACCTCCCCACGCTTGTCTGTCCACCTCCCCACTTCTTCAACCTCCCAAGTCCCAATAGAAATCCAATGTGGTGGCCGGTGTTGTGCTGCCCTCACTCCCTCCGTCCGCGCCGTCCCTCCATGCCCGGTGACCGCCCCTCCCACCGCACCCTTCCTCCACACCCGGTGGCCACCCCTCCCTCTGCGGCTCCGCAGCCCTCGCGATTCACGACCTTACCAGTCGTCGTCGCCCGCGCGCTCTCCGTCCGCGCCCTCAGGGGCGAATCCAGCGGGGGGCTTCATCAGGTTGAAGCCTACCCTCCACCGGCGTTGGGCGCAGCAGAGAGCTCAGGGAAGCAAAGCCTCATTGACTGCCCCCCTCTCTCTCTCGTCTTCCCCGTGCTTACTGTTGCTTTCCCTTTTCCTGCCCCCACAACTCCCCGCGGTGCTCCGCTCCCCTCCCCTCGAGAGCTCGCCGCCTGTTCCTCTCCTCTCCTCAAACCCACCCGCGCCTCCTCCGCAGCTCGTAGTCGCAGGTGATCCGCCAACGAGCCAGAAACGTCTCCTCCCACCTCAATTTCTCTATTTTTTTTTGGGGTTTGCAACTGTGTCGAATCGAACTGATATGCGTCATTCATTCGATTTGCTCGCCTTGTGTGCTCACTTTTTCTCTGAGTGAATAGATCTAAATCAGCTTCAGAGGGAGGGAGGCGAGTAGAGGGCTTCGGTTACTTCTGTTTTTTGCTAGTCTAGGGAAACAAAGGTGTAATTTGTATTGGTATGACGCTTAATTTAGAATAGTGAAAGATTCTGCATAGCTTTAAGATAACTACTCTCTTGCTTATAGCAGGCTACTTCAGTTTACTATATTTAGGAATCTAGCCGTGAATATTTGGTTTCCTAATTTGATTACTATGATTTTTGCTACTACTACTACGGTTGGATTAAATGATGCTTACTTGACAACCTCATCTAATGATTTTCACCTAAATTGAGTCTGTGTAATTGGTCAATTGGATCAGACGTTTTGGGTGGGGACTGAAGGTGGCTTTTGACAACATGAGTTGAAGTGGAAATGAATATAGATCCCCGAAATGGTATTTTGATTGGCAGTTTTTGGAGCTGTGGAGGATTATTTTTGTCCAGCTTCACTACCTTTGCACCTCCTTTGAGATAGTGGTATGCTGCTTCCGCCTATGCCTTACTTATTTTTCCGTCGTACAATATGCGGTTCATGTAATATGTAGTTTTGAATGCTTGACTTTGTGTCTGGGTCTTTCATGCTGGTTAGATGTAGCAAGGAGGGAAATACACATATTTGTTGTGTTGTTTCCTATTTTGCTTGTGTCAATCATGTGAACCCTGTTCTTGTAAGAAGTAAGACCAAGAACATTGACATATGTACAATGAAAAAACAATTTTACATCTTGGGATTTGGGAGATAATATTAGTGACGAAAGGACAAGACCACATATGGGCAAAACGTAAGGAACATTCTTTTGTTCTGAGAATGGTTGCGCTTCAAGTTTACTGAATCTTTTGCATCTGGCTCTTTACTGGCCTAATCAAACTATCAAAGTAGGTGTAACAGCCCTAACTTAGGGTTTGTATTTCAAATGTAAAATTTTGAGGAGAAATAAAAACTTTTGTTGTCTCTTCAAATCATTTGAAAGTTTCTACAATTTTCCCTAGCAATTTCCAATTTGTAGAATTTAATTCTTGTGATTGGAAATTGTTGTTATCAGATTCTTAGCCTTCAAACTTGTGATCATCCTCTGAAACTATTTTTCCTACCATCTTGATCATCCTATCTACCTCCCTGAATTATTTCACAATTTTTAGATTTTGTTTGATATTTCAAATGGCCAAGTCAACTCTGTTTGAAATCTGGTCAAACTCCTGGACAGCAGCTTGTGAATTTTCTCTAGAACCATGCAGTGCATAAAAGTTCTGGAAAAATTATACAAGGTTGTCCTCTGTCTCTAGTAGCTACCATAAAATTTCAGAAATTTTTGGAGCTCAGGAGCTACCTCTAAAATTCCCCAAACCTTCTCTGTCTTTTAAACCAAATTCTAAAAGTATCGTTCTCGGGCCCGAACCCAACCTCGCTCAAGTCCGACCGCGCCACTTGACTCGGTCGCGTCAACTAGCTGCACCGCGCGTGAGTCCAATCGATCGTGACCGTCCGATGCAAATCGAGCGATCCACGCTTGCGCGCGCAACCGACTGTCCGAATGCATACATCAATCCCGACCGTCCATCTCGGATCCAACGGTGGAGCGATATTGATCGAGTCTAACTCGGGCTCGCGCCGCTTTGTTGCTGCCGCGACTTGTGGGCCATACCGCAGGCCATTTCCGCCACGCCACTTCGCCATGCTCAGCCAGCACCGCCGCTCGCGCTCGCGCGGCCGCGCCTACATGCGTGCCGCCACCTCACCTCACCGGTCTTTTCACCGCCCACCGCCTCACCTCGCCGCCTCCGCCGCTCCTACAAAACCCTCCGAAGGCTTTCCTACCTCGCTGTCTCCATTGCCGTTCTTCTCCACCGAGCCCAGGAGCCGTGAGCGCCGCCGCGACGCCCGGCGCTCTCGCCTCGGTGATCTCGAGCACGGCATCGCCGTCGGCGTGTTCCACATCCTCGGAAGTAAACCTCAAGGAATTTCGGTTTCATCGCTTGTGGAGCTGCGCGTGGCCTTTCTTCTCAAGTCCGGCCGAAACCGCTTTTTCCACCGCGCGTCTTCTCCGGTGAGCTCCAGCTCAATTCTTCGCTCGGTGAGCACCACCTGGACTCCACCTTTCTTCTCCACTCTCTCACTCGTCCTCTCGTTCACCCCAGGCTCCTGCCGCCGTTAATCGCCTTGTGCCGCCGTGGGCTCTCGTCGCCGGGCCACTCCGGTGCCTCTCTGTCGTCGCCAAGCACACCGGTGAGTTCCTGGTAACTCACTGATGCCCATGCGCGCGCTAAATTTCATTGTCTTCCTCTCTAGTGCAGTCGCGCCTTGTCACCCCCACTGCCGGCCGCCAAGCTCCGTCGCAGCCGCCACCGTGCTTCTCCGGCGAACCCGCGACCATCGCCGCCTTCGGTGGTCCTCGCGACCCATTTTGCCCGCCGCACACCGCGCCGTCACTTCCTCGCGGCAAGTTCAGTCCAAAGCACCGAGCCTCCTGTTCTTCTCGTTATTCCCTCTCTCATGCATGCGACGGTGGGGCCCACTCCTTCAAAACCAATTAGTTAGCTGCTAATCATGATTATGATTGTTCTTTAGTTCACTCTCATGCTTGATCAATATTGGTATTAGAGGTTTGAAAGCATTTTAGTTCTAGTTCTCTGTATATTTCCCTGTTGTCGTTTTCTGTTGTCAGTAATCTGAAAATTGGTTTCATGCTTGCTATTTAGGTCTTGATGAATTCCTTAGGAAATAGTGTTTGGTATGGAATTATGTCCGTTCGTGATTCTGGATTTTTTTTAAACCCTTGTTGGCATAAGTGATCTAAAGAAGCTGTTAATGAATCTAGTGGTTTGTCTCTGTAATTGTCTTTCCCTCTCATTACAGGTGTAGTAAGGTCTTGTAGTGATAGCATGCTGTAATTGTTAACCTTCCTATATGTTGGTGTAATGCTTAGGTGTGTTAGTACCTGAAATTTTATTAAGGCCAACCATAATTAGAATTTTGTTTAGCACCTCATAGTTGGATAATTGACTAGTTAGTATTGTCAATAGCTTTTGTAGGTTCTGTAATATCAGCTTGTAATGGTTGAGTTAGAGAACCTAGCTGTTGTTGATTTATTAACTTGATGATTAAATAATAGATGTGCACACAATCACCATCAAAGCCTGTCCAAAGTTTAAAGCGTGTTAGAAGTTTGATTTTGAGGTTAACCTAGCAAATGAGTGGATGGGTCTCTGCAGCAATTATTTGTCATTCTTTGTGATAGTCTAGCCTTGGTGTATATGTTGGTGTTTGTATAGATGTTTGAGTTTTGCCGGTGTTATTCGTTCTTATTCGCTGTTTTGTTAATCGTTAGGATTCGATATTTGCGGCAACCCTGAGGACGATCCTCCGCACCATATTGAGCAACAGCCGCAAGGCAAGCAGTTTGATCATGTTTAATCCCAGTATTTTAAAGATTAATATTTTGTTTCAGCTGTATGTATGCATTGCTTAATTTGTGTTAAATTGATTAGTTAAATCCGTAGCTGCATATCCTGTAGACAAAATATTGATCTCTACTACATGAGCTTAGGTTATTTGCTGTGATTAGAGATCGCTGGATGATCTCTTGTCACTTAGTAGATTCGGGTCAACTTGCTTAGACATGCTTAGCTATCGGTAGAACTGGGCGGTTATCGACTTTAGTCGGTAACCTTGATCACACAAAATGTACTACAACTTTATGCTTCAGCGTTTCTGCTATGTTTAATTGCAAAACTAAAAATGAAAACAAAAATGATTTGGACGCGGGCACAATGGTAAGATTGGTGTGATCTTCTGGGTGTGACTGGAAAGGTGCCCGGGTCAATTAAGGACCGAACATCTTGTGAGTGAATTTTTATCCAGGCATTTCGGCGTGCTAACCACACTAGAGTATATGGGACCTCTCTTGACCTAGTACTTTGGCGTGTATCGGTCCCGGGTCGCAGGAGGTCGCAGGAGGGACGGAGGTGGGAGCATGGTAGTTGTCCGAAAAGCTTTATCCTGAGTGGGTAGTTGTCTTTTCGGCTTTACCATGTAAGCGTATGGTGTTTCTACCCATACGAGCGGCTCGGGGTTGATACACAATATTGGAAACAGTCTCGAGGACTTAGTCAGTGCAAGCATACCTTCGAAGTGTGCTTTGGCTTAAAGGCGGTCTGAGGTGTGGGTACAGTGGTACACCCCTGCAGGGTTAAAAACTATTCGAATAGCCTCGTCCTAGGTGATGGACACGCTTGGGTAAGCTTTTCAAGAGTTAGACTACAACATTTAAATTAAAACTTGATGGGTGGTACGAATCTGGGATTCGTGCTATTGTTGTGGTGACTATTGGGATAGTCACTTCTAGGTTGTTTATCTTTCGCTTTTGTTATTATTATCCTTCTGTTATTTCAATCTTAAAATGAATTGCAAACTTGCTTTTAAACTGTATTACATTATTGCAAATGAAAATTGGCTTTATGCAAATAAAACATATGGCCTCCACTAAACAAGCTCGCATGTAGCATATGAACAGTGTCCGCTAGTTCACACGTCGGTCTTGCGGGTACAAAGACAATCTTTGTACTCGGTGCTTTGCTTAATGTTTTTGTTGCAGAGGAAGAAGGTGAGCCTCGGGGCCTCACTTCTGAGTCAGTCTTTGTCGCTTCGTGGGTGACGACTAGTCTTGGCGGTCCTGGCCGATGCCTTGTGGGTTGAAGGCACACCGATTGGCTTTGTTTACACCATCTTATGGCACTTTTGCTTCCGCCTTCTCTTTGTTATTTGTGTATCTTGTGGCCATCGGCCATTGTCCGTAATATCTTTGCTATTTGTTTATCTTCCGCTTGGAAGTGTGGTGTTTGGACTCTATGTGTGGAATGGAGTTGATGTCTAATTTTGTACCGGGGTGTGTATCGCTTTGCTCGAAGTATACATATCTCGAGGATCGCTTTATTTGATTTGTGATGCTAGGACCGTGGTTGGTTAAGCATTACAAACCAAATAAACTGGGTCCTCACAAAGTTGGTATCAGAGCCATTCTGACCGTAGTAACCCAAGCATAGTCGTCCTTAGGATATTTTGAAAGTCTTATTTTCAAATCATAAAAAGGTTTATGCAAACCTAGGCAGATTCTCGATTTTATTCCTTACCTATCTTAGGTTTCTACTCATCTTACTCTAATTTAAGTTTTGAAACTTGATTTCTCTCTTCACCTTTCAAAAGATAGTTACTACCGGTGGAATTAGTTTGGGGAGAACCATGAAGTTTAATCCAACTAAAACTTGTGGGGATAATAGGGTAAGATGTAAAGGAGTAGTTATGTGTCCGATTTTTTTGGTCGAACTTTATCCTCGCCTTGTGTTTGTTTCGACTGCTTTCATGAATTTTGGGCTTTCTTGCTCTTAAATTTGTTGCTAACTTGTCTTAGTAAAACAGATGGCCGGAGAACGCGTGGCGGTCAGCAGGTGGTCATGATGAGGAGCTTCTCCTCCGACCATGGTCGAGGTGCTCGCCGATCGAGCGAACCGCATGGACCAGACGCGCATCTTGGAGGTTATTGCTAGGAATACCTCCACTCCTCGCCGGTGGTGGCGCCACCGGACTCGCTGGGACTTGCGAGTTCCTCCGCACACGCCCGCCGACTTTCTCCGCCTCGAGGACCCTCTCGATGCGGACGATTGGCTCGCGCATGGTTGAGCGAAAACTCAACATAGCTCGATGCGAGCACAGACAAGGCGCTCTTCGCGTCCCCACCGCCTTGAGGGCGCGGCACTCTCATGGTGGGAGAACTATTCGCCATGCAGCCCGCGGGCCATGTGGTCGCGTGGGAGGAGTTCGATCGCTTTTCGTCGGGCCCACATCCCGGATGGCCTGATGAAGTCAAAAAGAAAGAATTCCTCGCGCTCAAGCAAGGGCGCAAATATGTGACTGAGTACTGCACGAGTTCAATCATCCGCTCGTTATGCTCGGGAGGTGGCCTCGATGAGGCTAGCAGAGAAATTTATGGATGGCTTGTCCGAGGAGCCGCAGACAAGCTATCCATTGTGGACTTCTTCGACTTTCGTGCCTTGGTAGATAAGGCCATTGTGGCTGAGCATAAGGCAAAGGCGCTGGCGAGTCCGTAAGCGCAAATGGGAGGCGACGCCTACTCACACCACCTCGCTCGTCCTCGGCCGGATCGGCACTGATGGCCCGTTCTTTTGCTCCACCGCGCGAGACCATCTCGCACCAGCTCCTCGCCACCGCAGTCGTGTTTCAGCCACGTGCGCCGCGATCCAAAGAGCAGAGCGGTCTCCGCAATCCGGCGGCCGAGGTGACTTGTTTTCGCCGCCACAACAAGGGCCATTATGCGAATGCTCGCCTCGAGTGTTGCGTGCCCCTCGTCCTAATGGAGGACGGGCAGGGAGTGGTCATCCACCGACGTAAGATGATCCGAAGCCCTGTGGTGCGAGCAATGGTCGAGTCAACCACCTTTCACCGAGGAGGCTCAGAGGCGCGGATGTCGTGATGGGTACACTTCTTGTTAATTCTCGCCCCGCTGCAGATTATTTGATTCTCGAGCATCACATTCTTTTATTTCAAGATCATTTGCTGCTGCTAGTGGTCTTCACTGTGTTCCTTTGGGATTCCTTTACTCATTCGCTCTCGGGTTCGAAATGAGAGCCGATATGGAATGCCGCGTGTTCCTATTGAGGTCAAAGGGTGGATTTTGGCAAATCTTATTACGCTCGGCCAAGAGTCCGATGTGATTCTTGGCATGGATTGGTTGTCCCAACACTTGGGGCAAATCGATTGTGCCAGAAGATTGTCTATCTTACCACCCTTCGGGTGAGCAAGTTGGATTTTCGCCAGCACTGCAGGGCCACATCTGTGCATTAGAAGCAAAGCCACCTTGCAAATTCGGGATGTTCCCATAGTATCGACTTTGAGGATGTTTTTCCCGATGATTTGCCCGGATGCCTCCGATTCGAGACCTTGAGTTTGTCATTGAGTTGCTTCCGTGCATCGCCCGATTTCAAGGCGCCAGATCGGATGCCTCCCAATGAGCTAGAAGAATTGAAGAAGCGCTTGGTGAGCTCCAAGCAAAGGGTTTCATCCGTCCCCGCCATCTCCTTGGGGTTGTCCGGTGATCTTTGTGAAGAAGAAGGACAAGACTTTGCGCATGTGTGTTGACTACCGCCCTCTCAATGAGGTGACGGTGAAGAACAAATATCCTCGCCCGCATTGATGATCTTTTGACCGCTTGTCCGGAGCTCGTGTTCTCCAAGATTGATCCGAGATCGGGCTATCATCAAGTCCGGATCGTATCGAGGATATTCCGAAGACGGCTTTCACTACTCGTTATGGCCTGTACGAGTACACCGTCATGTCTTTCGGTTTGACCAATGCTCCAGCGTTGTTCATGAACCTTATGAATTCCGTATTCATGGAGTATTTGGACAAATTTGTGGTGGTTTTTATTGATGACATTCTTATCTATTCCAAGATCAAGCGAGCATGCCGAGCATCCAAGATTGTTTTGGGCAAGTTATGGAGCATCACCAGTATGCTAAGTTCAAGAAATGTGAGTTCGTTGAAGGAAGTGGCATTTTGGGCCATGTTCTTTCAGCCGGAGGAATAGTGAGATCCCAAAGAAAGTCACGATGTTCTATCTTGGGGCCAGCCCAAGTCAGTCACTGATGTGCGGAGTTTTCTTGGTTTAGCGGGCTACTATCGCCGCTTTATCGAGAACTTCTCCAAGATCGCAAAGCCGATGACTGAATTGCTTAAGAAGGACAAGAAGTTTGTATGGTCCTCTGCTTGTGATGAGAGCTTTCAGGAGCTCAAACAGCGATTGACTTCAGCTCCAGTCCTTACTCTTCCTGATATCCACAAGAGCTTCGATATTTATTGCGATGCCTCTCGTCGGGGACTCGGATGTGTTCTTATGCAGGAAGGCAAGGCAGTTGCCTATGCATCGTGCAATTGAGACCTCACGAGCTCAACTATCCCACCCATGATTTAGAGCTTGTCGGTGGTTCATGCACTCAAGATTTGGCGGCATTATTTGATCGGAATCACTGTGAGGTGTATTCGATCATAAGAGTTTGAAATACTTATTTACTCGGCCGGATCGAACCTCAGCAGAGGAGATGGCTGGAATTGATCAAAGATTATGACATGGGTATTCGTGATCATCCGGCAAAGCCAATGTGGTTGCCGATGCACTTAGTCGAAAGGTGTATTGCAATACTTTGATGATCCAAGAGCAAGAACCGCACTTCTTGCAATTTCAGCGCCTCAACTTGGGTTTGGTTGAGCACGGTTCCTTTTATCGCCTGATTGTGCAACCAACCTTGGTGGATCAAATCAAGGCAAAGACAAAGAATCGATGATGGTGTGGGTAAAATCAAGCGTAACATCGGGAATGGATCACCAAGTGTTTCACGTAAGATGAGCACGGTGTCGTATGGTTTGGGCAATGCCTTGTGGTCCCAAAGGTCCCCGAAGTTGCGGGATTTGATTTTTCAGAGGCCCATGATTCGCCTTTGTCCATCCATCCCGGCCACTAAAATGTACCAAGATCTGCGCCGGAGATTCGGTGGACTCGCATGAAGCGCGAGATTGCGTGTTCGTTGCCAGATGCGACGTATGTTGTCGCGTGAAGGCCGAGCATCAGCGTCCAGCAGGTCTTCTTCAGCCCTTGCCCATACCAGAATGGAAGTGGGATTCTGTAGGCATGGATTTTATCACTGGTCTGCCCCGTACTTCTTCAGGGAAGGATGCTATCTGGGTTGTTATCGATCGATTGACGAAGGTAGCGCACTTCCGCCAAGACCACCACTCGGTGTCAATCGATTGGCAGATCTCTACATATCCCGCATTGTGAGTTTGCATGGTGTGCCACGAACGATTGTGTCGATCGTGGCTCTCTTTTCACTTCGGCTATGGCACGCTTTACGTGAAGCCATGGGGACCCGTCTTTCTTTCAGCTCAGCCTATCATCCTCAGACTGATGGTCAGACGGAGCGAGTCAACCAAGTTCTTGAAGATATGCTCCGTGCTTGTGTTCTTTCCTATGGGAAGAATTGGGAGAAGTGCCTACCGCTTGCCGAGTTCTCCTACAACAACAGCTTCCAGGCTAGTCTCGGTATGGCACCGTTTGAGGCTTTGTATGGGAGGCGGTGCAGAACCCCATTGAACTGGTCAGAGGCTGGGGAGAGACAGTTCTTTGGCCCGGATTCCATCAATGAGGCTGAAAGTCAAGTGCAGTTGATTCGTGAGCACTTGCGCGTGGCTCAGTCCAGGCAGAAGAGCTATGCAGATCGGCGTCGTCGTGAGCTGAGTTTCCAGCCCAATGACTTTGTGTACCTCAAAGTCTCACCTCTGAAGGGACATCGTCGTTTCGGTGTCAAGGGCAAACTAGCTCCTCGATATGTCGGGCCATATCGCATCATCAAGAAAGTGGGAGCCGTTGCATACCAGTTGGAGTTGCCAGCTACACTTGAAGGGGTGCATGATGTTTTCCATGTGTCACAGTTGAAGAAGTGCCTTCGCGTTCCGGTTGAGGAAACACCATTGGAAAATATCGATGTGCAGGAAGATCTGTCTTATCGTGAGCGCCCCGTTCGTATCCTCGAAGAAGCTGAACGCAGAACAAGGAACCGTGTGATCAAGTTCCTTAAAGTTCAGTGGTCGAACCACTCCGAGGATGAAGCCACGTGGGAGCGGGAAGATCGCCTCCGAGCAGTTACCCATCCTTCTTCTCTCGGTGATCGTAATCTCGGGCGAGATTCTGTAAGGGGGAGATTTGTAACAGCCCTAACTTAGGGTTTGTATTTCAAATGTAAAATTTTGAGGAGAAATAAAAACTTTTGTTGTCTCTTCAAATCATTTGAAAGTTTCTACAATTTTCCCTAGCAATTTCCAATTTGTAGAATTTAATTCTTGTGATTGGAAATTGTTGTTATCAGATTCTTAGCCTTCAAACTTGTGATCATCCTCTGAAACTATTTTTCCTACCATCTTGATCATCCTATCTACCTCCCTGAATTATTTCACAATTTTTAGATTTTGTTTGATATTTCAAATGGCCAAGTCAACTCTGTTTGAAATCTGGTCAAACTCCCTGGACAGCAGCTTGTGAATTTTCTCTAGAACCATGCATTGCATAAAAAGTTCTGGAAAAATTATACAAGGTTGTCCTCTGTCTCTAGTAGCTACCATAAAAATTTCGAAATTTTTGGAGCTCAGGAGCTACCTCTAAAAATTCCCCAAACCTTCTCTGTCTTTTAAACCAAATTCTAAAAGTACTGTTCCTCGGGCCCGAACCCAACCTCTGGCTCAAGTCCGACCGCGCCACTTGACTCGGTCGCGTCAACTAGCTGCACCGCGCGTGAGTCCAATCGATCGTGACCGTCCGATGCAAATCGAACGATCCACGTTGCGTGCGCAACCGACCTGTCCGAATGCATACATCAATCCCGACCGCCCATCTCGGATCCAACGGCCGGAGCGATATTGATCGAGTCTAACTCGGGCTCGCGCCATTTTGCTGCTGCCGCCGACTTGTGGGCCATACACTGCCAGCCATTTCCGCCACGCCACTTCGCCAGCTCCAGCAAGCACCGCCGCTCACGCGGCGCTCTCGCCGGCCGCCGCCTACATGCGTCTTTGCCACCTCACCTCACCGGTCTTTTCACCGCCCACCGCCTCACCTCGCCGCCTCGCCGCTCCTACAAAACCCTCCGAAGGCTTTCCCTACCTCGCTGTCTCCATTGCCGTTCTTCTCCACCGAGCTCAGAGCCGTGAGCGCCACCGCGACGCCCCTGCGCCGCTCTGCTGCCCGGTGATCTCCGAGCACGGCGGGCCGCGCCACGGCGTGTTCCACATCCTCGGGAAGTAAACCCTCAAGGAATTTCGGGTTTCATCGCTGTGAGCCGCGTGGCCTTTCTTCTCAAGTCCGCCGAAACCGCCTTTTCCACCGCCGCGTCTTCTCCGGTGAGCTCGGCTCAATTCTTCGCTCGGTGAGCACCACCGACTCCACCTTTCTTCTCCACTCTCTCACTCGTCCTCGCTCACCCCGTGCCCTGCCGCCGTTAATCGCCTTTGCGCCGTGGGCTCTCGCCGCCGCCACTCCGGTGCCTCTCTGTCGTCGCCAGCACACCGGTGAGTTCTGGTAACTCACCGATGCCCATGCGCGCTAAATTTCATTGTCTTCCTCTCTAGTGCGCGCGCTTGTCACCCCACCGCCGCCGCTAAGCTCCGTCGCAGCCGCCACCGTGCTTCTCGGCGAACCGCGACCATCGCCGCCTTCGGTGGTCCTCGCGACCCATTTTGCCCGTCGCGACACCGCGCGTCACTTCTCGCCGGCGCAAGTTCAGTCCAAAGCAGCCCGAGCCTCCTCGTTCTTCTCGTTATTCCTCTCTGCATGCGTGCGACGGTGGGGCCCACTCCTTCAAAACCAATTAGTTAGCTGCTAATCATGATTATGATTGTTCTTTAGTTCACTCTCATGCTTGATCAATATTGGTATTAGAGGTTTGAAAGCATTTTAGTTCTAGTTCTCTGTATATTTCCTCGTTGTCGTTTACGTTGTCGAATCAAAATTGGTTTCATGCTTGCTATTTAGGTCTTGATGAATTCCTTAGGAAATAGTGTTTGGTATGGAATTATGTCCGTTCGTGATTCTCGGATTTTTTAAAACCCTTGTTGGCATAAGTGATCTAAAGAAGTCATAATGAATCTAGTGGTTTGTCTCTGTAATTGTCTTTCCTCATCATTACCAAAGTAGTAAGGTCTTGTAGTGATAGCATGCTGTAATTGTTAACCTTCCTATATGTTGGTGTAATGCTTAGGTGTGTTAGTACCTGAAATTTTATTAAGGCCAACCATAATTAGAATTTTGTTTAGCACCTCATAGTTGGATAATTGACTAGTTAGTATTGTCAATAGCTTTTGTAGGTTCTGTAATATCAGCTTGTAATGGTTGAGTTAGAGAACCTAGCTGTTGTTGATTTATTAACTTGATGATTAAATAATAGATGTGCACACAATCACCATCAAAGCCTGTCCAAAGTTTAAAGCGTGTTAGAAGTTTGATTTTGAGGTTAACCTAGCAAATGAGTGGATGGGTCTCTGCAGCAATTATTTGTCATTCTTTGTGATAGTCTAGCCTTGGTGTATATGTTGGTGTTTGTATAGATGTTTGAGTTTTGCCGGTGTTATTCGTTCTTATTCGCTGTTTTGTTAATCGTTAGGATTCGATATTTGCGGCAACCCTGAGGACGATCCTCCGCACCATATTGAGCAACAGCCGCAAGGCAAGCAGTTTGATCATGTTTAATCCCAGTATTTTAAAGATTAATATTTTGTTTCAGCTGTATGTATGCATTGCTTAATTTGTGTTAAATTGATTAGTTAAATCCGTAGCTGCATATCCTGTAGACAAAATATTGATCTCTACTACATGAGCTTAGGTTATTTGCTGTGATTAGAGATCGCTGGATGATCTCTTGTCACTTAGTAGATTCGGGTCAACTTGCTTAGACATGCTTAGCTATCGGTAGAATCAAGCGGTTATCGACTTTAGTCGGTAACCTTGATCACACAAAATGTACTACAACTTTATGCTTCAATGCGTTTCGCTATGTTTAATTGCAAAACTAAAAATGAAAACAAAAATGATTTGGACGCGGCACAATGGTAAGATTGGTGTGATCTTAGGTGTGATCGAAAGGTGCCCGGTCAATTAAGGACCGAACATCTTGTGAGTGAATTTTTATCCGTGCATTTCGCGCATAACCACACTAGAGTATATGGGACCTCTCTTGACCTAGTACTTTGGCGTGTATCGGTCCCGGTCGCAGGAGGTCGCAGGAGGGACGGAGGTGGGAGCATGGTAGTTGTCCAAAAGCTTTATCCCGAGTGGGTAGTTGTCTTTTCGGCTTTACCATGTAAGCGTATGGTGTTTCTACCCATACGAGCGGCTCGGGTTGATACACAATATTGGAAACAGTCTCGTAGGACTTAGCTGTGCCGGCATACCTTCGGAAGTGTGCTTTGGCTTAAAGGCGATGCGAGGTGTGGGTACAGTGGTACACCTCGCAGTTTAAAACTATTCGAATAGCCTCGTCCTAGGTGATGGACACGCTTGGGTAAGCTTTTCAAGAGTTAGACTACAACATTTAAATTAAAACTTGATGGGTGGTACGAATCTGGGATTCGTGCTATTGTTGTGGTGACTATTGGGATAGTCACTTCTAGGTTGTTTATCTTTCGCTTTTGTTATTATTATCCTTACTGTTATTTCAATCTTAAAAATGAATTGCAAACTTGCTTTTAAACTGTATTACATTATTGCAAATGAAAATTGGCTTTATGCAAATAAAACATATGGCCTCCACTAAACAAGCCTGCATGTAGCATATGAACAGGTCTGCTAGTTCACACGTCAGTCTTGCGGGTACAAAGACAATCTTTGTACTCAGGTGCTTTGCTTAATGTTTTTGTTGCAGAGGAAGAAGGTGAGCCTCAGGGTCCTCACTTCTGTGAGCTGTGCTGTCGCTTCGTGGGTGACGACTAGTCTTGGCGGTCCGGTCAGATGCCTTGTGGGTTGAAGGCACACTGATTGGCTTTGTTTACAGCCATCTTATGGCACTTTTGCTTCCGCTGTCTTTCTGTTGTTATTTGTGTATCTTGTGGCCAGTCGGCCATTGTCTGTAATATCTTTGCTATTTGTTTATCTTCCGTTTGGAAGTGTGGTGTTTGGACTCTATGTGTGGAATGGAGTTGATGTCTAATTTTGTACCGGGGTGTGTATACTGCTTTCTGGGAAGTATACATATCTCGAGGATCAGTTTATTTGATTTGTGATGCTAGGACCAGGTGGTTGGTTAAGCATTACAAACCAAATAAACTGGGGTCCTCACAAAGTTGGTATCAGAGGCCATATCCAGAAGTTTATATCCACCTTTTGTATTGCAGTCAACTTCAAGCATAGTCAACGTCAAGCATCATTATTTCTGTAGAAATGGTAAGCTAATTTCCAGCCCTTCAAATTTCCTGTTCAGACTTGTTGCTATCCCCACGTTTTGTTTCACATGAAAGCTATGCAATATCAAAGTTACTGACACTTATGTTATCAGGGACTGCGTGTAAACTTGCAACAAAGTTACTGTAACATTACCCACAACAAGGATTTATATACAAAGACTAGGTTTCAGGACCTATACTAGTTACTGTCATGTTCCCCTAAACCAGCCAATGCAGTATCTGTGTTAGTGATTGTGTTTGTACTGGATCTGAATTCTATACTTTGCTGGCATACTTTCTCAGTGGTGGATGGCAGTGATTGCTAGAGGAATCATGACATTGCCTTTGTTGTCTTATTGATAATTGGTAACATGCTCCATATATGGAACATTGATGTCTACATATTTGGCATTAGAACCATGGGATTCATCGCTTTATTACACTTCATTTTTCCATATCATTCAACCTTTACCTCTGTGCATTTGACAGCTCTGCTGTCATGTCTGTTAAAATTCACCTAGATAATTTAAATTTTATAATTTTTAAGTGTTCTGATCATCACTTGATCTAATTGCAATATCAGGTTTATATGTTTGCAGAATGGTACAAACCAGGATGCTTGCTTGAGTACCCTCTGGGTGGAAGTGGAGCAATAATAGATGCCCTTGTGCGAGGTATTGAAAAATTTGGCGGCAGATTTGCTCTATGTTCTCATGTTGAAAAGATTTTAATTGAGAATGGTCGAGCTGTTGGTGTCAAGCTACGAAGTGGACAAGTAAGCAGCTCCGAAGGATACTTTTTTTGGCAAACAAAAATAATATATTACCTTATGGGAAAATGAGTAGTATGACATGACCACAAAGCCAATAGTAGCAATGATCGATAATGATTTAATCAAGTATGATATTTCATAATATATTAATTCTTATAAATGTAAAAAAGCCATCAATCAGAAGGTACAATACACAATTATCAATATATATTTTCTGTGTGCCAAGCAAACTAAGTGTTATCTTCAGTACTGCGTAACATATTTAGTTTAGGCCTTCCACCCCTTTGCAGTAGTGGCAGACCATAGAAATCATGTAGGCCAAGATGACATATATTTTCTCACCTTGTTGTCTTATCCAATCTATTTTCGAGTGGCATGATTATGCCACATGTCAGTCTAGGTCACTAGGTAGTAACTTTTTCCCTTGTATTAACTTCCATCATGCTACCTATGAGCCTGTGACTGCTAATTTGAGTTTTGATTGTGAATACTGAATTATTCCTGATGATGATTTGCTTGGTTTCTGTGATATGTGTGACTCCTGAATCATGCTCTACTGTGATTTGCTTGCTTTCTGAATTCTTTGTCATCTATCATATACTGATATGTGATATCTGAGGATGGCAAAGAAGAAGAAAAAATAGCAGCAAAATTTGCTCAGATTTGGAATCTATAATACCCTGAAAGTGTGATAAGCTCATAGTCGGGAGATATTAATTATTCGGGAGAGAATTAAATGGATTTACGGGAAGGACCAATTGGAAAATGCTCAATTCAACAGTTAGAGAGGGGGGAATTCGCTGTTTTAAACCAACTTGGGCTTGGGCCCCGGCCCATGAGGGCTCTTGGGTGGCCGGCCAAAGGGGCGCCACTCCCCCAAAACCTAGCCGCACCCCCCACTCCCCCACTCTCCCACCCCTCCCCCCTTGTGGCCGCCACTTCCTCCCCCCTCCTCCACCTTGCACCCAACCTCCTCCCTGGCCACTCTCCCCTCCCTTGAGCCTCCTCCCCTAGTCCTCCCCTTGCTGCCGGTGGAGATCCCCTGCTGCCGGCCGAGTGGACTAGAGAGGGAGATCGCACCCGGGGTGACTGGCCAAGAGAGGAGAAGAAGGTGAAGGAAGGAGCTCGTCTTCGTGGGGCAAGTTCTTCATCTCGCTGCGATTCTACAAGGGTAACGTCGCATGATCTTCGCTGGTTATTGTGTAGTAGTTGCGGTTGATTTCGTTTGGTAGGTCGTTAATCGTCAATTGATAGATTGCGTTCTGTCCAGTAGTTTGGACGACGGTTTTCATGTCTTTATAAGCAGAATCTGGGGATCCAATCTCTTAGAAAAAGTTGGGTTATGTCATTAGCTTTCAGTGGCCGCCAAGAACTCCCAGATCCGATTAACGGTTAGAAAGTTATGAATTTTTTAGTGTCGCTGTCCTGCTGATCTATCAGTATTTTGGACAGTCTGTAGGAATCTGTGTAAAGCCATTAGTTAAATACGAAAGAAGAGGATCTCCATATAACGAAAAATGTAGGTGATTTCCATACCTTTTCAGAGAGATAAAGAACGCAAGGTTTGGACTTTCGTAGCAAAAGTTATGGTGGTTTTAGTGATCTATCCAGAAAACCCGACGTGGTATTTGATGTTCTGTAGTTTGGCTTGGTAGGGGCAGTATATAGCAGAATCAGAAGGGAACCCCAACTAAGTTTATTTAGGTAATTTAATTACCTTTCCATAGAGTATTAGAAAATCTTATTTGGACCCCTGAGCAGAAAGTTATGTATTTTAGAATTTGACTGTTCGCAGTGAACACCGAATCGATCGTTAGAAATTGGAAGATTGGAAACACTTGGGAGTTTAGCGAGTTCAATTGTGTTGTTATTTATGTTCTTGGTCCAGTATGTTGGTCTTAGTTTGGGTTATCTTTATGTTCAGGCGGAAGCGTGACCCCAGGGGCAGCGCCCTCTTCTCGTCCACCGTTCTCGCACGGTTGAGACAAGTATTCGGGTTATGGCATATTTATGTTTGTATGCTGAGATTGTTGTGTTTTTGCTCTTAATAGCTATGCATGGATGTTATTGTGATGTGTTTCTATTTATCTTGATGAATGCAAGTTAGGGTTAAAGTTTCCTTTGTATGTTGTTAATGCTTACATGTTATTATGTACACGTTGATCACTTATGTATGAAAGATGATGTCATAGGGCATATGTGTAACACCCTGGCTATTCGGAAGCCAAGATGTCACCTAAAACATCCAACATACATCCATATTGCGGAAGAATTCGAATAAAATCAACTAATGATAGTATCGAAACAACCAAGACATGATGAAGGTATCCTTCCTTCACCATCTAATCTATTTATTTCAGTTCATTGATAATGAAAGTTCATATGCAGTAATAAATCAACCTCAATGTGGAGAAGGTATCCTTCTTTCACCAATTATAATTTAATTATTACAGTTCATCATTAACGAATGTAAGATAGAACTAAATTTAATCTTGAACATGAATAGGATGATGTGAACGAGTAGTGCATGTCTACTCCCTCCCAAGTGAGCCAACATCAGGGGTTACCTAAAATAAACAAACAACGCAAGAGTGAGTCCATGACTCAGCAAGTACATATATCAATAAGATAATCATTCAATATGAATAAGACAAACTCATCATCAGGTTCGATCACATCACAACTGACTACATATGAAGACACGATATGAATGCTCAAAATCAAAGGAATGGACTGCACACATGCATATACCGGTATAGCCAGTGAAACACCCGTCGGTGTTCACTCAAGCCCGCATCTTAACAAAAATGCGGGATCCACTTCCGTATGAAGAACGTTTCATACGGGTGTCCAACATTGCCCATCTTGGAGTTAATGGGTCTTACATGCCCATTCTCGAATTAATGGGTCTTTCAAATCCACTCCGTGGACGGACATGACAATGTCCAACACCGCCCACATCGAATGGTGGGACTTGCAATCCACTTTCGTGGATGAAACATGCATAATGAATGCATAGAATGAAATACGAATATTGAAAGACATGATAACAAAACATGGATTCAACACATATGAAAGAACATAGACAATCCATCTTCTCTCGTATCATACAAAATCACAGCATGACCATATAAACATTCATCAATCACAATCATTAAGGGTGGCAATGTACTTGCCTTCCGCGATGCGACGCGTTAGTCGGCAAAGGTGATACTCCTAAACCCGAGGCTTCACCTCCTAAACAAGTAAAATAATTTCAATAAGGACATAATATACCCAACACTACTAATCGGCGTTCTACCCTGCTTTCCTGATGACTCAAGTCATTCTTACAAAGCCTAAACTGAAAACAACGATTTCTGCCATAAACTGTATCTGGACAGCAGCACGGAAATTAACATAAATCAATGTCTGGAAGTCGAAAAATGGTAAACCCAATTGCTGTAGCTTCTTAACTGACTAATCTACAATACTCTAGTTGACGTGATAAACCAATTTGGCCAATTTAATGGGTTAATAAATGCTTGAACTTTCAGTACAGAAACTGTCAACAGAATGAACAGCAGAATTAAAAGATCATAACTTTCATTAGGTAACTCCAAATTGAACGTTCTTTACCAATCTGAAAAGGTCATCGAATCCTCTACAATAACCTAGTTGGGTGAACTTTCAGTTTCGACCAATTTCCTTTCAAAATTTAGGAAATAACCAGACAGTTTATTCTCGTCAGATTTCTGGCAGCAGGTACTAAAACATCCATAACTTTTGACTCAGACCTCGGAATCAAGTAAACTTGGTGGCCACTGAAACTTAAGAACGAGGCCTACATATCTCTAGGAGACCAAACCTTCAGATTCTGCCTAAAAATAACCGAAACAACCCTCCAACATACTGGACAGAACTGAACGAAACGCGACAGACTGGAATTTAACAAAACTACTCGCCACTTAACGAAGACTTCTAGAAATCCCAAGAACACATCGTTACCCTTGACGACGTGGGAGATGACGCTGAGTGAGCCTCAAGAAGAAGTTGGTGGTGATTTCTCTTCTTGTTCTACAGCCCACGATCGCCGCCCCCGATCCTCGCGAAGACCGCAACGGAAGGAGACCAACACCGCAGCGGGAAGAAGTCTTGAGGGGCAGCACCATGGAGGAAAGACCAGGAGGGGAGGAAGCAAGGCGCACAGGAGGGGAGGCCAAAGGCGCGGCCAAAGGGAGAGGGAGAGGAGAAGTGGGGAAAATTAGGGTTTCCCACCCTTTAAGTTGGCTGGCCACTAGATGGGCCTATGGGCCTCAGCCCAGCCCAGTTGTCCAAAAACACAGAAAACCCCTTCTAATCTCCTGATTAAACGTTTTTCCAAAAGAAACCTTCTACCGATTAATTATTCTCTCCCGAAAATTAATTCTAGCACTATCGGAGAATTACACTAATTCTCTCTCAATTTGTATTGCACTCTCAAATGAAACTCGGGATATTACATTCTACCCCCCTTAAAAGGATTCGACCCCGAATCTAAACACCGAATCTACACGAAAGAAAACTGTGACTGGAATGAAACAACGACAAACAAGCACCCGTTTCGAACGAATCCGGATATCGATCACGCAAACGAAACTCCATCTTCCAAGTGGCCTCACTCTCGAACTGATGGGACCACAACATAAGGACGAAACGACGCTCAGATTAACCCTCAACTCGACATTTCTAGGTACACTCATTGGACAAGACTCGAAGGTAAGATCCTACTCGCTGGTCCACGGCGCAAACGAAATCTCAAACTCTGGATCTCCCAGGAACTCACTCAACACGAGAACATACAAGACGCACGCACTCGCGCATGTACTGAGACACTCCCGCGATACGCCAACTAGCTTAAAACAACCCAATGTACCTTGGGTTAACCTTCCCATTGAAACCGAACCACACGACAAGCACGAAGAACACGAAACTCATGTTCCACCTTTCAATCGAACTCTTCACTAAAGCAAGGATCACCTCCTTTAACCGGAAACATACAATCGAATTCTTTTTAAGCAAACTCTTTTACCGGCAAAACCATCCGAATAAGAAAGATTCACGTCACAACTAGATGTTACCAACTGGCATCAAGAGTAAAATCCGTAAATCGAATTTCATCACGAAAACCTTTCCACCCTCCAAGTGGCGCTTTGCGAATAAACGTCACGAAAACCAAAGGAGGAATCATTTTAAATGCCCAAATCAGAACTTCCCTTATTCTTCCTGAACCGATAAGAACCACACATACCAAAATCGAGTCAAACTCGACTTACGAAAGACATTGGTCAACAGCACAAAGCTCAAGCGAGAATTAAGAAAACGCTTCACTAATCAAGAAGACATTTTTTCCCTTAGTTTCACTTTTTGGAATAAAACATCTCTCCAACCTTGGAATTCGAATTCATCGCATACCACACGGTCTCAACCATCTTCATTTAACATCCTCAAGTTAGGTTTAAATCGAAATACATCTTCCACACCGTTGTAGAGAGACCCTATTGATTCCACTGAATACTCTAGACAACTCATTCAACTGATGACATTAATTTGATAGAAGGCACCAAAGCACCTAAAAAACCCATACAATCTCATCACCTCCAACTTTCAAGAATATCACATCGAATTTTCAGACACCCGCCATGAACTACATCAAAAGGGTTCTATCGTCAATCATTCCACTACTCGAGAATACTCCAGCTTTTCTATCTCCTCTACACACAAATCTTTGGGCGACCAAAAGTTTAGCATGAAAATGGAAAGCCCAAATTTAACCTCTGAGACCTCTACAACGAATTCCTCTTATAACAAATAATGAAATCATCGGATTAAATCTCTAAGATTCCCCAATTCGACATACTCACTCATTGACATCATCAGAATCATTCATACAATATCACGATACTTTCAATAGAGTTACTCTATAAAATTGATTACGGTTTCCATACATTTGATAATCCCAACATTCCAACATGAACCAAGGTTCTGGAACTACACTATACCATAGGTCCTACTTAGTCGAACAATATACAATTTTACTTGAAACCATACATTCCATCTGAATCAACTTCCTCCAAGAGGTTCAGTCAAAACCAACTCATCTTCTATTACTTCTCCAATAGCTGGGTAGCAAAATCTCACCCCTACAATCACTTAACCACCACCAAACAATTAACAACTCACGATTTGTAAAACTTTATAGCACAAAACGGTTGATCCTTTCTCAAAAGAAAGAGGCGAACAAGAACAACTTTCACCACACAGAAAATGTTGTCGCCACAAAGAGCACGAGACCAAAAGAAATAACTGTAATGAAGATCTGGGAAAAACGAAAGTTGAGTTCACAGCGGAGGGTACGCATCACCTCAAAATGGAAATAGCAAATAACAACCAATAAGAA
Organism: Ampelocalamus luodianensis; assembly: GCA_036346255.1. Classification (NCBI taxonomy): domain Eukaryota; kingdom Viridiplantae; phylum Streptophyta; class Magnoliopsida; order Poales; family Poaceae; genus Ampelocalamus; species Ampelocalamus luodianensis. The sequence continues at coordinate 29,414,174 of CM070635.1, read as the reverse complement.
AATGACATTGCGATTGAAACTCGACAACTCTTGAGTGAAAAGAGCAAAAAGTTTATGAACGATTCAAATAACCACGAGTTACAAAACTTGACTCAAATTCTCAAATATTCCTACTGCACTCTTTCCTTTAACACTGAAATTAATTCTTTGACTAACATCGCTTTGCCACAATGAACAAGATAAGGTCTTTAGTCCAAACCACACGGACTAAATAAGAACCAATAAAATTCCTCAATACGTCCTATTTGTTCAGAACAATTCAACTACACACGAAACATGAGATCCAAATAATCTCAGCCACCAAACTCGAAACATTTCCAATTACGGGATTTCATGAAAAGCAAGCAGATTATTCTCCTCTCAAAGGAACCAACATAACTTCTTTGATTGCAACCTTACGTTGTCAACTCGGACCAAAGAGCCTTTAAAATTAAATCACACAAATCTCTAAAGAAGCAACAGACAATCCAATACCTTAATTTATTTTAAAAAATTTCAGCTACGGATGATTCAATAGCTCAAAGAAAATATCACAAAAGCTAAACTTGAATTATTCTCATCTGAACGATATCACCAAGGCGATCAAATTACTATGGGTATTAACATCAATTTCACAACAACAATTAGAAAACACTTCAAAAGACCCACGTGAAAAGAATGAGTTGATTCTTTCTCAAAAGAAGAGACAAATGGAAACGATTTTCACCAACTAGAAAACTCATCCACCACTCGCACTGAACATGGGACCAAGATAAGAATCCAATTAAGCAATGAACTCACGTAACATAAGTGGAGTCCACAGTTGAACGCATAAGCCTCGCAAGAAGAGAATATCGAACCTTAACAGATAAGAACAAATAAGTATTCAAAATCAAGCACTTGCATCATCAAGAACCATTGCAACTTTGTAACATATCGTTACTCGATAAGCTTCATTTACCACATAAAGCTCGAACCCCAAAAGATCAAGAACACAAAACTTGAAACTTGATCATTTAGAAAATATCACCATGGGTGATCAAATTACTACGAAATTAACCTCATTCTCACATTTTGACTATTTAATAACATCGACAACATACACTAGTACCAAGAGTCATCAAACTTTATTACTCCATCCTAAAACTTCCCAAAGGGAACACAAACCACAAGGTTGAAACAAATTTATCATAACAAGATTATGCTAAGCAATAACGATATCACAAGGCACGCTATCAAAGACTACTTACGAAATTCGTCTACTCCACTTTGTGGGTGTTGCTCAACACCTTCTTTAGCGCCAATAACAAATGATGATTGTATTAATCATGTATGAACATACGGTACTAATTCCATTTGCAAACACATAACCATATATAAACATAGACTCACATTTCACCTTTGTTCGTAAATCATTTCAAAGCATGATTAAAGATTCACTAACATAATTTTCTATAAACAAGGTTTCACGAATCGATACACCGCACCCATCCGGTCCTTTATACAAGTTTCAACAATTTTAGCATACCATGAAATAGATAAATCTAGCTCTTATGTAAGATCTATAGGTTCTCGAACAGATATGGATGTCTTTATTTAACATACAAACATGTATCAAATACAAGGATATTTCAAATTAATCAATTTCACTTTCATAGATGGTAGTTAAGAATAGTTGATTTGCACCATGCTAATAACCCAACTTGGTAACTCATATCGTAACAATTTATTCGCTTAGTTATAAATTCTCAATTTAAGCATGGCAAGACATCACAAAAGGATTCTAACACCTTACTACAAAGAAAAGAGAGACTTCAAACCTCAACGCTCAAGTAATCTAAAAGAAACGATAAAGCCAAAGCTTTCCCATGCAAACGAACTTACAAATGGAAAACTCTTCACTAACCAAGTTATCAAACGAGTAAATGAGTCATTCTTTTCCAATGAGAAAGAAGGAGCAACCAAGAAAACATCAATCTTGCCAATTGACAACGATCACAAGTAGTAGAAACAACTCAACAAATAAAAACAATAATTGTTTCAGAGAACCAAGAGGGATCTATGGAAAACTATAACTATCATGGACCACAAACCCCGGAAAAGTTCATCAACCACCACAGACAAGAATTGCCAAATTCAAATCAAGAAAGAGAACAACTTTCTAAAGCAACTCACGCTTAACACCAAACTATGGTACTCGGTAACTACTCCTCTAACCACGCTTCATGAACAAGGTGTAACTCGTGAATCCTGAGTAACAACCACGACCTCCACTTCTTATCATCCGATAACATCACGCTTCACCGAAATACTCAATTATGAATATACAGGATCATCTCATGACAATCATAGTATTAGTTTATAGATATTGAATATCATAGCACATCATAGATTAACAACAAGAATAATAAAGATGTAGCAATTCGACATTTGCTCAACAAATGAAACATTACAATGATAATGCGAAGCAATGTAATTTCCAACCCCACCTATCGTGTACACAGTGTCATTTTAATGTTCTTCTATTAACCACGCACCTAAAGCCCGCTCGATACCAACTGTAACACCACGGCTATTCTAAGCCAAGATGTCACCTAAAACATCCAACATACATCCATATTGCGGAAGAATTCGAATAAAATCAACTAATGATAGTATCGAAACAACCAAGACATGATGAAGGTATCCTTCCTTCACCATCTAATCTATTTATTTCAGTTCATTGATAATGAAAGTTCATATGCAGAATAAATCAACCTCAATGTGGAGAAGGTATCCTTCTTTCACCAATTATAATTTAATTATTACAGTTCATCATTAACGAATGTAAGATAGAACTAAATTTAATCTTGAACATGAATAGGATGATGTGAACGAGTAGTGCATGTCTACTCCTCCCAAGTGAGCCAACATCGGGGTTACCTAAAATAAACAAACAACGCAAGAGTGAGTCCATGACTCAAGTAGTACATATATCAATAAGATAATCATTCAATATGAATAAGACAAACTCATCATCGTTCGATCACATCACAACCGACTACATATGAAGACACGATATGAATGCTCAAAATCAAAGGAATGGATCGCACACATGCATATACGGTAGATAGCCGTGAAACACCCGCCGGTGTTCACTCAAGCCCGCATCTTAACAAAAATGCGGATCCACTTCCGTATGAAGAACGTTTCATACGGTGTCCAACATTGCCCATCTTGGAGTTAATGGGTCTTACATGCCCATTCGGAATTAATGGGTCTTTCAAATCCACTCCGTGGACGGACATGACAATGTCCAACACCGCCCACACCGAATGGTGGGACTTGCAATCCACTTTCGTGGATGAAACATGCATAATGAATGCATAGAATGAAATACTAATATTGAAAGACATGATAACAAAACATGGATTCAACACATATGAAAGAACATAGACAATCCATCTTCTCTCGTATCATACAAAATCACAGCATGACCATATAAACATTCATCAATCACAATCATTAAGGGTGGCAATGTACTTGCCTTCGCGATGCGACGCGTTAGTCGGCAAAGGTGATACTCCTAAACCCGAGGCTTCACCTCCTAAACAAGTAAAATAATTTCAATAAGGACATAATATACCCAACACTACTAATCGGCGTTCTACCCTGCTTTCCTGATGACTCAAGTCATTCTTACAAAGCCTAAACTGAAAACAACGATTTCTGCCATAAACTGTATCTGGACAGCAGCACGGAAATTAACATAAATCAATGTCTGAAGTCGAAAATGGTAAACCCAATTGCTGTAGCTTCTAACTGACTAATCTACAATACTCTAGTTGACGTGATAAACCAATTTGGCCAATTTAATGGGTTAATAAATGCTTGAACTTTCAGTACAGAAACTGTCAACAGAATGAACAGCAGAATTAAAAGATCATAACTTTCATTAGGTAACTCCAAATTGAACGTTCTTTACCAATCTGAAAAGTTCATTGAATCCTCTACAATAACCTAGTTGGGTGAACTTTCAGTTTCGACCAATTTCCTTTCAAAATTTAGGAAATAACCAGACAGTTTATTCTCGTCAGATTTCTGGCAGCAGGTATTAAAACATCCATAACTTTTGACTCAGACCTCGGAATCAAGTAAACTTGGTGGCCACGGAAACTTAAGAACGAGGCCTACATATCTCTAGGAGACCAAACCTTCAGATTCTGCCTAAAAATAACCGAAACAACCCTCCAACATACTGGACAGAACTGAACGAAACGCGGACAAACTGGAATTTAACAAAACTACTCGCCACTTAACGAAAGACTGCTAGAAATCCCAAGAACACATCGTTACCCTTGACGACGTGGGAGATGACGCTGAGTGAGCCTCAAGAAGAAGTTGGTGGTGATTTCTCTTCTTGTTCTACAGCCCACGATCGCCGCCCCGATCCTCGCGAAGACCGCAACGGAAGGAGACCAACACCGCAGCGGGAAGAAGTCTTGAGGGGCAGCACCATGGAGGAAAGACCAGGAGGGAGGAGGCAAGGCGCACAGGAGGGGGAGGCCAAAGGGGGCGGCCAAAGTGGAGAGGAGAGGGAGAAGTGGGGGAAAATTAGGTTTCCCCACCCTTTAAGTTGGTGGCCACTAGATGGGCCTATGGGCCTCTAGCCCAGCCCAGTGTTGTCCAAAAACACAGAAAACCCCTTCTAATCTCCTGATTAAACGTTTTTCCAAAAGAAACCTTCTACCGATTAATTATTCTCTCCCGAAAATTAATTCTAGCACTATCGGAGAATTACACTAATTCTCTCTCAATTTGTATTGCACTCTCAAATGAAACTCGGGATATTACAATATGCATATTTTAAGCATGTTTGAGACTTGGTCATGTGGTAACCAAGTATAAATAGTTGAGGTCCCCGTTATGTAATGACGGGCTTGAGGTCCCCACATTCGTAGAATGTGGGCAATGAGCAAAGAGGTCCCCACCATGTTTATGATGGGCAAAGGTTATACTTGTGGAGTATAGGCCCTTGGTCCCTTTTCCAGAGGGCACAGGCAAGGGAATACATCGACGGATGTATACCCCGCATTACCGGTAAAATGCGAAAAGGAGATAAAGTTTAAAAGGTGCATTGCATTGGTCGCATTACATAATCATGAAGGCTATGTTTAGTGTAATGTTAATTTTGGATTATTGATGCTATGACTGTGAACTTGCTTTAGCCTTGTTGAAACTTGCTGAGTCTTTGGGCTCACTCTTGCTTTGATATATTTTTAGGTACAACTGGCAAGAACGACATGCATGAGAGGCAGTAGATGTTTGGATGCACTCACTACCACTCATCCTTAAGGCGACTGCCATTTAGTTTTATTCCAGTATTAAGTAAACTGCTGGAGATTTATTCATGGATGGTTTTGAGTTTCAGACTAAATGTAATAAGGAGAATAGCAAGTTTTGTTTATGTTTATTAGACTACCTTGCATGCTTGAATGAACTTGAATATGAAGTTATCGTTAATTGCCATGTTTAACTGTTAGAACCTCGGTATAGTTGACTATACAAAGAAGGTTCTGCCGAAAATTGGTATTTAGTTTTAGTTTAATTTATTTTCAGTAGCATTTCAGGCTCATTGTTGAGCTGCGGTGTTACAGAATCTAATTATCACAAGCTTCCGTGAGGAAGATCTCGATAGATAACAGTGTGCCATATGATATCTACCCTTATATATGGATCCTTTATTTTGCCTTCTTCTTTAACGTTGTTTGTTGTCTTTTCGGTAGAGAGAAGGACTTGTTACTTGTTCCATACTGCAAAGATTGTGAGATGGATATAATCCAATGGCCACCATTCCTGCTTGCTAGCAAGGTATATATTCTCATCCAACTCCTATTTTTCCCTGCTTGTCATTTTGGTGAAATGAAGCATGTTTCATTTTCTTTTTTATTGACTGGATTTCAGATTCCAATAGCATTGGATATGGCAGCAGACAGTGGAGGAAAAGATCGTGATCTAAAGAAGAGGATGAAGTCGGATCCATATTTTACTTGTGCTATCAAGGAATGCTACGCTTCATTCAAAAACATCGTATATACTTTAGTGGTTAGCCTACGAGATTTGTAGGATTCAGTTGTAGGATTTGTAGGAATTTTTTTTGGTGTGTTTGCACCTTTGTATGTGGATGCTAGATTCAGTTGTAAACTCGATTTAGTCCGCAACGGAGTGTCTATGTTTTTTTCTTCTGGTTTTTTTATATATCGACAATGTAATTCTACATTTGAAATGGCTTTACCTAAGATTTGAAACTTCTTATGAAAATATGTGATACTATATCCTCTGAATCATTGTAGTTTAACTAGTGATAAAATATTTCTACAGCACAAAATAAAAATGAACGTCTCTAGCTCAATATAAATACGTCTATAAATGTGTATCTATGTTTCTTAGCACACAATAAAGTGTCACTAGGGAGAGTAGAGACGATATGCAAATGCATATATGAAAGCGTCTCCAAGCTTGTAGAGACGCGATCTAAATGACTCATATCATTGTAGACGCGCTTAACAATACGTCTCTACGATCTTTGACACGGTACGTGGGGAGGCGCTCCAGACACGCTTTACAAAAATGACTCTACGATGATATAGAGATGATTAAAAACGTCTTTAACCCATAAAATAGACGTCTCTACATGGCTTTTGTGTTGTAGTGTGTAAGCATGATGTGCATCAAGACTACCCCTTCCCATGCATGTCGCTGCCTCAAGAGGTACCTAAAAGCAAAACAACAACAAGCGTGGGTTCATGACTCAGCAAAGTACAATAGTAATAGCAACCAAAACTTCACGAACAACTAATGAGGATATCAAGTCCTCATATGAACATCAGTAAGGAACCATAATAAATCTCTTATGCTTGAATGCAATGCATATGACAAGAATGCTCTTTCTTTCTTCTTTGCAATTACCAGTAATGCCAAGTAGTGCATCCATCGATGCATACTCAAGCTTGTGCCTTCAGGCATAGGAACCTCAAGCCTACACTCCATGAGTGTGGGGACCCATGCCTGTCCAATACATGACAGGGACCTCATGCCCATCCAATATATGACAGGGACCTCAAAAGAAACAAGGCTTGGCTACCAAGTAGTCCAAGAATCGGAAATGAATGCCATGATGCAAATGAATTTCATAATCTCATTCCAACATGAGAGAAGTAGCATTCAGCGACAGTAGCATAGGTATAAACCCATAAGTAAACCATGGCATTTATCATGAATACTACATCCAGATTCATTCTATACTATTTGCACTTGCCTCAATCGCGAGAGGAAGGATGAGGACGAGAAGGCTTTAACCCCAGTGCTCACCACCACCCACGAAAACAAGCTGAACTTCGCTGAATCCCTTGCGAAGACCTCCCTTCTTCTTCCTCTTCCTTACGGCTGGCCAACTACACGGTGGGCAGCACCGGAGATGGCAGCGAGGTGAGCTCAGTTGGGGGAGGAGATGGTGGCGCAAGGGGGAATGAAGAGGAGGGGTGGATACTATTCACAGAGGCACTGTAGCAATGGTGGTGCTACTGTAGCACATCATGCTACAGTACCACCCTAGGGTTTTCACCTCTCCCTTCTTCTTTTGTTGGTGGTCGGCCCACCTCTTAGGTATGGGCCAAAGGCTCATATCTATTTCCCTCATTTTCCCTATAAATTCATATTATTAATCATTTTATAATTCATTAAATACTCATTTAATAAAATGGGATATTACGATAGACTTATGTATTGTCGTATGTTACTTGATATATATAAGACCCTGGCTATGCAGAAGGCAAGATGTTACCTAAATAGTCTAACATTCAACAATAATACGGAATAAGATCAACAATCTTTTAATGAAAATCAAAAGCAAGACAACTTCTAGTAGGATGAAGGTAAGCAATTGAAATAGAATTCACCACTTAAAATAGTACCGACTCAACCTTATCCTAAGGTATGAGGATATCAACCATCTACCTCCATTTATTACAACCCAATGGATAACAAACGAAAAGTAAAGGTGAGTTCATGAGATTGAATGTGATTATTATGAGGTAAATGCAATATCTGTGACTACTCCTTCCCAAGAATGTCAACTTCAGTGATCACCTAAAAAAACAAACACAGGCAAGAATGAGTCCAAGACTGAGCAAGTACAACAGAAATATAAGAATAATACTGAATAAGAACCATAACCTCACATCATGTGTTATGAATGCGGAATGACAGAAACATATGAATGCATGATATGCAAATATCAGATTCTACTTATACCGGTATAGCTAGTGATACACCTGTCGGTGTTCACTGAGGCCCGCACTATACAAAATGCGGGGATCCAAGGCCCGTATGAGAACGTTTCATAACGGGGATCCAAGTTTGCCCACATTGGAATGGTGGGTCTTACGTGCCCATTTTCGAATGATGGGACTTTCACCCCACTCCCGTGAGTGAATCATGAACATATGAAAGTATAAAATGAATATGAACATAAGACACATCCTCTCATTAACCATAAATTAACAACACGTGGAATGAATAAGAATCATCTGAAATTTATGCATATGCAACAGAAGGTAGTCATATCATGAACAACAAGCATATCGAACATTCAACGAACAATAATTTCCACAAGGTACTTGCCTTCCGCCCTACGAAGCGTCGTAAGGCAAGGGAGATGCCGCAACACTCGAATTCCCTCCTCCTACACAATTTAATTACTTAAATACGAGACAACGCGAATAAGACGCTAATCGCAAGGCTTAAACGCCTCTCCTACACAAGGTTCCCATGGCTGTCCTATACATTAAAACCAACATTCTTTTGCTCTGAAACTTGAAACAGAGTGATCTCAGATCCTATGAAAAACCTCCACGTTAGTCTAGTTGGTAGAAACTTACAATTCGGCCAAAATCCTAGGATAACATTCAGCAAAAGTTTAATACACAATCTGTCTAGCAGAACTATACGTCGATAAAGAAATATTCATAAATTTTGATTGGTCTAACCAAAACCCAAAATTATTACTATTCTATAAATCTAAGAACGCCATCTTCAAAATCCTAGTTGGCATGACACTCAAATTTTGCCCTTAACAAAATGTGGCACACGGGTCAAAACTAATGACAGAACCTGACATGCATTCTGGACAGTCAAATTGAAACGTGCATAACTTTTGTTCTACAAATCCAAATGGGGTGTTCTTTATCAATCCTGAAAGCTAATGAGATTATGTACAAAAATAGTTATGGGCAAGACTTTTGAGTCAACTTCTAACTAAGTCATATTTTAACAAATAAAGTGATTGTTAATTCTCGTCAGACCTTCGGGACAGCAGCAAAGACTCCATCATAACTTTTAAACCGTAACTCAGAATTGAGTGATCTTTGCGTCCACTGAAAGCTAAGAACGAACCCCACATAACTCTAGGAGATGGGATACTCTGATTCGGCCTATAAGATCACAAAAACAGCCGCACACTAAACTGGACAGAACCTGACCTAATCGCAGCAGGGTTTCAATCCAACAATCAAGAGCAATTTCGCATCTACTTTTATCCAACCATCAAGGAACAGTAAGTGTTACCCTTGTAGAACCCCAGGAAGACGCTGAACAAAAAAACCCATGAAGACGGCCTTCTTCTTCTCCTCCTTTCTCCCCTCTTCTCCCTTCTCCTTTCCTCCTCTTGTGGCTAGCCAGCTGCTGAAATCTCCAAGAGGGCAGCAATGGTGGCCTTGGTCTTGAGGGAGGATGAGGGAGGCGCCCAAAGGGAGATGGAGAGCAGGAGGGGCGACGCCAAGGGTGAAGAGGGCAGGGGGATTTCGGCCAGGGGGGAAGGGCAAGGGGGGCGACTAGGGTTTGGGGAAAAAGGGGGTGGCGCCCCCCTCAAGTGGTCGGCCCCCCTCTTGGGCCTTCTAGGCCATAGCCCAGGGCCCAAGTTGGCGGATTTTCGCCAAAAAGCCCAAGTTAAAAGGTTATTTTCTTCTTCTTCTCTTGCTTCCTTTACTTAAAATATTCGTAGTACTACATTCTACCCCCCTTAAACAGGATTCGACCCCGGATCTACTTGACGAACTAACCGAAGGAAAACTGCAACTATAATTTGAACAAGGATAAACACGTACCCACTGCGAACAAATCTGGATACTGCTCGCGCATGCGAGACTCTAGCTTCCAAGTGGCTCCTCTCTCAGACTGATGTGACCAAAGCACCTTGACATAACTAACGTATCACACCTCATCACTCGACCCGACCTCTCCAGAGGCACTCAACGGACATGACTCGAGGGCACAGTCTTACTTGTTGGTTAATGGCTCTAATGAAACCTCAAACTTCAGATATCTCAAGTATTTTTCCCAACAATGGGTCATACAAGACGTCATGTACCCCGCGCAAGGTCCTGATACAGTTCTAGCGATACACCAACTTCCAAAAATTCTTGCAACTACCTGAAACAATCCAATGTATCTTGGGCTAACCTTCCCTTTGGTACCAAACCACGCACCCTGCACATAACACACGGAACTCTTGTTCCATCTCTCAATCAATCTCTTCACTTAAACAAGGAGCACCTCCTTTAACAAGGGACGCACAACAGAAGTCGCTTTACACAATCCTTTTTTTAAAATAGAACCCAATTGAAAATAAAGGATTCTCATCACAACCATGCAATGCTAACTCCTCACCAAAAGAGCCAAATCCAAAATCAAAAATTCATCACGAAAACCTTTCCACCTTCCAATTGGGCAGTTTACAAATAAACACCACGTAAGCCAAAAGCAAAATCACTCGAAAGATCAAAACAATCATTTCCTTTGTTTTTCTGAACCGAAAAGAACAATCCTGCCCACATAAAGCCATCTCAAATTATAAATGGCCTGTCATAAACACACAACTCAAACAAGAATCAAGAGAGTATTTCAATACCTAAGAAAATATCATTTTCTCATTCTTTGTTTTAAGAATTTAACTTCCCTTAAACCATGAGATTCTAAATCATCGCATAACACACTAACTCTTTTCTCTTAAATTGGCAACCTTAACACTATGCTCAAACCGAACACATCATTCACACTTTGTAGAGAAACTCTACTGACCCCACAACATTCTCTAGCCAACTCCTCTACCAACGGAGTTACTTTGGTAAATAATTTCCAATGCACCTCAGGATGGATTTCACCCACAAACACATCACCTCAATATGTTAAGGATAATCAACTTCAAATTCAAATAGCACATTCTCATTTATTACATCAAAAGGATTCTATCCATGATCAACACACTATTCATAATCCACTTTTGTTCTTCTACTTCTACACATAATCAAGGAGCGACCAAGGTTCTAGTATAAACCACAAGCCCCATTTCAACCTCTAAGACTCGTACAATGAACTTCTCATGTAAAAGATAGGGAAATCCTTAGATTCGATGACTAAAATTCCCACAATCTAAACATACTCAATAATTAACATCAACATGTAAACATATTCTCGACCAAATTATCCTTAGAAAGATTCTAACCCCTAGAGGGTTACTCAATAAAGCCAAGTCATACCTGACACTAACTCAACAATCCCTACTATTCCAATAGCTATCATATCAATTAGATTTGTTCAAGTCCCACCATTCCAATGTGGGCGGTGTTGGACAATGTCCCGTCCATTTTCATTAACTACATTAACTCCATAATTCTCATACGCACAACCTTGCAAAATATCCAAATCACGACAATCTAATAAATTGATCAAGATTTTCATACCTTCGATAATTCTAATGTTCCATCAAAATGAACAAAAGATCTTGGACCATAAATCACTATAGGCTCTACGAGTTGCAACAATGTAATCAGTTTACCCCCAAAGACAACATTCTATTTAGATAAAAATTCTCTCTAAGAATTATATCACGAAATCAATTCATCCTCCAATGCTTCTCAAATAACTTGCAACCCAAGGTCTCACAACAACAATTAATAAACACTTTGAAAGACCCCTGTGAAATGAATCGGTGGATCCTTTCTCAATAGAAAAGGCAAATGATAACAATTTTAACCACTTAGAAAAATATTTACCACTCGTAGTAAACACAGGACCAAGGAAAATAGTCAAATAGCAAGGATCTCAGAAAAGCAAAAGAGGAGACCACAGTTGAGGGCATAAGTTCCACAAGAACTAAATATATAACCTCAACCAATAAGAATAAAGTATTACTTTGGAAACTCGAGAACTCTTAAATGATAACGACATAAAAGTTAAATGAACTTCAATAAGTTGCAAGTTACAAAACTTAACTCTAACCTCAAATACTTCTACTACACTCTTTTCTTTAACAAAGAAAATAATTTTCTTTGATTACAACATCACTTTGCCATCTCAAACAAAAAGAGCTTTTAAGACCAAACCACCTTAATCACTTAAGAACCAAACAGAACCTTCCAATATGTCGCTCTGCACAAACTAATTTCAGATACTACATAAATCATGAACTCCTAAAGGATCACGAATGCAAAACTCTAAATATTTCATTTAACCGATATTACAAAAGGCGATCAAGTTACTTTCTTTCTAAAAGAATCATCGCCACTCCCACAAGTCACAATCCCTTACGGACAATCTTACTATCATCAAGAATAATCCACTCTTAACACAAACCGACAACATTTACTCTTCCATTATAAGCCCCCAAAAACTCACCAAATTATTCTATACTACCTTATCATCCCATCCTCAAATTGAGAGTCTACCAAAACTTTACAACCTCACTATAACAACCACTTTATTCTAGAGGTAATCTACTACACAATTACCAGGTTTTACCAAAACCCTTTTATCAAGGACTTCCTTTCATCTGACAATTCCACAATCATGTAGGCATAAGCTACCTATTAAATCACATCAGTTCAACTCTTACTGATGCTCAACATCAAACTGTAACACACAATAACAGCACTCCAACCATCGTTGCTAACAACTAGCTTCATCAAGAAATCTGGATGCTACCTACTTTCCTTTCCAAATCATATGTACAATTACAAACACATATTCAACTGTTCCACCTCATAATCATAATTGGGTACAAAATCGCAATAAAACTTCAAGAATCGAAATCTTCCATTATTCAACAGTCTCAACATGACTACAACCAATTTCATCCCATTGTTCTATATAGAAGAGCTGTCCAGAACTCCTCTCATAAAATTATTGATCCACTAGTATTCTAAGTATCCATAGAAAAGATAATTCCAAGATTTATATCCACTAAGACATTAATCTAGCATCACCTCGACTTTTCCTTCCCACACAGTTAGTTTCATCCATTGAGACCGAATAACCCAATAAGTTTAGCCAACTAAACAATTTTTAATGGTCAAACCAGTTCGTCAATATTCCACACTTCTTAATAACACTTTTGACTCTAATTAGGTATAGCCATACTCTTAATCACGGTTCATCAAGAACTACTACAAGACACCATCAAATTAATCAACTTCCCTTCCAACATTCTTAGTTAAGATCGATTATGCACCACAGTATAGACCCAACTTGATAACCCAAATCATATCCACTAATTTCTTTGATTATAACCTCTCACTAAACCACGCCAAGACCACGCTAAAGGGTTTTAACATTTTCTTTCATAAAAGAGAAGCATTCAATCTTTAACACTCAAAATAACCCAAAAGAAATACATAAAACCCAAAGCTTTCACATGCTAACGAATTTGCAACAGAAAGCTTTCATTATCCGAAATATCAAACAAGTTATTGAGTCACGTTTTCTAATAGGAAAGATGGAACAACCATGGAAATAACAAGCTCGCTGATTAACAACGTTCACAAGTAGCAAAAGCAACTCAACAAAGAAAAACAATAATAGTTTCAGGGAACAATTAGAGACCTAATAAAACCAATCAACTGCAATGAACCACTAACCCAAGAGAAATTCAACAACCACAACTGGACAAGAATTGGCCAAATTCAGACTCAAAGAAGAGAACAACCTTTGTAAAGAAACTCACCCTCAACACATAAAACTATGGTACTCAGGGTAACTACTTCCCTATTCCCATACCACGAACGTTGGTGTAACCTGGCAAAGCCTAGGGCCACAACCTTTCAACAACAATTATCATCACAAATAACCAATATAATCAATTATGAGTATACAAGATCATCTCATAACAATCATAGAATAATTCCATAGATATAGAAGATCATATCATATCATATCATAGATTAACAATGCAACATAATGAAAACAAAAATGCATTGCTTGACCCATCCCATCCTACTATGCACCAGTGTGTCAAGTTTTAGGTTAATTAATCATTAACAAATTTTAGCAAATTAAGTTACCTAATTTCCTAAACAATTTACAACGGACCTAAAACCCGCTCTGATACCAACTGTAACACCCTGGCTATGCGGAAGCCAAGATGTTACCTAAATAGTCTAACATTCAACAACAATACGGAATAAGATCAACAATCTTTTAATGAAAATCAAAAGCAAGACAACCTCTAGTAGGATGAATGTAAGCAATTGAAACAGAATTCACCATTTAAAACAGTACTGACTCAACTATATCCTAAGGTATGAGGATATCAACCATCTACCTCCATTTATTGCAACCCAATGGATAACAAATGAAAAGTAAAGGTGAGTTCATGAGATTGAATGTGATTATTGTGAGGTAAATGCAATATCTGAGACTACTCCCTCCCAAGAATGCCAACTTCAGTGATCACCTAAAAAAACAAACACAGGCAAGAATGAGTCCAAGACTCAACAATTACAATAGAAATACAAGAATAATACTGAATAAAAACCATAACCTCACATCATGTGTTATGAATGCGGAATGACATAAACATATGAATGCATGATATGCAAATCTCCACTTCTGCTTATACCGGTATAGCCAGTGATACACCCGTCGGTGTTCACTGAGGCCCGCACTATACAAAATGCAGGGATCCAAGGCTCCTATGAGAACGTTTCATAACAGGGATCCAAGTCTGTCCACATTAGAATAGTGGGTCTTACGTGCCCATTTTGGAATGATGTGACTTTCTCCCCACTCCCTAGGTGAATCATGAACATATGAAAGTATGAAATGAATATGAACATAAGACACATCCTCTCATTAACCATAAATTAACAACACGTGGAATGAATAAGAATCATTTGAATTCTATGCATATGCAATAGAAGGTAGTCATATCATGAACAACAAGCATATCGAACATTCAATGAACAATAATTTCCACAAGGTACATGCCTTCCACCCTGCGAAGCGTCGTGAGGCAAGGGAGATGCCGCAACACTCGAATTCCCTCCTGATGAGGACATCCCTAACTTGGATACAACCGTGCCTACACACACAATCGATCCACAACTAGTGTTACAAGGACCAATTACTCGAGCTCGTGCTCGCCAACTTAATCACCAGGTGAATTTGTTCATAGGTTCATATATTACTGAGTATAGATCGCTACGTAATGCAAGTGATTTAATTGTGCTTAGGAACATGGGAAAGGACCAAGGAGAGGTATGTGGAGTCATGGACAAGTATAGAAGGCATAATGGAGGTCATCACGTCACTTTGGGTTTGAGCCAAGCAAGAGTTCGAGTTGGGCTCGTTCTGGATTCGAGTTCGGACTGCTGCGACAGCACTAAGTTCAAACGGCCGTAACTTCTTCATACAGACTCTGTTTGGGACGTTCTTGGACTTCATTGAAACCTTATCAAGTCTACTTTCCAATGGATCCAACATCAGCTTCAAATTCCAGATGATCTGGCCACAATCAACAAAACAATCCATGTCTATTTTTTAGCCCGAGTCAAAAAGGGTGATGCGCCACCTCCTCTTGGGCCCATGGGCCTTGTAACTCTAGGGGCGTGCGTCCACTTCCCTGGCCGTCACCCCTGGTCATCTTCCCATATAGGAGCCGTCGCCACCCTGGCTGGAACTCGATTTCGTTGAGTTTAGGTTTAGCCATTGTGCAAACTTTTGTTCTTCAGTTGTATCGGACGACCACCTGTCAAGACAGCCTTTGAAATCCCACATTTGTTTTTCAATACCATCTATACTATAATTCCTATTTGCAAATCAGATTGCCTATATTTTATTCTTGCTAGTTCTTCGATTGCTCGCAGGAATTGAACCTCGTGTTCAGGTTGATCGCGCTTCCAGCACGGTCAATAATGTCGCAGAGTTAGTTCAACGATTGCTAAGGCGCAAGTGTCGTCATACGGTTGTAGTCGATCGCGCGAGTCACCTCCACCAAAATCAATAGTTATCAATCTCATCGAAAGATCAGGAACCCTGCCTCCATCACCTCCTTCTACACAATTTAATTACTTGAATAAGAAACAACGCGAATAAGATGCTAATCGCAACGCTTAAACGCCTCTCCCTACACAAGGTTCCCATGGTTGTTCTATACATTAAAACCAACAGTCTAGCGGAACGATAATCTGGACAGCGGTACTAAAAATGTCATATCTTTTGCTTTGAAACTTGAAATAGAGTGATTTTAGATCCTATGAAAAGGTATCAAAAACCTTCACATTAGTCTAGTTGGCGGAAACTTCCAATTTGGCAAAATCCTAGGATAACATTCAGCGAAAGTTTAATACACAATCTGTCTAGCAGAACTATACGTTGGTAAAGAAATATTCATAACTTTTGATTGGTCAAACCAAAACCCAAAATTCTTACTATTATCGAAATCTAAGAGCACCATATTCAAAATCGTAGTTGGCATGACACTCAAATTTTGCCCTTAACAAAATGTGGCACACGGGTCAAAACTAATGACAGAACCTGACATGCATTCTGGATAGTCAAATTGAAACGTGCATAACTTTTGTTCTACAAATCCAAATGGGGTGTTCTTTATCAATACTGAAAGCTAATGAGATTATCTACAAAAATCGTTATGTCAACCTCTAACTAAGTCATATTTTAACAAATACAGTGACTGTTAATTTTCGTCAGGCCTTCACGACAGCAGCAAAGGCTCCATCATAACTTTTAAACCGTAACTAGGAATTGAGTGATCTTTGCGTCTACTAAAATCTAAGAACGAACCCTACATAACTCTAGGAGATGGGATACTCTGATTCGGCCTCTAAGATCACGAAAATAGCTGCACACTAAACTAGACAGAACCTGACCTAATCACAGCAGGGTTTCGATCCAACAATTAAGATCAATCTCCCCTCTTCTCCCTTCTCCTTTCCTCCTCTTGTGGCCGGCTAGCTGATGAAATCTCCAAGAGGGCAGCAATGGTGGCCTTTCTCTTGAGGGAGGATGAGGGAGGCACCCATAGGGAGATGGAGAGCAGGAGGGGCAGCGCCAAGGGTGCAGACGACAGGGGGATTTCGGCCAGGGGGGCAAGGGGGCGGCTAGGGTTTGAGAGAAAAGTTCTCCCTTCTCCTTTCCTCCTCTTGTGGCCGGCTAGCTGCTGAAATCTCCAAGAGGGCGGCAATGGTGGCCTTGGTCTTGAGGGAGGATGAGGGAGGCACCCAAAGGGAGATGGAGAGCAGGAGGGGCGGCGCCAAGGGTGAAGATGACAGGGGGATTTCAGCCAGGGGCAAGGGGAAAGGGGGCGGCTTGGGTTTCGGAGAAAAGGGGGTGGCGCACCCCCCCGCCTCAAGTGGCTGGCCCCCCTCTTGGGCCTCCTGGGCCGCAGCCTAGGGCCCAAGTTGACGGATTTTTGCCAAAAATTCCAGGTTAAAAGGTTATTTTCTTCTTCTTCTCTTGCTTCCTTTACTTAAAATATTCGTAGTACTACAATATATCAATGTATGAATGTTGTATGACTGTGATTGATGTTGTTAAGGGTATGTGCGTGTTGGTCGCTGATCTTGGGAGCCAACACGGGACACATACCCACTGTTCTGAAATCTAAGCCTCGGTCTTATGAAAATAGGCTTGGGGTCCTCACAGCATTGGTATTAGAGCCATACTAACTGTAGGTTAGAAATAGCACAGGTGTTAAGTTTAGCAAGTCTTTTGTCAAATTATTTTCAAATTAGCAAAATAATTTCAGGAAGTAAGTTATATGAATCTTTTATTCCTTACCCATCCTAGCATCTAATTTTTATCTCACTATTCATTTGAATTGTGCAAAATATTTTTTCTCCATTGCTCGTCTCTCTTTTCCAACGATAGACACACTAAGTAGTCACCGGTGAGAGCAATGATGAAAGGACAAGAAGACATTGCCTTGCTGCAATATTAGGATTAAGTTAGAGATTATTATCAGATTATATACACCCTAATTATATTCCTTAGCTTGTAGACACTGGATTTTATAGTGTGATCATTTGCTCTCTTTTGTTCCAAGTAGTTGTGTATCGTCTACAGGCAGCATGTATAGCAATTATGTCAAAAAAACTACAAGTTGTTTCTTGTATCTTGTGCTATCCTTCGAGCCTTATTACCCCCATTTGTCTCTTATTTTTGTGATTTTGGAATGATTAGTACATGCTAGAGTTAAATTGTATACTTGTTGCTGTTTACTCACCTTATGCTCATTCTTTCCTCACCACATCTTTTATACACCCAAAATATTAAGGGGGGTAGTAGAGGCCTCAAATTATATTTTGAACATCATGAGTCTTGCATCATACTCATGTATTCATCTACTATTTCATCTTGAGCACTTCGTGACATGTTAGCCATCAAATATCATCCATTTAGCCTCATTGGTTCCAAAATGTTAATAAGTCAGGTTAATCCAAGAATGATAGTAAGTAAGTGGTTGTATATGAGTATGCCCCTAAATTATTAAGAAGGTCAACCAAAGCACTTATGCCATGTTCCTCACCAGGGGCGGACCCCGCAATCGGGCAAGGCTGGGTGGCCGCTCGAGGTAGCCGCTGGCGGTGAACCCCCTCCCCTCCCTCCCGGCTCCCCTTACCCTTAGTGCGGCAGTGCCCCGCACATGGCCGCTTGTCACCGGGTGTGAAGACGAAGCCTGAGGACGACGGGGTGTGTGAGGACTGAGATGAAGGGCTTATGAGCCGAGTGCATGCCTTAGGGCCGAGAGGGAAAATGGGCCTTACTCCCTAGTCGCTGCCCGTCATTGAAAGTCCACGTTCCAAAGTCCACATGCAGGAGAGCAAAGCGCTAACCCTAGGTGCCGCGACGACGTGCTCCTCTTGACTCTCGAGCATGGGCTCAGTGTCGGCGGTGGGGTGGCGGTTGCGGACGCTGGACTCGGCTGCGCGGGCAACACATTGATTGGGATTTGGGGGTGCCGAGAGGCGGACGGGCAGAGAGGTTGGGGACTTGGGGGCGGTGCGCGGCATCAGTGGGGGACGTGGCCGCACGGGGGTAGCGGTGATTGGGGCGGCGAGCACACGATGCGCGGTGCGCGGCAGAGGTGATGGGGGGCACCTCAGCGGGCAAGCGGTAGGCAACGGCTAGCGGCATTGTGCGTACCGCACAACAAGTAGCAACCAGCAAGCCGACAATGTTTACCTCTAAGTCTAAGGAAAAATATAACAGTAATTTGATTTGCTACTTTGGTAGGAATTGTTTTGAATCAAATGATTGTTGCCACTTGCTTGTGATTTTGAATGGTTGATTATTTGATTTGTTAGAAACGGATTTGAGTAGCGGTACATGCCACCATAGCTAAGATTTTATGCTGCGTCCGCCACTGTTCCTCACACTAGTGTCATAATTATAATAAGCTTGCCATGCTCAATTATAGGTTCAGTATAAATCTGAAAATTGGTTGGTATGAATGTGTAACTTGCTAGGTTTAGAGTTTGATATCTTGCTTAAAAGTATGCTTGTTTGTTGATGAGAAATATGAACTTGTTGTAAATAAAGTTGGGTATAGTCTATCTTCACCATGCTTAACTAAAGGAATTGAACCATGTTTGGTTGCTTGTGAAACTTAATCATTTGCACTCATGTCAAAAAGAAACACCTTTCATGTTGTTGTACAATTTTTGGTCAAGTTGAAAGAATGGTGCACCTGTAACAGATGTTACTTTCTAAAATATTGAAATTATTCACATGACAACCTTATGGTTTGTAGTTCACAAATATAATTTTTCTAGAATTTATTGAACTCGTTTTGCCTAGAAATGAATTCAAACACTTTGCAGTGCTGTTCTGGCCAATTTTGAATCTGGAACTAATAGGAAAGCTTAAAATCCTAGAACCCAATTTTATGGTGTTGAGTATCACCTAAGTAACATGCCAGAGTTTTCCTGGAATTTTTGAACTTAATTTCACTGGTGTTTGAGCCCTAGACCTTGTTTCCATGTCTGAATTTTTGTACCAACCAAAACATAAGAATAATGTGTAGGGTTAATTTTTCTAGCATCTTTAGTGTCCTAGAAATACTCCAGAATTTTTATGGAATTTTTGTAGCCTGTTTAGTATTATTCCCAAGTCCTAGTTTCTTCTAGGTAATTAATAAAATCAAAATCTAAAAATCAAAGGGGTATGTTTGTTTGTGCTGTGAGTTGTTTTTGGTTCATATGTGGATCTTGACATGATTTCACTGGCATGAGTAGGCCCTTTTGAGTGTTTATTCAAGTTGTCTAATTGAGTGTTTGATTTCTATATTAAGGATCAGACATGCTAGTGTGGATTCTTGTTGTTTGTTGAATCTTATGCTCACCTAACAAAAATGGAATTGTTTTGTTGCATTTGGATAGAATCATGTGAGCATTTGGACTCTCACTAACCAAACCTAAATCTGTCATAAAGTTGACTGCATATATGCATCCTTTCATGCATTCATTCAATGCATTCCTCTCCAAGCCGAGCAAATAGAACTAGAGAAGGGTTAAATGAGACTACCAGAAAACTTGCTTTGACCTCTCTTCTCTGCTCTTTAGGTCCGAAAATCCCAGATTTAGAAGTAGCACAAAATCCCAGTTTTGATACTAAACTATCGTTTAACCAGTCCTCCCGTTCTATCGATCGATGCCTCTTTCAGTCAACTGAATGGAGCCGTGTCTTCCTCCTACCTAAAACCTAAAAATTTCAGAGGAACCTCAATTGTTTCGGACCTGAACCCTCTCTTTAGGTAATGTAACAGCCCTAACTTAGGGTTTGTATTTCAAGTGTAAAATTTTGAGGAGAAATAAAAACTTTTGTTGTCTCTTCAAATCATTTGGAAGTCTTCCAAATTTTCCCTAGCAATTTCCAATTTTCTAGAAGTTAATTCTTGTAAATGGAATTTGTTGACAGCAAATTCTTAGCCTTCAAACTTGTGATCATCCTATGAAATTATTTTTCCTATCATCTTGATCATCCTATCTACCTCCCTGAATTATTTCACAATTTTTAGATTTTATTTGCTATTTCAAATGACCAAGTCAAACTAGTTGAAAATCTGGTCAAACTCCTGTACAGCAGCTTAGAATTTTCTCTAGAACAATGCAGTGCATAAAAGTTCTAGAAAAATTATACAAGGTTGTCCTCTGTCCCTAGTAGCTACCATAAAAATTTCGAAATTTTTGGAGCTCAGGAGCTACCTCTAAAAATTCCCCAAACCTTCTCTGTCTTTTAAATCAAATCCTGAAATCACTGTTCCTCGGGCTCGGACCCAACCTCTGGCTCGAGTCCGACTCGCACCACTTGGCTCGGTCGCGTCAACTAAACGTACCGCTCGAGTCCAATCGATCGTGACCGTCCGATGCAAATCGAACGATCCACGTCGCGCATGCAACCGACCTGTCCGAATGCATACACTAATCTCAGCCGTCCGTTTTAGATCCAACGGTCGGCGCGATATTGATCGAGTCTAACTCGGGCTCGCGCCGTTTTGCTGCTGTCGCTGACAAGGCGGACCCACCTGCAGGTCATCCCCGCCACGTCGCCTCGCCAGCTCCAGCGCACCGCTCGCCCGCGCGCTCTCGCCGGCTTCGCCGCTGCATGCACGCTGCCACCTAGCTTCACCGGTCTTTTCACCGCCCACCGCCTCACCTCGCTGCCTCCGCCTGCTCCTACAAAAGCCATCGAGGGTTTTCCCTACCTGCTGCCTCCATTGCCTTTCTTCTCCACTGAGCTCAGGGAGCCGTGGCGCGCTGCGACGCCTCCGAGCATTTCAGCCGCTCCGGTGGGCTCCGGTCATCGCCGGCCGCGTCACGGCGTGTTCCACATCCCGGGGGAGTAAACCCCTCAAGGAATTTCAGGATTCATCGTCTGTGGAGCTGCGCGTGGACTTTCTTCTCCAAGTCCGGCCGAAACCGCCTTTTCCACCGCCGCATCTTCTCCGGTGAGCTCCAGCTCAATTCTTCGCTCAGTGAGCACCACTGACTCCACCTTTCTTCTCCACTCACTCGTGTCCTCTCGCTCACCCTGTGCCCCATCGCCGTTACCGCCTTGCGCCGCCGTGGGCTCTCGTCGCCGGGTCACTCCTGTAATACTCCGGATTAAACTTTGAGATTGAGAATTGATCTTTAGGGAGAGGAAGCATTGGGATTATTGAATTGTCTCTGAATTGAGGGGTTTTCTGCTAATTGCGGATAACCTGGGCCTGGGCTAGAGGCCCATTTGGCCCCCCTAGTGGCCGGCCAAGGGGGGACTCACCCTTTTCTCCTTTGCCAAACCTAATTTTTTCCCCCTTTTTGGCCGCCCCTCCTTTCTTGGCCGCCACCCCCTTTGGCCTCCCCCTCCCATGCGCCCAACCTCCTCCCCTTCCTGGTGTTCTCCCATGGTGGTGCCCCTCAAGTCGTCTTCCCCGCTGCGGTGTTGATCTTCCTCCTTTGCCGGTCTTTGCAAGGATCGGGGCGACGATCGTGGGCTGTGGTTCAAGGAGAGGAATTCACCACCAACTTCTTCTTCGAGGCACGCCAGCATCTTCTCCCACGTCGTCAAGGGTAACGATGTGTTCTTGGGTTTTCTAGAAGTCTTTCGTTAAAGCGAGCGAGTAGTTTTGTTAATTTCCAGTCTGTCCGCGTTTGTTCAGTTCTGTCCTGTATGTTGGAGGATTGTTTCGGTTGTTTTTAGGCAGAATCTGAATGTTTGGTCTCCTAGAGATATCTAGGCCTCGTTCTTAAGTTTCAGTGGCCACCAAGTTCACTGGATTCCGAGGTCTGAGTCAAAAGTTATGGATGTTTTAGTACCTGCTGCCAGAAATCTGACGAGAATAAACTGTCTGGTTATTTCCTAAATTTTGAAAGGGAAATTGATTGAATCTGAAAGTTCACCCAACTAGGTTATTGTAGAGGATTCGATGACCTTTTCAGATTGGTAAAGAACATTCAATTTGGAGTTACCTAATGAAAGTTATGATCTTTTTATTTCTGCTGTTCATTCTGTAGACGGTTTCTGTACTGAAAGTTCAAGCAATTATTAACCCATTAAATTGGCCAAATTGGTTTACCACGTCAACTAGAGTTTTGTAGTTTGGTCAGTTAAGAAGCTACAGAAATTGGGTTCACCTCTTTTCGACTTCCAGATCTTAAGATATGTCAATTACCGTGCCGCTGTCCAGAATTGAGTTATGACAGAAATTGTTGATTTCAGTTTAAGTTTTGTATTATCGACTAGAGTCTTCGGGGAAGCGGTGTATAGCGTTGATTAGTAGAATTGGGAATTTTGGTGTTCTTATTAAGTTATTTCGTTGGTTTAGGCGGCGAAACTTCGGGTATAAGAGCGCCTTCGTTGCCAGATAACGCTTCGCAACGCGGAAGGCAAGTACCATGTTTATTTGGATGTTTGTGCACTGTGGTTTTTAGCATGAGTTGTTTTGGTAACTTGTGAGACATGTGAAATGAATTATTCATGCCTTGTTCAATACATTGAGTTCATGAATAGAAGTGATGTTATGGTATATTTCATTTAATTGTTGCATGCATTCATTGACATTTGACGTCCACGGGAGTGGATGAGAACCACCATCAATTCCAAGATGGTTGGATAAGACCCATTAATTCCAATATGGGCAATGTTGGACACCCGTATGAAACGTTCTTCATACGGGAAGTGGATCCCCGCATTTTTGTTAAGATGCGGGCTTGAGTGATCACCGACGGGTGTTCACTGGCTATACCGGTATACGCGTGTGTGCAGTCCATTCCTTGATTTGAGCATTCATATCATGTATTCATAAGTAATCCAATGTGTTATGATCGAACCCAATGATGTTATGTTTGATCTTCAATGAATGAATGTTTTTCTTAATCATTGTACTTGCTGAGTCATGGACTCACTCTTGCTTTGTTTGTTTATTTCTAGGTGATCGTTGATGAAGTTCACTTGGGAGGGAGTAGATGAGCACTACTCGAATAATGCACTTCACATTAGACTCATTGCTATAAGAAATAATGATTCTCTTTTGTCATCTTTTGGTTTGTAATAAGTAAATTTAGTCATGGATGGTACCTTTATGATCAATGAGAACATAGATGAGAACTTTAAGTCATATGGTTATTTGTATTCTTAGCTCATTATCGTTGATTCATGTTTAGATCTTAGAATTGGATTTCATGACTAGTTTATGATTACTTGTGTGTTTTGTTGTGTGGAACCTCCAGATCCTCGTATACAAAGGAGGTTCGCAAATTTAGTATTTCACTTAGGGTAGTTGCATTCCGGGCTCGTCTTTGAGTTGGGGTGTTACAGTTGGTATCAGAGCGGGCTTTAGGTCCGTGGTTAAAATAAAATTATTAAATTGACACACTGTGCACAGTAGGATGGGTTGGGCAATTCGTTGTTTCCGCAAGTTTTCTTGTTGTTATGATTTATTTGTTGTGCAACTGTTGTTCAGTTTGGTGCTGTTCCGTTGTGTTGTTCTTAGATGGCGAGAGGTAGAGGCCGTGGCGTCCCGCCATCCGTGGTCGCGGTCGTGGGCGTGGTCCGATTGTTTACGCAACGCCCGCAAGAGGCCGGTGGGGTTAATGAGGAGGTTGCCTCACCGCCCAACCACCGTGGAAGCTCAAGCTGCGCGGGCGATGCTCAAAGCGTGTCGGCGATTATTCGAATCTTCAAAGGGAGAACGAGCAGCTCGCGGCAGTGCGTGCAGCTTATCCCGCTGTTCGTTGCTCCGCGATCGCCGCGATGCTTCTTCTTGCCGCCATGGCAGTCCGGTTGTTGCCGCAGTTCCACCGAGACTAGGATGAGTCTTCGTGAGTGGATGACGCCCGCCGACACGCTTGATGGGGCGGTACCCCATTCAGCAGCAGATTGGCTCCGTACATGGAGCGTCGCTTCGAGGCATTGGAGATGAACTCGCGCAAAGGGTTCGCTTGTGGCCTTTCAATCAAGGGTCAAGCCGATATCCGTGGGAAGGGGTTCGCCTGCTAGGACCCCGCAGCAGGTCCAGCCATTTGGGAAGTTTTGTGGCACGCCAGAGCCAAGTACTATCCGGATTCTTTTATTGAGAAGATGGAGCGCCATTGCTAGTGTTGACTCAGGGCAATAGGTCGATAGATCGAGTACGAGATGGAGTTCAACAACTGCACGCTTTGTACCATTGTGGCGATGATGACTTGGAGAAGGCCAAGAGGTTTCGCGGGGTCTCCTTCAGAGTATCGCGATCTTGGGAGCCTCGGTTTTGCGTGATTTCAAAGACTCGTGGTTGAGCAGCTAGAGGGATAGAGCAGAGAGGAATTCTCCTTCAGAGGCAAGCAGTGGGTGGCACTACTGCATTGGTGGTTCGGTGGTGGCCGAAGAGGAGTTTTGGTGGTGGAGGTGGGTCCTCTCGCGCCTACTTCCAAGAGGTTTCAGGGAGCCGCCCATCTCGTCCGGGCCAAAGAGGGCGCTTTTTCTTCGGCGCCACGTTTTCTTTTCCACACCTCGATGCGCCTTCCTGTGTCAAGGTATGAAATGTTTTAAGTGTGGAGAGGGGCATCGTGCGCCGAATGTTCTTTCGAGAGGACTTGTCGTCGTGTGGTCGAGAGGCCACAAGCTTTCGCTTGTGCGTAATCCGGCAAGTATCATCAAGTGGGAAGCGCCCAGCAGCGTCGTCCTCTAGTACTCCTCGGAGCTCGCCGCACTGGTTGCACCTTTTGTGCCTCGCTTCTCACCGTGATGGGTTCCACCGGCAGTTTCAGCTCTGCGCCTCGACCGGGTTCTTACGAACCTCGCTCCATCTGCTCGCCTCGTTCTCACTGCTGCAGTTCTCGCCTCCCTCTCGAGTGTTGGTGCGTCCTCCGCTCCGGCACCTTTGGGAGTTCACGCCATGCCCACCCCGACACCGTGGGCCGCCGATGTGGTGACAGTACTTTATTAATTGATTCACATGAGGCTTTCTTCTGCTTGATTCAGGGCTACTTATTCTTTGTGTCCTTAGATTTTGTTAAAAGGGCGGGTTTGAGTGTGCAATCTATTTCTCAATCTGTGGTGGTCCCCTGAGGTCTTATTTCTAGCTCTACGCTTGTCCCTGGCTGTACTATCACTATAGAAGATGAAAATTTCATTGCCAATCTCATGGTGATTCATTATCACCTTTGATGTTATCTTGGGTATGGATTGGCTATTCTTTTACCGTACAAGATTTGTTGTTTTTGGAAGACGGTGACTTTGCAGTGCTCGTCGGGAGAGGAACTAGTGTTTCGTGGCGAAGCGCCGCTTGATTCCCTGTGTGTGTTGGCTAGTCTGTTTCCTAGTCGTCGAGCCTCGAACATTGGGTTGCTTTGGTCTCTTAGCGAAGTCCGAATCTCCACTGTATTGAAGATATTCGTGGTGAATGATTTTCCGACGTGTTTCTGTGGAGCTTCTGGTATGCCTCGAGCGTGAAGTGGAATTCGGATAGATCTTGTTCCGAACCCGACCTATTTCGATGTCTCCATACCGCTTGGCACGACCATTCCGGAGGAGTTGAAAAAGCAACTGGATGATTTGCTATCCAAAGGTATGATTCGCGTAGTGTATCGCCGTGGGGAGCTCTGCTCTGCTTCACTAAGAAGAAGGACGGTAGTTGGCGTATGTGTGTGACTACGGGCTCTTAATCAAGCAATCAGAAGAATAAATATCCGTTGCCCCGTATTGAAGATCTCTTTGATCGCTTGAAGGAGCTAAAATATTTTCCAAGATTGACCTTCATCAGGTTATAATCGATTCGAGTTTATGAGCAAGATATTGAGAAGACGACTTTCTCTACAAGGTATGGTCATTATGAGTATAAGGTTATGTCATTTGGACTAACTAATGCTCTGCAGCTTTTCATGGAAGCCATGAATAGTATGTTGCACCCTTTCCTTGATGATTTCGTCGTAGTATTCATTGATGACATCTTGATTTATTCCAAGACGAAAGAAGAACATACTCAAGACCGAGGTTGGTACTTGAGACCACGAGAGTGAACCAATTTTATGCCAAATTGAAGAAATGTGAATTGGATTTACGGTTGGGTTTCGGGCCATGTAATCAATCAAGAGGGCATTTCACGATCCAAGTAAGATTTCAACGGTGGTGGAATGGAAGAGACCAACCAATGTAAAAGAAGTGAGGAGTTTTCTGGTTTGGCTGGTTACTACCGGCGTTTAGTGGAGGGTTTCTCTACCATTGCTAGACCAATGTCTCGATTGACACGAAAGGTGTCAAGTTTCGATGGATGACGCGTGTGAACGAAGTTTACGTACTTTGAAGGATAGATTGGTGACCGCTCCAGCTCACTCTTCCCGAACCGAGGAAGCGGTTCACTATTTATTCGGATGCTTCTAGAGTTGGGCTTGGTTGTGTACTTATGCGCAGATGGCAAGGTGATTGCCTATGCATCGCGGCGATTGAAGAAACATGAACAGAACTATCCTACTCATGACCTAGAGCTTGCAGCAGTGAGTGCGGCTTTAAAGATCCGGCGCCATTATTTGTATGGCGAATCTTGTGACATTTTCACCGATCACAAGAGTCCAAATACATCTTTACCTGAAAGATTTAAACTCGAGGCGAGAGGAGATGGTTGGAGTTGATAAAGGACTATGATCTCACCATTCAAGATCATCCGGCAAGGCAAATGTTGTAGCCGATGCCCTGAGTCGCAAGGCGACACCTCCTACCCTCGCTTGTCTCATCGCTGATTTTGAGCGTATGGATATATCTTTTGCTTTGCGGTACCGCGAGACCGAGACCCGCTTGCTTCTTGAGTCACCATTCCGAACGAGTACGGGAAGCACAACAAAGATGATCAAATGCTCCAGGCGTGTGAGGAAGCGCCTAGATGAAGGCAAGCAAGGCCATTTTGGTATAGATGATTCTGGTACTTTGCGATTTAAAGGTCGCCTTTGTGTGCCACAGGAGGCACAGATTAAAGATGAGATTCTAAAGGAAGCCCACCGTACCAGTGATATCTGTACATCCAGTGAGACCAAATGTACAAAGATTTGAAGAAGAATTTCGTGGAAGAGAATGAAAGTCGATATTACGCAGATGTGGCCTCGTGTGGGATCTGCCAATGTGTTAAGGTGAACATAAGCGGCCGGCAGGATTGTTGCAACCATTAGAGGTTCCGGTGTGGCCATGGGATGACATCTCCATGGATTTTGTGGTTGGTTTACCTCGCACTCAGCGAGGGAAGGATGCTATATGGGTGATAGTGGATCGGTTCAGTAAGTCTGCACATTTCATTCCTATTCGAACCACCAATTCTGCGAGCGATTTGGCTCCACTTTATGTGCGAGAGATAGTACGGTTGCACGGGGTGCCAAAGACTATTGTTTCCGACCGAGATGCCAAATTTGTTTCCAAGTTTTGGGAGAGTTTGCAGAGTGCTTTGGGCACGCAACTCCGTCTTAGTACTGCATTCCACCTCGATAGATGGTCATCAGCGTATAATTCAAACCTTAGAAGATATGCTCGTGTGTTGTGTTTTATCTGGAAGGGTGGTTGGGAAGATCACCCGCTTTGGCGAGTTCGCCTATAATAATAGCTATCACGCCAAAGATTCGAGCTGCACCATTTGAGGTTCTCTATGGCGGAGATGCAGATCTCCATTGTGTTGGGATGCAGTTGGAGAGCGGGCTGTATTGGGTCTGGATCGGGTTCAAGAAACCGTGGTTAGAGTAGCGAGAGATCGTGAAGAATCGCTAGCTGCTCAGAGCCGACAGTAAGAGTTATGCGTATGTGAGAAGGCGAGAGTTGGAATTGAAGTGGGAAACGAGGTTCTTCTCGAGGTATCACCTACCGAGGTGTCGTGCGGTTTGGTACTAAAGGAAAGCTTAGTCCGAGGTACATTGGACCATTCCCAATCGTGGCACGAATTGGGAAATTGGCTTATCGCTTGGATCTTCCGAGTCCATGCGTGGAGTTCATAATGTGTTTCATGTGTCTATGCCGAGAAAGTTCTTAAGAGACCCGAGCATGCAATTCCCTTAGAGCCTTTGAGCATTGAGCAGACCTTACTTTTGAGTCACGACCGAGAGAAGATTCTAGAGGAGTCGAGCGGGTTCTAAGAAATAAAATCACGAAGTTTGTCAAGGTACTTTGGTCCCATCGACCGAGAGAAAGCCACTTGGGAATCGGAATCTCGCATGCGCGTCGATATCGAGACTTGTTTCGCAGTGTGTAACCTTAATTCCTAAGTACATTTCGATTATCTTCTTTGTAGGATGACGTTTAGATTCGAGGTCGAATCTCGCTAAGGGGGTAGAGTGTAATACTCGGATTAAACTTTGAGATTGAGAATTGATCTTTAGGAGAGGAAGCATTGGGATTATTGAATTGTCTCGAATTGAGGGTTTTTCGCTAATTGCGGACAACCGGCCTGGGCTAGAGGCCCATTTGCCCCTAGTGGCCGGCCAAGGGGACTCCACCCTTTTCTCCCTTTGCCAAACCCTAATTTTTCCCCCTTTTTGGCCGCCTCCTTTCTTGGCCGCCACCCCTTTGGCCTCCCCTCCCATGCGCCCAACCTCCTCCCTTCCTGGTGTTCTCCCATGGTGGTGCCCCTCAAGTCGTCTTCCCGCTGCGGTGTTGATCTTCCTCCTTTGCGGTCTTTGCAAGGATCGGGACGACGATCGTGGGCTGTGGTTCAAGGAGAGGAATTCACCACCAACTTCTTCTTCGAGGCACGCTCAGCATCTTCTCCCACGTCGTCAAGGGTAACGATGTGTTCTTGGGTTTTCTAGAAGTCTTTCGTTAAAGCGGCGAGTAGTTTTGTTAATTTCCAGTCTGTCCGCGTTTCGCTCAGTTCTGTCCTGTATGTTGGAGGGATTGTTTCGGTTGTTTTTAGGCAGAATCTGAATGTTTGGTCTCCTAGAGATATCTAGGCCTCGTTCTTAAGTTTCAGTGGCCACCAAGTTCACTGGATTCCGAGGTCCGAGTCAAAAGTTATGGATGTTTTAGTACCTGCTGCCAGAAATCTGACGAGAATAAACTGTCTGGTTATTTCCTAAATTTTGAAAGGAAATTGGTTGAATCTGAAAGTTCACCCAACTAGGTTATTGTAGAGGATTCGATGACCTTTTCAGATTGGTAAAGAACATTCAATTTGGAGTTACCTAATGAAAGTTATGATCTTTTATTTCTGCTGTTCATTCTGTAGACGGTTTCTGTACTGAAAGTTCAAGCAATTATTAACCCATTAAATTGGCCAAATTGGTTTACCACGTCAACTAGAGTTTTGTAGTTTGGTCAGTTAAGAAGCTACAGAAATTGGGTTCACCTCTTTTCGACTTCCAGATCTTAAGATATGTCAATTACCGTGCCGCTGTCCAGAATTGAGTTATGACAGAAATTGTTGATTTCAGTTTAAGTTTTGTATTATCGACTAGAGTCTTCGGGGAAGCGGTGTATAGCGTTGATTAGTAGAATTGGGAATTTTGGTGTTCTTATTAAGTTATTTCGTTGGTTTAGGCGGCGAAACTTCGGGTATAAGAGCGCCTTCGTTGCCAGATAACGCTTCGCAACGCGGAAGGCAAGTACCATGTTTATTTGGATGTTTGTGCACTGTGGTTTTTAGCATGAGTTGTTTTGGTAACTTGTGAGACATGTGAAATGAATTATTCATGCCTTGTTCAATACATTGAGTTCATGAATAGAAGTGATGTTATGGTATATTTCATTTAATTGTTGCATGCATTCATTGACATTTGACGTCCACGGGAGTGGATGAGAACCACCATCAATTCCAAGATGGTTGGATAAGACCCATTAATTCCAATATGGGCAATGTTGGACACCCGTATGAAACGTTCTTCATACGGGAAGTGGATCCCCGCATTTTTGTTAAGATGCGGGCTTGAGTGATCACCGACGGGTGTTCACCTGGCTATACCGGTATGCGCGTGTGTGCAGTCCATTCCTTGATTTGAGCATTCATATCATGTATTCATAAGTAATCCAATGTGTTATGATCGAACCCAATGATGTTATGTTTGATCTTCAATGAATGAATGTTTTTCTTAATCATTGTACTTGCTGAGTCATGGACTCACTCTTGCTTTGTTTGTTTATTTCTAGGTGATCGTTGATGAAGTTCACTTGGGAGGGAGTAGATGAGCACTACTCGAATAATGCACTTCACATTAGACTCATTGCTATAAGAAATAATGATTCTCTTTTGTCATCTTTTGGTTTGTAATAAGTAAATTTAGTCATGGATGGTACCTTTATGATCAATGAGAACATAGATGAGAACTTTAAGTCATATGGTTATTTGTATTCTTAGCTCATTATCGTTGATTCATGTTTAGATCTTAGAATTGGATTTCATGACTAGTTTATGATTACTTGTGTGTTTTGTTGTGTGGAACCTCCAAAGATCCTCGATACAAAGGAGGTTCCACAAATTTAGTATTTCAACTTAGGGTAGTTGCATTCTGTGCTCGTCTTTGAGTTGGGGTGTTACAACTCGGTGCCTCTGTCGTCGCCAAGCACACCGGTGAGTTCTCGTAACTCATCGATGCCCATCTTGGCGCTAAATTTCATTGTCTTCCTCTCTAGTGCAGTCGCACCTTGTCACCCCCACTGCCGGCCGCCAAGCTCCGTCGCCGCGCCACCGCAGTGCATCTCCGGCTGCCTCGAGACCACCTACAGTTTCAGTGATCCTCCGGCGACCCATTTTGGCCTTGGTTTCCACCTCGCCGCGCCTCCACCGCCGGCGACGAATCCAGGTCCAGAGCCGCCCGAGATCCTCTGTTCTTTTTCAGTTGTGCTCCTCTCTGTCTGTCTGACAGTGGGGCCCACTCCTTCAAAACCAATTAGTTAGCTGCTAATCATGCTTAGGGTTGTTCTTTAGTTCACTCTCATGCATGATCAAAGTTAGTAATTGAGGTTTGAAAGTATTTTGGTGCAAGTTTCTCTGTGTCTTTTCTCTGTTGTCAGTTTTAGCTGTTGTCAGTAAATTGAAAATTGGTTTCATACTTGCTAAATTAGGTCTTGTTAGACTTGAAGATTTCCTTAGGAAGTAGCGTTTGGCAAGGAATTATGTTAGTTAGTAATTCCAGATTTCAAAACTTCTGTTGCCATGCTTGATCATAGGGATAGTTAGATTATCATGTTATTGTCTCTGCACTTTTGATTTATCGTATAAAGTGAGTTTGGGAGTAGTAGCATGTTGTATGGTGATAACCTTCTTATTATGGTGCGATACTTAGGTGTATTAGTAGCTTGATCTTTTTAAAGCCCAAACTTAATTAGAATTTTTGTAGCATCTCATAATTGGATACTTGGCTAGTTATGCTTTGATAGCTTCTTGTAGATTTTGTGCTCTCACCACAATAGTGGTTTTAGTATAGCTAGCTGATTTTGATGTGTTAACTTGATGATTAAATAATAGATGTGCACACAATCACCATCAAAGCCTGTCCAAAGTTTAAAGCATGTTAGAAGTTTGATTTCGTGGTTAACCGAGCAAAGGTGGGTGGGTCTCTGTAGCAATTGTTTATCATTCTTTGTGATAATCTAGCCTTGGTGTATATATTGGTGTTTGTATGTGATGTTTGAGTTTTGCCGGTGTTATTCGTTCTTATTCGCTGTTTTGTTCAAATCGTTAGGATTCGATATTTGCGGCAACCACGAGGACGATCCTCCGCACCATATTGAGCAACAAAGAACAGCAAGCGGTTTGATCATGTTAAATCGGTATTTTAAAGTCTAATATTTTGCTTCATTGTATGTATGCATTGCTTAATTTGTGCTAAATTGATTAGTTAAATCCGAAGCTGCATATCCGGTAGACAAAATATTGATCTCTACTACGAGCCTAGGTTATTTCTTTGTGATTAGAGATCGTTGGATGATCTCTTGTCACTTAGTAGATACGATTTCAACCGCTAGACATGCTTAGCTATCGGTAGAATCAAGCGGTTATCGACTTTAGTCGGTAACCTTGATCACATAAAATCTTCTATAACTTTATGTTTCAGCATTTTTGCTATGTTTAATTGCAAAACTAAAACTGAAAATAAAAATGATTTAGACTTG
The DNA here is from genome assembly GCA_036346255.1 of Ampelocalamus luodianensis. NCBI lineage: Eukaryota > Viridiplantae > Streptophyta > Magnoliopsida > Poales > Poaceae > Ampelocalamus > Ampelocalamus luodianensis. Next base: position 29,380,829 of record CM070635.1, on the reverse strand, counting down.
GGCACAACGGTATGATTGGTGTGATCTTGGGTGTGATCGAATGGTGCCCGAGTCAACAAGGACCGAACATCTTGTTACACTCGAACCAAGCATTTCGCGTGCTAACCACACTAGAGTATATGGGACCTCTCTTGACCTAGTACTTTGGCGTGTATTGGCTCCGGTCGCAGGGGTCGCAGGGAGGGATGGAGGTGGGAGCATGGTAGTTGTCCGAAAAGCTTTATCCTGAGTGGGTAGTTGTCTTTTCGGCTTTACCATGTAAGCGTATGGATTTCTATCCATACGAGCGGCTCGTAGTTAATACACAATATTGGAAAAAGTCTCGTAGGACTTAGCTGTGCCGGCATACCTTCGGAAGTGTGCTTTGGCTTAAAGGCGGTCTGAAGTGTGGGTACATTGGTACACCCCTGCAGGGTTTAAAACTATTCGAATAGCCTCGTCCTAGGTTATGGACACGCTTGGCAAAGTCTTCCAAGAGTTAGACTACAACGTTTAAATTAAAACTTGATGGGTGGTACGAATCTGGGATTCGTGCTATTGTGGTGACTATTGGGGTAGTCACCTCTAGGTGGTTACTTGTATCTATCTTTATTTCGCTGTTATTTCAATCTTAAAAATGAATTGCAAACTTGCCTTTAAAACTGTATTACCTTATTGCAAATGAAAATTGGCTTTATGCAAATGAAACATATGACCTCCACCAAATAAGCCTGCATGTAGCATATGAACAGGTCTGTTAGTTCACACGTCAGTCTTGCGGGTACAAAGACAATCTTTGTACTCAGGTGCTTTGCTTAATGTTTTTGTTGCAGAGGAAGAAGGTGAGCCTCAGGGGCCTCACTTACGTCAGTCTTTGCCGCTCGTGGGTGACGACTAGTCTTGGCGGTCCGGTCAGATGCCTTGTGGGTTGAAGGCACGCTGATTGGCTTTGTTTATAGCCATCTTATGGCACTTTTGCTTCCGCTGTCGTTCTTGTCTATTTGTGTATCTTGTGGCCTGTCGGCCTATGTCTGTAATATTGTTACTATTTGTTTATCTTCCGTTTGTAGTGTAATGTTTGGACTCTATGTTTTGAATGGAGTTGATGTCTAATTTTGTACCGAGGTGCATATACTGCTTTCTGGGAAGTATACATATCTCGAGGATCAGTTTATTTGATTTGTGATGCTAGGACCAGGTGGTTGGTTAAGCATTACAAGCCAAATAAACTGGGGTCCTCACAGGTAACCCCTTCCGTCGTAGGTAGTTTTTCGTCCTACCGGAAGACGACGTAAAGCTTGATATGTCGGAAGTGATTTCGAATCAAGAAAGGAAAGGTTAAACAAAGCAATGGAAGGGAAAATGTGTCACCACTGCCATTTTACTTCGTTAGGATCTTCTGGCTCTACCTTTGATGGTTCATTTTGTTTAGAGTTAAAAGAACCACCTAGGAAATGCACGACAGAAGGATCATAGAAACCCTTCGACAAGCTTCCCTCTATAGGACCTAAAAATTACGAGGAACCTCACTTGATTTGGATATTGATGTAATACTCCGAGTTTCGTTTAGAGGGAAAATTAATCGGGAGAAGGCTGCTAGTTTCTTTTTCATTTTTTTGGGGCAGTTTAGTGGGTTGGGCCTCCGCCAGGCTGACCAGGCCTTGTGGCCAGCCAGGTTCTTTCCCCCCCCTTGGGCCTAGGCCCATGCGCCCCCTCTCCCCCTTAACCCTAGCCGGCCCCCTTCCCCCCTGGCCGAACCCCCCTCCCTTTCCCTTTGGCTGCCGCCCCCTCCCATCCCCTCTTCCCCCTCGCGTCCCTGCCCATTGGAGCTACCCCTTCTTCCCTGGTGGTTGTCCCCTGCTGTGGTTCCTCCCTATCTCGCCTACAGAATTTTCCCCGCTGCCGGTTTTCGCGAGGATTCAAGGAGGGCAGCAGGTTGTTTCGGCCAAAGGAGGGGAGGAGGAGGAAGATCATCTTCTCCAAGGTTCTTCCGCCTACATCCTGGTTGCTTCAAGGGTAATGAATGCCGAGCCTCCTCGTTTGATTAGTGGTAGATGTGATTTGGATCATATTTGATTAGATCGACTTGCTGCGATTAGAAAGTTAGTTCTGTCCAGAATGTTGCGTGGACTGTTTCGTGATCTTAGAGGCCGAATTTGAGTTGTCCATCTCCTAGAGTTATGTACATATTGTGCTTAGATTTCGGTGGCCGCCAAGAACACTAAATTCCGACGTACGAATCAAAAGTTATGATCGTTTTAGTTTCTGCTGTCCATATTTCCGACGAGAATTACCTTTTAAGTTTTCTTGTAAAATAAGTTTATGTTAATGGACGAATCAGGGTTTCCTCTCAACTAGGTTATTGTAGAGAATTTCATAAAATTTTCATATTGTTAAAGAACGCCCAATTCAGAGTTGTAGATTAAAAGTTATGGTTGTTTTAATTCTGTTGTCTTAATTGTTCAGACAGTTTCTGTTCTGCGGTTTCATTTAACTGTTAGTAAATTAAATTGGCCGAATTGGGTTATCTCATCAACTGGAATGTTGTATATATGTTCGTTAAGTTTATGTATGTCGGGACCCAAAATTACAATTCTGGACCCTCTGTGTATACTGCACTAGTCGAGGATCACGCTAGTGCACACAGTGGCAACATCGATGAAATATCATTTCCATATACAAAGATGACTAATAAATAGGCAAATAACAATAAATATCAGAGTAAAGACCTTAAGGTCAAAGCTTACAATTAATGCCTCAGAAGGCGAATAGCTCAATGAAGCTGCAGGGGAACGAAACGGAATAACTTCAGTGAAGCCCATCCATATGCCCACAGGCAATCGGTTGGGGTGCGCGACCTAGTTCTTCTCGATCCTTGAAGTAGACTTTGTTGACCGACGATTCCTCCATTTCTGTAGGTTTGGGCGCAAGTTTTACAACAAGCGTGAGTACACAACCGTACTCGCAAGTCATACGACAGAATGCAATGTATAGATGCAGGCTTATTCCAAAGGAAATGGATTATGTGGTTATTTTGCAGAAATGCAACATTTGTAATTGAATATGAATAATAGATTGAAAGCATAATTCAAAACAAATAGACAATATTAATTTAACATTTGTTTTCACAAAGACACATAGCCTAATCAAATTCTTTCACACACCATATGACTTAAATCACACAAATTGTCCCTTCCCAATTGTTTTATGAAAACTACCCTCGTGTGAAATCCCGAGCATTGTCCATGACGCGACGCGCTATTCGAATAGATTGTTTAACACTCTGCAGAGGTTGTACACTTTACCCACACGATATAACCAAAGGTGTGGCGCACCGATCATAACAAAGCGGTTCGAAACTTCATCTCAACATTGACATTCTTATTCACATAGTACCCATATCACATAGCCTAACCTATCCACCGAACATCAATGCCGAGAATCCATAACTTACTAAGTTAGGCCCGCTTTATCCGACATGTGGTCGCATAAGAAGGCTCGCATAATAGCGCACAAAGTTAAGTCCTTAATTGACCAAGGCAAGACTTCCATTTTCTAACTAAGTCACAAAGATTATCATTCTCATCACATAGTCCACCATGTCACACGCCTCCACCACTTGCCTCACCCAAAACCTTTACCACCCAGTTGGTTTTAGTGCAACACATGCCATCACGAAGTAATAACACATAGCACACGCTTTTACACAAAGTTCCATAATCACATAGTCAAATTTATAATTGCAACTCAGGTTATGATGATGACTCATTGTATGGCTAAGCAATCTACTCGTACTAATCAACCCACGTTGGTAATACCATAGCACCAACTAAATATGAACCAATCTAGGGTGACAAAAGATTATGACATACAATAGACAAAGTGGATATAACAAATTGGATTAATAGCTAAACCCAAAAGCATTTAAATAATTACTTAAAGTAAATGCAATAATTTAAATCAAAGTAATTTTAAAAAAACTGGGATTCAATATGATCAAAGGTATAACTTGCCTTGCTATAGCAATGATGATCTTATTTTATCTTCAATCTTCTACTTGCTTGATCTTCAGCTCCTTCGGACGATTCCGGGACTTTGGCGTCTAACGAGAAAGAAAGCGCAAAACAAACTAAATTCAAAAGATAAATAAAATAAACTACAAATTGAAATTGAATGGTACTGGAAGGTAGATATTGAATTTAGATGAATTTAGAAACTTGAATGAGTTCAATCGGAATTCGGATGAAGAAGATATGGCTTTTGGAAGATTGAAATTCACATGAAATGATGAAAAATCTCTACAGAATATTCTTTGAATATTCTATCCAGAAAATATTTAGAAAAAGAACGAGTATATGATATGTGGGATCGACAGGTATTTATGGATTTCTAGAATTAAAATAATTCCAGAAATAAGGTAGAGAGAGTGACAAGCGGGACCGATAAGATAAAAGGATTTTCAAGAATTAAATTAATTCCCGAAAATGGAATTAGGGGTTGACATGTGGGCCACTGGTCTATGGACCGGGTCCACAGAGATATGCTAGTCCACGGTGGACCAAGCTCATGAATAGGGTTTGACCAAGATTGACTGACATACGGGACCCGCATGTAAGTGAGGGAAAATATTAGAGTTTTAATTAGGAAGATGACATGTGGGGTCTACATGGAAGATATATACATATATATATATATATATATATATATATATATATATATGGCAAAGGGTCCACATGGAAGTGAGAGAGATATAGGTAGTATGGCTTGAATTGTTTGGATGACAAGTGGGACCGAATAGGAGAAAGAAAAGGTGTTGACCATGTTGACCAAGTCAACGAATAAAAGAACAGAGCGAACAACAATTCACGTACGGGACAATAGCATGAATAGCGAACAGAGGGCATGGCCGGTTCTTGCTCATGGCGGTGACGACGAACGGAGGCGAACCAACGTTGGCGAAGGGGCAAACGGAAAGGAAAGGACGAGCCGGAGATGATGACGCGGTCCGACGTCGAGATTTTGCTCCATGCGACGGCAGCGCGACGCCGAAGAACGCCGACGACGGCGGCCTCACAGCGCGTAACACTTCCGTGATGCTCGCGAAAAGGGAGGTGAGCACGGCGTAGAACGCGCGACGCGAACTCAACGGTGGTGGAGTTGAAGGCGGGGATCAACGGTTGCGAGTAATTGACCGAGAAGGACGGCGAACAAGAGGCGAGAGAACGCCAAATTCTCGGCGCACGGTGGATGAAACTTGAATCTACAAGAGGGGAAAAATAGGTATTGACGAGGACACAAGATGACGCGATCGATTTTGGAAAACTCACCGAGGAAGCGAGAACGCGATGAACACGTTTCGCTTTAGGGCTTGACATGGCCGACGGTGCTCGTGATCTTCGGCGAAGAGGAAGGAACCATGATGTAGAACGCGACGACGCTGGCCAACGCCGCAGACGGTTTGGCGGGGACGTCGGATGAAGCCGTAGTTCGCCGGAGAAAACCTTTGGTTGGAGCTCGGTTTTTTGGAGATTGCGACTAAATTAGATCGGTTTGGAGGAAACCAATTCAGGGGATTGGAAGAGGGGATCAACACGGACGCGTGAGCGCAAACGGCTCGCATTTATATGCACCGTAGAGGAAGATATGAAAATTTGAAGTTTTGAGTTGGAGTCGTGCACGTACGGGACTCTTAGGTTCTAGAGATCGAAGATGAACAGTAACACACGATTTACTGTAGCATCGGCAGGAGAGAGAAAATCTGGATTTTCGGAATTAAAAGAAATCCTAAAAATCAAGGAGGTCAAATAAATAGCAAACAAATCCGAAAAAATCTCAGAAAATACCCAAAAATTCCTTGAAGGACAAGGAAGCCAAATAACACAAATTTTTATTTAATTAATGTTTATATTAGTCAAATTAAATATTTTTAATTTAGGAAAATTCCAATTAAGCTTTATTAATTCAAATAAAATTGGTGAAATTTTCCAGGGACCTAAACTACTCAAAAGATTTTTGAAAAGCCAAATTTTGGGACGTTACAAACCTCCCCCCTTAAAGGAATCTCGTCCCCGAGATTCAGGCTGACTATAGAATAGGATAAGGAACTCAGCCTTCGGGTTCACTTCTTGCTTTCAAATTGCTTTGACTTTGACAGAATCGCTCTTCTGACCACTTACAGAACAACGCCTTGCTTCTTGCTAAACTTCTCGCTTCACTGAAAACTTGACGAACTGGCTTTTGGCTGGAAGGCATCTTGAAACTTGATTGCTTCTACCGGGGCTGCTTGATCGGTGCTTGAAGGCACTTCTGAAGTGGAGGAAATCTTGCTGCTGACTGACAACTCAGGTTGGCAAACTATCTCTTCTTCCGCGCTTCGGAATCTGAACTAACTAACACATTTTTGTCAACTCTGTCATACAATTCTTTAGCACGTAACTCCAACAGTATTCTCAAGATAGACATGGTCGCGAAGGTGAAAATCAGATAGTCTGTGTAGCTTTCCTTTTTGAACACTCCTACTTAAATTCCATTTAGGATTAAGGACCCTTGGTCTTCTGCTTCATGATTAATGCAACATCCACATACTTTGTAATTTGATCTGCTCCTAACTGAGCGATGACTTACACGATCAACCACTCTGAACTTCAGAGGGTGACAACTACGACTTGCTGACATCTGGGTTGTAGAGAAACTCTACACATAACACTTACTTGCTCGACTTGGTACTCTGAGTTAAGGCACAACTCATTAATCTTTTCAATCTGTCTATTGATTCAGGGCGATTCACAATACTGAACTGAAATGATCACCCAAGCATCATGCGGACTCGTGGCTAACACAAGATAAGCCGATCCTTGGTCCGACACTAACTTCTCGACACGTCGTGCAATTTGACCATCTCTGTAGATCCGACATCGCACCCATGCCGATTTAATGTCATATCTGTCGTATACAACCTCTCGTCGATACCACTCGCTAGGCGCTCCAAACTAGGTGATATTGACAGAATGAAGCGACAAATTTCGTCAAATGATCAACAATCACCCTTCAAGAAATTATATCCCGATTGGGTCCTGGGAGATCCCATATCTGAATTTCTCAGGGATAGAAGTACTCTGACTAGCCCCCAACATTTTGGCTGATTTTCTGACATGCCAAACACATGGTAACCCATTCTGCGATATTTCACTTTATTTTGGATCATCACAATGCCACTTTGAGATCTTTGTACACCTTGGTACTTTCGAAGAAAAGTAGAATGCTTACACTCAAATGTTGGTTTGAGCATCAACTCTGGAGTTCCTTCTCATTAGATATGCAAATATACTCATTGATCCATGGATCATTCTGCTTGCCTTCGTGGGTTCTCACTCTTTCCTTGGCTTTACGTGAGGACGGATCACTTAACGTTCTTCACACCTCACTGATTTCTAGCATCGGTCCGAACTCTGGGGTTCAACAGATATCCTTGCAACTGACTCAAGATCCAAACTCTGAATTTCACAGGTAACTTTAGCTGACTGATCAACAGATCCTTGTGGTAGCTCTTCTATTTCAAAGTATCCGTCATTTGTCTCGTCCGTGCGAGGAACGGATTCCAACCTCATGGTTCTCAATCCAATAACCATCTTTGTTGCTCCACGGTAGCAACTTCGAATTATGACTAAGATAATTCACCACCTAAAACTTCTTAACACACCAATTCTTGGATGTTCCGTGATAAAAGCTATCAAGGTTCTTTCTGGTATCTGACAATACGAACATTGGAGTTGTGATTAATCTCTTCCGAAATTCTTACAAACACGGTTCACTTCTAGCGGCCCGGCGAACTTCTCTTCTTGCAACCGTGAGGGTCTTGGCTAACTTGAAACGATCGTCTCATTTATCTTCAACTAACACTATCTCGAAACGACTGCTTCACTGGTATTCAACTGACACTTCTAAGCTGACGGGTTTGATTTGCCACTGCCTTTATCTGATAAAGTCATCTGATTTACTCTATCATTTTTGGCAAACTCGTTGGCAACTTTTGTCATAATTTATCTGTGACGTAATTCCTTCTGGAATTGACTGATCCTAGGTACCAAGTCAGAGACGAACTTGACTTTGAATATGGTTGCATGTCGATAGACCACTTGCAATGAAGATCGCATATTCTCTTGCGGATACGGACATTATCCATTGATTAGATTCTTCAATCATTTACTATTGTCTCACTGCTATGCAAAATGATGAGTTGGAATTCAACATCACATTCCATAGTTACGGCTCTACAGCCTTCAATCATCATGACTTAACGCTTGATTACTCAACTTGCAAAGGCAGACTCTTGGAAAGGTATCCAATGATTTAATATCCAATAATTTCTTTTTCTCCGTAACTTGCATGCAAAGATGTCCACATTTTTGCTTTCTAACAAAGGAAAGGTTACAATGATTCCCTGATTTTACTGCTACTAACAGAGGCATGACACTGCATGATGTGATATCACCAATCTAGACTTTCTTGGTAACATCATCATTCAAACGTCTCTTCTTTGACTACTTCATTGGGCAAACGGATCCTGGTGCGTTACCAACTGCTCTAGGAGTTAAAATCTTAACTGAGCTGACTTCTGGTATTCTTGCATCTGGAGTGAGTGACTGGTTCCACTGAGGACACTAGCTGATGTAGTGACCTTTTCCATGATTGTTGTAGCATAGACATGTCGAACCTTGTGACTTTTTCTGAAGAGGTCAAGGCAGAACGATTATTTTGGTGTTCTTCAACCTTCAAGAAGGATAGTCGCTTTGTAGGACATCTCTTGGCATAGTGGCCTTGCTTACCACACTTGAAACACACTAGTGACGAGACTGGCTTGTTTCTCTTTTGAGGTGGGCTGCTGAGGTCAATATTCTGCTTTTGTAATTCTTTAGCCGACTTTAGTTTGCCTTCTCTTGCTAATGTTCGACAAGAGCTCAAAGTTTTCACGACGTTGACATATCTTGTCGACAATGGTTTGCCTTCTCTTGCTAATGTTCGACAAGCTCAAAAGTTTTCACGACGTTGCATTGCAAAAGTCAACACGAATACATAGGGCAATCGCTCTGACAATGATCATCGCTTTCACACAAGAAACATGTGATCTTACTCATAGGACATTTTCCAACGGAATGGTTTCTTCATCGAACAATTGATATTGTGCTCATCGGCACTATGGCCTATTTCTCCGCAGTGGGTACATGCACAATCTTCTGACTTATCTGGTTGGCAGCACTTCAACTGACAACGGCTAGATTTGGTGTAGGATATCGAAATAGCGGTTTTTCTTGATCACTTATGCTTGATATCGCATCTTTGTTGTACGAGCGATGGTGAACTCGCCCAAGTGATGGTGTGCTCGTCCGATGGGCGCGAAATTTTCCCACCAATCTAATGCAACTCCTTCTAAATGATGAGTAGCATAGAAAACTTTTTCATTATCATTGCATTGCACAACAAGCTAGCTTTTCTTCTATTGTGCGAATCCAAGATTCTGCATCCTTGAGTACGGTTGATCCTTCAAAGACGGCGTCTTGGTCCTAAGAACTTTGCAAACTTGAACTGAAGGTGTGTCTTTGGGATGGCAACGAGTTGTGCACCATTGCAAACATTACTAATGTCCGACGATCGCATTGTTGCTGGCATGAGTTGATTCTGGGTGGCAGGAAACTGGCTCGGGTCCTGATGTGTCACTCACGCGCACCGAGATTGTTGTTGGTCATCGCTCGCTCTGCATCGACACGCGCGACGATGCGATGACTTGCTTGATTATTCTGATTCATCAAATTGACTAAGGTAGCGGTGGTCTGATCCTACCAGGTCACCATGTTGTTCATGTTTTGCATCATCGCGTTCATGGATTGAGTCTGAGCTACCAAGAATTGTTCCATGACTGGATCTGCTACTCCCGATCGACAATCGCCCACCGGGATTGACAGTGCAGAGCCGTGATGCATCGCTCTCAAGATTACTGACAAGGCTGGCTTCACTGGGGTTCTCCATCTGCTGGCTGACCAGGGCTAATAGATGCGAGGGAAAAGCACAAGGTAAGGGAAGAGAATCTACTAAGGGGAGCGGGTTTAACCCAAAGAACACCAAGGAACACACAAATAGCCGAAAAGCTATTAAGAAGCATAAAACTCACAGCCAAACTACACCGAAGAAGGGAAACAAAGATCTAATCGTCTAGTCGATTAAACTCTAACTTAACAGGGCGACTTGGCTCAACACACGGGAGGAACCTACACTGATTTATCCTATATGGTTGGTCTGAAGAAAACTCGAACTGGTCACGGTCTTCATCAAACGTTGACTGCTTGCGATCCTTGGAGGCGAAGCTTGAAGAAAGATGGAGGCGACGTACAACTTCTTCTTAGTCTTGAATTTTTGCGACGCACTTGTCTTGAACACTTGGGAGATGTTGACACGTTGTTGTTTGTTGCGTGGTCTTCAAACAATTGCTCAAAACTGCTCTTGGGCATCCACCAAGACATTTAGCACGAATAACGATGACTATAGAAGTTATGAGGGGAGAGAGTCCAATTTAATACTCAAAATGGTGAGGACGAATATAGATGAGAAAGGAATAGAATGGAAGAGTATAGAAGCTAGACAAGATGAGAATAGCACATCATTAAGATTTTCCATTTGTAAAATAAGTTTTGAACTTTTCCTTACAACGGCAATTCTAACTAAGGTCACGACCTACAGTCGATATGGCTCTGATACCACCTCTGTCGGGACCCAAAATTACAATTCTGGACCCTCTGTGTATACTGCACTAGTCCAGGATCACGCTAGTGCACACAGTGGCAACATCGATGAAATATCATTTCCATATACAAAGATGACTAATAAATAGGCAAATAACAATAAATATCAGAGTAAAGACCTTAAGGTCAAAGCTTACAATTAATGCCTCAGAAGGCGAATAGCTCAATGAAGCTGCAGCGGAACGAAACGGAATAACTTCAGTGAAGCCCATCCATATGCCCACAGGCAATCGGCTGGGGTGCGCGACCTAGTTCTTCTCGATCCTTGAAGTAGACCTTGTTGACCGACGATTCCTCCATTTCTGTAGGTTTGGGCGCAAGTTTTACAACAAGCGTGAGTACACAACCGCATTTCGCAAGTCATACCACGAATGCAATGTATAGATGCAGCTTATTCCAAAGGAAATGGCTTCGTGGTTATTTTGCATAAATGCAACATTTGCAATTGAATATGAATAATAGATTGAAAGCATAATTCAAAACAAATAGACAATATTAATTTAACATTTGTTTTCACAAAGACACATAGCCTAATCAAATTCTTTCACACAGCCATATGACTTAAATCACACAAATGTCCCTTCCCAATTGTTTTATGAAAACTACCTCGTGTGAAATCCCGAGCATTGTCCATGATCATGACGCGCTATTCGAATAGATTGTTTAACACTCTGCAGAGGTTGTACACTTTACCCACACGATATAACCAGGTGTGGCCGACCGATCATAACAAAACGGTTCGTAAACTTCATCTCAACATTGACATTCTTATTCACATAGTACCCATATCACATAGCCTAACCTATCCACCGAACATCAATGCCGAGAATCCATAACTTACTAAGTTAGGCCCATTTTATCGACATGTGGTCGCATGCAAGAAGGCTCGAGTTCAATGGCGCACAAAGTTAAGTCCTTAATTGACCAAGGCAAGACTTCCATTTTCTAACTAAGTCACAAAGATTATCATTCCCATCACATAGTCCACCATGTCACACGCCTCCACCACTTGCCTCACCCAAAACCTTTACCACCTGGGCTTGGTTTTAGTGCAACACATGCCATCACGAAGTAATAACACATAGCACACAGCTTTACACAAAGTTCCATAATCACATAGTCAAATTTATAATTGCAACTCGAGTTATGATGATGACTCGTTGCATGGCTAAGCAATCTACTCGTACTAACCAACCCACGTTGGTAATACCATAGCACCAACTAAATATGAACCAATCTAGGGTGACAAAAGATTATGACATACAATAGACAAAGTGGATATAACAAATTGGATTAATAGCTAAACCTAAAAGCATTTAAATAATTACTTAAAGTAAATGCAATAATTTAAATCAAAGTAATTTTAAAAACTGGGATTCAATATGATCAAAGGTATAACTTGCCTTGCTATAGCAATGATGATCTTATTTTATCTTCAATCTTCTACTTGCTTGATCTTCAGCTCCTTCGGACGATTCCGGACTTCTGTCTAACGAGAAAGAAAGCAAAACAAACTAAATTCAAAAGACAAATCAAATAAACTCCAAATTGAAATTGAATGGTACTGGAAGGTAGATATTGAATTTAGATGAATTTAGAAACTTGAATGAGTTCAATCGGAATTCGGATGAAGAAGATATGGCTTTTGGAAGATTGGAATTCACATGAAATGATGAAAAAGCTCTCGGAATATTCTCGAATATTCTATCCGAAAATATTTAGAAAAGAACGAGTATATGATAGGTGGGATCGACACGTATTTATGGATTTCTAGAATTAAAATAATTCCGAGAAATAAGGTAGAGAGAGTGACAAGCGGGACCAATAAGATAAAAGGATTTTCAAGAATTAAATTAATTCCCGAAAATAGAATTAGGGGTTGACATGTGGGCCACTGGTCTATGGACCAGGTCCACAGAGATATGCTAGTCCACGGTGGACCAAGCTCATGAATAGGGTTTGACCAAGATTGACTGACATACGGGACCCGCATGTAAGTGAGGGAAAATATTAGAGTTTTAATTAGGAAGATGACATGTGGGGTCTACATGGAAGATATATACATATATATATATATATATATATATATATATATATATATATATATATATATATATATATATATATGGATGGCAAAGGGTCCACATGGAAGTGAGAGAGATATAGGTAGTATGGCTTGAATTGTTTGGATGACAAGTGGGACCGAATAGGAGAAAGAAAGGTGTTGACCATGTTGACCAAGTCAAAATAAAAGAACAGAGCGAACAACAATTCACGTCTCGGACAATAGCATGAATAGTGAACAGAGGGCATGGCGGTTCTTGCTCATGGCGGTGACGACGAACGGAGGCGAACCAACGTTGGCGAAGGGCAAACGGAAAGGAAACGACGAGCGGAGATGATGACGCGGTCCGGCGTCGAGATTTTGCTCCATGCGATGGCAGCGACGCGAAGAACGCCGACGACGGCGGCCTCACGGCGCGTAACACTTCCGGTGATGCTCTGCGAAAAGGGAGGTGAGCACGGCGTAGAACGCGGCGACGCGAACTCAACGGTGGTGGAGTTGAAGGCGGGGATCAACGGTTGCGAGTAATTGACCGGAGAAGGACGACGAACAAGAGGCGAGAGAACGTCAAATTCTCGGCGCACGTGGATGAAACTTGAATCTACAAGAGGGGAAAAATAGGTATTGACGAGGCACAAGATGACGCGATCGGATTTTGGAAAAACTCACCGAGGAAGCGAGGAACGCGATGAACACGTTTCGCTTTAGGGCTTGACATGGCCGACGGTGCTCGGTGATCTTCGCGAAGAGGAAGGAACCATGACGTAGAACGCGACGACGCGAAGCCAACGCCGTAGACGGTTCGGCCGGGGGACGTCGGATGAAGCCGTAGTTCGCCGGAGAAAACCTTTGGTTGGAGCTCGGATTTTGGAGATTGCAACGAAATTATATCGGTTTGGAGGAAACCAATTCAGGGGATTGGAAGAGGGGATCAACACGGACGCGTGAGCGCAAACGGCTCGCATTTATATCCAATGTAGTGGAAGATATGGAAATTTGAAGTTTTGAGTTGGAGTCGTGCGCGTGGGACTCGTTCGTTCGGAGATTGAAGATGAACAGTAACCACGATTTCATCAGTAGCATCGGCAGGAGAGAGAAATCTGGATTTTCGGAATTAAAAGAAATCCCAAAAATCAAGGAGGTCAAATAAATAGCAAACAAATCCGGAAAAATCTCAGAAAATACCCAAAAATTCCTTGAAGGACAAGGAAGCCAAATAACACAAATTTTTATTTAATTAATGTTTATATTAGTCAAATTAAATATTTTTAATTTAGGAAAATTCCAATTAAGCTTTATTAATTCAAATAAAATTGGTGAAATTTTCAGGGACCTAAACTACTCAAAATATTTTTGAAAAGCCAAATTTTGGGACGTTACAATGTAGGATCTGGGCTCACCTCGTTTCGAGTCCCAGGTCAATAGCTATGGTCATTATCGTGCTGCTGTCCAGATGCGATTCCGTGGTGCTGCCTGTTTTTCAGATTTGGGTTTATGGCTATTTCTTGGGTGTTCAGGAGGGTATTGTAGAATATTAAGTCGTTTCGGGTACCTTGTTGTTCTTATTTCGTTTATTTAATTGTTTAGGCAGCGAGGCTACGGGTTTGGGAGCATCATCATTGCCTGCTAACGCGTCGCAATGCGGAAGGCAAGCACTTTGCTGATCTTAAGGGCTGTGATTGTGAATGCTTACATGATTATGTTTTGACATCTTGTGATACAAGAGATGATGAACTGTCTATGTTCTTTCAAATATGTTGAATCTATGCTAAGAGATAATGTTTTTTTCATTGTTCATATTCATATCATGCATCCATAATTCATGTTTTACCCACGGGAGTGGATTGTAAGTCCCACCATTCCAATGTGGGTAGATTTGGACATTGTCATGTCCCGTCCACGGGAGTGGATAGAAAGACTCATCAATTCCAGTATGGGCACGTAAGACCAATCAATTCCAGCATGGGCAGATTTGGACACCTGTATGAAATGTTCTTCATACGGGACTTGGATCCCCGCACTTTTGTTAAGGTGCGGGCTTAAGTAAACACCGATGGGTGTATCACTAGCTATACCGGTATAAGCATGTGTGCAATCCGTCCTTTCATTACATTCATTCATTTCATGCATTCCTAAACATTCCTTCGTGGCATGTTCAGAAATTGTGAAGAGGTTGTTTTGTCCATACTGTTTGTATGTTAATTTATTTAATGTACTTGCTGAGTCTTGAACTCACTCTTGTTTTGTTTATTTGTTTTTAGGTGATCGTTGATGAAGTTTCTCTTGGGAGGGAGTAGACATGCACTACTCAAATATTTCACTTTACACTAGATTCAATAAAAGAATTGTTAATGTCTTTCAGTCGTTAATTGTTGGATTGTAATAAATAAACATAGACTTGGATGGTAACTTCCTTTCATTGAGTTTTGTTTAAACAATTGTTTATGTTCATTGATCATACGTTGATACGATTACCTTAGTGGATCCAGTATTACATTCATGTATATGTCCCATCTGATGTTGGACTGTTTACTTAGTTGATGAACTATTGTCGGTTATTCCATCGCATGCGATATTATGTTAGGTCTTTAGGTAGCATTTTGGCTTCAGAATAGCCAGGGTGTTACAGTTGGTATCAGAGCGGGCTATAGGTCCGTGGTAAATAAAATATATTAAAACTGACACACTGTGCACAATAGGTGGGGTTGGGTGAGTTCCTTGTTTTTGCATTGCTATTGTTGTGACTCACGTTTTGAGCAATTGTTGAATTGTGTTGTGCTTTGGTTACCGGAAAACTAAATGCTTAGTTTTTGTTGCTGTGGTGTTCTTAGATGGCGAGAGGAGGAGACCGTGGCCGTGGAGCGGGTCGTGGACGTGGTCGTCTGCCGGGTCGTGGCCTATTTGTTTCAATTATGTTTTCAATCTATTATTGATATTCAACTACAACCGTTGCTTTTAGCAAAATAACCATAGATGACATATCCTTTGGAATAAGCCATCATCCATAATTGCATTCTGTGTTACAACTTACTGGGTAGTCCATGCACTCACTCTTGCTATAAACAATGTTGTTCATTTGTTGAAGACTACATCAGTTCATCGTGGGTCAACAAGGACTACTTGAAGGATCATAGAGTGTTGGAATTAATACGGGCTAGGCCAAATTTTAATTCTAATTAATTCTTGAAAAATCCCAAAGGTCCGTGTGCACGTGCTAAAACTGTTTAATCCCATATGGAGAGTTGAATGAGAGTTACACCACTTTAAAAGGTGGAACGTGGTAACCCCCTTGTGAAATTGCAGAGAGCCAATACACGCGCGCACTCGCTCGCCGAGCCGAGCCGCACTACCATCTTTGTCGTCGTGTCGCATGCGGTGCATGTCGCGCGCAGACGCAGTGTGTCGGGTGCGTGCGCGTTTTTCTTTATCTATTCGAAAATCGAAACACACCGACTCGAAGTTAATGGCATTAACAAACGGCTGGCAGTAATAGTTCAGTTACTAGTGAGTAATGGGCGGGCTGCGGTTAACACTGGTTGATGGCGAATCAATGGTGACCGTTTCCAAAAGCCTCTGGCCTCTTTGTTTTTGGCTATTAGTTCTGTAGAACAGTGCACTGGTTCCTCTGCGAGACTCTCTACGACAGACACAAAAGGACTCCATAGTTTTGTTGTTGTCTCTAGCGATCTCCATCCCGGCGAGACACGTGTACGGCTACACCAGGAGAGCAGGCCTATGGAACCCTCGTCCTTCAAGACTTGCACGAGCGAGGACGAATAAGGTTTTTGGGGAGTGTTCGCGCGATTGCTCGCTTCATCTGATTTTCTGGTACGTCTACATTTGCGCGACTCTCTGCTACATCTACATCAACTGCACAACTACTACCACGACGTCCACTATGCCATGACTAACGATGACCTCACCAAGACTTCTGCTTCTACTTCTGCTGCTCATTCCGCTGGATCTAGGTATGCCTATCTTGCACTTGTTGTTTACTTAGTTTTATTATCTGTTGTTTACTTGAACATTGAGATAGATATACTAGTTTCTGTCATTCTAGAAATTCGTATATCTATAGTGTTCTTGTATACCTTCTTTGTGAAAATGGCTATAGTATTCTCCATAATTTATCTAGTACATTTCTGGATTAAAGCAATTCAAAAAATGCTTATATATTCAACAATTCCAAAAACCTTATTCTAGGCATTTTTCATCAACTGAATTTGCTGCTGCGCTAAAACCCTCTGAATTCGATGGTGCGAATTACAAGAGGTGGGCGTACCAAGATGGTGCTTTGGCTAACTGCCATGAACGTTTTTCATGTGGCAAGTGACAAGCCTGAAGGAACACTTACTCTTGAATAGGAGCAAGCGTTCGAGGCTACTGATAACCTTTTTTAAAGGTGTCGTGATTAGCGTTCTTGGTGAGAAGTTAGTTGATGCAAACATGGTGATTAAAACTGGGAAAGAGATGTGGGATGCACTCGCGGCCAAGTTTGGGGTTTCGGATGCAAGCAGTGAATTGTATCTCATGGAGCAATATCATGACTATAGAATGGTTGATGGCCGTTCTGTAGTTGAGCAGGCTCATGAGATACATTCCATGGCCAAAGAACTTGAGCACTTCAACTGTGTGTTACTGGACAAGTTTGTCATGGGAGGCATTATTGCCAAGCTTCCTCCTTCTTGGAGGAATTTTGCTACTTCCCTGAAATACAAGAGACAAGAGTTTTCTGTTGAAAATCTCATTGGGTCTCTTGATGTTGAAGAGAAAGCAAGGGCAAAAGATACGCACATCAGAGGTAATGAGGGACATTCTAGTGCCAATGTGGTGCAGAAGAAGAATGGCCAAGCTCAAAAGTTCAAAGGCAAGAACAAGACTGCACAAACAACTAGCTTCAAGAAGAAGAAGAAGAGTACAAAGGATAGCCTTTGCTTTGTGTGTGGTGAACCTGGTCATTGGGCCAAGGATTGTAGCCAACGCAAGGGTGGGAAGAATCAACAAGGGCAGAATTCCAAGTTTGCTAATGTTGTTGTTGGTACTACTGAGACGGGAACATCAGGGTATAGTAATTTACCTCTTTTTTTCTTTAGATATCAATCTACCGATCGGTGGATAGACACTAGTGCTAATATACATGTGTGTGTGATATTTCATTGTTCTCTTCTTACCGTGTCACTCGGGATTCAAATTGTTCTAATGGGGAACGGGTCACATGCCACTATTCATGGTGTTGGTACGGTCGATCTGAAGTTTACTTCGGGGAAGATTGTGCAACTGAAGAACGTGCATCATGTGCCATCTATCAATAAGAATCTCGTCAGCGGATCTCTTCTGTGTAGAGATGGCTTTAGACTAGTATTTGAGTCCAATAAATTTGTAGTATTCAATGTGGACAATTTGTTGGTAAAGGCTATGTGTGCAGAGGCTTGTTCCGCCTATCTCTTTCAGATTTGTGTAATAATATTGTGAACCATGTTTGCATTGGTAATTAGACTACTATTTGGCATTCACGACTTTGTCACATAAATTTTGGTTGCATGACACGGTTAGCCAGTTTAGATTTAATCCTGAAATTCATTCTTACCAAAGGTTCTAAATGTCAAGTTTGTGTGCAATCAAAGCAGCCTCGTAAGCCTCATAAGGCTGCGGAGGTAAGAAACTTGGCACCATTAGAACTCATACATTCAGATCTATGTGAGATGAATGGTGTGTTGACAAAAGGTGGTAATAGATATTTCATGACTTTGATTGATGACTCCACTAGGTTCTGTTATGTGTATCTTTTGAAAACTAAAGATGAAGCTCTTCACTACTCTAAAATCTATAAGGCAGAAGCTGAGAACCAACTTGAAAAGAAAATCAAAAGGGTTAGGTCTGATCATGGCGGCGAGTACTTTTCTAATGAGTTCAATTTATTCTGTGAGGAACATAGTATAATCCATGAGAGGACGCCTCCCTATTCACCCCAGTCAAATCGGGTTGCTGAAAGAAAGAACCGCACTCTAACTGATTTGGTTAGCACCATGTTAGAAACAGCGGGTCTTTCCAAAGCATGGTGGGGGGGAGGCTATATTTACTTCATGCCATGTCCTAAATAGGATTCCCACAAAGAATAAAGAGATAACCCCATATGAACATAACCCCATATGAACAATGGGAGAAGAAAAGACTATCACTTTCATACTTGCGCACTTGGGGTTGTTTGGCGAAAATCAATGTGCCAATTTCCAAAAAGCGTAAGCTTGGACCAAAAACCGTGGACTGTGTCTTTCTAGGCTATGCTCACCATAGCGTTGGATATAGATTTCTAGTCGTGAAATCTGGAGTACCTGACGTGCAAGTCGGTACAATTATGGAGTCCAGAGATGCTATATTCTTTGCGGATATTTTTCTGATGAAAGATATGCCTAGTTCATCGAGTCAGGAGCCTGATACAACTCTTGAACCTGTCATTCCAATGAAATATTTTGAGCAAACCCCTGAGCAAATTCCTGAGGAAAACAATGAAACTCTGAGAAAGAGTAAAAGACAAAGGGCTACAAAGTCTTTTGGTCCTGATTTCATTGTGTACTTTGTGGATGATACTCCAAGTACCATTTCTGAAGTATATGCTTCTTCAGATGTGGAATACTGGAAGGAAGCAATCCGTATTGAAATGGATTCCATTATCTCTAATGGAACTTGGGAGATCATTTAGCGTCCTTATGATTGTAAACCTGTAGGATGTAAGTGGGTGTTTAAAAAGAAGCTTAGGCCTGATGGTACTATCGAGAAGTACAAGGTACGACTTGTGGCCAAAGGTTATATCCAAAAGGAAGGCGAAGATTTCTTTGATACTTATTCACCTGTGGCTAGATTGACCACTATTCTAGTACTACTATCTCTGGCTACCTCACACGGTCTTCTCGTTCATCAGATGGACGTTAAGACGGCTTTCCTAAATGGAGAGTTGGACGATGAAATTTACATGGAACAGCTAGATGGATTTGTAGTAGATGGTCAAGAAGGAAAGGTGTGCAAGTTGTTGAAATCTTTGTATGGTCTTAAACAAGCACCTAAGCAATGGCATGAAAAATTCAACAGAACTTTAACATCTGCAGGCTTTATTGTGAATGAAGCTAACAGATGTGTGTATTATCGCCATGGTGGGGGCGAGGGAGTCATTCTATGTTTGTATGTTGACGACATACTGATCTTTGAGACCAACCTTAATGTGATTAAGGAGGTCAAGGATTTCTTGTCTCAGAATTTTGAGATGAAAGATCTGGGAGTAGCTGATGTTATCTTGAACATCAAGCTGTTGAGAGGTGATGACGGTGGGATTACATTGTTGCAATCCCATTATGTGGAAAAGGTTCTGAGTCGTTTTGGTTATAGCGATTGCAAACCCTCTCCAACACCTTATGATCCTAGCGTGTTACTTAGGAAAAATCGGAGAATAGTTAGAGACCAATTGGGATATTCTTAGATAATTGGTTCACTCATGTATTTAGCTAGCGGTACCAGGCTTGACATCTCGTTTGCTATGAGCAAACTAAGCCGGTTTGTATCCAATCCGGGAGATGATCATTGGCATGCTCTTCAAAGGGTAATGCGCTATCTAAAGGGTAATATGAGTTATGGAATTCACTATACCGGTACCCGTGGCATCGAGGGTTATAGTGATTCAAACCGATCTCGATGTTGATGAGATTAAGGCCACAAGTGGATATGTCTTCACACTTGGTGGTGGCATCGTTTCATCGGTCTTGTAAGCGCACCATCTTAACGAGGTCAACAATGGAAGCGAGAACTCACAACATTAGATATTGCCATCAAGTCGAATGGCATCGTGAGCTCTTGATGGATTTGCGGTGGTTGAAAACCGCATCGCTATTCGATGAATCGTGACAATCGATCGTGATCATCAAAGTGAATAATTCTAAGGATAATATGAAGGCATCAAGACATGTGATGATAAGATCAAGTCTATCAGAAAATGAGAAACTCAGAGTAATAACTTTGGATTATATCCAAACAACTAAGAATCGCGCATCCTTCATAAAGGGTTTATCACAGAATGTGATAGACAATGCATCGAGGGAGATGGGTTTGAGATCCACGTGAGTTATACCATAGTGGTAATAACCCATCCTATGTGACCGGAGATCCCTTGAAGTAGGATTGGCGAAACAAGCTATTGGTTAACTGAAAGTAGAGTACCTTTATAGACCCACTCCATGGGAGTTGCAATTCTCTCCTAAATCTGTATGGCAGGTTGATTTTATCTTAATGTGTTATGTCGCTTGTTTAAGCAAAGATGATGTCCTACAGAGCAGTCTTGAAAGAACACACCTATATGAGCCTGACTACTAGTCACAGTCTATGAGATAGGGTAATCTCTAGGAAGCTCATGAATAGGCCAGGAGTATGACTTATATGCTCCAACCCGCGGGATGCTGGCGACCTAGTATCAGTTAAATACTTAAGTGAAACTTATTAACACAAAACTGTCAATTCAAGGCTTAGTCCATTGTGCAGTTGCAGATAAATGTAGCTTCTGTTCTAGGTGGAAGCTCAACCTTAACCGGTCTCCATCGAAACACTGGTATATCAAAACAATACTATGGATCAAGGCATTTGACATGTGCCCTTGGGATCCGTGGGGATTATTGAATTAATACGGGCTAGGCCCAATTTTAATTCTAATTAATTCTTGAAAAATCCCAAAGGCCCATGTGCACGTGCTAAAACTGTTTAGTCCCATATGGAGAGTTGAATGAGAGTTACACCACTTTAAAAGGTGGAACGTGGCAACCCCCTTGTGGAATTGGAGAGAGCCAATACACGTGCGCGCTCGCTTGCCTCGTCGAGCCGTGCCCTTGCCTTGGGGGTGCGTGCGTACGCAGGCGTGTCGGGTGCGTGAGCGTTTTTCTTTATCTATTCGAAAATCTAAATGCACCGACTCGCAGTTAATGGTATTAACAAACGGCCGCGAACGGTTCGATTACTAGTGAGTAATGGGCGTGCCGCGTTAACACCGTTGATGGCGAATCAATGGTGACCGCTTTCCAAAAGCCTCCGCCTCTTTGTTTTTGGCTATTAGTTCTGTAGAAACGGTGCACCGTTCCTCTCGAGATCGTCTACGCATGCATACAAAAAGAACTCCACGCTTTTGTTGTTGCTCGCGATCTCCAACCCGAGAGACACGTGTACGGCTACACCAGGAGAGCAGGCCTCTGGAACCCTCGTCCTTGAAGGCTTGCACGAGCGAGGACGAATAAGGTTTTTGGGGAGCATTCGCGCGATTGCTTGCTTCATCTGATTTTCTGGTACGTCTACATTTGCGCGACTCTCTGCTACATCTACATCAACTGCACAACTACTACCACGATGTCCACTACGCCATGACTAACGACGACCTCACCAAGACTTCTGCTTCTACTTCTGCTGCTCCTTCCGCTGGATCTGGGTATGCCTATCTTGTACTTGTTGTTTACTTAGTTTTATTATCTGTTGTTTACTTAAACATTGAGATAGGTATGCTAGTTTCTGTCATTCTAGAAATTCGTATATCTATAGTGTTCTTATATACCTGCTTTGTGAAAATGGCTATAGTATTCTCCATGATTTATCTAGTATATTTCTGGATTAAAGTAATTCAAAAAATGCTCATATATTCAACATAGAGAACTAGGTCGTGATACCCTAGTCGATTGCCTGTGAGTATATGGATAGGCTACTCACTCTGTTCTTTTTTTGTTGTTGATATTTTAGACTTGTGCACACTTCGTAAAAAAACACACAAGATGATCGCATGCTCTTGTTAAATCTGCTTTTCTATGCTACCTTAATTATTAAATTCGTTTGTCACTTAAACGAGAATTTTTAGCGTAAATAGCACTTTGTTTGGGCATGTTATGGCATAACTAGCGCCCCGCCGCTTGTACAAAGGTGTCACCATGGATGCATCTCGGTGGGCCACATGTCTCGCACCGCACACCATCGCTCGAAGCACTCATTTCCGTAGCCACCGCTCGACACACTCATTTCCGTGCGCCGCTCCCGGATCCGCCTCGGCCCGCCGCTTGGCGCTCATCGATGTGCCCAGTCCATGGTTCCGCCTCCCTGCGCCACCTGGCGCTCGTCCGTGTGCCTACTCCCTAAACCACCTCCGCACACACACCGTCCGACGAAGAGCTGTTCGCGTGCCTACTATATAGACGCGGTGCTGCCGGACAGCCCTTGCCCGGACCCACCCCATCCACACGCATGTCGCGCACGCACTGTTGTTGCCTCACCCGTGCCCCTGGCCCCTACACCTCCCAAACATCCATGTGGTCATGTTTCTGGTCTTTTTGCGTCCGATCTGCGCCCCTAATCGCTTTGCCGAAGCCCTCTCTGTCCGCATGCATCGTTAATCTCACTATCCCGTCTGCATGAAATGCTCTCGAGCGCCAATAAAAACCGGCGCCGTGCTCCCTCTCACTCTCATTCTCATTCTCGTCGTCTGGAATTCACTCTCGTTCTCGCGCTCGTCACTGAGAACAAAGAGAATTTAACGAAAACTTTGTTGGGATTATGTTGTGAAGTGATTTGTGTTTAGAGCAGTGGTTACGACCGTAGAAGCATTGCAGTTGTCACATCCCCAAGTTAATAAAGAAGATTATCATGCATCTCATTATCATGCATCATGTTTTGAAGCTTTTTCATTAAGTATTGCACTTGCAAAATCTTAAAAACAAATATTAAACATGCACTTTAATTTGAATTCCAAAAGAAAAACTGAAACAAATGCTACTAAAGTTCATCTGGAAATAATTTATTAAAATACTATAATAATTATCATGGATTAATATAATTTTCCCAGATTTTTGGGACTGGTTTAAACCCTAAGAAATTGGTGTTTGAATTTACATATTACAAAGCCATGATGATGCATATGTATGAAATCTCAAATTAATAGAAATATGCATCCGCAACAACATTGCATACAAATAACCTGTTCATACTACAAATGTTCATAATCATAGACTTCATAACTTTCAAACATCCATGAATAACACATAACTCATATCACTAGAAACCATGAACATTAAAAATCATTCCACCATAACAATCATGACAACACAAATACTCATAGTATTTATCAAACAATACCATTCAATAATATCAATTATATCCACCATTATACTTGCCTTAACCGCGAGAGAGTGAGGGACGTGCATAAGGTGCTGCCCCTGGGATCAAACCACCACCTGAATGTATATATAACGCACGCTAAGATAACAGTAGTATACCAAACAAACTATATAAAAACAATCACTAACTCGCAAAAGCGTCTAACCCGATCCCAACCCCAAATCCTAAATGTCAATCCATCTCCTCGGTGGATAGCTATAAACAAAAATCAATACGTATTGGCACAGGAGTCCAAATGAGGTGTTCTTGGACTTTCTAGAAAGGTAATTAAATTCCCCAACTAAACCTAGTTGAGGGACCCTTCTAAATCGGCCATCTAATACCCCTACCAAGCCAAATTAAAAGACATCAATATTCACGTCGGGTTCTCTGGACAGTACACTAAAACTATGATAACTTTTGCTACGAAAATCTAAATCTTGCGTTCTTTAGCTCTCTGAAAAGGTATGGAAATTATCTACATTTTTCGTTATATCAAGATCCTCTGATTTCCTCTTTAACCAACGGCTCAAAAGTTGTCTACAAACTGTCCGGATGCTGACAGATCAGCAAGACAGCGACACTAAAAAATTCATAACTTTTGATCCGTACATCGGAATCAGGTGAACTCAGCGGCCACCAAAAGCTAAGAACATAATATAAATAACTCTAGGAGATGAAAACTCCTTATTCGGCTTCTATGAACCCGAAACGGACCTCGCAATAAACTGGACAGAATTGAATCTACAGCAGGCAGACTTCGATCCAAACAAATCTAATCGGTTTCACTTCTATGACTAATCAAACAACGACAACGACATTCGTTACCCTTGGAGACACGTGTGCCCACTGATTTCCCCTGCTAGATGCTCCTCTGCTCTTCTTCTGCTCTCTCCCTCCACCTTTCTCCTTGGCCGACGGCAATGGGAGAGCACCACCAAGAGGGAGCAACGAAGTGCAAGGAGGAGGGCATGCATCGTGAGCAAGATCAGAAGGGCGGCGGGAGCACTATAGCAGTGCATCCTACAGTGGTGAGCTAGGGTTTCCCCCTCCTTTTATTAGTGACCGGCCCCTCATGGGCCTCCTGGGCCAAAGCCTGAAGCCCAGGTTGCCAAAGAATTGGAGATGTCCCCTCCTCTAAAGTCTAATTTTTATTTTCACTACTTCCTTCATTAGAATAAGTTGGAGTATTACAGAAAAACCCTTTTTTGTTTACTCTCCTTCCTTAGAAACATTCGGGGTATTACATTCTACCCCCCTTAACAGGATTCGACCCCGAATCTACTCACCGATCTACCCGGAAGAAAACGGCGATGGAAATTAACAACGATTAACACTTACCGACATGAACAAACCTTCACGTCTTGGACAATAGCATGAATAGTGAACACAGGGCATGGCGGTTCTTGCTCATGGCGGTGGCGACGAGCGGAGGCGAACCAGCGTTGGCGAAGGGCAAGCGGAAAGAAGCGGCGGCGGAGATGATGACCGCGGTCGGGCGTTGAGATTTTGCTCCATGCGATGGCGGCGACGCGAAGAACGCCGACGACGGCGGCCTCACGGCGTGTAACACTTCGGTGATGCTCTGCGAAAAGGAGGTGAGCACGGCGTAGAACGGCGGCGGCGAACTCAACGTTGGTGGAGTTGAAGGCGAGGATCAACGGTTGCGGAGTAATTGGCCGGAGGGCGGCGAACAAGAGGCGAGAGGCGTCAAATTCTCGGCGCGGGTGGATGAAACTTAATCTACAAGAGGAAAATAGGTATTGACGAGGCACAAGATGGCGCGATCGGATTTTGGAAAAACTCACCGAGGCGAGGAACGCGATGAACACGTTTGGCTTTAGGGCTTGACATGGCGGACGGTGCTCGGTGATCTTGAGGCGAAGAGGAAGGAACCATGGCGTAGAACGCGACGAGCGAAGACAACGCCGCATGAGCGGTTCGGCGGGGGCGTCGGATGAAGCCGTAGTTCGCGGAGAAAACCTTTGGTTGGGCTCGGTTTTGGAGATTGCAACGAAATTAGATCGGTTTGGAGGAAACCAATTCGGGGATTGGAAGAGGATCAACACGGACGTGTGGCGCAAGCGGCTCGCATTTATATCCACCGTAGAGGAAGATATGGAAATTTGAAGTTTTGAGTTGGAGTCGTGCGCGTGCGGGACTCGTTCGTTCACGAAGATTGAAGATGAACGATAACCCACGATTTCTTGTAGCATCGGCGGAGAGATAATCTGGATTTTCGGAATTAAAAGAAATCCCAAAAATCAAGGAGGTCAAATAAATAGCAAACAAATCCGGAAAAATCTCAGAAAATACCCAAAAATTCCTTGAAGGACAAGGAAGCCAAATAACACAAATTTTTATTTAATTAATGTTTATATTTGTCAAATTAAATATTTTTAATTTAGGAAAATTCCAATTAAGCTTTATTAATTCAAATAAAATTGGTGAAATTTTCAAGGGACCTAAACTACTCAAAATATTTTTGAAAACCCAAATTTTGGGACGTTACAATGTAGGATCTGGCTCACCTGCGTTTGAGTCCCGGGCCAATAGCTATGGTCATTATCGTCTTTCTTTGTCGGATGCGATTCCGTGGTCTTTTGTTTTTGATTTGGGTTTATGGCTATTTCTTGGGTGTTCGGGAGGGTATTGTAGAATATTAAGTCGTTTGGTACCTTGTTGTTCTTATTTCGTTTATTTAATTATTTAGGCGTGAGGCTACGGGTTTGGGAGCATCATCATTGCACCTTCTTGCGTCGCAATGCGGAAGGCAAGCACTTTCTTGATCTTAAGGGCTGTGATTGTGAATGCTTACATGATTATGTTTTGACATCTTGTGATACAAGAGATGATGAAGCCCATCTATGTTCTTTCAAATATGTTGAATCTATGCTAAGAGATAATGTTTTTTTCATTGTTCATATTCATATCATGCATCCATAATTCATGTTTTACCCACGGGAGTGGATTGTAAGTCCCACCATTCCAATGTGGGTAGATTTGGACATTGTCATGTCCCGTCCACGGGAGTGGATAGAAAGACCCATCAATTCCAGTATGGGCACGTAAGACCCATCAATTCCAGCATGGGCAGATTTGGACACCTGTATGAAATGTTCTTCATACGGGACTTGGATCCCCGCACTTTTGTTAAGGTGCGGGCTTAAGTAAACACCGATGGGTGTATCACTAGCTATACCGGTATAAGCATGTGTGCAATCCGTCCTTTCATTACATTCATTCATTTCATGCATTCCTAAACATTCCTTCGTGGCATGTTCAGAAATTGTGAAGAGGTTGTTTTGTCCATACTGTTTGTATGTTAATTTATTTAATGTACTTGCTGAGTCTTGAACTCACTCTTGTTTTGTTTATTTGTTTTTAGGTGATCGTTGATGAAGTTTCTCTTGGAAGGGAGTAGACATGCACTACTCAAATATTTCACTTTACACTAGATTCAATAAAAGAATTGTTAATGTCTTTCAGTCGTTAATTGTTGGATTGTAATAAATAAACTTAGACTTGGATGGTAACTTCCTTTCATTGAGTTTTGTTTAAACAATTGTTTATGTTCATTGATCATACGTTGATACGATTACCTTAGTGGATCCATTATTACATTCATGTATATGTCCCATCTGATGTTGGACTGTTTACTTAGTTGATGAACTATTGTCGAAGTTATTCCACTGTACGATATTATGTTAGGTCTTTAGGTAGCATTTTGGCTTCAGAATAGCCAGGGTGTTACAGTTGGTATCAGAGCGGGCTATAGGTCCGTGGTAAATAAAATATATTAAAACTGACACACTGTGCACAATAGGTGGGGTTGGGTGAGTTCCTTGTTTTTGCATTGCTATTGTTGTGACTCACGTTTTGAGCAATTGTTGAATTGTGTTGTGCTTTGGTTACCGAAAAACTAAATGCTTAGTTTTTGTTGCTGTGGTGTTCTTAGATGGCGAGAGGAGGAGACCGTGGCCGTGGAGCGGGCCGTGGATGTGGTCGTCTGCTGGGTCGTGGCCTATTTGTTTCGATTATGTTTTCAATCTATTATTGATATTCAACTACAACCGTTGCTTTTAGCAAAATAACCATAGATGCCATATCTTTTGGAATAAGCCATCATCCATAATTGCATTCTGTGTTACAACTTACTGGGTAGTCCATGCACTCACTCTTGCTATAAACAATGTTGTTCATTTGTTGAAGACTACATCAGTTCATCGTGGGTCAACAAGGACTACTTGAAGGATCATAGAGTGTTGGAATTAATACGGGCTAGGCCTAATTTTAATTCTAATTAATTCTTAAAAAATCCCAAAGGTCCATGTGCACATGCTAAAACTGTTTAATCCCATATGGAGAGTTGAATGAGAGTTACACCACTTTAAAAGGTGGAACGTGGTAACCCCCTTGTGAAATTGCAGAGAGCCAATACACGCGCGCACTCGCTCGCCGAGCCGAGCCGTACCATGCTGTGTCGTGCCGTGCGGGTGCATGTGCGCGCGTACGCAGGTGTGTCGGGTGCGTGCGCGTTTTTCTTTATCTATTCGAAAATCGAAACGCACCGACTCGAAGTTAATGGCATTAACAAGCGGTGGCGATAATAGTTCGATTACTCTTGAGTAATGGGCGGGCTGCGGTTAACTGCGGTTGATGGCGAATCAATGGTGACCGTTTCCAAAGCCTCTGCCTCTTTGTTTTGGCTATTAGTTACGTAGAAACGATTACGCTGGTTCCTCTGCGAGACTCTCACGAGGACACAAAAGGACTCCATAGTTTTGTTGTTGTCTCGGCGATCTCCATCCGTGAGACACGTATGCGGCTACACGGGAGAGCGAGCCTATGGAACCCTCGTCCTTCAAGACTTGCGGCGAGGGCGAATAAGGTTTTTGGGAGTGTTCGCGCGATTGCTCGCTTCATCGATTTTACGATGCGTCTACATTTGCGCGACTCTGCTACATCTACATCAACTGCACAACTACTACCACGACGTCCACTATGCCATGACTAACGATGACCTCACCAAGACTTCTGCTTCTACTTCTGCTGCTCCTTCCGCTGGATCTAGGTATGCCTATCTTGCACTTGTTGTTTACTTAGTTTTATTATCTGTTGTTTACTTGAACATTGAGATAGATATACTAGTTTCTGTCATTCTAGAAATTCGTATATCTATAGTGTTCTTGTATACCTTCTTTGTGAAAATGGCTATAGTATTCTCCATAATTTATCTAGTACATTTCTGGATTAAAGCAATTCAAAAAATGCTTATATATTCAACAATTCCAAAAACCTTATTCTAGGCATTTTTCATCAACTGAATTTGCTGCTGCGCTAAAACCCTCTGAATTCGATGGTGCGAATTACAAGAGGTGGGCGTACCAAGATGGTGCTTTGGCTAACTGCTATGAACGTTTTTCATGTGGCAAGTGACAAGCCTGAAGGAACACTTACTCTTGAATAGGAGCAAGCGTTGAGGCTCACGATAACCTTTTTAAAGGTGTCGTGATTAGCGTTCTTGGTGAGAAGTTAGTTGATGCAAACATGGTGATTAAAAGCGGGAAAGAGATGTGGGATGCACTCGCGCCAAGTTTGGGGTTTGGATGCAAGCAGTGGTTGTATCTCATGGAGCAATATCATGACTATAGAATGGTTGATGGCGTTACGTAGTTGAGCGAGCTCATGAGATACATTCCATGGCCAAAGAACTTGAGCACTTCAGCGTGTGTTCTGGACAAGTTTGTCGTGGGAGGCATTATTGCCAAGCTTCCTCCTTCTTGGAGGAATTTTGCTACTTCACTGAAATACAAGAGACAAGAGTTTTGTTGAAAATCTCATTGGGTCTCTTGATGTTGAAGAGAAAGCAAGGGCAAAAGATACGCACATCGAGGTAATGAGGACATTCTAGTGCCAATGTGGTGCGAAAGAAGAATGGCCAAGCTCAAAAGTTCAAAGGCAAGAACAAGACTGCACAAACAACTAGCTTCAAGAAGAAGAAGAAGAGTACAAAGGATAGCCTTTGCTTTGTGTGTGGTGAACCTGGTCATTGGGCCAAGGATTGTAGCCAACGCAAGGGTGGGAAGAATCAGCAAGGGCAGAATTCCAAGTTTGCTAATGTTGTTGTTGGTACTACTGAGACGGGAACATCAGGGTATAGTAATTTACCTACTGTTCTTTCTGTATATCAATCTACCGATCGGTGGATAGACACTAGTGCTAATATACATGTGTGTGCTGATATTTCATTGTTCTCTTCTTACCAGGTCACTCGGGATTCAGCCGTTCTAATGGGGAACGGGTCACATGCCACTATTCATGGTGTTGGTACGGTCGATCTGAAGTTTACTTCGGGGAAGATTGTGCAACTGAAGAACGTGCATCATGTGCCATCTATCAATAAGAATCTCGTCAGCGGATCTCTTCTGTGTAGAGATGGCTTTAGACTAGTATTTGAGTCCAATAAATTTGTAGTATTCAATGTGGACAATTTGTTGGTAAAGGCTATGTGTGCGAGAGGCTTGTTCCGCCTATCTCTTTGATTTGTGTAATAATATTGTGAACCATGTTTGCATTGGTAATTAGACTACTATTTGGCATTCACGACTTTGTCACATAAATTTTGGTTGCATGACACGGTTAGCCAGTTTAGATTTAATCCTGAAATTCATTCTTACCAAAGGTTCTAAATGTCAAGTTTGTGTGCAATCAAAGCAGCCTCGTAAGCCTCATAAGGCTGCGGAGGTAAGAAACTTGGCACCATTAGAACTCATACATTCAGATCTATGTGAGATGAATGGTGTGTTGACAAAGGTGGTAATAGATATTTCATGACTTTGATTGATGACTCCACTAGGTTACATTATGTGTATCTTTTGAAAACTAAAGATGAAGCTCTTCACTACTCTAAAATCTATAAGGCAGAAGCTGAGAACCAACTTGAAAAGAAAATCAAAAGGGTTAGGTCTGATCATGGCGGCGAGTACTTTTCTAATGAGTTCAATTTATTCTGTGAGGAACATAGTATAATCCATGAGAGGACGCCTCCCTATTCACCCCAGTCAAATCGGGTTGCTGAAAGAAAGAATCGCACTCTAACTGATTTGGTTAGCACCATGTTAGAAACAGCGGGTCTTTCCAAAGCATGGTGGGGGGAGGCTATATTTACTTCATGCCATGTCCTAAATAGGATTCCCACAAAGAATAAAGAGATAACCCCATATGAACATAACCCCATATGAACAATGGGAGAAGAAAAGACTATCACTTTCATACTTGCGCACTTGGGGTTGTTTGGCGAAAATCAATGTGCCAATTTCCAAAAAGCGTAAGCTTGGACCAAAAACCGTGGACTGTGTCTTTCTAGGCTATGCTCACCATAGCGTTGGATATATATTTCTAGTCGTGAAATCTGGAGTACCTGACGTGCAAGTCGGTACAATTATGGAGTCCAGAGATGCTATATTCTTTGAGGATATTTTTCTGATGAATGATATGCCTAGTTCATCGAGTTAGGAGCCTGATACAACTCTTGAACCTGTCATTCCAATGAAATATTTTGAGCAAACCCCTGAGCAAATTCCTGAGGAAGACAATGAAACTCTGAGAAAGAGTAAAAGACAAAGGACTACAAAGTCTTTTGGTCCTGATTTCATTGTGTACTTTGTGGATGATACTCCAAGTACCATTTCTGAAACATATGCTTCTTCAGATGCGGAATACTGGAAGGAAGCAATCCGTATTGAAATGGATTCCATTATCTCTAATGGAACTTGGGAGATCATTTAGCGTCCTTATGATTGTAAACCTGTAGGATGTAAGTGGGTGTTTAAAAAGAAGCTTAGGCCTGATGGTACTATCGAGAAGTACAAGGTACGACTTGTGGCCAAAGGTTATATCCAAAAGGAAGGCGAAGATTTCTTTGATACTTATTCACCTGTGGCTAGATTGACCACTATTCGAGTACTACTATCTCTGGCAGCCTCACACGGTCTTCGTTCATCGGATGGACGTTAAGGCGGCTTTCTAAATGGAGAGTTGGGCGATGAAATTTACATGGAACAGCTAGATGGATTTGTAGTAGATGGTCAAGAAGGAAAGGTGTGCAAGTTGTTGAAATCTTTGTATGGTCTTAAACAAGCACCTAAGCAATGGCATGAAAAATTCAACAGAACTTTAACATCTGCAGGCTTTATTGTGAATGAAGCTAACAGATGTGTGTATTATCGCCATGGTGGGGGCGAGGGAGTCATTCTATGTTTGTATGTTGACGACATACTGATCTTTGAGACCAACCTTAATGTGATTAAGGAAGTCAAGGATTTCTTGTCTCGAATTTTGAGATGAAAGATCAGGAGTAGTGATGTTATCTTGAACATCAAGTCGTTGAGAGTGATGACGGTGGGATTACATTGTTGCAATCCCATTATGTGGAAAAGGTTCTGAGTCATTTTGGTTATAGCGATTGCAAACCCTCTCCAACACCTTATGATCCTAGCGTGTTACTTAGGAAAAATCGGAGAATAGTTAGAGACCAATTGGGATATTCTTAGATAATTGGTTCACTCATGTATTTAGCTAGCGGTACCAGGCTTGACATCTCGTTTGCTATGAGCAAACTAAGCCGGTTTGTATCCAATCCGGGAGATGATCATTGGCATGCTCTTCAAAGGGTAATGCGCTATCTAAAGGGTAATATGAGTTATGGAATTCACTATACCGGGTACCCCACGGTACTGGAGGGTTATAGTGATTCAAACTGGATCTCTGATGCTGATGAGATTAAGGCCACAAGTGGATATGTCTTCACACTTGGTGGTGGCACTGTTTCATCGAAGTCTTGTAAGCAGACCATCTTAACGAGGTCAACAATGGAAGCAGAACTCACAACATTAGATATTGCCACTGCTGAAGCCGAATGGCATCGTGAGCTCTTGATGGATTTGCCGGTGGTTGAAAAACCGGTACTGGCTATTCTGATGAACTGTGACAATCAGACTGTGATCGTCAAAGTGAATAATTCTAAGGATAATATGAAGGCATCAAGACATGTGATGATAAGACTGAAGTCTATCAGGAAAATGAGAAACTCCAGAGTAATAACTTTGGATTATATCCAAACAACTAAGAATCTGGCAGATCCTTCATAAAGGGTTTATCACGGAATGTGATAGACAATGCATCGAGGGAGATGGGTTTGAGATCCACGTGAGTTATACCATAGTGGTAATAACCCATCCTATGTGACCGGAGATCCCGTGAAGTAGGATTGGCGAAACAAGCTATTGGTTAACTGAAAGTAGAGTACCTTTATAGACCCACTCCATGGGAGATGCAATTCTCTCCTAAATCTGTATGGTAGGTTGATTTTATCTTAATGTGTTATGTCGCTTGTTTAAGCAAAGATGATGTCCTACAGAGCAGTCTTGAAAGAACACACCTATATGAGCCCGACTACTAGTCACAGTCTATGAGATAGGGTAATCTCTAGGAAGCTCATTAATAGGCCAGGAGTATGACTTATATGCTCCAACCCGCGGGGATGCCTGGCAGCCTAGTATCAGTTAAATACTTAAGTGAAACTTATTAACACAAAACTGTCAATTCAAGGCTTAGTCCATTCTGCAGTTGCAGATAAATGTAGCTTCTGTTCTAGGTGGAAGCTCAACCTTAACCGGTCTCCATCGAAACACGGGTATATCAAAACAATACTATGGATCAAGGCATTTGACATGTGCCCTTGGGATCTGGTGGGGGATTATTGGAATTAATACGGGCTAGGCCCAATTTTAATTCTAATTAATTCTTGAAAAATCCCAAAGGCCCATGTGCACGTGCTAAAACTGTTTAGTCCCATATGGAGAGTTGAATGAGAGTTACACCACTTTAAAAGGTGGAACGTGGCAACCCCCTTGTGGAATTGGAGAGAGCCAATACACGTGCGCGCTCGCTTGCCTCGTCGAGCCGTGCCCTTGCCTTGGGTGCGTGCGTACGCAGGCGTGTCGGGTGCGTGAGCGTTTTTCTTTATCTATTCGAAAATCTAAATGCACCGACTCGCAGTTAATGGTATTAACAAACGGCTGGCAGTAACGGTTCAGTTACTAGTGAGTAATGGGCAGGCTGCGGTTAACACTGGTTGATGGCGAATCAATGGTGACCGTTTCCAAAAGCCTCTGGCCTCTTTGTTTTTGGCTATTAGTTACGTAGAAACGGTGCCGGTTCCTCTCGAGATCGTCTCACGCATGACACAAAAAGAACTCCACAGTTTTGTTGCTGTCTCTGGCGATCTCCAACCCGGCGAGACACGTGTACGGCTACACCAGGAGAGCAGGCCTCTGGAACCCTCATCCTTGAAGGCTTGCACGAGCGAGGACGAATAAGGTTTTTGGGGAGCATTCGCGCGATTGCTTGCTTCATCTGATTTTCTGGTACGTCTACATTTGCGCGACTCTCTGCTACATCTACATCAACTGCACAACTACTACCACGATGTCCAGTACGCCATGACTAACGACGACCTCACCAAGACTTCTGCTTCTACTTCTGCTGCTCCTTCCGCTGGATCTGAGTATGCCTATCTTGTACTTGTTGTTTACTTAGTTTTATTATCTGTTGTTTACTTAAACATTGAGATAGGTATGCTAGTTTCTGTCATTCTAGAAATTCGTATATCTATAGTGTTCTTATATACCTGCTTTGTGAAAATGGCTATAGTATTCTCCATGATTTATCTAGTATATTTCTGGATTAAAGTAATTCGAAAAATGCTCATATATTCAACATAGAGAACTAGGTCGTGATACCCTAGTCGATTGCCTATGAGTATATGGATAGGCTACTCACTCTGTTC
Organism: Ampelocalamus luodianensis; assembly: GCA_036346255.1. Lineage (NCBI taxonomy): Eukaryota > Viridiplantae > Streptophyta > Magnoliopsida > Poales > Poaceae > Ampelocalamus > Ampelocalamus luodianensis. The sequence continues at coordinate 29,345,977 of CM070635.1, read as the reverse complement.
TTTTTTTGTTGTTGATATTTTAGACTTGTGCACACTTCGTAAAAAAACACACAAGATGATCGCATGCTCTTGTTAAATCTGTTTTCTATGCTACCTTAATTATTAAATTCGTTTGTCACTTAAACGAGAATTTTTAGCGTAAATAGCACTGTTTGGGCATGTTATGGCATAACTAGCGCCCCTCGCGCCGTTTGTACAAAGATGTCACCATGGATGCATCTCGGTGGGCCACATGTCCTGCACCGCACAGCCACTGCCTGGAAGCACTCATTTCCGTGTAGCCACTGCCTGGACGCACTCATTTCCGTGCGCCCGCTCCCCGGATCCGCCTCGGCCCGCCGCTTGGCGCTCATCGATGTGCCCAGTCCATGGTTCCGCCTCGCTGCGCCACCTGGCGCTCGTCCGTGTGCCTACTCCCCTAAACCACCTCCGCGCAGCTGCTGTCCGTACGAAGAGCTGTTCGCGTGCCTACTATATAGACGCGGTGCTGCCGGACAGCCCTTGCCCGGACCCACCCCATCCACACGCATGTCGCGCACGCGCTGTTGCCTCACCCGTGCCCCTGGCCCCTACACCTCCCAAACATCCATGTGGTCATGTTTCTGGTCTTTTTGCGTCCGATCTGTGCCCCCTAACTGCTTTCGGGCCGAAAGCCCCCTCTCTGTCCGCATGCATCGTTAATCTCACTATCCCGTCTGCATGAAATGCTCTCGAGCGCCAATAAAAACCGGCGCCGTGCTCCCTCTCGCTCTCATTCTCATTCTCGTCGTCTGGAATTCACTCTCGTTCTCGCGCTCGTCACTGAGAACAAAGAGAATTTAACGAAAACTTTGTTGGGATTATGTTGTGAAGTGATTTGTGTTTAGAGCAGTGGTTACGACCGTAGAAGCACTGCAGTTGTCACATCCCCAAGTTAATAAAGAAGATTATTATGCATCTCATTATCATGCATCATGTTTTGAAGCTTTTTCATTAAGTATTGCACTTGCAAAATCTTAAAAACAAATATTAAACATGCACTTTAATTTGAATTCCAAAAGAAAAACTGAAACAAATGCTACTAAAGTTCATCTGGAAATAATTTATTAAAATACTATAATAATTATCATGGATTAATATAATTTTCCCAGATTTTTGGGACTGGTTTAAATCCTAAGAAATTGGTGTTTGAATTTACATATTACAAAGCCATGATGATGCATGTGTATGAAATCTCAAATTAATAGAAATATGCATCCGCAACAACATTGCATACAAATAACCTGTTCATACTACAAATGTTCATAATCATAGACTTCATAACTTTCAAACATCCATGAATAACACGTAACTCATATCACTAGAAACCATGAACATTAACAATCATTCCACCATAACAATCATGACAACACAAATACTCATAGTATTTATCAAACAATACCATTCAATAATATCAATTATATCCACCATTATACTTGCCTTAACCGCGAGAGAGCGAGGGACGTGCATAAGGTGCTGCCCCCAGGATCAAACCACCACCTGAATGTATATATAACGCACGCTAAGATAACAGTAGTATACCAAACAAACTATATAAAAACAATCACTAACTCGCAAAAGCGTCTAACCCGATCCCAACCCCAAATCCTAAATGTCAATCCATCTTCTCGGTGGACAGCTATAAAAAAAAATCAATACGTATTGGCATAGGAGTCCAAATGAGTTGTTCTTGGACTTTCTAGAAAGGTAATTAAATTCCCCAACTAAACCTAGTTGAGGGACCCTTCTAAATCGGCCATCTAATACCCCTACCAAGCCAAATTAAAAGACATCAATATTCACGTCGGGTTCTCTGGACAGTACACTAAAACTATGATAACTTTTGCTACGAAAATCCAAATCTTGCGTTCTTTAGCTCTCTGAAAAGGTATAGAAATTATCTACATTTTTTGTTATATCAAGATCCTCTGATTTCCTCTTTAACCAACGGCTCAAAAGTTGTCTACAAACTGTCCGGATGTCGACAGATCAGCAAGACAATGAGACTAAAAATTCATAACTTTTGATCCGTACATCGGAATCAGGTGAACTCAGCGGCCACCAAAAGCTAAGAACATAATATAAATAACTCTAGGAGATGAAAACTCCTTATTCGGCTTCTATGAACCCGAAACGGACCTCGCAATAAACTGGACATAATTGAATCTACAGCAGGCAGACTTCGATACAAACAAATCTAATCGGTTTCACTTCTATGACTAATCAAACAATGACAACGACATTCGTTACCCATGGAGACACGTGTGCCCGCTGATTTCCCCTGCTAGATACTCATCTCCTCTTCTTCTGCTCTCTCCCTCCACCTTTCTCCTTGGCCGACGGCAATGGGAGAGCACCACCAAGAGGGAGCAACAAAGTGCAAGGAGGAGGGCATGCACTGTAGCAGCACTGTAGCGGCGGCGGGAGCACTATAGCAGTGCATCCTACAGTGGTGAGCTAGGGTTTCCCCCTCCTTTTATTAGTGATCGGCCCCTCATGGGCCTCCTGGGCCAAAGCCTGAAGCCCAGGTTGCCAAAGAATTGCAGATGTCCCCTCCTCTAAAGTCTAATTTTTATTTTCACTACTTCCTTCATTAGAATAAGTTGGAGTATTACAGAAAAACCCTTTTTTGTTTACTCTCCTTCCTTAGAAACATTCGGGGTATTACATTCTACCCCCCTTAACAGGATTCGACCACGAATCTACTCACCGATCTACCCGAAAGAAAACGACGTATGGAAATTAACAACGATTAACACTTACCAGACATGAACAAATCCGGGTATTGCTCGCGCATGCGAGACTCTAGCTTCCAAGTGACCTCTCTCTCGGACTGATGAGACCACAACACAAAGACGTAGAACGACATCTGTCCTAACACTCATCCCGACATTTCCAGGTACACTCATCGGAAGAGAATCGAAGGTAAGATCCTACTCGATGGTCCACGACGTTAATGAATATTCAAACTCTAGATCTCCCAGGTACTCACTCGGCACCAGAACATATCAAAAGTTGCGTTGACCGCGTAGGGACCCGAAACAGTTATAGCGACACGCCAACTAGCGAAAATAACCCAATGTACCTTGGGCTATCCTCCCCATTGGTACCGAACCACACAACATGCACATAGTACACGGAACTCTTGTTCCACCTCTCAATCAAACTCTTCACCGTAACAAGGATCACCTCTTTTAACCAGGGACACACAACATAACTCTCTTCAAACAAACTCTTTTACCGACAAAACCCATCTAAAATGAAGGATTCACATCGCAACCATGCGTTACCAGCTCGGTACTAAAAGAGTCAAATCCAGAATCGAAAATTCATCACGAAAACCTTTCCACTTTCCAAGTGGCAGTTTAGAAATAAATGTCATACAAGACAAAAGCGAAACACTCGAATAACTAGATTAACCATTCGCTTTCTTTTTCTTAACCGGAAGGATTCACACTTACTGACAAGAACCAACTCAATTTGTAATTGACATCAGTCGTAAACACATAGTTCAAATAAGAACTAAGAGAATAGCTCACTATCCAAGATCACACATTTTTCCACAATCTTTCTTTTAAGAATTTAACTTTATCTTAAACCATAGGATCCCAAATCATCACATAACACATTAACTCATTTATCTTAAATTAGCAATCTCAAAGCTATGCTCAACCGAACACAAAATCCACACTTATACAGGGAGACTCTTCCAATCCACAATATCACACTCTAGCCAACTTCTCTACCAAATGAATTACTTTGACAAAATAATTCCCAACGCAACTCAATATAGATTTCACCCACCATCACATCCCTCAATCCGTTAGGGGTAAACAATTTGAAATTCACATCACACACTCTCATTTACTACACCCAAATAATACTATCAATGAACATCCCACTATTCGGAATCCACTCTTATTCTACTACTTTTTCACATAATCATTGGCAACTAAGGTTCTAGCATAAAAAAAATACAAAGCCTAAATTCAACCTCCAAGACTCCTACAATAAACTTCTCGTATAAAATATCGAGAAATCCTCAGATTCATTCACTAAAATTCCCACACTCCAAACATACTCAATCACTATCATCCACATGTAAATATTTTCTCGACCAAATTATCTATTAGAAGAATTCTATCTCCCAGAAGGTTATTCACTAAAGCCAGGGCATACCTGCCGACATCTCAACCCTACCTACTATCCCATCAATTAGCACGACACTTAAATTTCTCCGCACCACTACTCTCATAAAATTTCACCATCATAACTCTTCTACATAATCTTACTAAGTATCCAATTGCGATACTCTAATAGATTTATCAAGAGTCCATAATTTCAATAATCCCAACATGGACAAAGGTTACTATATCATAATTTGCCATAGGTTCCACTAGTCGAAACACTAATCAGTTGTATCCCAATGACAAACATTCCATAGAATTCTCTCAAAGAAGTTATAGGTCAAAACCAATTCACCTTCTACTGTTCTTCACATAGACTGGTTCCCAAAATCCCACCACTACCATATACTTGTCCACCATATTACATTTTATAAGACTCTGGCAACACAAGTTAATTCTTTTCTCAAAAAGAAGAAACAAACAAATACTAGTCTCAACGCACAAGAACAGCGTTGCTCCTCAGAGCGAGCAAGAGACCAAGGGAAACAGTCGAATAACATTGATCTCGAAATACAAAAGACGAGACCACAAGAAGGGAGTTTCAAACATCAATAAATCACAATAAAACATTACTTTTGAAACTCAAGAAACACTTAAGCGGCAACGATAGAAAAGTTGCAGGTTACAATTGTTAACTCTAACCCCAAATACTTATGGTACTCATTTTTCGTCAACAAATAGAGCAATTTCTTTGATTACATCATTACTTGCCAACCCAAACAAGAAATGCCTTTAAAAAAATCATATTAATCACTTAAGAACTAAATAGAACCTTCCAATACACCTCATTGCTCAAACTAATATCATCTACGACAAAAATCATGAACTCCCAAAGGATCAAGAATGCCAAACTCCAAACATTTCATTTATCCGATACTACGAAAAGCAATCAACTTACTTTCTCTCTAGAAGAATCATCACCACTCCAACGCGTCACAATCTCTTGTGGACAATCTTACTAACACCAAGAATAATTCACTCTTAACAAGATTCGTTATCCTCAACTCTTCCCTTATTAAGACACCAAAGGCTTACCAAAATGTTACGTACCCCTTTATCATCTCATCCTCAAATGAGTGTATACCAAATTCTTACACCCTCACTACAACAACCACTTTATTTTAGAGGGAACTAACTACACAATTTAAAAGGTTATTCCAAAGCCCTTCCATCAAAGACATACTATGATGAGGACATCAACCCTTCGGATACGACCGCTACTCCACTTCCAATCAGGCTGCTCTACTTCCACCACACATTGATCAAGAAGGTCTACGACTGCCTGGCAACTGGTCGTAGGAGGCTATCGACCACACGAGGAGTGGTCGTAGAAGGCTACGAATGCATCACATCCGGTCGTGAATTGCTTCCATCGCCGTGGTCGTCGCGTGTGGACATCCGACTACCTGGTCGAGGATCACTTATATCTGGTGCTGCGCCACCTCACTTTGGACCGAGGGCCTTGTATCAACACTACTTTAGGGTTTTTGGGCCGGCCACCTCCTTGGCCCATATGGTCACCTAGGTTTTCGGGAGGTATCGCTCACGTGGCACTAATCACGCATGAACAGTCGCCGCCTCCCTTCGTCCCTTTAAGTAGTGGCGCCTCCCTCTAGTTCCTTGGGTTTTTCTTAGATTATTCTGCCACTTTGCAGTTTCACCGTTTATCGGTTTGAGGAACCCCACATTGTGAACTTCATTCATATTCGCAATACAATTCAGATTGCATTTTCCTTGTTCTTGTGAGTTGCTTGGATTGCTTGCAGGAACAATAACCCTCGTGGTAAGGTCGATCGCGTGCGAGCGTGGTTGATAACGACAGTCGTGCGGGTGTAGCGAATTGCGAGGTGACGATCTGCTGGTCGAAAGCCTCAAAGCGTCAACGTCCTCACGACGAAACCAATCGAACCTATCGGAAGATCGGGCCGCCGTAGTCTCATCATTTGGTATCAGAGCGAAGGTTGCCCGTTAGGTAATCTCGTTTATCCCCTTTTGTTAGTTGTTTTCCATCACCTATAGTCCAGAAAATTGCCCTACAAAAAGTTTTAGATCTTAGTCTTTCCGCTGTCCAAACCACGTTGTGCCTTTTGCAATTCTGTTTTCAGTATTCGCGTTGTTGAGTTCGAGTCCATCGTCGGTGTCTTTGTTGCTGGTCTAGTCGTCGTGATCTAGTTTCTAGCGTCGAGTATTTGCTGTTTTGGTCATCGTGTATCTCGGCTTGTCCTTTGTTGCATCCGTTGCAATTAGGGTTTGTCTGCTATAGCCGAGAATTGAGTCACCCCCCCATCCGACCACTTACTCGTGACACCACCCCCATCCGACCACTTACTCGAGCCAACATTCCCATCCGACCACCTACTCGGATTCGACCACCCAGTCGGATTCGACCACCTACATCGAGTTCGACCACCTCGTTGGATTCGACCACCTACTCGAGTTTGACCACCTTCTCGGGTTCGACCACCTGCTCGAGTATTCGCCCCCAACAAGTCTATCTGTTTCTAGTTCCTCTCGGACACCTACACACTCATCATATCGTGTCTGACCCAACAAGGACCGAGAAGAAATCCCATAGCCGAAACAGAGATAGCCAAAGTTCAGAGAGAGAGAGAGAGTATCTTTTTATTACCTTATTACCCCTGCTCTCCTAAGAAGTTTGTGACCTATATCTATCCTTAGGCCTGAAAAAGGGTTTTGAAGAGTTGTGAGTCAAGGTCACTCGCGCAAAAAAAAAAAAAAAAAAAAAGAGGAATCCTAGGTTGGGTTTCGTCAGTCAAAAAAAAAGAAGAAGAAGAAGAAAGAATCAAAAAAAGGAAAAAAGAAAAAGAGAATCAAAAAGAAAAAGAGACCACCTCAGTTGGCTCACGACCACCCTCAGTTGGTCTATGACAACCCACCAGAGCTCCACGACCACCCACAGAGATAACGGTTGCTTTGCAACTTTGTTCTTTTGAGCTTGTATCTACCCTATCTTTCGGTTTGCTTGAGCTAGTGCTAGGAGCGCGTTTGGACCAGCAATCGTGATTTATCTCGTGGACTTTGATTTAACATTGCTAATCTGATTTCATTATTGCTGCTCCTTGCTACTAAACATTGCCTGTCCGAGCTCCACGCACTTTTGGCCTCGATTTGGATCCTCGCATTCGCCTCCGCCACGATCCATACATCCCACCCTCTCCGATCAGACCACCTGCTGCAATTTGGTAAGAAATTCATAAGAGCTTGGTAAGACGCTTGAGAGTGTGTGATTCCACCTTCGATCACCTAGTTGTTGATAGGGATAATATCTTTGTGTTGCCTTTTGTCTTCTACTAACCATGGCAGGTGAGGAATTGGATGCGCAAGAGTTTGTTATGGGGGGAGAGCTCACCAGGGTGTTGGATGAGCACCGCCATGCTATCAATGACAACATTACTAGGAAGTTTACGACAACAAATGCTACACTGCAACAACTCAAGGAAAGTATTGCGATGCTCAATGCACGCATTGAAGGATTGGCCAATCAACCACCGAACAATGGGCGTGTGGATCCTCAAGGTGCAGCCCATGACCATGAGATTAACAACAACAATGAGATGCGCAACCACGATGCCTTTGATGCACAACAACGGAACCGATTGAACTTCAACCGTCAAGGTATGAGAGGTAATAAACTTCAGTAACATAATGCACGTGTTAATGATGCTCCATATGCTAAAGTCAAGTGCACTATACCATCTTTTGCTGGTGCTTATAATGCTGAAATATATTTAGATTGGGAAATGACGGTGGAACAGAAATTTAATGCTCACTTAGTTCCTGAATTGCAAAGAGTTAGGCAAGCAACAAGTGAATTTAAAAACTTTGCCATCAATTGGTGGAATAGGGTATGCAACGATGGATTAGCACCTACTACGTGGGATGCTTTAAAAGTTGCTATGCGTAACCGATTTATTCCACTTTCTTTTAAACATCAGAATGAGGAGAAATTGAGAATGCTTGATAGGAAACATGAGAGCAAACCTATGTGTGTGTCTTCTTCTATGACTAACAATTTGCAGGAAGTTGAAAACCATGCCAAAGAGGAGAATGAGTTGATTGCACCACCAACTCCATTGATCCGGAAGGAAGATGAGGAGATGGATGTACCTACATCATCTGAGGAGAGCCAAAAAGGTAATGACCATGGTGCTATCATCACTCCAGGTGAGTATGCCTGTGAAGAACTGCAATTGTCCACTGTTCATGCTATTTTAGAGCAAAAATTAGTGGAAAACAATTTTGATATGCACATGTTTCAAGTAAAGAGTTCAGATTGCACTGGGATGAGTGCACCATGTGATAAAATTGTTGATTTGCCTTCTGACTTGCGTGCACCATGTGATAAAATAATTGAATTGCCTGCTGTTGTGAGTACTTCATGTGATGAGTTAATAGCATATAATGATCAGGTGGAATTGGTTAGACATAAAGAAGTTTTGACTAGAATATCTCCTGCTAATTCTTTATGTTACATTATGTTAGAACTACCTATGAAATTGTCACATGCTATGAAAAAAGTTTCTGAAATCACGTGTTCAAAATCCTTGTTTAGTGCCTACACACATGGATATAAGTTTTATTTGATTGGAGATTATGGTGTAGACAATCAATTTCTTGTATATCGAATATGCATAACTTATGATCACATGGATGAATTGAAGCTTGCTGTTTGGGACAATAATTCTTGTGTGCTGAACCTTGCTCAAAATGAGAGTAAAATGAAATTTAGTGCTCATGCCATGCCTATGTGTTCACCTTTTCTTGCACCACCTAGTAGGGGGAATCTGAATAAAGATGTTGAATTATGGAAAAACTTACAAATCTTTTCACCCTTGCTAGATGAATTTGCTCTTGCTCAATTGAAATCTGATTATATGAATGGCTTGTGCTCTATGAATTCAATTATTGTGTTGCTCATTCACAGAGCAATGAATAACTCTACTATATACTTCACTTATACTTGCACATTGAGTTGCAAACTGAATGCTATGAAAAAATATACCTTTGCTGAATTGATGCATGCACAATCGCTTTTAATTTCCAAAGCTTTCTCTATTTCTTTGCCACCTGTTGTTGCTAACATTTTGCAGAAAGATGAGAATGTGTTGCTACAAGTTTTAAAGCTTGCCATGCCACTAGAGGATGAGCGTAAGTCGAGGACGACTCAAATGCAAGAAGGGGAGGATGATGAGGACATCAACCCTTCGGATACGACCGCTACTCCACTTCCAATCAGGCTGCTCTACTTCCACGGACATTGATCAAGAAGGTCTCACGCACGCCCGCAACTGGTCGTAGGAGGCTATCGACCACACGAGGAGTGGTCGTAGAAGGCTACGAATGCATCACATCTGGTCGTAGAATTGCTTCCACTGCTCGTGGTCGTCTCGTGTGGACATCCGACTACCTGGTCGAGGATCACTTATATCTGGTGCTGCGCCACCTCACTTTGGACCGAGGGCCTTGTATCAACACTACTTTAGGGTTTTTGGGCCGGCCACCTCCCTGGCCCATATGGCCACCTAGGGTTTCGGGGAGGTACTGTTCACGTGGCACTAATCACGCATGAACAGTGCCGCCGCCTCTCCCTTCGTCCTTTAAGTAGTGGCCGCCTCCCCTCTAGTTCCTTGGGTTTTTCTTAGATTATTCTGCCACTTTGCAGTTTCACCGTTTATCGGTTTGAGGAACCCCACATTGTGAACTTCATTCATATTCGCAATACAATTCAGATTGCATTTTCCTTGTTCTTGTGAGTTGCTTCGATTGCTTGCAGGAACAATAACCCTCGTGGTAAGGTCGATCGCGTGCGAGCGTGGTTGATAACGACGATGCGATGCGGGTGTAGCGAATTACGAGGTGACGATCTGCTGGTCGAAAGCCTCAAAGCGTCAACATCCTCACGACGAAACCAATCGAACCTATCGGAAGATCGGGCCACCGTAGTCTCATCATACTATTATCCGATAGTTCTACCATCACGTAAATATTGTTCATCCATTAAATCCCATTAGTTTTTCTCTTAGTAAAGCTCAACACCAAACTTTAATAGACAATAATTGCACCTAGCAATTACATACAATCACTAAGCATCCACCAAAGGTTACTCCAAGATTAATATTCACTAAGACAATAATCTAACTCCTTTTCAACTTAACCATCCCAAACGGTTAGGTTAATCCATTGAGATCCGTTAATCCAATTTACCAAAGAAGTTTACCAAATGTAACACACTTAATGATCAACTCAATTCATCAATGTTCTACACTTCTTGTTTATTGTTTACAATTAGGTATAGTTGTACTCTTAACCACGGCTCATCAAGAACTACTACAAGACACTTTCAAATTTATCAACTTTCCTTTCAAGGATCTTAGTTATGATCGATCATGCACACTCTGCATACCTAACCTGATAACCCATATCATATCCATTAATTGCTTTAATTATAACCTCTCATTAACCAAGACAAAACATCGCTACAGGCTTTAACATCTTCTTACATAAAAGAGAACCATTATTCATCAACACTCAAAATACTAAAGAGAGATACATTGAGTCAAAGCCTCCATGTACTAAAGGACTTGCAAAAGGAAACTTTCATTAACCAAAATAATCAAGCGAATAAATGGGTCAAGTTTTCCAATAAGAAAGACAAAACTCCAATACAAAGGTCAAACTTGACAATTAACAAAGTTCACCAACTGAGAATAACTCAACGGTTGGAAAAACAATAATTGATTTACGGGACAAATTAAGCCAATGGAAACACAACAACATTTTTTTTCAAAGCAACCCATCAACCGCAAGAATAAATAACCCAAGAGAAACTCATCAATCTCAACTGGATAAGAGTTGCCCAAATTCAAATTCAAGGAAGAGAACAACTCTTTTAAAGATACTCCCTAACAACACCTGTACTAAGACATCCGAGGTAACCCCTTCCCTATTCTCTTACTACAAACGATGGTGTAACCTGGTCAAGCCCGGAGCCACAACCACGTTCTCAATCCCTCAACATGGGTTATCCCCACACATAATAATTATATAATCAAGTAATGAGCAATCATACTCAATTTATATCAACAATCATCAATATGATAAAACGGAAACGTAAATGCAATGCTTTGCCCATTCCCATCCTACTGTGCACTAGTGTGTCAAATTTTAAGTTGATTAGCCATTAGCAAATTTTTAATTAATCTAGTCACCACAGACCTACAGCCCGCTCTGATACCAACTGTAACACCCCAGACTGACAAAGGCCAGGGAATGCTACTAAAATAAATAATTTAAACAAGATAAACTGACATACCTTACAAGATTTCGGCAGTACCTCCTTTGTATATTTAACTATACCAGAGGTCCCAACCAGCAGATTTAACATATAAGTAATCCAACTTGCAATTTGATTAAGACAAAATCAAAACTGGCTATTCATTACTATAACATCCATAGAAACTAAACATCTAGGATATAGATCAAGAGCATCCAAAAACATCTATCCGTTTATTACAGTTTACTCCAAGCAAAGCAATAATCATAAAGTGTACTTTAAGTAATTCATTCAACTACTAATTAATTTTCTTTTGCATTCCATTATGGGTAGATCGTGCGATAGTGCAACAAGGCTAATCCTTCTTTTCCCCCATGCATGCCGATCTCGTAAGGGTACCTAAAACACAACAAACAACAAGAGGTGAGTCCAAAGACTCAGCAAATATAATAAATGGCATAAACAGCATACATGCATGTAACTCATCAACTGTATTTCACAATCCACACACACCAATTACTTTAAATACACATGCCATGCAATATGCTCAACATGCTCTTTATCTTTCTCTTTCTCTTTTGCATTTTACCGGTAATGCAAAGCGCGCATCCGTCGATGCACACCCATGCCTGTGCCATCTGGCACAGGGACCAATGCTCATACTCCGCAAGTATGGGGACCTAAGCCCATGCTCTACAAGCATGGGGACCTTTAGCCCGTCATAAACATGACGGGGACCTCATCAATTGCTTGGTCATCACATGACCAAGACTTCAATAAGCCATGATGATGCATATGTATGAAATCTCAAATTAATAGAAATATGCATCCGCAACAACATTGCATACAAATAACCTATTCATACTACAAATGTTCATAATCATAGACTTCATAACTTTCAAATATCCGTGAATAACACGTAACTTATATCACTAGAAACCATGAACATTAAAAATCATTCCACCATAACAATCATGAAAACACAAATACTCATAGTATTTATCAAACAATGCCATTTAATAATATCAATTATATCCATCATTATACTTGCCTTAACCGCGAGAGAGCGAGGGACGTGCATAAGGTGCTGCCCCCGGGATCAAACCACCACCTGAATGTATATATAACGCACGCTAAGATAACAGTAGTATACCAAACAAACTATATAAAAACAATCACTAACTCGCAAAAGCGTCTAACCCGATCCCAACCCCAAATCCTAAATGTCAATCTGTCTCCTCGGTGGACAGTTATAAACAAAAATCCATGTCTATTGGCACAGGAGTCCAAATGAGGTGTTCTTGGACTTTCGGAAAGGTAATCAAATTCCCCAACTAAACCTAGTTGAGGGACCCTTCTAAATCGGCCATCTAATACCCCTACCAAGCCAAATTAAAAGACATCAATATTCACGTCTGGTTCTTTGGATAGTACACTAAAACCATGATAACTTTTGCTACGAAAGTCCAAATCTTGCGTTCTTTAGCTCTCTGAAAAGGTATGGAAATTATCTACATTTTTCGTTATATCAAGATCCTCTGATTTCCTCTTTAACCAACGGCTCAAAAGTTGTCTACAAACTGTCCGGATGCTGACAGATCAGCAAGACAGCGAGACTAAAAAATTCATAACTTTTGATCCGTACATCGGAATCAGGTGAACTCAGCGGCCACCAAAAGCTAAGAACATAATATAAATAACTCTAGGAGATGAAAACTCCTTATTCGGCTTCTATGAACCCGAAACGGACCTCGCAATAAACTGGACAGAATTGAATCTACAGCAGGCAGACTTCGATCCAAACAAATCTAATCGGTTTCACTTCTATGACTAATCAAACAACGACAACGACATTCGTTACCCTTGGAGACACGCGTGCCCGCTGATTTCCCCTACTAGATGTTCCTCTCCTCTTCTTATGCTCTCTCCCTCCACCTTTCTCCTTGGCTGACAGCAATGGGAGAGCACCACCAAGAGGGAGCCACGGAGTGCAAGGAGGAGGGCATGCACTGTAGCAGCACTGTAGCGGCGGCGGGAGCACTGTAGCAGTGCATGCTACAGTGTGAGCTAGGGTTTCCCCCTCCTTTTATTAGTGACCGGCCCCTCATGGGCCTCCTGGGCCAAATCCTGAAGCCCAGGTTGCCAAAGAATTGCATATTTCCCCTCCTCTAAAGTCTAATTTTTATTTTCACTACTTCCTTCATTAGAATAAGTTGGAGTATTACAGAAAAACCCTTTTTGTTTACTCTCCTTCCTTAGAAACATTCGGGGTATTACACGATATACCGAGGTGCCAGTTTTCCATGGACATAGAAACGACAAATACCTCACAGCGGTGAGATCTTGAGATAAACGAAATCGTTTACTTCAAAACTTAGCTCACGGTGACGGCGGTAGGCATAACTCTTTTGACGTGATTGTGCTTCCTTAAGGTGTCTTTTTATCGCATGAACTTGCTCTTGTGCTTCTTGGATTACAGTTTGTCCAAAGAATTATCTCTCAATGACTTCAAACCAGAGCAAGGGTGTTTTGCACTTTCTCCCTAAAGTGCTTTGAACAGGGACATTTGTAGATTGCATTGAAAGCTATTGTTGTAGGAGAACTCGACAAATGCCAAACATTTTCCCTAATTCATGCTATAATACAGCACGCATGCTTGCAACATATCTTCCAGAATTTGAGCTTGTTTATTTTAGTTGTAGTGCTATTCTGAAAAGCGGCTTCCGGTTGTGCTTCATGGCTTTCTGGCTGTGGGCTGAACAGTTGGGCTTTTCTGATTTGGTGTTTGGTTGTCTGGCTTTTAGGTAGGCTGGCTGCAGCTTCCGAGATGTGAAATGTTTGAAATGCCCCTAACGATAGTAATAGCCTGTTTGATGTCGTTTAACGCGATTAACAATATTTAATGATATTTAATAATATTTAACGATATTTAACAATATTTAATGATATTTAACGATATTTAACAACATTTAACTATATTTAACGACATTTGACGACATTTAATGACAATTCACCACTATTAACGATGACTAACCACTACTACAAAACAGGCTATATGTAACATCCCCATTTTCAACTTGTGTTTCAAATGTAAGAAAATGAGTAGAAATTAAAACTTTTTCTTACTCCCTTCTGTTGTCAAACTTTTCTGAAATTCTTGCAAAGGAATTTTGGGAAATGCAAAATCAAAACCTTCAATTCTCTCAAGGCAAAGATCATCTTGTCCAATCTTGTGAAAATGCTCTGGAAATATTTTTCCTGGGTTCTAGGGTTGCTTGGTGGCACCTCTGAATTATTTCCTAATTTTTGGAAATGATTTGAAACAGTTTAGAGGCAAGTCAAACCTTGGTCAAACCCCGGGGATAACCTTCTGGAATTTCTTGAAGAAACTCTAGCACACCAAAATCTCTGGAAATTTTATGGGAGGTTAATTCTAAAGTTAGCAAGCTCCAGTTAAAATTCCAGAAATTTTGGAGTTGTTTTGCTATCCCAATTAAACCTGCAAAGTTTCAACTTTAAAAATCAAAACCCTAGTGGGTCTGCACTATTCCTCGGGCGCGGGTCAGGCTCGGGCTCGAGTCAATTGACTCGGCCGAACCCACTAGCAGCGCCTGACTCGAGCCGCCCTGTGCCGCTGACCTGTGGGCCCGGTGTCGTCGCTGGTCATCTTCTTCCTCCGCTCGCCCACGTGCGACTGTGCGGCGGTGAAGTCAGCGGGGAGAGCAGCGCCTAGTCACCTCCCAAGCGCTCCTGCATGCATTTATTGTGTTCGGGGCTTGCCACGAAGTCTCCTTCTACCGCTCCCGTCGCCGCCTCCCATGACCATAGCCGACCTCCCGTGCGAGAGCCGTTGTGGACCGAGCTCCCCTCTGCTACTTAAGCATCCAGCTCTCCTTCTTTGCCCTCCTTTCACTTTTCCGCAACCCCCAGTTGGCACCCTCTCTTCTTGCTTGAGCTCAATCGCCAAGATCACCCTTGGCCGCCATTACTGGAGCTTCGAAGCTCCTGGTGCAGCCGGTGCTCCAGTGTCTCTTTTCTTCAAACTTTTGATCCGGCTCCTTCCTCTGGTTCCCTGGAGTGTTGACACTAATCCTATTTCAATTTGTGTCTTGAGCCTCTTCAAATCAGGATTCCCCTTTTAGTGAAAATCGCCGCTTTCGTCCTCCTCTCTCCAGAAGGTGGCTCCTCCCTTCAATTATGTGTTCCAGGTCTTTCTGGTGGACCTCCTGAAGTTATCACCACCATTGCTTGGTCCTCTATTGCTCAGGATTGCTTGCCCCGCGTTGTCTTCCTCGGCTCCGGTGGCGGTCGTCGTCGCTGGAACTCCCTCGACCTCCCTTGGACCTCCTCTGGGCCCAGGTGAGTTCACAATGACCTCCTGTAGCTTAAGCACTCGATAGCTTAGGTCTTGGCGAAGTCTTTCTCGATTTTCACTTTTCCCGTACTTGATCTCCGCCTCGTTCCGGCTCGCCGGCGATATGGGTCGTGTCCGGCGACATTTGTGCCCTCAAAATGTTCGCAATAGTATTGCGAACATTTTTGCCCCGTTGGACCGCGCCGCCGTGGTCGTGGTCGCCGGCGACGAGCCGGTGACCAAAGCCGGTGTCCTGGGCTGTTGTCGCGTTTTTGTCAAGTCATTGGACCTCCTCGGGTTCATCGTGACCGTTAGGACCTCCCCGTGTTAGATTCGCACCGTGGGATCTTGTCGGCAAAAACTCTAGCTCCCAAGACCTCTTCGATTTAATCCTAGCCCTTAATGACCTCTTCCTGTTTAGATCCACCCGTAGATCCTTTGTTCTGTAATAGCTAAGTCCTAGGACCTCTCGGTTGTGGTCTTAGCCGTTCATGACCTCTTCATTGTTGATCTGGACCCTTAGATCTCCTAGTCTAAGTCCTTAGCCGCCAGGACCTCCCACCATTTAGAATCTGGTCGTTAAAGACCTCCATAGGTAAAATCCCGGTAGATAAGATCACCCTCGCCTTGGGGTCCTCTTTGCAAAGACCTCCTTGAGGTCCTCTGTGCAAAAGGTCACCCTGATCGTTTTGTCAAAACCACCCTCTTGAACCACCTCCTCGAGGTCCTCGCAAAAGACCACCCCGGCCTTTGTAAAGAAAACCTTCAAAACCACCCCCGGGTCCTCTTTGCAAAAGACCACCCTTGGTCTTTTGTAAAGAGAACTTCAGACCTCCTCGTCTTTGGTCTTAACGTGAGGACCTCCCGCCTAGATCCGGACCGCTCAGACCTCTCCCATGGAGATCCGAGCCATCCGGATCTCTCTCTCATAAAGCGTTGTGTTGGAGGACCTCCCGAGGAAATCTCGACCGTTAGGACCTCCTGGTGAGATCCTAGCCGCCAAGACCTCTCGCCGTTACGCCACCGCTAGGTCCTCTCCTCCGATCAGATCTAGACCGTTAAGACCTCCCCTCGGGAGATCTTAACCGTCCAGACCTCCCCCTTAGCGAGATAGCCGTAGGACCTCCTCGTGGAGCTCGGGGCCGCCAGATCCAGATCTGACGGCCACGACCTCCCTAGTGCGCGAGGACCTCATCCGTGTGTGCTGTGCATCCGGTGGTCGGAGCCGTCGGATTCAATATCAACGGCTAAGACCTCTCCTAGGCGCGGCAAGGTCTTTGCGCCCAGGTGCTCGTGCGGGTTTTGGCATCTGAGATCGTGAGCCGTGCGATCTTTGATCAACGGCCCACGACCTCCCCAGTTTTTATTGGTTTTCCAGATTTAGTTCCGAGAGCTTTTATTTGCACATATTAATTGTTTTAAACTTCAAAATTGCATATCTTTTTCTCTGTAGCTCCAAATTTAACAAACTAAAGTTCTATAAATGCATCTGTTAAAGTACTTTAGCTTAGTATAGGTTTTGCAGTAATCTTTAATACTGAAATTAACCATGTCTTAGATTTATAACTAAGAAAAATCATAACTAAATCATTTTAACTCCAAATGACCTGAAATTTTATATGGGTTACCACTATACCAGTAGGCAGCTACCATAAAAATTTCAGCTTCAAGATCTTTCTAGAAAATGTTTTTGCTACAGTGCTAATTATGGACAAAAATAGGTTTTTAGAGAATATCTTTTGCACCACAAATCCAAATTAGGTTTTTCCAGTTTCTATGTCTAGGTATATCCGTATTTTACCTTGTGTATAAATTTCGTCGCATTTGGATAATTTTTGCTTGCTCTTTTGTTTAAGTGATTGCTCGTCTTATTGGTTGTTTTCGCTCTTTCGCTTAGGATTCGATATTTGCGGTAGCCCCGAGAACGACCCTCCGCAACAAATTGAGCAACAGTGTAACATCCTCATTTTCAACTTGTGTTTCAATGTAAGAAAATGAGTAGAAATTAAAACTTTTCTTTCACCTTTCTGTTGATGAACTTTTCTGAAATTCTTGCAAAGGAATTTTGGGAAATTCAAAATCAAAAATCCTCATTTCTCTCAAGTCAAAACCTCCTTGGTGAAATCTTGTGTCAAACCCTTGGAAATAATTTTCCTTGGTTCTAGGTTTGCTTGGTGACACCTCTGAATTACCTCATGATTCTCAAAAAGTATTTGGTAATTTTGGAGGCAGGTCAAACCAGTCAAAAGCTTGGTCAAACCCTAGAACCAACCTTCTGGAATTTCTTGAGAAAAATGCAGCGCATGAAAATCTCTGGAAAAATTTATGCCAGGTTTATACTTGGATCAGCAACCTCCAGCTAAAATTTCCTAATATTTGGAGTTGAATTGCTACCTCAATTAAAACCTCAAAGTCTCAGCTGCAATTCAAACTCAAACCAGGTGCACTGTTCCTCGGGCTCAAGTCGGACTCGAGCTGTTCTACTCGTGGTCCGACTCACCAACTCGGCGCCGCCTAAACCGATCAATCGCGCGTGCATCGTGGACCGTTGGATCTCCATCAAGCGGTCCTTGTTCGTGAGACCTTCGACCTTCCGACATTGCCCCTACGGTTCTCGGTACCGTTGGATCTGATCCAACCGCGTGGAGCCGTCTTGTTTTCACGTCGGTCGTTTTGAATAACGATCGCATCACGCCGTTCAAGTCTAATCGACGACCAACATCTTTTGAGGTTGGGCTCAACCCACTCAACTGTTGGGCTCGTACCTCTTTGCTCTTTCGCTGACGGGTGGGCCCGACATCGCTACTGGTCGTCTTCCTCCTCTCGCCCACGTGCGTGCGTGCCAGGGTGAGGTCAGCGGAGAGAGCGAGGTCTTGTCGCCTCACAACAACTCACCGCATTAATTGGGTGCCAGAGCTTGCCCTCTAAGTCGCTCCTCCAACTGCTCCCATCCTCTCGGTGCCTTTTGACCTCACCCTGACCCGAGCTCCAACCGAGGGAGGTTGCCGTTGCTCCTCTTCGCCCCTCGACTTTTAGTAGCCCCAGAGCTCCCCCTTGGCCTCATTTCCGCACCTTTTGCAAGTCCTAAGCTCTCACTCTGGGAACCAAATCGTATAGCGCTGGAGTCACCTTCCGCCATTGTTGGCCGCAGAGCTCCTCATCGCCGGCGGTGCTCCAGGGTCCCCTGGCCCCTCTTCTAGCATCGCAACGTTCCTTTCGACCTCCTGGTCTGGTCCCCTAACTTGGTTTGGCTTATGCTCGCAGGGAGCAGCTGAATCAAGGTACGGGCCCTGTTTCACCGAAAATCGCCGCCTTCGTCCTCCTCTCCGGAGCTTTTCCTCTGCATCGTCTTCCTCGGCTCCGGCATAGGCCTTCGTCACCAGAACGCCTGCGACCTCCCTTGGACCTCCTCTGGCCCAGGTGAGCTCGCGATGACCTCCCAAAGCTTAAGCTCCAGGTAGTTTAGGTCGCGGTGAAGTTTTTCTCTGTTTTCGTTGTTCCCGTACCCTAGTCCCCGCCTCGTTCCGGCTCGCCGGCGATTTGAGTCGTCTCCGGCGACAAAACTACCCTCCAAATGTTAGCAATGGTATTGCAAACGTTTTGCCCCCATTCACCCGTGCCGCCTTGGCCGTGGCCGCCGGCAACGAGCCGGTGACCAAAGCCGGTGTCCTGGTCTTTTGTCGTGATTTTGTCAAGTCACTGGACCTCCTCGGGGTCATCGTGACCCTCCAGAACCTCCCCGTGTTAGATCCGCACCGTAGGATCTTGTCTGTAAAAGCTTTTGTCCCAAGACCTCTTTAGCTTTAATCCTAGCCCTTAGTGATCTCTTCGTGTTTAGATCTAACCGTAGATCCTTGGTTCTGTAACCGCTTAAGTCCTAGGACCTCCCTGTGGCGATCTTAGCCGCTCATGACCTCTTCAATGTTGGTCGGGACCGTTAGATCTCCTAGTCTAAGTCTCTAGCTGCCAGGACCTCCCTCTAATCGTATCCTGGCCGTTAAAGACCTCCGTAGGCTAGATCTCAGCCGATAGGATCACCCTCCACCTTGGGGTCCTCTTTGCAAAAGACCTCCTTGAGGTCCTCTGTGCGAAAAGACCACCCCTGGTCGTGTTATCAAGACCACCCTCTCAGACCACCCCCCACCGAGGTCCTCTTTGCAAAAGACCACCCCTGGTATTTTGTAAAGAGAACCTTCAAAGCTACCTTTGGGGTCCTCTGTGCGAACAAGACCTCCCTGAGGTCCTCTTTGCAAAAAGACCACCTCGGGTCCTTATCAAAAACCCGCAGGACCTCCCTCGCTCCATCTTAGCCGTCCAGACCTCCCTCCGCTCAGATCTGGACCGTTCATGACCTCCTCGCGGAGATCTGAACCGTCCAGACCTCTCTCTGTTAAACACCTGTCGTGTAGGACCTCCCCGTGAAGATCATGGCCATCCATGACCTCCTCGATGAGATCCTAGCCATCCAGACCTCCTCTCTTAGACCTCCACCTTAGGACCTCCTCCTGGAGCTCGGGACCGCCAGATCCAGATCTGACGGCCACGACCTCCCTAGTGCGCGAGGAGCTCCTTCGCGCGTGCTGTGCATCCGGTGGTCGAGGCCGTTGGATTCAATATCAACGGTTCCGACCTCCTCCTTTCTCTCAGTGCAGCCAGATCTCCCGAGAGCTCCAAATTTTCAAAGTGTTTAAATGTTCTAGTTTTCAAATGTAAATAACTATTTCGTTTTAACTCCTTTTTGAGAAATTCAAACTGTGTTAGCTCTGTCGTAGCATAAACTTTAATTTGAGTATGGTTTTAGACTCTATTCTGTAGCAGAAAATAGTATAAACTAGGTTAACTTGTTTCAACCTAAAATGTGGTCTAAAATTCATTGAAATTTGTAAAATACATAACTTATTCTCTGTAATTCCAAACTGAGCAAACTAAATTTTGTTAAAACCCTCTAAGATTGTACTGTAGTGTAGAATAGGTCTTAATATGATCCTTGCCACTGAAATTAATGATCTACTAGTTTCAGAACTTAGAAAAATCATAACTAATTCGTTATAACTCCAAATGATGTGAACTCAACTTTGCTGTCCTTAGGATGACATTATCTACCTACCATAAAAATTTCAGACCTTAGATCATTCTAGAAATTTTCGCCATAAACAGTACCAGTAATTAATTTTATTGAATTAACAGGCTGAGAGAACTTAGTTTAGCCATAACTTTTCATATTTGGTCCAAAAGACTTAATTCTTGTTCCTAAATTTGTCTAAAATCTTAATCTTGCTGTTATAGAAATGTTGTTGTTTTTGGATATCTTTTGCTGTTGGGTTTTATTTGGAGTTTTTGTTCTTAATTGGTTATCGCCTTTTCGCGTTAGGTTCCGAAGGAATTATTGTTTACGTGAGTGAATTCTCTGCAGCAAGAAAGTGATCTACAGCAAGGCAAGCAGTTTGATCATTTCCCACTTGATCCCATTACTTTCAAAGTCTAATATTTTGTTTAACTTGTATGTATGCATGCTTTTGTGTCAATGATTAATTTTGCCGAATAGAGGTAGCTAATCCTATTGCATTGTTTCCCTTAAATTGTTCACCCCTGCCACTGCCTTAGGAATATTATCCTCACCGGTGAATTAGAGCCCGGTGAATGATTTAGAGCCTTTTACTTGTTTTTACGATATGATGCCTAGCAATGCTTAGTTGTCGGTAGTATTGGGCGATCATCGACTTAGTCGGTGATCTTGATCACACAAATGTTATTATTATTCCATTATGTCCAACCTTGTGTTTTACCAATTTACAAATCAAAAACTCAAAACAAAAATTATATCTTGATTTGGGCACAATGGTATGTTGGTGTGATCTTCTGGGTGTGATTGGAATGGTGCCTAAGTCCCTAAGGACCGAGTTACTTGTGCCATTGATCCAAGCAATTGTTGCGTGCTAACCACACGAGGGGGATATGGGACCTCTCTTGACTAAGTACTTTGGGAGGTGTTAATTATGAGCTGGTCGGTGGGTGTGTGCGTGTGTTTGTTTGTGGTGTGCGAGGGGAGCATTAGCAGTCCGGTTAGGCTGTCTAATGTGTCTTTCTCCCGTGGGTTGCGGCTCTTAATTAGCATCGTCCATTGGAAAGCGTCTTGTTAGACTTAGCCATGCCTGCATACCAAAGGAAGTGTGCTAACCGTGGCTGGTGGAAAGGCGGTCTATCGTGTGGGTACATTGGTACACCCCTGCAGGGTTAAAACTATTCGAATAGCCTCGTCCTAGGTTATGGACACGCTTGGTTATTTCCCACAAGAACTAGACTACAACCTTTTAAAAACTTAAACTTGACATGGGTGGTATGAAGGGGTACTTCATGCTATTGTTGTGGTGACTATAGGTTAGTCACTTCTAGGTTGGTGTTGTCATCTATCTATTGTTATGATTGTCTCTCTTTTATTTGAACAATAAAGGTTAATTGCAAACTTGCTTTGAATCTATTATCCTATTGCAAATGAAAACTTGCTTATTGCTGAAAATGAGTCCAAAGCTTCATCCACTTAAATAAAGCTTGCATGTAATTAATTATAGTTCTGTTATCTCACACGTCAGTCTTGCGAGTACAAAAACAAGTTTTGTACTCATCTGCTTTGCTTATTCTTAATTGTTGCAGAGGAAGAAGGTGAGCCCCAAGGGCCTCACTTTTGTGAGTCAGTGTTGCGTTTGTTTGGGACGATTAGCTTGGCGGTCCGGTTGGTTGCCTTGTGGGTAGAGGCACACCGATTGGCTTTTGTTTATCGCCATCTTATGGCCATTTTGCTTCATTGTGTATTTACTTATCTTTATGACTTTTGGCGGTCGGCCTCTCTTTGTAATAACTCTCTTTATATTATCTATGTCTTTCGCTTGTTGCTCTTGCTTGGCTCTATGTGTATGAATGGAATGGATGCATGATTTTGTAACGGGGTGTGTATACTGCATTTGGAAGTATACATATCTCGGGCTTAGTTTATTTGATTTGTCTTGTTAGGACCAAGTGGATGGTTAAACAAAGACAAGCCGAATAAACCGGGTCCTCACAAAGTTGGTATCGAGCCATTCCGACCGTAGTAACTTAAGCTTGATCGTCTTTTAGGATATTTTGGAAAACTTAATTTCAAAGTATCAAATGATTTATGAAAGCTTAAGTAAGTTCTCAGATTTTATTCCTTACCTATCTTAGCTTTCTATCTCATCTTTCTCTAATTGAGTTTTAAAAATTGTTTTCCTCTCATCTTCTTCTAAAAAGATAGTGTTATCGTTTAAATTGGGTTTTGGGACCAATGAGTTTGGCAAATTGAAGTGTTAAGCTGCCCTCTACAAGGTTTTGAAGCTTCCGAAGTTGAAGATTTCAATTAGGAGGCTTGGATGCGAAATTTGGACAGCGATCATTCAATTTCCGGACAGCAAGCTCGAAGGTTTTAAATAGGATAGACAATGAGAGGTTAATCAACTAAAACTTGTGGGAATAAAAGGGTAAGAAGTGATATTAGTTGGCTAAGTATCTAACTCCCCGTAGTAGTGGTTTTACCCTGCTATTTAGTTATGATAAGACTTAAGTGGTGTGCTGAAATTTATATTCCTAAACCGATTGCTCGTCTTTCCATACGAGTTAGTCGTACCGGGAAGTTGCTCTTGTGATTGAAACTTTGTGCTGATTTTGTGGTTGTTTTTGGTCCTTTTGAGTTCATCTCCTAATGAGTTATTGTTTCTTTGCTCTGAGCTTTCGGGTTTAATCCTTGTCCATCTTAGAATCTATCCCCACTCCAACTTTCTGCCGAACTCCCTAGTCCTTGGCTTTTCTTTCGCACCTTTCAGCTTCTAGTTTCCGGGTTGCTTTGCTAACCTATCTCTTCGTAGCAGGATGTCGGGACATACCAGCAGTGACGGAGTTTGTTCCCATTGCCCTGGGGAACGGCATTTGCCTCCTTTTTCATTGGTTATGGTGAAGGGAGCCATGTCGTCGAAGGTCGTGAACTAGGAAAGGTCAAGGTCTGTCAGCGATGTGGTGAGGAAGGACACTACAGCAACGAGTGTGTTACAGCTTGCCCAAACTGTGACGAAGACCACTTGCCTGGAAATTGTCCGACTGCCCGAATCACTTGTTTCCTCTGCGAGGGAAGCAATCACTATCCCAAAGAGTGTAGTTTGAACAAGGTGATCTCCAAGTCGTTAGAACTTCAACGACTGCTTCTTCGGCCGTCTGTAAGCACAGCAACCGCCAATGCCTCCAAACCAGCGAAGTTCCTGGATGATTTGTCTACGGAGCTGCGGGACAAATTACCAGTCTATACCTTCCCTAACTTTCAGATTGTGGTCGAAGATCCCGTTGTTGCTGGGGCCAGAAAGAGAAAGCTAAAGGATCGTCGCAAGCGTCAGCAGATAGCTGATGTCACTTGTTTCTTTTGCAACAACAAGGGGCACTATGCGCTTAATTGTCCTAAAGAGAGTGCAGCCACCCCTTGTCCTCCGAAAGCTGTGTCTCGATCTTGGGCGCCTGCGAGTCGGCAGAGCGGCCTCCGTAACCTAGCCGAAGTCACTTGTTTCCGCTGCAAACTCCAGGGTCATTATGCTTTTAATTGTCCTAAGGAGCTTGCAGCAACCTCTCGATTCTTTTCGCGGCCTGTGATTCGCTCGCATGCACCTGCAGAACATCGTGATTGGAGGGTCGTCCGTGCTCAAGTCAATCCCATCCCTGTTGGGAAAGCTCAGGAGGTACCCGACGTCGCGTAAGGTACACTTCTTAGCCCTTACCCTAATACTAATGTATTCAATTCCGGAGCATTTCATTCCCTGATATCCCCATCTTTTGCTGCTTTTGGTGGCATTTGTTTCGCTCTTTTATCTGGTGCTCGGTACCACCCTAGTTTCGAAAGATCTTGCTAATCTATCTCAAACTCCAATTTACCTTCCGGGATGTCGTCATTTGTGTGACTAAGCGGTACTCTTCCTTCCCTTTTATCCTAGGGCATCGATACCGCTTTTTGCCTCAAATCCTGCGCCCCAAAGGGCGCAGCTCTCTAATCAACTAGCTCCGAGGATGACTCAGTATAGCTAGTTAGCGGTGAGTTTCCGTTGTTAGTGGAATTAACCAGACAAATTGTTCCGGAATTGACCAGACAAATCGTTCCACCAACTAACAACGGCCATGCACCACCACCCTTAGAATCAAGAGAGATCTCTCAATCTTTCCGTCCTTGTTATATCTGGACCTGGTAGTTTCCTCGTGTCGACTAAAATGACACGTTTCCTACCCCTCCGAACCAAGATTCATGCCGGTCACCTAGCGGAGCTCTATATCGCCAGGATCGTGAGCTTGCATGAGTGCCGAAGACGAACCGCTCTGATCGTGGTTCCACCTTCACTTCCCAGTTCTGGCATAGCTTGCAAGAAGCTACCTGGGAGCGAGAAGATCGTCTCCGTGCAGACTACCCCTCTTTCTTTTCCGAGTAAAACAAATCTCGGGACGAGATTTTTGTAAGGGGGGGAGGTTTGTAACATCCTCATTTTCAACTTGTGTTTCAATGTAAGAAAATGAGTAGAAATTAAAACTTTTCTTTCACCTTTCTGTTGATGAACTTTTCTGAAATTCTTGCAAAGGAATTTTGGGAAATTCAAAATCAAAAATCCTCATTTCTCTCAAGTCAAAACCTCCTTGGTGAAATCTTGTGGCAAACCCTTGGAAATAATTTTCCTTGGTTCTAGGTTTGCTTGGTGACACCTCTGAATTACCTCATGATTCTCAAAAAGTATTTGGTAATTTTGGAGGCAGGGTCAAACAGTCAAAAGCTTGGTCAAACCCTAGAACCAACCTTCTGAATTTCTTGAGAAAATGCAGCGCATGAAAATCTCTGAAAAATTTATGCGTGTTTATACTTGGATCAAAACCTCCACTAAAATTTCCTAATATTTGGAGTTGAATTGCTACCTCAATTAAAACCTCAAAGTCTCACCGCAATTCAAACTCAAACCAGTGCATCGTTCTCGGGCTCAAGTCGACTCGAGCTGTTCTACTTCGTGGTCCGACTCAGCCAACTCGGCGCCGCCCTAAACCGATCAATCGCGCGTGCATCGTGGACCGTTGGATCTCCATCAAACGGTCCTTGTTCGTGGAGACCTTCGCACTTCCGATTGCCCCTCGGTTCTCACCGTTGATCTGATCCAACCGCCGTGGAGCCGTGCCGTTTCACGTCGGTCGTTTTCGAATAACGATCGCATCGCGGCCGTTCAAGTCTAATCCGACGACCAACATCTTTTGAGGTTGGGCTCAACCCACTCAACTGTTGGGCTCGTACCTCTTTGCTCTTTCGCTGACGGGTGGGCCCGACATCGCTACTGGTCGTCTTCCTCCTCTCGCCCACGTGCGTGCGTGCTAGGGTGAGGTCAGCGGAGAGAGCGAGGTCTTGTCGCCTCACAACAACTCACCGCATTAATTGGGTGCCAGAGCTTGCCCTCTAAGTCGCTCCTCCAACTGCTCCCATCCTCTCGGTGCCTTTTGACCTCACCGACCCGAGCCCAACCGAGGAGGTTGCCGTTGCTCTCTTCGCCTCGACTTTTAGTAGCCCCAGAGCTCCCCTTGGCCTCATTTCCGCACCTTTGCAAGTCCTAAGCTCTCACTGGGAACCAAATCGATAGCGCCGAGTCACCTTCCGCCATTGTTGGCCGCAGAGCTCCTCATCGCCGGCGGTGCTCCAGGTCCCCGCCCTCTTCTAGCATCGCAACGCTCCTTTCGACCTCTGGTCCGGTCCCCTAACTTGGTTTGACTTATGCTCGCAGGAGCACCAATCAAGGTGCGGCCCTGCTTTCACCGAAAATCGCCGCCGCGCCCTCCTCTCGAGCTTTTCCTCTGCATCGCCTTCCTCGGCTCGGCATAGGCCTTCGTCACGAACGCTGCGACCTCCCTTGGACCTCCTCCGCCCAGTGAGCTCGCGATGACCTCCCAAAGCTTAAGCCCGTGTAGTTTAGGTCGCGGTGAAGTTTTCTCTGTTTCGCTTGTTCCTGCACCCTAGTCCCCGCTCGTTCGGCTCGCGGCGATTTGAGTCGTCTCCGCGACAAAACTACCCTCCAAATGTTAGCAATGGTATTGCAAACGTTTTGCCCCATTCACCGTGCGCCTTGGCCGTGGCCGCCAACGAGCCGTGACCAAAGCCGGTGTCTGGTCTTTTGTCGTGATTTTGTCAAGTCACTTTGACCTCCTCGGGTCATCGTGACCTCCGTAACCTCCCGTGTTAGATCCGCACCGTAGGATCTTGTCTCAGAAAGCTTTTGTCCCAAGACCTCTTTAGCTTTAATCCTAGCCCTTAGTGATCTCTTCGTGTTTAGATCTAACCGTAGATCCTTGGTTCTCAGAACCGCTAAGTCCTAGGACCTCCCTGTGGCGATCTTAGCCGCCATGACCTCTTCAATGTTGGTCGGGACCGTTAGATCTCCTAGTCTAAGTCTCTAGCTGCCAGACCTCCTCTAATCGTATCCGGCCGTTAAAGACCTCCGTAGGCTAGATCTCACCGATAGGATCACCTCCACCTTGGGGTCCTCTTTGCAAAAGACCTCCTTGAGGTCCTCTCGTGCGAAAAGACCACCCCGGTCGTGTTATCAAGACCACCCTCTCAGACCACCCCACCGAGGTCCTCTTTGCAAAAGACCACCCCTGGTATTTTGTAAAGAGAACCTTCAAAGCTACCTTTGGGGTCCTTCAGGCGAACAAGACCTCCCGAGGTCCTCTTTGCAAAGACCACCTCGGGTCCTTATCAAGAACCCGCAGACCTCCTCGCTCCATCTTAGCCGCCTGCACCTCCTCCGCTGGATCTGGACCGTTCATGACCTCTCGCGGAGATCTGAACCGCCCGCACCTCTCTCTTAAACACTGTCGTGTAGGACCTCCCGTGAAGATCATGGCCATCCATGACCTCGATGAGATCCTAGCCATCCGCACCTCCTCTCTTAGACCTCCACCTTAGGACCTCCTCCGGAGCTCGGGACCGCGGATCCGGATCCGACGGCCATGACCTCCCTAGTGCGCGAGGAGCTCCTTCGCGTGCTATGCATCCGGTGGTCGAGGCCGTTGGATTCAATATCAACTGCCCGACCTCCTCCTTTCTCTCAAGGCGCCGGATCTCCCGAGAGCTCCAAATTTTCAAAGTGTTTAAATGTTCTAGTTTTCAAATGTAAATAACTATTTCGTTTTAACTCCTTTTGAGAAATTCAAACTGTGTTAGCTCACAGAGCATAAACTTTAATTTGAGTATGGTTTTAGACTCTATTCTGTAGCAGAAAATAGTATAAACTAGGTTAACTTGTTTCAACCTAAAATGTGGTCTAAAATTCATTGAAATTTGTAAAATACATAACTTATTCTCTGTAATTCCAAACTGAGCAAACTAAATTTTGTTAAAACCCTCTAAGATTGTACTGTAGTGTAGAATAGGTCTTAATATGATCCTTGCCACTGAAATTAATGATCTACTAGTTTCAGAACTTAGAAAAATCATAACTAATTCGTTATAACTCCAAATGATGTGAACTCAACTTTGCTGTCCTTAGGATGACATTATCTACCTACCATAAAAATTTCAGACCTTAGATCATTCTAGAAATTTTCGCCATAAACAACACTTGATAATTAATTTTATTGAATTAACAGTCGAGAGAACTTAGTTTAGCCATAACTTTTCATATTTGGTCCAAAAGACTTAATTCTTGTTCCTAAATTTGTCTAAAATCTTAATCTTGCTGTTATGGAAATGTTGTTGTTTTGGATATCTTTTCGTTGGGTTTTATTTGGAGTTTTGTTCTTAATTGGTTATCGCCTTTTCGCGTTAGGTTCCGGGAATTATTGTTTACGTGAGTGAATTCTCTCGCAGCAAGAAAGTGATCTACAAACAAAGGCAGCGGTTGATCATTTCCCACTTGATCCCATTACTTTCAAAGTCTAATATTTTGTTTAACTTGTATGTATGCATGCTTTTGTGTCAATGATTAATTTTGCCGAATAGAGGTAGCTAATCCTATTGCATTGTTTCCCTTAAATTGTTCACCTGCCATCGCCTTAGGAATATTATCCTCACCGGTGAATTAGAGCCGTGAATGATTTAGAGCCTTTTACTTGTTTTTACGATATGATGCCTAGCAATGCTTAGTTGTCGGTAGTATTGGGCGATCATCGACTTAGTCGGTGATCTTGATCACACAAATGTTATTATTATTCCATTATGTCCAACCTTGTGTTTTACCAATTTACAAATCAAAACTCAAAACAAAAATTATATCTTGATTTGGGCACAATGGTATGTTGGTGTGATCTTCTGTGTGATTGAATGGTGCCTAAGTCCCTAAGGACCGAGTTACTTGTGCCATTGATCCAAGCAATTGTTGCGTGCTACTACACGAGGGGATATGGGACCTCTCTTGACTAAGTACTTTGGGAGGTGTTAATTATGAGCTGGTCGGTGGGTGTGTGCGTGTGTGTTTGTGGTGTGCGAGGAGCATTAGCAATCTGTTAGGCTGTCTAATGTGTCTTTCTCCCGTGGGTTGCGGCTCTTAATTAGCATCGTCCATTGGAAAGCGTCTTGTTAGACTTAGCCATGCTCGCATACCAAAGGAAGTGTGCTAACCGTGGCTGGTGGAAAGGCGGTCATCGTGTGGGTACATTGGTACACCCCGCAGGTTAAAACTATTCGAATAGCCTCGTCCCAGGTTATGGACACGCTTGGTTATTTCCCACAAGAACTAGACTACAACCTTTTAAAACTTAAACTTGACATGGGTGGTATGAAGGGTACTTCATGCTATTGTTGTGGTGACTATGGGTTAGTCACTTCTAGGTTGGTGTTGTCATCTATCTATTGTTATGATTGTCTCTCTTTATTTGAACAATAAAGGTTAATTGCAAACTTGCTTTGAATCTATTATCCTATTGCAAATGAAAACTTGCTTATTGTTTGAAAATGAGTCCAAAGCTTCATCCACTTAAATAAAGCTTGCATGTAGTTAATTATAGTTCTGTTATCTCACACGTCAGTCTTGCAGTACAAAAACAAGTTTTGTACTCATCCGCTTGCTTATTCTTAATTGTTGCAGAGGAAGAAGGTGAGCCCCAAGGGCCTCACTTTTGTGAGTCAGGTTATGCGCTGTTTGGGACGATTAGCTTGGCGGTCCGGTTGGTTGCCTTGTGGGTAGAGGCACACCGATTGGCTTTTGTTTATCGCCATCTTATGGCCATTTTGCTTCATTGTGTATTTACTTATCTTTATGACTTTTGGTGGTCGGCCTCTCTTTGTAATAACTCTCTTTATATTATCTATGTCTTTCGGTTGTTGCTCTTGCTTCGCTCTATGTGTATGAATGGAATGGATGCATGATTTTGTAACGGGTGTGTATCTGCATTTGGAAGTATACATATCTCGGGCTTGGTTTATTTGATTTGTACTGTTAGGACCAAGTGGATGGTTAAACAAACATGCCGAATAAACTGGGTCCTCACAAACAGCGAGCAAGCGGTTTGATCATTTCCATTTGATCCCATTACTTTTAAAGTCTAATATTTTGTTTAACTTCTATGTATGCATTGCTATTTTGTTGTCAAATTAATTAGTTAGACCTCTAGTTGCATAATCTGTAGGTAAATAATTATCCTCTACTACCGAGCCTAGGTTATTTGTTGTGATTAGAGTTCGTTGGATGAGCTCTTTTCACTTAGTAGATTTTCGAATAAATATTGCTTAGCCATGCCTAGTATCGGTAGTATTAGCGATCATCGACTTAGTCGATGGTCTTGATCACACAAATACTTATATTATTCCATTATGTCCAACCCTTGTGTTTTACCATTTTGCAAATCAAAACTGAAAACAAAAATTATATCTTGGCTTGGGCACAATGGTATGTTGGGTGATCTGTTGGGTGTGATTGAATGGTGCCTAAGTCCCTAAGGACCGAGTTACTTGTGCCATTGATCCAAGCAATTGTTGCGTGCTAACCACACGAGGGGATATGGAACCTCTCTTGACTAAGTACTTTGGGAGGTGTTAATTATGAGCTGGTTGGTGGGTGTGTTCTGTGTGTGTGTGTTGTGGTGTTGGAGGGAGCATTAGCGCACCGGTTAGGTCATCTAATGTGTCTTTCTCCGTGGGTTGCGGCTCTTAATTAGCATCGCCCATTGGAAAGCGTCTTGTTAGACTTAGCCATGCCTGCATACCAAAGGAAGTGTGCTAACCGTGGTGGTGGAAAGGCGGTCTATCGTGTGGGTACATTGGTACACCCTGCAGGTTAAAACTATTCGAATAGCCTCGCCCTAGGTTATGGACACGCTTGGTTATTTCCCACAAGAACTAGACTACAACCTTTTAAAAACTTAAACTTGACATGGGTGGTATGAAGGGGTACTTCACGCTATTGTTGTGGTGACTATGGGTTAGTCACTTCTAGGTTGGTGTTGTCATCTATCTATTGTTATAATTGTCTCTCTTTTATTTGAACAATAAAAGTTAATTGCAAACTTGCTTTGAATCTATTACCTTATTGCAAATGAAAACTTGCTTTATGCTAAAAATAAGTCCAGAGCCTCATCCACTTAAATAAAGCTTGCATGTAGTTAATTATAGTTCTGTTATCTCACACGTCAGTCTTGCGAGTACAAAAACAAGTTTTGTACTCATCTGCTTTGCTTAATATTAATTGTTGCAGAGGAAGAAGGTGAGCCCCAATTAGGGCCTCACTTTTGTGAGTTGTGTTGCGGCGCCGTCTGGGACGATTAGCTTGGCGGTCCGGTTGGTTGCCTTGTGGGTAAAGGCACACCGATTGGCTTTTGTTTATTGCCATCTTATGGCCTTTTTGCTTCCGCTGTGTATTTACTTAATTGTATGACTTTTGGCCGGTTGGCCTCTCTTTTGTGATAACTCTCTTTATATTATGTATGTCTTTCAGCTTGTTGCTTTTGCTTGGCTCTATGTGTATGAATGGAATTGATGCATGATTTTGTAACGGTGTGTATACTGCAAGTGCAAAGTATACATATCTCGAGGCTTGGTTTATTTGATTTGTACTTTGTTAGGACCAAGTGGATGGTTAAACAGTACAAGCCGAATAAACCGGGGTCCTCACACTATAGTAGACACCCCATCACAGATGGTTCATTTGGAACCATCTGTGTTGGGTCTGTTGGGATGAGGCATTTGCACTGCCAGCCTATCACAGACGGTTCTTATTAGTAACCGTCTGTGATAGGCATCTATCACAGATGGTTTATGAATAGAACCATCTGTGAAATATCACAGACGGTTCTTTTAAAAAACCATCTGCTAATCTCCCGTATCACAAACGGTTTACTAATAGAACCGTCCGTGAACTATCACAGATGGTTCTATTGAAAAACCGTCGGTGATAGTTGTATATCACAGACGGTTCATAATAAGAAACGTCTGTGAAATCCTTGTGCTATAAATACAAAGACTACCCCCTGCCCATTCCCATTTGAGCCGCTACCTAGGTAAATGCCCACTGCGCCGCCGACAAAGAGGAAGGGGAGGAGAAGGAGAGGAGAAAGGGAGGAGAATAATAGAAATCTCGAGAGATTTGGTATTTTAGTCGTGAGCTCCAAGGGTAACAATCTATAACCCTTTAGAGCATCTCAATGTACGTGCTTAATTAGCCGGTTCAAATGGCTAGATTTGATGCTAGGAACCGATTCCACACGTGGAAGCTGCCTATTCTGAAGCAAGACTCTAGGAACCGATGCAAACTTTTGCATCTGGATGCAAGTGAATAGAATAATATTTTTCATTGGGTGGTTAGCATATGCATTAAGTTCTGTGAGGGGGAAGGAAATGGAGAGATAGAGAGCGGTTGAGAGAGATTTTATTAATCTAATTTGACACTATTTTGTTACATGTGTAGCGTAGATGGACCGAAACTGGATGTATGGTGTGAACCGTGTGAGTCAAGAGTACATTAATGGCGTGGTTGCTTTTAGAAGAGCCGCCGAGCAGGATATGTTGAAGAAGAGAATAAAATTTTTGTACTGTCCATGCATTGATTGCGGTAATCCGAAGATGTTTAACAACCCGGCGCAGATAAAAGCGCACTTGATTCAAAGGGGTTTCAAAAAAGGGTATACATGTTGGACCAGTCACGGTGAAGAGCAGATTACACAAGAAGTTAGTAATGACGACATCGCCGAGGAAGTCAACGATACGTCGGATGTAGACTGTGCTTTTGATGAGGATA
The DNA here is from genome assembly GCA_036346255.1 of Ampelocalamus luodianensis. Lineage (NCBI taxonomy): Eukaryota > Viridiplantae > Streptophyta > Magnoliopsida > Poales > Poaceae > Ampelocalamus > Ampelocalamus luodianensis. The sequence continues at coordinate 29,312,887 of CM070635.1, read as the reverse complement.
GGTCACATGATGACAATCTAGATCAGATGCTACGCGATGCAGAAGAGAACTACAGAGAGAGAGAGTTTTGTAAATTCGAGCACTTAATGGAGGACTCGGTGAGACCTTTGTTCCCTGGCTGCAAGCCGGAATACACAAGGTTGTTAACCATGATTGAACTGCTTAAATTGAAGGCAAGCAATGGTTGGTCCGATAAAAGTTTCACGGCGTTGTTAGGTCTCCTAGCGGACATTATTCCAGAGGGAAACGTGTTGCCCAACACCACCTACCAAGCAAAGAAGGTTCTTTGTCCATTGGGAATGGAAGTAGAAAGAATACATGCATATCTGAACGATTGTATCATCTACTGTAAAGAGTATGCAGACATGCACGTATATCCCGTGTGCAAAGCATCTCGATACAAGCGTTAGAATACTGCTAGGTTGAAGCAAGGACCTCCTGCTAAGATGTTATGGTATCTGCCTGTGATCCAACGTTTGAAGCATTTATTTGCGAAACCAAAGGAGGCAAGATTGCTGCGTTGGCTCTCGGAGGAGCATAAGAAAGATGAAAAGCTAAGACACCCTGCTGATTCTGCCTAGTGGAGAAAATTCGATCGTGCTTTGAAGAGTTCAGTGCAGAACCGAGGAACATAAGGTTAGGGTTAAGTACAACTGGAATGAATCCTTTCGGTAACATAAGTAGTCGACATAGCACCTGGCCCGTGAATCTATGCATGTACAACCTTCCTCCTTGGCTGTGTATGAAGCGGAAGTACATTTTGATGTCACTACTTATCTAAGGGTTGAAACAACTTGGGAATGATATTGATGTGTACCTAGCACCATTGCTGAAAGATCTTGTGACACTATGGAACGAAGGGGTATAGGTATGGGATGCGTACAAATGAGAGAACTTCACTTTACACGCCATGTTGTTCTACACCATCAATGATTTTTTTGCCCTTGGTAACCTGTCGGGCTTCAGTACAAAAGGAGCCAAAGCTTGTCCGCACTGCTTAGATGCTACGGAGAGTGTATGGCTGAACAACTCGCGCAAAACTATGTATATGCGTCACCGTAGGTTCCTTCCCAGGGGTCACCCATACCGCAAGATGAAGAAACAATTCGACGGAAATAAGGAGTACGGTTCAGCTCCAAGGGCTTTTAGAGGGAAAGAGGTCTATGATATGGTTAAGGATATCGATGTTGTGCTTGGTAAGGGACGTCAATTAAGAACCCGTCAAAAGAACATTTGGAAGAAGCGGTCAATTTTTTGGTACTTGCCTTATTAGGAGCACTTAGAAGTTCGCCACTACATCGACGTCATGCACGTGGAGAAGAATGTATGTGATAGCTTGATTGGTCTCTTACTGAACATTAGTGGCAAAACAAAGGATGGTGTTAACGCACAACGAGACTTGGTCGATATGAACATAAGGACCGAGTTAGCACCGCAAGAGACCGATACAGGACGAACGTACCTTCCCCTAGCTTGCTACACTCTGTCTAAGGCCGAGAGAAATGAATTGTGCTAGAGCTTGCATGGTGTGAAAGTCCCGTCTAGTTACTCTGCTAACATTAAGAAATTTGTTTCTATGCAAGATTTGAAATTAATTGGTAGGAAGTCGCATGATTGTCATGTGCTGATGACACAAATGCTTCCTGTTGCAATTAGGAGTATCTTGCCGAACAAGGTCTGAGTGGCAATCTTGAGGCTGTGTTATTTCTTCAACTCAATTGCTCAGAAGGTCATCGATCCCTAAGGACTAGATGCTCTGTAGGCCGAGGTGGTGACGACTCTATGTCATCTTGAGATGTATTTCCCTCTGTCATTTTTCGATATCATGGTCCATCTCATTGTTCACCTTGTGAAAGAGATAAATATATGCGGCCCTGTGTTACTACGTCATATGTACCCGTTCGAGAGGTACATGGGAATTCTCAAGTCCTATGTACGGAATCGATCTCGACCGGAGGGCAGAATTATTGAAGGTTATGCAACGGAAGAGGTCGTTGAGTTCTGCGTCGACTACATGGCTCAGGTGGATCCTATAGGTGTGCCTCTATCTCGTCATGAGGGGAGACTGGATGGTATCGGGACCATCGGAAGGAAATCAATCACTCCCGATCTGGATACATACGCTCAAGCCCATTTCACGGTCTTGCAACATATGACCGAAGTGTCCCCGTACATCGACGAGCACAAAGACATGGTACGCCAACAAAATCCAAACCGGTCGGAGGTTTGGATCATGAGAGAACACAACCGTCGGTTCAACGAATGGTTAAAGATGCGAATCACTGGGAGGTCATCAAGTGATGATACGCTGCTATGGTTGGCACAAGGTGTAATACCCCAAAAGTAAAAGAAACTTAATTAATCGGGAGAGATTAACTAATCGGGAGAGTGTTTGTTTTAGAAAAACATCAAATCAGGAAATGAGAGGGGGTTTTCCGCATTTTAGTTGGAAACCTGGGCGAGGGTCTTGGCCTATGTGGGCTGGCCGGCCATAGGGGGGAGGCGCCACCCTCCCCCCAAACCCTAGCCGCCGCCCCCTCTATTCCCTCCCCTCCTAGCCGCCCCACTCCTCCCACCTCCTGGCCTCCACCCCATCACCCCCTCCTTGCACCTCCACTTCTTCCCTCCCCTCCCCAAGCAGCCCCATCCTCCATAGGTGCTGCCCCCTCCATTGGTGCCTTCCTTCCTCGCCGACGGTGCTTTCTGCTGCCGATCAAGTGAAGAAAGAAGAGGAGATCATCTTCGCGGGGAGAGTTCATCATCTTGCTGCGATTCTACAAGGGTAACATCGCGTGTTCTTCGCTGGTTGAGGTGTATTAGCTTCTATTGATTTCGTTTGGTAGATCGAGTTTCGTCAATTGATAGATCGTGTTCTGTCCAGTAGATTGGACGATGGTTTTCATGTTGTTAGAAGCAGAATCTGGGGACCCAGCCTCCTAGAGATAGTTGTCCTATGATCTTAGCTTTCAGGGGCCGCCAAGAACGCCCAATCCGATTAACGGTCGGTGAGTTATGATTTTTTTAGGTGTCGCTGTCCTGCTGATCTGTCAGCATTCGGACAGTTGGAGGAAACTGGGTTAAGCCATTAGTTAAAGACGAAATTAGAGGATCTCCATATAACGAAAAATATAGGTAATTTCCATACCTTTTCAGAGAGATAAATAACGCAAGATTTGGACTTTCGTAGCAAACATTATAGTGGTTTTAGTGTACTCGATCGAGAACCTGATGTGAAAACTGATGTTCTGTTAATTGGCATGTTAGGGATAATAGATGGTCAAATCAGGAAGGCCCACCAACTAGGTTTAGTTGGGGAATTTGATAACCTTTCAATGAAGTCCAAGATCACCTCATTTGAACTCCTATACCAAAAGATACGAATTTTTTAACACAACTGTTTACAGAGGGGTCAGTCCAGCCTTTAGGAAATTGAAGTCGGGATCGCGTTTCAAGTTATTACTAGTTCGTGCTTGCTTTTATGGTTTATTTGGTCCATTACTGTTGTCTTAGAAAGCTTTTAAATGTATTTTTAGGTGGGGACTGGTCCCAGAGGCCGCACCTACTTCGCATCCTCCGTTCTCACGCGGTTGAGGCAAGTACCCTCTGCTTGGTAGAGTTGTTGTGGATGATTTGGCAATGCTTGCTGGTATTTGATATTTAGCGACTGTGGTTAAATTGACAGTGTGTATGCTGGTTAAAGATGATGATTGCTTATGTTACATGCTTGCACTTGATAAGTAGTAATCGTGGTTGATTGATGGAAAGATATGCTGGCTTTAGCTGATGCAAGCTTATGATATGAATGGTTATAATTCATGTATAGTGCTGATGTTGTTCACGCATATTGCAAAACTGTTAGTGTTCATGTGCACTGTTAGAGCATACATAAAGATGCATGATTGAGGTTCTCACATTCATGCAATGTGGGCAATTGAGGAGAGATCCCCATCATGTAACGATGGGGTTAAGATCCCCACACTTGCGGAGTGTGGGCTTGAGGTCCCCTTTTGATGAGGACATCAACCCTAAGGATGCAACCACCACTACTTCGACTCGCTGCACTGCATCCTCTACTTCTGCGAGACTTCCATATTTCCCGGTTGGACCGTCGAGCTTCGTCTACACGCCATAGTGCTATGTCTACATACCATGGTGCTGCATCTACATACCATGGTGCTGCTTCACCAATTATTGGCCCACGGGCTATGTAATGTATTGGCCGACGACTTGGCCCATCTAGCGGATGATCTGGCCCATCTAGTGACCAGCCACCCCTAGGCCTCTGTACTGTTCATGTGGGCACTATTCACATGTGAACAGTACCATGAACAGTACCCGCACCCTAGGGTTTCCCCCTCCTTGCCGCCCTCCTCATATAGGAGCTGCCACCCTTTAATTTTGCTTGGGTTTTTCTTAGATAATATTCTACTTTGCAGTTTTCGCCGTTCATCGGTTTGAGGAACCCCAACTTGTGTGCTTCAATTATTATTCGCAATACAGATTGCATCTTCTACTCTCTTGCTTGTGTTCTCGATTCGCTTGCAGGAGATAGCCTTCTCAGCGAGGTCAACCGCATTCGGCACGGTTGATAACCAATGAGCAAAGAGTGTAGTGATTGCAAGGATCGATCTTTCGGCCTGAGCCTTTGGATCATCAACATCGTGTTCTCCACAATCGACGACGCACCTATCGGAAGATTGGGCCACACTTAGATCGCTTGGTATCGTGAGCAACGGTTGTCGCTAGGTAATCACGCTTTTCCCTTTTAGTTTCATATCGCTCATCGCCCTAGAACTCCGTAAAATTAGCCCTACAAAAATAATTGTTCATCGTGTCTTCCGCTGTCCCATCGCCCCTTGTGCCTTGCAATTTTTGTTTCAGTATTTTGCTTGTTGAATTATTGGTTGCATCATCGTGTCTAGTTGCTGGTTTCTAGTCTAGTTAGAGTTTAGTTCATCGTTGTCTAGTTGCATCTCGTGTTTTCTTGGCGTAGCTTCATCTTTGTCTTTTCGCATCTGTGTTCTTTGTTCCCTTGCCGCTGGTATCATCACCATCAGCCACCACCACCCAACCCTGTCGCGCCGTCACACCAATCCGCGGCAGCCACCAAGTCCTTGCCGCGGCCACCACACCAATCCGCGGCAGCCACCATGTCCTTGCCGTGGCCACCACCAAGCCCCTGCTGCGACCACCCCCCCAACTGCGACCACCCAACACCTCCCTGCTGCCACGCCCCCACCACCAATTCCTTGCCGCTGTGAACCCTCTCTGCCACGACAAGCTTCTGCCACGCCAAACCCTAGAGTCAACTGGATTTGGGTTTTCGGAAAGATTGATTTCAGTTTGGCAGATTGGATTGGGTGTCCAATTCGTTTTCAAGGCAAGAGTTTGGATTCGGTTTGGACAAAAGAAAAGCCCTAACTGGTGCTGATTTCGGGATCAAGTGAAGAAAAGAAAGAAAGAAACAGAGAGAGAAAAAAAAAGAAAAAGAAATCAGAAAAGAAAAATAAAAAAAACAGCAAAAGAGAGAAGAAAAACAGAAAAGAGACAACTCTGTATCCGAAATTTGAAAGTGCATCAAACTTTCGTGAAGATCAGTGAAATTTGGTGGAGCCCTTCTGATATAGCCACCAGCTCCTAGAAAAAATTTGGGCACGTTTGGCCGACGGGATCAAAAGATATAGCAGTTTGAAGTTGAAACCGAAACGAATTCGAGTCCGTTTCCGACACCCCTTCACTAAAACGGGCATAACTTTTGCATACGAAGTCGGAATTCGACGTTCTTGTGCTCGTTTCGAAGCTATCGACGACGCGCATCTGAAAATCTGACAAGAAAACTGCTTGTCGCCCTCCAAGACCCCCAAAATCGGCCATCTTTAGCCCCGAAATCGCGTCGCAAGTTTTCGATTTTCTATTTTTTGCAATTCTTTCAGTCTTGCCTTCAGAATTTGGGGTTCGTCCAGTTGAGAAAGTTGTAGATCTCGTCGAAACCTTTCAAATGAGTTTATATAAGTCACATAAAACTTTTCTTGTTCATCGTTTGAGACTAGTTGTTGTATCTTCTCAGTCTAGAGGGCCGTCTACGTTGCACATTTTCTCCGTTTTTGTGCTCTACATCGCGTGAACGATCTTGTGCCCTTAGAATGAAGTTTGAGTAGTTGGCTAGCGTATCTCCTAGCACTTGTTGTGAGGCTTTCCATTGCTTACATCAAGTCACATTGATCGCTATGCAGCGCATATACACTTCTCTCCATAGGGCGGTGATTCGCTAGCTTTGATTAGGCTAGGATCAGCAACATTGGCTAAGTACTTTGAACAATTTTTCAACTTGTATTAACTGAATTGATTATTGCTAATCCTTTGCTACATATTGTGCCTTCCAAGCTCCACCTACTCTTGATCAGAACAGGTTCCTCTTGCAATCGTACTCCACGCCGACACGGATCACGAACCACCACCTACTGTACTCACCTCAAGTATGCTTTGGTAAGAACATTTGTAAGAGTGTGGTAAGACGCTTGAGAGTGTGTGATTCCGCCTTCCATCACCTAGTAGTTGATAGGGATAATACCTTTGTGTTGTCTTTTGTTTTCTACTAACCATGGCAGGTGAGATGACTGATGAGAAAGAGTGCGTGGTAAAGGGAGAGCTCATGACGCTCCTGGATGAGCAACGCACAACCATTAATGAGGACATCGACAGGAAGCTTCAAGCTACTACAACTACATTGCAGCGATCAATCAACGATAGTCTTGCAACGCTCACTACACGCCTTGAAAGAATGGTGAATCGGCCACCTCACAACGGACGCGAGTATGATCAGGATGCAGCCCAAGATCTTGAGGTGAACGATGATAATGAGAGCCGAAACCGCGACGCCGGGGCTGCCCTTGCTGACCAAGATGCATGTCAACGACACCGCCTACATCACAACCGTCACGATATGGGAGGTAATAATTATTTTCAGCACAACAATGCTCATGTTAATGATGACCCGTTTGCTAAAGTTAAATTTACCATACCATCTTTTGCGGGTGTTTATGATGCTGAAATTTATCTAGATTGGGAGATAACAGTTGAACAAAAATTTAATGCCCATCTAGTTCCTGAAGTGCATAGAGTCAGACAAGCCACTAGTGAATTTAAAGATTTTGCTATCATTTGGTGGAATCAAATAGTTAATTCTGGCTTAACACCTGATACATGGGATAGATTGAAGGTAGCTATGCATTCTAGATTTGTTCCTCCTGCTTTTAATCGTGATATGCATAAAAAAATTACAGCGTTTAGACCAAGGTAATAAATATGTCGAGGAATACTATCAAGAACTACAAATAGGCATGCTGCGTTGTAACGTTGTTGAGGATGAGGTGGATAAAATGGCTCATTTTTATGGTGGCTTAAGGCATGAAATTCAGGACATAGTTGATTACAAAGAATATAATAATATCAATAGGTTGTTCCAGCTTGCTTGTTTGGCAGAAAAAGAATTGCAGGGAAGACAACAAAGGACTGGGAGCAACTTTGGAAGTATGTCTACATCGAGACCGACGCCAGGACAAGCCAACACAGCCCCACCTTCTGTTGTTCAGTCTACTGCCCCCTCCGTGAGTAGGGCGTATTCAACAGCACCGCCACCACCGTCACGTGCATCCGAGGCAAGTAAATCTACTAGTGTGCAGGCACCAGCGCAGAGCTCTTCATCAGTTGCTTCCACGGGTCGCACGACGGGAATTGTGTGCCACCATTGCAAATGGATGGGCCACTTCATGAGAGATTTGTAACACCCTAGCTATCTGGAAGCGAAAATGTTACCTAAAGGATCTAATATACAACCATAATCAAAAGAATTGAGACAGAATTCCATGTTATGACATAGGTAAGGAGGTCCACCCTAACAACATTAAAGCACAAATATAGTCTGAACCTATTTAAGTCAAGTACCACAGCGGAAAATAAACATCCAAAACCAAACGGAAGGCATCATCCTCATGCTGCCTCAAATATTACAATTTATCACTAATCAAATGAAGGAAAATAACCAAATTCTATTATTAAAACTGGAATATGGTGTAGTGTGTTTCGTGCAAGTCTACTCCTCCCAAAAGAGTCATCACAATGGCCACCTAAAACAAAACAACAAAACAAGAGTGAGTCCGGACTCAGCAAGTACAACGAATACAGAACATACATCACAAAGAAACATGACACTATAGAAATATCTGAAAGAAAGAACGTAATGCATGGATGCCATGAATCGTTGGATCTGCACTCGCTATATAATGCAGATAGCTAGTGACACACCCGTCGGTGTTCACTTAAGCCCGTATTTATCGATATACGGGGATCCAAAATACCGTATGAAGAACGTTTCATACAGGTGTCCAAAACTGCCCACATTGGAATGGTGGGACTTCACATGCCTATACTGGAATTGATGGGACTTTAGACTCCACTCCCGTGGACGGAACATGAACATGAATGCATGAATAAATTTATGAATAATGGCTAATATCATCTCCACACATATGAAAGAGCATACACCAAGAACATAATCATCGAAATCTCTTGTCTACTATAACCTCCACTCCCGTGGACGGAACATGAACATTGAAGTTTCTCATACATCAACAAAACACAATACTAAATAACGAGCATCCAATGTTTATAAATCACACAAAGGTTATTGTACTTGCCTTTAGCGTTGCGATGCGTTGGGAGGCAACGAAGAAGCCGCTAACCTTGGCGCTCACCCCCCTTGTAAAACCACAGGAGATCGCTGAATTCCCCCGCGAAGAGCACCTCTCCTCTTCTTCTCCTCTCTTCCTCCTCTTTTCTCCTTGGTTGGCGCACCGAAGGCTTCTTCTCCTCCCCTTCTTTTGGATAGCAGCAATGGAGGGGGCGCAATCGTAGCGCCGGGTTATTGTAGCATAAGCGCGACACAGAGCATAGGGGTGCTACAAGACATCTAGGGTTATAGGCTGCCCCTAATGGGCCAGGCTATGGGCCTTGGCCCAAGATTTAATCACCCTTTTACGTAAATTCTGAAATTTCATTTTAAATCCCAATAAAATGGTTTGAGATTCAATTATAATTCTTAGGATTGAATGGAGTATTACAAGATTGCCCAAGTCAGTGAGCATACATTGCGACAGACGACGGTGGTTATGCAAGTGCTAGTGATGTTGAGGATGAATATGCTCTTGCAGCTAACCTTGCAGGTAATGATGATGATCATGAGACAGATAGCGACGGTGATGAAATTTTGGATGCCGCTGCTACTAAGAATTATAGGACCTTAATTGTGCAACGAGTATTGAGCACTCAAATGGAGCAAGCGGAGAAGCTACAACGCCATAATTTGTTTCAGATGTTCCTCATCGTCAAGGATCGCCGTGTTCGTGTTATAATTGATGGCGGAGTCAGAATAACTTGGTGAATTCAGATTTGGTCAAGAAGCTTGGCTTGACCACACGTGCGCATCCTCACCCATACCACATTCAGTGGTTCAACAACAACGGTAAGGTGAAGGTAACACAATCTGCGAGAGTGCATTTTTCCATTGGTTCCTATCATGATGTTGCTAATTTTGACGTAGTGCCTATGCAAGCCTGCTCACTTTTATTAGGACGTCCATGGAAATTTGATACTGATGTAACTCATCATGGTAGAAGTAATAAGTACTCTCTTATGCACAAATGAAAGAAAATAACTTTGCTACCTTTGACACCTGCTGAAATTGTGCAATGTGATAACGAGATAGCTGCAAATGAGATGAAAGAACGTGAACAGGAATCTGAAAATCAGCAAGTAGTAAAGAACAATTTCCCACCTAAGAAAGTGAAGTTGGCACCTAGTTCTAGTAATGAGGGAATTAAATTAAAGGGTTGTGTCATGCTTACAACCAAACCTATTCTTGCTGAAAATTTTGATAATGATATGCCATGCGACGCTTTGAAATGCAAAGATGGTTTATTTTCTCTTGATGATACATCTAGCTCTTTGTCGTCTGGTGTAACTAACCTTTTGCAGGAAAGTGATGATTTGGAGACAACGATTGAGTCGAGGACGACTCAAATTCAAGTAAGGGAGGATGATGAGGACATCAACCCTAAGGATGCAACCACCACTACTTCGACCCGCTGCACTGCATCCTCTACTTCTGCGAGACTTCCATATTTCCCAGTTGGACCGTCGAGCTTCATCTACACGCCATGGTGCTATATCTACATGCCATGGTGCTGTGTCACCAATTATTGGCTCACGGGCTATGTAATGTATTGGCCGACGACTTGGCCCATCTAGCGGACGATCTGGGCCATCTAGTGACCAGCCACCCCTAGGCCTGTACTGTTCACGTGGGCACTATTCACACATGATCAGTACCATGAATAGTTCTCCCACCATTCAGCAGCTGCGCCCTCCATCTGATGAGTAGCGTACAAAACCTTCTCACGGTCGCTGCACTGGGTGATCAGCAGCTTTCTTTCAATAACCCGAAGCCAATCATCTGCTTCTACTAGGGAGACATGTCCAGAGAACGTTGGTGGACGAGTCCTCATAAACTCCGCAAGTTTAGACGGTCCATGGTGACCATGAGTAGCTGGGCTCCATGCGGATGATTGTTGTTGTTGTTCTGATTGTTCATGGCCTGCATCTGATTCATCATGGTATTCATTAGTTGAGTCTGAGCTGCCATGAAAGCTCTAAAATTTTGCAAGTCAATCGGAGGTGCTTGTGGCGGAACTGCTCCTACGGTTGGTTGCTCATTGCCTCCCGGTGCTGGGGTACCGGAACCACTTGCAATAGTCTGACGAGTTTGAACCATCTGATGAAGCTCCATGGGTTAGATAAGGTAGCAAGCACAAGATGAGTTAAGAACTAAGCAGGGGTAGGTTAAACCCAACCAAACACAGCTCGAGAAACTCAAATGAAATACTTTTATTAAATAAGGTCTTAGCATGCACTACACCATGGCACAATATTAAGGGCAATGCAACTGCTGGGAAAAACTGCGTTTAAAGGCAATTTATATGCCGACAATTAGTATTCCCAGCACTTATGGCCTGCCCGGTAAAGTGCTGCAAGGAAAAACATTTCCCGGCAGATATATGTATTCCCGGCAGTTAACTGCCCTCGAAAAGTTGATTTTCCCCGGCAGTTAGCTTTTTCCCAGCAGTTAGCTTTTTCCCGGCAATTATAGTATTGCCGGCAGTTATATTACCCTTGATTATTGTTTTCCCCACTAGTTAGACTACCCTTGATTATTGTTTTCCCCAGCAGTTAGTGTAACATCCCAATTTTGGGCTTGTGCTTCACATGTAAGAAAATGAGTAGAAATTAAAAATTTCTTACATCTTGTATTTCCTGTTTGTACTGAACAATTATTGTACAAGAAGTTATGGAAATACAAAGTCACAAGTCTTTTGACCCAAATCTTGAGCTTTCAAAAACAATCTTGTCAAACCTCTTGATCATCTCCTGGAAATATTTTTCCTGAGTTCTTGGGATGGTATGTGACCCCTCTGAAAAATTTCACAATTTTTAGAAATTGTTTGACTACTTTTGGAGGTCAGTCAAACCTAGTTAAATTCTGGTCAAACTGTGGACCAGCACCTTGTGGAATTTTTGGAGGAAAAAGTATACAACAAAAACCTCTGCAAAATTTACACAAGGTCAGTAGCTCAGCTACCAAGCTCCTGTAAAAATTTCATAATTTTTGGAGTGAGTTTCCTACCTCAATTAAATCCCCCAAACTCCATATCAGTTTGGAACCCAATTTAGGGCCGAGTCAGACTCGGGCTCGAGTCAGACCCGAGTCCGACCCAGCCATTTGACTCGCTCGAGTCAAGTCAGCAGCGCCGCACCCGGGCTCGATCTCGTGTGCGCTCGTGCTGGCCATTGGATCTCCATCCTATGCTCCCGACCTCCCCAGGACCTCCTCATCCGCTTAAGACCTCCCCACCTGGGTGATCTGGGACGCCCAGACCACCCCATGCCAATCGGGATCGCCCAGACCTCCTCACTCTCGTTCTTTCTCCTCACGACCTCATGGAGGTCCTGGTCGCCATGATTTTCACGCGCCGTGCGTGTCGTGGTCGAGCGCTTGGGAGCAAGTGGCTCTGCCACTTTTTGTCCTTCCCAACGCTCTTTCTCGCCATGCATTAAATGTGTCTAAGCCTAGCCCTAAAGAGGTTCATGGCAGTGGCATGGTTCATGGTCACAGTAGACTTTTGCCCACACCATTACCAAGCTCCCAGGATATGAATAGCCTGAGACCTCCCTTCTCATTTTCTTTCTCCGTTCTTTGTTGTGTTTGAGCTCCCTCAGTGCGAGCCGGTCCTCAAACTCAAGCACCCAAGAACACCACCCCCCTACCACCATTATCACCCTTGGAGCTCCCTGCCGAAGCTCGAGCTCCAGTGGTCCCATCGAAGTTCTTGGCTTGTCAAACTGTCATCTTGATCACCTTAAGCCTTCTCTAACCTGCTGTGGTTAACCATCGCAGGGGTGGACAAGTTGGGGAGCTACTTTTCGTGGTCGGGATCACCTTCTTCCTCGTCTCCGGCGAAGTTCCTGGTCACCGGAGCGCCCCCTTCGGCTTCCTCCTCTCCTCCGAGCTCCTCTGAACCTCACCTTGACCCTGGTAAGTTCATTCTAGCCTCCTAGAGCTCGAGCACTTGTCAGGTTAGGTCGTATCGAGCCTTTTCGTGTTTTCGGTTTGACTAAAACTTGCACTCCTAGCTCATCTCACGCCACCGGCTGCTCAAGGTCGCCGCTGCCGCCGAGTGTCTCCGCTAGGTCCGCAGCTCTATTGTGAGCGACGGCGCCTTTGGTCGGCGCCGCGAGGTCCCCATCGCCGCGGTGAGCTCGCTAGGCGCCGGTGTTTTGTCGCGCCTTATTCGGACAGCCTCGAGCCAATGTTTGGTCGTTTGATCGCTGAGGCCTCTCGCCGCGAGTGGGCCTCCTCCTCCTGCATCGACGCAAAACCCCGCCTGCACTCCCCGCCGACCTCCTAGAGTAGATCCGCCATTAAAGACCTCTCGTGGTTAATCTTAGCCGCCGGACCTCTTCTCGCACGTCCGCAAAGACCCCCTCCTCCGACCTCCCCCTAGTTTGATCTCGCCGCTTAAGATCACCTCCAAGTAGATCTGCACTGTGAGGGTTTTTCGTGTATATTCTAAGTCCCAAGACCTCCTAGGATTAGCTCTTAGCCGTTAGATCCTTGTCTGCGAAAACTATAAGTGTCAGGACCTCCCCTAGAGTCGATCCTAGCCGTCTAGGACCACCCCGTTAAATCCTAGCCGCTTAGATCTTCCCCGTGCGCAAAGACCTCCCTTGGTCATTTTGCAAAGACCACCCTGGGTCCTCTTTGTAAAGCCACCCTGGTCTTTTACAAAGACAACCCCGCCAGACCTCTTAGGCTCAATCCTAACTGCTCACGACCTCCCGGATTTAGATCTGAGCGTTAGATCTCCTTTGTAAAATCCTTAGTCTCGGGACCTCCTCCGCGCCGATCCGGACCGCTCAGACCTCCCTAGGCCTAACTCGAGCCGCCCGCATCTCCTCCCGTTAAAACACCGCCGCTAGGACCTCCCGAGTAGATCTTGGCCATCCAAGACCTCCTAGTGTAAATCCCACCATCAAGACCTCCCCTGGAGATCTTGATCGCCTAGGACCTCCTCCTTTAGATCCGTAGCTTTAGGACCTCCTCCTCAGTCTCAACCGCTAGATTTAGATCTAACAGTGGACCTCCTCACTTGATCGTGATCGCAAAGACCTCCTCTCGAGATCTAGACCGTTGAAGACCTCCTCCGTGAGATCTTAGCCGCCCGCACTCTCCTCTCGTAGGTTTAGCCTTAGGACCTCCCCTAGTGCTCGGGACCGCGGATCTCGATCCGACGGTCACGACCTCCGTTAGGCGCGAGGACCTCCTTTGCGTGCGCTGTGCATGCACTAGTCGTGGTCGTTGGATCCAATCTCAACGGTCCAGACCTCCCCAGAGCGGGAGGAGGTCTTTTGAGCGCTGAGTTTCGAGGTCTGTGACCTTGCGATGCAAGATCAACGGCCCACGACCTCTCCTTTGTCTTTCAATTCATTTGGACCTCCCGAGAGCTCAAATTTTCTAAGTCTTTTAATGTTTCAAATTTCAAAAGTGCATAACTTTGTCATTTTAGCTCCTTTTGAATGATTCCAGCTTGTAGCTCATTATAGAATGAACTTTAACTGAGAATGAATTTAGGCAATCGTTATGTAGCGTAAAATGATATAACCTGCATGAACTTGTTTAAAATGAAATGGTTGCTTAGAAATTATCTTAAATTTGTAAAATGCATAACTTTTTCTCTGTAAATCCAAACTGAGCAAACTCAACTTGGTAAATTTATCTGTAGATATACTTTAATATGGTCTAGGCCTTGTCTTTATTCATGTTCCTGAAAAGTGATATATGCTAGTTTTAGAACTTAGGAAATTCATAACTAATTCATTATAACTCCAAATGAAATAAACTCAACTTTGCTGTTCTTAGGATGACCTTAGCTACCTACCATAAAAATTTCAGATTCCAGATCATTCTAGAAAATTTTTGCCATGAACAGTAACCGAAATTAATTTAATTAGGATTTTTCAGGCTGAGAGAACTTAGTTTAGCCATAACTTTTTCATGCTAAATCCAAATGAAGTGATTCTTGTTTCTAAAATTGTCTAAAATCAACCTCTAGCTACTGTAGAAATTTCATGGGATTTGGATGTTCTTTGCTGTTGAGTTCCTTTTGGTGTTCTTCGTTCTTATCGGTTTTTATCGCCTTTTCGTTAGGGTTCCAAGAAAACTTTGAACCTGAGCACTCCTCTGCAGCAAGACACATCCCAGCAAGGCAAGTAGTTTGATCATATTAATCCCAGTATTTTAAGTATTTATGTTAATTACAAATTCTATGTATGCATTGCTACTTTGTGTTAAACTATTGTCGTTAGTTGACCTAGTAGATGCATTTCCTTAGCAAATGATTATTCTCTACTACCGTGAGCCTAGGTTATTGCTGTGATTAGGGCTCGTGGATGAGCTCTTGTCACTTAGTAGTTGCGAATTAATTGCTTAGCCATACTTAGCTTCCGGTAGAAATGGGCGGTTATCGACTTGTCGATAACCTTGATCACATAAAACTTATTATGATTTATGATTTCAGCCTTGTGTCATGTCTACTTATGAAAACTAAAACTGAAAATAAAATAATTTAGACTTGGGCACAATGGTAAGATGGTGTGATTTTGGGTGTGACTCGAATGGTGCCCGGTCAACAAGGACCAAACATCTTGTTACACTAAACCAAGCATTTTAGCGTATAACCACACTAGAGGGTATGGGACCTCTCTTGACTTAGTACTTTGGCGTGTATTGGCTTCGGTCGCAGGAGTCGCAGAGGGATGGTGCTGGAGCATTGTAGTGTCCAAAGGCTTCCGTGATGGCTGGTTGTCTTTCGCTTGCAATGTAAGCGTGTGGATTCCGATCCATACGAGCGCTCGTAGTCAATGCACAATATTGGAAAGCGCCTCGAGGACTTAGTCGTGCCGCATACCTTCTAAGTGTGCTTTGTGGCTTAAAGGCGCACCAAGTGTGGGTACATTGGTACACCCTCGCAGGGTTAAAACTATTCGAATAGCCTCGTCCTAGGTTATGGACACGCTTGGCAAGGTCTTTCAAGAGTTAGACTACAACCTTTTAATTAAAACTTGGTGGGTGGTACGAATCAAGGATTCGTGCTATGTTGTGGTGGCTATTGGGATAGTCACTTCCAGGTGGTTACTTGTATTTATCTTTATTTCGCTGTTATATTCAACATCAAAATAGATTTGCAAACTTGCTTTTAAATGTATTACATTATTGCAAATAAAGTTGGCTTTGTGCAAAATGAGACATATAACCTCCACTTAAATAAGCCTGCATGTAGCATATGAATAGGTCTGCTATTCCACACGTCAGTCTTGCGAGTACCTTTGTGTACTCAGTTATCTTGCTTAAATGTATTTGTTGCAGAGGAAGAAGGTGAGCTGGAGGGGCCTCACTTTTGTGAACTGTGTTGTGGTAGCTTGCTGGGCGACTAGCTTGGCGGCCCGGTCGGTTGCCTTGTGGGTTGTGTGGCTAACCGGTCGACTTTTGTTCTAGCCATCTTATGGCACCTTTTGCTTCCACTGTCATTCTTGTATATTGTGTCATTTGGTCGGTCGACTCTTTTGTAATAACTTACTTTATGTATGTCCTTTACTAGACTTGTTAATGTATGTTGTATGGAAATGATGTGTAATTTTGTGATGATGTGCATGTGCTGCAATTCTGGGAAGCATATGCCCATCGAGGCTTAGAATGCTTAATTAGTAATGTTAGAACCATTTGGAGGTTAAGTGTTACTAGTTAAATATTCCGGGTCCTCACAGTTATCTTTTTCCCGGCAGTTATAGTATTGCCGGCAGTTAGACTGCCCTTGATTGTTGTTTTCCCCGACAGTTAAGTGCCCTAAATAAGCATTTTGAAATTAAAAAAGGAAATTTCGTGGCCGTTGGATCCAATCTCAACGGTCCAGACCTCCCAGAGCGAGAGGAGGTCTTTTGGCGAGTTTAAGTGCGTGGCCTTGCGATGCAAGATCAACGACCCACGACCTCTCCTTTGTCTTCGGTTCATTTGGACCTCCAGAGCTCAAATTTTCTAAGTCTTTTAATGTTTCAAATTTCAAAGTGCATAACTTTGTCATTTTAGCTCCTTTTGAATGATTCCAGTTCTTTGTAGCTCTGTTATAGAATGAACTTTAATCTGAGAATGAATTTAGGCCTTTGTTATGTGAGAAAAATGATATAACCTGCATGAACTTGTTTAAAATGAAATGGTTGCTTAGAAATTATCTTAAATTTGTAAAATGCATAACTTTTTCTCTGTAAATCCAAACTGAGCAAACTCAACTTGGTAAATTTATCTGTAGATATACTTTAATATGGTCTAGGCCTTGTCTTTATTCATGTTCCTGAAAAGTGATATATGCTAGTTTTAGAACTTAGGAAATTCATAACTAATTCATTATAACTCCAAATGAAATAAACTCAACTTTGGTGTTCTTAGGATGACCTTAGCTACCTACCATAAAAATTTCAGATTCCAGATCATTCTAGAAAATTTTCGCCATGAACAGTAACCGAAATTAATTTAATTAGGATTTTTCAGGCTGAGAGAACTTAGTTTAGCCATAACTTTTTCATGCTAAATCCAAATGAAGTGATTCTTGTTTGTAAAATTGTATAAAATCAACCTCTAGCTACTGTAGAAATTTCATGGGATTTGGATGTTCTTTGCTATTGAGTTCCTTTTGGTGTTCTTCGTTCTTATCGGTTTTTATCGCCTTTTCGCGTTAGGTTCCGAAGAAAACTTTGAACCTGAGCACTCCCCTCTGCAGCAAGACACATCCCAGCAAGGCAAGTAGTTTGATCATATTAATCCCAGTATTTTAAGTATTTATGTTAATTACAAATTCTATGTATGCATTGCTACTTTGTGTTAAACTATTGTCGTTAGTTGACCTAGTAGATGCATTTCCTTAGCAAATGATTATTCTCTACTACCGTGAGCCTAGGTTATTGCTGTGATTAGGGCTCGTGGATGAGCTCTTGTCACTTAGTAGTTGCGAATTAATTGCTTAGCCATACTTAGCCACGGTAGAAATGGGCGGTTATCGACTTGTCGATAACCTTGATCTATAAAACTTATTATGATTTATGATTTCAGCCTTGTGCCATGTCTACTTATGAAAACTAAAACTGAAAATAAAATAATTTAGACTTGGGCACAATGGTAAGATGGTGTGATTTTGGGTGTGACTGGAATGGTGCCCGGGTCAACAAGGACCAAACATCTTGTTACACTAAACCAAGCATTTTAGCGTGCTAACCACACTAGAGGTATGGGACCTCTCTTGACTTAGTACTTTGGCGTGTATTGGCTTGGTCGCGAAGTCGCGGGAGGGATGGTCTTGGGAGCATTGTAGTGTCAAAAGGCTTCCGTGATGGCTGGTTGTCTTCGGCTTGCAATGTAAGCGTATGGATTCGATCCATACGAGCGGCTCGTAGTCAATGCACAATATTGGAAAGCGTCTCGTAGGACTTAGCCGTGCGGCATACCTTGGAAGTGTGCTTTTGTGGCTTAAAGGCGATGCAAGTGTGGGTACATTGGTACACCTGCGAGGGTTAAAACTATTCGAATAGCCTGCGTCTTAGGTTATGGACACGCTTGGCAAGGTCTTTCAAGAGTTAGACTACAACCTTTTAATTAAAACTTGGTGGGTGGTACGAATCGGGGATTCGTGCTATGTTGTGGTGGCTATTGGGATAGTCACTTCCAGGTGGTTACTTGTATGTATCTTTATTTCGCTGTTATATTCAACATCAAAATAGATTTGCAAACTTGCTTTTAAATGTATTACATTATTGCAAATAAAGTTGGCTTTGTGCAAAATGAGACATATAACCTCCACTTAAATAAGCCTGCATGTAGCATATGAATAGGTCTGCTATTCCACACGTCGATCTTGCAGTACCTTTGTGTACTCGGTTATCTTGCTTAAATGTATTTGTTGCGAGAGGAAGAAGGTGAGTGGAGGGCCTCACTTTTGTGAACTGTGTTGTGGTAGCTTGCAGGCGACTAGCTTGGCGGCGGTCGGTTGCCTTGTGGGTTGTGTGGCTAACGGTGCGACTTTTGTTCTAGCCATCTTATGGCACCTTTTGCTTCGTTGTCATTCTTGTATATTGTGTCATTTGGCAGTCGACTCTTTTGTAATAACTTACTTTATGTATGTCCTTTACTAGACTTGTTAATGTATGTTGTATGGAAATGATGTGTAATTTTGTGATGATGTGCATGTGCTGCAATGCAGCAAGCATATGCCCATCGAGGCTTAGAATGTTTAATTAGTAATGCTAGAACCATTTGGAGGTTAAGTGTTACTAGTTAAATATTCGGGTTCTCACTGATTAGCTTTTCCGTGATTATAGTATTGCCGGCGATTATATGTATTGTCGGCGATTAGATGCGCCCTGATTGTTGTTTTCCTGACGGTTAAGTGCCCTAAATAAGCATTTTGAAGTTAAAAAAAGGGGAAATTTCTACATTGTAAAATCTCCACAGAATATGAGACATCTAATGATTTTACTGAATGGAAATTGTAGTAAATTTTTATTGCTGGTCCAACAATAGATTTGATTAAATAAACAAACAGAAGATCCTTTTTGTTTTAATTATAACCAAATCTTATATGTACTTCACGTTCACAGTGGTCTATTAGAATTTGCACATTAAAAAAAAGTTAACAATATAATCTTATTGACTAATTAACATGGCCATACTATTAAGCAATATACATGTTAAATCAGTTATTTCAAACATAACCAAATGTGTTTACACATAACCAAATGTGTCAATCAGATGATACAACAAGGCAACAGGAGTTTTGACATCTGCAAGCTAGAGAGCAACGATGTATAGTACGATTCTTGCACTAACAGCTTTGCATTTGTTTCCCCACTAGTAGCCCTGTGCGCGCATTGGCGCTCCGAGGCACTTTAATTTCATTGGTAAGAAGGGGCTATGGACAGGTTCAAATAGAGTGCACTATATCACTGCATTAGCAGGGCACTGATAGTGACTACAAGTAGAATGAAACAATAAATTAGCAATGCATTTGTATTCAGAACCTAGCATGTGTTGAATTGATGTATTCTGAGTTCTAATCTCCAAATAACACTATAGCATATAGGTGTTAATCTTGATGGCAAACAACCTAAACACTGAGGTCTTAGTCGGAATAACATTCATCGAATGTATCAGGGATGTATAGTATAATACAAAAGCACAATTGCATAGCTACTTGTATACAAAGACGACACAAAATTCCAACAAGTTTTTGGCACACACCATTTTTTCCCGATGCCCAGTATTATGTAACCTATTAATGTCGCATGATCTAGAAGGAGATATCATATGGTGTTGCAGATGTAGCAAAGCCATCTCTTGTTTAATTTTTTTTCCTGAGCATGCTAGTGATACCATTGTTTGTCCCCATCACAGCTCCTATCACTCTTTTGACGATTTTGAGTTTGTAACAAATGTTTAAATACAGGAAGGTTAAAAGAGTAATAATGATATATGTGCTAGGATCGCTTATCATTTATATGAAGGATCCAAATGACATAACACCAAAGATAGTTTTGTCATGTCACTCTCTCGCCGCTCATGATTGCTATAAATCTTCATAAAGTGTCCTTAAGTGTGTTGAGAGGCAATAATCAAATCAAACAGTAGGTTTACTTAGAGCTAAAACCAGGGAATAATTTTTTATGACACAGTTTTTACT
This sequence comes from Ampelocalamus luodianensis, assembly GCA_036346255.1. Classification (NCBI taxonomy): domain Eukaryota; kingdom Viridiplantae; phylum Streptophyta; class Magnoliopsida; order Poales; family Poaceae; genus Ampelocalamus; species Ampelocalamus luodianensis. The sequence goes on along the minus strand of CM070635.1, from coordinate 29,292,497 downwards.
AACAACTTTTTATGATATTAGTGCTAGGAGCCTAGGACCACTTACTTGTTTGAACTTTGCCATTTTGTTTGAAATTTTGCACTTCGCTGAACTTTGGAATATACATGCTGCGGAGCCTTGCATTATTTTTATGACACAGCTGATAATACAAGTCACTTAACTCTTTTTGAGTGCAAACAATACTCTCCAAGGAGTCAATGTTAAATAGTAGTGCTGCGCTGATAGAATGAAAGGTTAAAGCAAGATCAGTGAGTGCATTGAGTGGTTAGGAAATGGCAATGCAATGAATAAACACAAGTAGTCCCTGCACCTTGTATGGAAGCTTCATAGAAGACTTAACTAAGAAAAAAATGCAGAGAAGCTATGTTCATTTGCATTAGGGGCATGTATCCACTGTTGGATAAAAAACCAATGATTTCAGATCATATGCTACAGTGCTTCTCTGCATTTTGTAGCAGTACCGTACTCCTTCTTCCATGGAAGCGTGTAAGTCCACATTTGCTTTGCTTTGTCAGTGTCAAATCTCCTTGCTTTTAGAAATCTATACAAAACCAATTTAAGTTGGGTTATGACAGCATGGTTGCAACTTGGAAAAGAAAATTGAGACATGTGGAGCTCATGTAAAAGGGGCACCATAATTAATAGGATATATCTCTAATGCCCTAATGATATGCTTTTTTGTGAATGAAATGTCTCCTATTATCCAATTATTGCAGCTGACAAGCATGTGTATGGCTCTAGGTGTTATTTATAGCCAAACAAAATCTAAGTTGTATCAAAAATTAATCTCAACTAACTAACCTTAACAATTATATGAGGACCATACTCCTTACTCCATCAAAGCGTGTCAGTCCACGTTTGCTTTGCTTTCTTAATGTCAAATTTCTTTGCTTTTAGAAATATATACAAAAGCAATTAAGAGCATGCTTGCAATCTAGAAAAGAAAATGAGACTTCGAACTTCAATTGGAGCAAGGTTGGTGACACAAGGAAATAAGCACATGTTGCAATTCGAAGATGATATTGAGCTAGAGAAACATGAAAACCAATAACCTCAATTTCTTTAGTACAAATAAATGAATAATTTAGTACAACATAATATGAATGGAAATGGTGGATACATGGAAGAGGAACCTCACAGACAAGTTGTCTGTGCTTGGGTACATTTCAAGCAACATTGTGAAGAGTAACTAATCCAAATGTAGTAGCAGCAAACCACTTTGGGATAGCTAAACATCTAATTTACCAAGAATTGAATCAGCAAGCTTGGCACTAAACGTAGCTACACTAACAAAAAATTCTAGGTGCCTAGCACATCAGGGGAAAAAACAGACCACTCAGTGAGTGCTAACGACTAAGCTGGAAGTACGAAGAAAATTTTATTACATGTAGTTTCAGGTTGCAATGGCTGCCTAGGTACAACTAATGCAACTGGCTTTTCTCCCTCTGGGTTGCTGAGAAGAAAAAGCTTATACCCATCACAGAATCTGTTCTTTTGATAATCAGGAGCTGCACACAGATGATATATGAACACATTCCTATAGGCTTAGACTTCGAAGGGCGACTGCGAGCATCCTATTACCTGTAACCGATTTGTGATCTTCTCATAACTCTTGGCTGCTTGACCACGTAAATTCCCCTTAGATAGTATTCCATCCTTTATGTAAACAAGTGAAGGTATTAAATAACATTTAGTTATTCTGAGCCATTTGATATCTATTCACAAGAAGACATTTGAAATCGGAATGTAAATCATATACATGATCAATTTAACAGTCTAGTCATATTTTGTAAGAGCACTTGGTTGACTAAGCTCTACTACCTAGATTGATGTATATGCTCTAGTGTGGGTGAACTTATCTGCCATTGTCTATTCATTGGCCCCTAACCTGTAAAAAAAATTCAATACTCTGAGTTGATTCATTTCCCAATTAAGGATGAGTGCAAAACAGTACCTCAATACTCTGAGTTGATTCATTTTTTTGTTGTAGACCCTTCTGGAGAAAAAAGTTGAAGCAATGCTTTGAACCGCATAAAAGGTATAAAATACTTATAAAACATTGGTGAACTACGCCAACCTGCAAGGTCATACAGTTCATTGTACAAAGTGCACAAGTGTAACAAGTAGCAACATAAACGAAAAGTACTTGGTATAAGTATAACCGCAGTGTACAAAGTGCACAAGCCATATATATTAAGCTTATTGTTTGATCTGGGCTACTCAATGGGATAGTTCTGAATAAAACCGACAATTACTAAAACTTCAGTTTAGAAATTCAGGAAAAGAACATATAAATACTAATATAAAGAATAGTCAGATATGCACTACAATGATCATTAACTAACATAAACATCAAGAAGTTGATTTGGAGTGCATGTAACAAAGCCACATCAAAAGTTTGGACAAATTGGGGAAATAAGAAATCAATTAGCAGGACTTCACATTTCAAGAACCCAACCAAAAGCTTTATCTGCTTCAGGATCTTTCTTCATTGATATTGAAATATTCATCCATGTAGGTGCAATCCTCGAAAGAGATTCCTAGCAACTTATCATAAACACAACCATAATTCAGTTGATGATAAGCATGCTTATTGAATGACATTGTTGAGCTGCCACTCCACCAGCCACCTAAGCACAAGTCATGAGAGAGTTCAGACACTTAAAAGCCTCGAATTACAAAAGGGAGTGATCGAAGAGTTGAAAAATAAAATTCACAACAGAGAACACCCATCTAGAGTAGAAAGCAAAGCATTTTTTGCATCAAGTAATTGTGTTACACTCCAGATTATAATATATATGTAAAATGGTCAAAGAGTATTAAAAAAGTTATCACTGCAGTCTCCAATCTGGAGTGTCTACATTGAAAAACATTTCAATGTTATAATATTCTATACTAACTTAAAGGATTGCTCAATGTTATTTTGCCCACAACAGAATCACCCCAATATGAACTAACCACCCCCTGAACTCTAAAAATAGCACCAACCAAAATCATGCAAGTATAGCAGTAGCATCACCCTTTATCTCCACCCTAGTAGAATTATCATCCCTCAACCACACCACAGAACATTCATCATTCATCAGCTCATCACAGAGCAAGGGGAGGGATCAGGGAGTAGAGATGAAGGGGGAGGATACCTCAGTGTGCGGCATTGGCAACACCACCACCACCAGTAGCAAGCCCACCTCCAACACCATGGGCATGCATCAGCTAACAAGTAGCAGAATAGTGAGTCAAGCTCAAGCACAAAAATCCGAAATTAGTAGAAGGAGGGGGTATTACCTCAGGAAGAAATGGGTTGAACTAACAATGAATCAAAATCAGCCTTCCTAACAGAACAAATAGTAGCAATCCACCTCCATTTCTTCTGCCTTGCTCAAATAGCAGATCAACTCACATCCATTTCCCTTACCTTGTGTGAACCAAAAAGACATCAAAATCAGAGAACAAATCAAGTTTAAGCCGTAAGGAAAGTAGGGACTCAGGAGGCGAGCCAGAGGGGGAGCCGAGGCACGCTGGCCTCCCAGCCGCGCCGGGGAGGCCAGAGGCGGAGGCGGTATTAGGAGCCAGGAGGAGCACGGAGCACGGCGGCGGCCGGAGGCCAAGCCGCCGGGCTAGGCCAAGCCGAAAGGGGAGAAGCCGAGTGGAGCCAGAGGGCTGGAGGTGAGCCGGCGCATGGTGGGCTGGCCATGGCGTTGGCTGAACACAGGACGCAGGCGGCGGCGAGCCGCAGGCCCGAGGCGAGTCGGAGGCGGAGAAGAAGGCCCAGGAGAGAGGCGGTCGGGGTGAATTTGGGATCCGGAGGCCAGCGGAAGGGGCCGAGTGGGCGGGAGGGTGGAGGTGACCAGCGCACGTTGAGCGGCCATGGCGGCGGTGAACACAGGCGCGAGGCGGCAGCCAGGCCTTGGCGGCGGCGGAGGCGGAGGCGAGAAGGAGGCTGGGAGAGAGGGGCGGTCGGGAGGTGAATTTGGGGATAAGGGTTCGCGCCTCAGAAAATTTCTATTTTTAGTTCCACGCCCAAAGGAGGGCTAGAATCCCCGGCAGATATAATGACTTGGTTAACTTTTTTTAGGGCAGATATATTGTTGCTAACTTTAAAATATTGCCGGCAGATAGATTGTTGTAGAAAATAATTATTTCCAGCAGATAATAGGACCCTTAATCTTTTGGATATTGTCGGCAGATAGATTGCCACTAATCTAGTTTTTTCCCGACAGATAATTGCCCTTAATACTATGCCATGGTGTAGTGATGACTGCAACAAAATGCCTAAGGGCCTTTGCAGCTTATACTCGCACACAAAAGAAACAACAACCTAAGCACACAAAACTACCGCCTAAAGGGCGACTTACTAAACTTAATTGGTTAAGCCTGCAAAACTAAAACTTAAGACCAACTACTCAAGAAAGCCTCCACAGCCGCCGCGGCGCTCCTGCCAGCTGTAGACTCGGAAGTGAGCTGGCATCTTGGCAAACTGATCCTGATGCCCCGGAACTGGTGCAGCAGGAATAGGCGTCCCTGGTGCAACTGGCTCAGCTGGCTCCTCTAGCTCTGCGGCTCCTTCTGGCTCAACTGGACCTTCCTTTGGATCTTCTTCGGGATCCTCCTCGGGGTCTTCCTCCTGGTCATCCTGGTCGTAGAGAATCTCTTGCAGAGTAGCGACCTTTTCTTCAGCCCTCCGTAAGGTCTCATAGACATGATCCAGCTCTGTGATAGTCCTCTCCAATGCTTCTCCCTGAGCGGCTGCAAGCTGGGCGAGGTGCACGACTGTAGCATTGTTCTCTTCCTCTGCAGACGGGTAGCGTGTCGGCAAATCTACGGTTGTAGCTCTGGGGTGGTAACGGAAGACGGTGTCTTGAAGCTCCGTGCGTAGATGTTGCAGATACGTAGCATAGCCAAGCGTGACGACTCCTGGATGCCTTCCAGCCAAGTGATCTTCCTTACAGACATGTGCGAGGGTCGGCTTATCTTGTCATTACTCCTGGCGTAGATCGTGAGACGACAAATTACTCTGTGGTCTTGTCCATTCACTACCTAGTTGTTGCCGACATACAATGGACGATCAAAGCCTCCAAGAACCTGAAGCAGCTTCCAAAGCTCAGCGGCGTATCCTCCCGTGCGTTCACCATAGCTCTGGAGACGAGGCATCAGTCAAGACAGACGAAGGGGGTAAGAGCAACTTAAAACAGCGAGAAGAGAAAAGATCATAGCAATAGTTGAGTTGAGAGAGATATGAGAAGAGTTAAGCAATTAATTAATCTTGCAAGTTAATTTTGCTTTTAGAAAATAATTTGGACACTCTAAGGACGGCCAATCTAGCTAAGGTCAACACCTACAGTCAGTATGGCTCTGATACCACCTCTGTCGGGACCCAAAAATGCAGTTCTGGAACCCTCTGTGTATAATGCACTAGTCTAGGATCACACTAGTGCACACAGTGTCAACATAGATGAATATCAATCCACACAAGCGATAAATAAAGTAAACGATTAGTTTGAATAACAAATAAGGGTTTTGACCTTATGGTCGAGTTTACACTTATTGAGCCACGTAGAGCTAACAGAGAATAAAATAGCAGCGGACCAGAAATAACTTCAGCGTAGATCCCATCAATTCACCACAGGCAACCAACTGGGATCCAGATCTTAACGATCAGCAACCTTCAATGAATTCCTCCTCGAAAGCAGGCGTAGACTCCTCCTCTTCTGTAGGTTTAGGCGCAAGTTTTACAACAAGCGTGAGTACACAACCATACTCGCAGATCATACCACAGAATCCAATTTATAAATGCAGGCTTATTCCAAAAGAAAAGGATTATGTGGTTCTTTTGCATGAAAGCAATATTTGTAATTGAATACAATAATAGATTGAAATGTAATTCAAAACAAATAGACAATATTAATTTAACATTTGTTTTCACAAAGACACAAAACTAAACAGATTATTTCACATAGCCATATGACTTAGATCACATAGCTCCCGTCTCAAACATTTTATGAAAATTACCCCTCGTGTGAAATCCCCGAGCGTGTCCATGACCAGACGCGGCTATTCGAATAGATTGCTTTAACACTCTGCAGAGTTTGTACACTTTACCCACAAGATACAACTAGTGTAGCTAGCACCAATCGTAACAAAACAATTCAGAAACTTCATCTCAAACATTGACATTCCCAATGTGCTTTCCCGCTAGACCAGCCCACAAAGAATGCTAGTCTGACACACACCGCTGGACAGGGATGCGGCGAACCGTCCCGCGATGCAACTACCAGGTAGTCACACCTCCTTCCTATCACACAGCCTAACCTATCCACCTGAACATCAATGCCGAGAATCCATAACCTACTATATTAGGCCCATCCCATCAGGCATGTGGTAAATCTGATGAGCTCGGTTCAATGGCGCACAAAGTTAAGTCCTTAATTTACCAAGACAAGACTTCCATTTTCTAACTATGTCACAAAGATTATCATTCCCATTCACACAGTCCACCATATCACACAGTATCCACCACTTGCCTCAGTCCAAATCCTTTACCACCCAGTTGGTTTTAGTGCAACACATGCTATCACGAAGTAATAACACATAGCACACTGTTTTACACAAGATTTCACAGTCACTTAGTCAGATTTAATATTTGCAACTCAAATGAGATGTGAGACTCGTGGCATGGCTAAGCATTTGTACTCGCATCTAACCAACCCACGTTGGTGCTACAATATTACCAACTAATAAACCAATCTAGGGTAACAAGGGATTATGACATACAAAGCCAAGGTGTTATAATAAATTTGATAATAACTATACCCAAAAGCATTTAAATACATAATTAAAATAGAATGCAATACTTGAAACAAGGTAGTTTGAAAACTGGATTCAAGATGATCAAAGATATGACTTACCTTGGAAAAGGTCTAGGTACTGGTCTTGATCTTAAGGTGCTCCTTCTTCTCCAAAATTCCCCGACGTATCGTCGTCTACTCGCAAACGAAATAAATAAACAAAACAAATAAATAACAGAGGAAAAACAAACTCCAAAAATTAAATAAAAATCTTAGATAGATAGATCTCGAATTTATATAAATTTTGGAATTTAAATGGGCTCAATCGGAGTTCGGATGCAAAAGTTATGGGCTCTGGAAGTTTCAATCTAAAGAAAACCCTAATTTTGGATTTACTGGAGTTTCAGAATTATTTCTTAACAGAAAAATTGGATTATTACGCAAGCATGATGTCAGCATGACATCAGCCCTTGGAATTTCAGAAGAAAACAAATCAGAGGAAATCCCGACATGTGGGGCCCACATGTCGGCGGCTCGGTGCATGCGGACTAGGTTCACGCCGGATCGATCGGGGGTTGGGTGGGCCGTACCCACGCACGTGGCCAGCGAGGTCGCCACGCATCGACACGTAAGCGAGGAAAGCGGACCGGGCGTGGGCGGCGGTGGCATGACACGTCGGCGCGACGACAGCAGGACCTCGGGTTCGTCCGACACCGGCGAACGGCGGCGCCTCGCCGGAGGTGAGTGGTACTAGGAGGTAGCCCAGGTTATTGTGCACACGAGGGTGCACTCACGGGTGGTCGGGGTTGACGGAGATGGCCGGCGGCGAGGTTTATGCGGTGGAGCTTCTCGGCTTTTGTCGGGACGGGCCTCGGTGAGGCTCGCAGCGGCGGCTCGGAGGTCGATAATCGACGGCGGACCGGTCGCGAACCATGAGCGAGTGTCACCGACAGCGGCCTGTCGAAGAAAACTACCGGCGGCAAGAAACCCTAAAAGCACGATTGCAGCGGCACCAGGGCTCTCGGGGCAAAAGGGGTGGCGGCTCTGAGATGCGGGTGCGAGGGCGAACCTCGGCTGGGCTTTTATAGGCTGAGGGCGGCAAGGGATAAGGAATCCCCAAATCGAGTCTGTGAAGAACACGAAACCCAATTCGGAAATCCGGGAGATAGGATACGATCCGGGATAAGATTTCAACAGAAACGGGTCCAGGATAAACGGGGATAAGATTTGGCGAAGAAATCCGGGGCAGTTTAGTTGGGAAAATCCCGTTGTCGGACAGAGCTTGGAGGCGTAGCCATGGCGGACTCGGGTGAAGCTGCGCGAGGACGATGCCGACTCTGAGACGAAGACCTGACGCGTGGGGCCCACGCGTCAGCGGGTGAGAGCGGCCGCGCGCGCGGGGCTGGGCTTCGCGCGGAGCTGGGCCGGAATGGAGAGGAAATGGGCCAGGGTTTAAGGATTCGGCCCAAACACGAATCCGAGATTTTGAATAGATTTTCTAATTTAGAAAATACCAGAAATTCAAATAAGCAATAGAAAATAGCAAATGAACTCAGAAAAATTATAGAAAAATCTAGAAAATATATCTGAGCACATAGAACCCAAATAAAATAGTTTTGACTATTATTCATATTGGGATTATTCACATTAAATTCTTTTGATTCTAAGGTCCAATATTAAGCTTTTGAATTAAATTCAAATAAATCCAAATGGTGACTTTTCTCCCTTCTAACTATTTAAAAGCTTTTTCAAGCTCAGAAAATTGGGATGTTATATTTTCGTACTACAACCGTCTGTGATATGGAACGTATCACAAACGGTTATTTTAGAGAACCGTCTGTGATTCCTTATCACAGACGATTCTATTAAATAACCGTCTGTGATATCCACTTTATAAGGTGGGAACCGCTAGGGTTTTGCTCTTACTCGTCACTTCCTCTCCCACAACCCTTAGGCTCTCGCGTGCTCTTTCGCCTCCTCTAGGGCTTGCCCATTCACCGCCGCCTCCGACCTCGACACCGCCGCCCCCGACCTCGGCGCCGCCGTTCCCGACATTGGTGCCCCCGACCTCGACGCCCCCGACATCGCCGCCCCCGACCTCGACGCCCCCGAATGTATATGCTGAATAAGTCCTTTATACTGCAAAGTTTCTAATTGTATATGCTTCTATTCTTTGTACTACCTGTAGTTCATTGCAACTATCTATTATGGTTTATGCTCGAAGTTTAAGTTCTGATATCTTGTTATTGAACAGAAATAGATGCTAATAGTAAGAAATCCAAGAAGCTTAGCTGTCAAGTCAAAATAGTACCAATAAACACATATTTTAGCAATAAGAAAAGTACAAGAACATTTAACAGGGAAACAATTTGTAGTCGAAGAAAAATATAATTGCTCACATTAATTTCTCCCCAAAAATAAGGTCATGAGAAGATTACCTAAGCTTCTCAACTAGAGCATGACCAAGATCGATTTTACATCTTGGGCGGTAGTCTAACTCCTCACCAACAAGCTTCTTATAGATACATTTTCTACAAAGCGCATAATGCAAAGAAGAGAGCTAAAAATTGTGAGGGTGAGGAATCAAGAGGTGTGGATTTCATAGCGTGGAAGGCGGCATAAGGTAATATACTTCATTTGTCGAAAGGGAAAAGAAGGCACCAACACACAATTTCCTTTGCATGGAAAACATATAGAATGTTCAAGTGTATGTATGTCATAGGGAGGAAAAGATGCATGCAAATGAACAAAAGCCTTTGACATTACTAGCATGGGCCATATAGCATAAAATGCCCAAAAACTATTTACAATTAGACTAAGGGGGTCAAAAGACAATTGATATGATCAACAATGCTTATATACAGCAAAATCATACAGAATAAAAACTATTATAATGAAACATTAATAAGTCGTTCTCATATTCTGCAGAGTTAGGCAAAACAACAAGATGTGCATGCTTTTGCAGTATAAAAGATTCAGTATAAATGGGGGGAAAATTATATCAACCAATTGAGGCCGTTATTTACTTGACATGCATACATGTGAACCTAGGAGGGTAGATGCCCAAGAGATCAAAACCACCAATCTTACCTCTTGTGAGGACCCCGGTTTATTCGGCTTGTACTGCTTAACCATCCACTTGGTCCTAGTAGCACAAATCAAATACACCAAGCCTTGAGATATGTATACTTCCCAGAAATACAGTATACACACCCCGTTACAAAATCATGCATCAATTCCATTCATACACATAGAGCCGAAACAAAAGCAACAACTGAAAGACATACATAATATAAAGAGAGTTATTACAAAAGAGAGGCCGACCGGCCAAATAACACATAAGCAACTAATTTAAGCAATGGAAGCAAAGGCCATAAGATGGCGAAACAAAAGCCAATCGACGTGCCTTTACCCACAAGGCAACCAACCGGACCGCCAAGCTAATCGCTCCAGACACATACAACAAATCTCACAAAGTGAGGCCCCTCGAGCTCACCTTCTTCCTCTGCAACAAAACAATTAAGCATAGCATCCGAGTACAAAAATTGTTTTTGTACTCATAGACCGACGTGTAAGATAACGAACTATAATTAACTACATGCAAGCTTTATTTAAGTGGAGGAGGCTCTGGACTTATTTTCAGCATAAAGCAAGTTTTCTTTGCAATAAGGTAGTACATTTGAAAGCAAGTTTGCAATTAATTTCTATTGTTCAAATAAAAGAGAAACAATTATAACAATAGATAGATGACAACACCAACCTAGAAGTGACTAACCCATAGTCACCACAACAATAGCATGAAGTACCCCTTCATACCACCCATATCAAGTTTAAGTTTTTAAAAGGTTGTAGTCTAGTTCTTGTGGGAAATAACCAAGCGCGTCCATAACCTAGGACAAGGCTATTCGAATAGTTTTAACCCTGCAGGGGTGTACCAATGTACCCACACGATAGACCGCCTTTCCACCAGCCACGGTTAGCATACTTCCTTTGGTATGCAGGCACGGCTAAGTCTACAAGATGCTTTCCAATGGGCGATGCTAATTAAGAGCCGCAACCACGGGAGAAGGATACATTAGACACCTAACCGGATTGCTAATGCTCCCTCTACTTTTCAAACACACACACGCACACACCAGACCAGCTCATAATTAACACCTCCCGAGTACTTAGTCAAGAGGGTCCCATATCCTCTGTGGTTAGCACGCAACAATTGCTTGGATCAATGGCACAAGTAACTCGGTCCTTAGGGACTTGGGCACCATTCAATCACACCCAACAGATCACACCAACATACCATTGTGCCCAAGCCAAGATATAATTTTTGTTTTCAGTTTTTGATTTGCAAATTGGTAAAACACAAGGGTTGGACATAATGGAATAATAATAGCATTTGTGTGATCAAGATCACCGACTAAGTCGATGATCGCCCAATACTACCGATACTAGGCATGGCTAAGCAATATTTATTTGAAAATCTACTAAGTGACAAGCGCTCATCCAACGAACTCTAATCACAGCAAATAACCTAGGCTCAGGTAGTAGAGGATAATCATTTACCTAAATAACTTAAAAGGTGAAGGAAGGATACCTTCATCATATCTGTTTAACTTAATCTTGTCTTTAGTTGATATACTTGTTTCAAATTCTTCCGCATTATGGATGTATGTTAGATGTTTTAGGTGACATCTTGGCTTCGGATAGCCGTGGTGTTCTGGTTGGTATCGAGCGGGCTTTAGGTCCGTGGTTAATAGAAGAACATTAAAATGACACACTTTGTACACGATGAGGTGGGGTTGGGAATCTATTGCTTCGCATTTCTATTGTTATGTTTCATTCGTTGAGCAATTGTTGAGTTGCTTTTGTATTATCTTTCTTGTTGTTAATCTATGATCTACTATGATATTCATTATCTATGAACTAATACTTTGATTGTCGTGAGATGATCCCGCATATTCATAATTGAGTATTTTGGTGAAGCGTGTTGTTAATTGGATGATAAGAAGTGGAGGTCGTGGTTGTTACTCTGATTCACGTGTTACACCACCGTTCGCGAGACGTGGTTAGAGGAGTAGTTACCTGAGTATCATCGCTTCGGTACTAAGTATGAGTTACTTTAGAAAGTTGTTCTCTTCTTTCATTTCGAATTTGGCAATTCTTGTCTGTGGTGGTTGATGAATTTCTCCGGGTTTGTGGTCCATGATAGTTATGGTTTTCCATAGATCCCTCTTGGTTCTCTGAAACAATTATTGCTTTTATTGTTGAGTTGCTTTTACTACTTATGATCGTTGTCAATTGGCAAGATTGATGTTTTCTTGGTTGCTCCTTCTTTCTCACTGAAAAAAATGACTCATTTACTCGTTTGATAGCTTGGTTAGTGAGAGTTTCTGCTGTAAGTTCGTTTGCACGGAAAGCTTTGGCTTTATGCGTTTCTTTTGGATTACTTCGAGCGTTGAGGTTTGAAGTCTCTCTTTTGCTGCAGTAAGGTGTTAGAATCCTTTTGTGATGTCTTGTCATGCTTAAAATGAGAAGTTATAACTAAGCGAATAGATTGTTACGATATGAGTTATCAAGTTGGGTTATTAGCATGGTGCAAATCAGTTATTCTTAACTACCATCTATGAAGGTGAAATTGATTAATTTGAAATATCCTTGTATTTGATACATGTCGTATGTTAAATAAAGATCACAATATCTGTTCGAACCTATAGATCTTACATAAGAGCTAGATTTATCTATTCCATGGTATGCTAAAATTGTTGAAACTTGTATAAAGGACCGGATGGGTGCGGTGTATCGATTCGGAAACCTTGTTTATAGAAAATTATGTTAGTGAATCTTTAATCATGTTTTGAAATGATTTCTATGTTTATATATGGTTATGTGTTTGCAAATGGAATTAGTACCGTATGTTCATACATGATTAATACAATCATCATTTGTTTTTGAGCGCTAAAGAAGGTGTAGAGCAACACCATGATGGAGTAGACGAATTTCGTAAGTAGTCTTTGATATCGTGCCTTGTGATATTGTTATTGCTTAGCATAGTCTTGTTATAATAAATTTGTTTCAACCTTTTGTTTGTGTTCCCTTTGGGAAGTTTTAGGATGGAGTAATAAAGTTTGATGATTCTTGGTACTAGTATATGTTGTCGATGTTTTGAATCGTCAAAATGGGAGAATGAGGTTAACTCTTATAGTAATTTGATCACCTATGGTGATATTTCCTAAATGATCAAATTTTAAGTTTTGTGTTCATGATCCTTTGGGGTTCAAGCTTTATGTGGTAAATGAAGTTTATCGAGTAGCGATATGTTGCAAAGTTATAATGGTTCTTGAAGAATGCAAGTGCTTTGATTTGAGTACTTATTTGTTCTTATCTCATTGGGTTCGATATTCTCTTCTTGTGAGGCTTAAGTGTTCAATCGTGGACTCCACTTATGTTCTATAAGTTCATTGCTTAATTGGTTTCTTCCTTGGTCCCGTGTTCGGTCTGCAGTGGTGGATGAGTTTTCTAGTTGGTGAAAATCGTTTCCATTTGTCTCTTCTTTTGAGAAAGAATCAATTCATTCTTTTCACGTGGGTCTTTTGAAGTGTTTTCTAATTGTTGTTGTGAAATTGATGTTAATACCCATAGTAATTTGATCGCCTTTGGTGATATCGTTCGAATGAGAATAATTCAAGTTTAGCTTTACGTGATATTTTCTTTGAGCCCATGAATCATCCGTAGCTGAAATTATTTTAAATAAATTAAGGTATTGGATTGTCCTGTTGCTTCTTAAGAGATTTGTGTGATTTAATTTTAAAGGCTCTTTGGTCCGAGTTGGCAACGTGAGGTTGCAATCAAAGAACTTATGTTGGTTCCTTTAAGAGGAGAATAATCTACTTGCGTTTGCGAAATCTGTAATTGGAAATGTCTCGAGTTTGGTGGTGAGATTATTTGGATCTCATGTTTCTTGTGTAGTTGAACTGTTACGAACAAATATGACGTATGGAAGAATTTCATTGGTTCTTAATTAGTCCTTGTGGTTTGGACTAAAGATCTTATCTTGTACGTTGTGGCAAGCGATGTTAGTCAAAGAATTAATTTCGGTGTTAAGGGAAAGAGTGCAGAGGAATATTTGAGAATTTGAGTCAAGTTTTGTAACTTGTAGTTATTCGAATTGTTCATAAACTTTTACTCTTTTCACTCAAGAGTTGTCGAGTTTCAATCGCAATGTCATTTTTTCTTATTAGTGGTTATTTGCTATTCCTTTTAGAGGATCGTGCCTCATTGTGAACTCAACTTTCGTTTTCGGATCTTTATTACAGATTATTTCTTTTGGTTTTGTGCTCACCGTGAGCAGTAACATTTTCTGTGTGGTGAAATTTGTTCTTATTCGCCTCTTTCTTTTGAGAAAGGATCAACCGCTTTGTCTTTGTAAGTTTTACAACTCGTAAGTTGTTGTTTGTTTGGTGGTGGTTAAGTGATTGTAGGGGTGAGTTTTGCTACCAACTATTGGAGTAGTAATAGAAGATGAGTTGGTTTTGACTGAATCTCTTGGAGGGAAGTTGATTCAGATGGAATGTTTGGTTTCGAGTAAAATCGTATATTGTTCGACTAAGTAGGACCTATGGTATAGTGTAGTTCAGAACCTTGGTTCATGTTGAAATGTTGGGGATTATCAAATGTATGGAAATCGTAATCAATTTTATACAGAGAACACTATTGAAAGTATCGCGATGTGGTATGAGTGATTCCTGATGATGTCAATGAGTGAGTATATCGGAATTGTGGGGATCATAGAGATTTAATCCGATGATTTCACTATTTGTTATAAGAGGAATTCGTTGTAGAGGTCTCGGAGGTTAAATTTGGGCTTTCCGTTTTCATACTAAACTTTTGGTCACCTAAAGATTGGTGTGTAGAGAGATAGAAAATGGAGTACTCTGAGTAGTGGAATGATTGTCGATAGAACCCTTTTGTTGTAGTTCATGAGCGGGTGTACTGAAAATTCTGATGTGATATTCTTGAAAGTTGGAGGTGATGAGATTGCATGGGTTTTTGAGGGGCTTTGGTGCCTTCTATCAAATTAATGTCATCGATTGAAGGAGTGGTCCAGAGTGTTCAGTGGAATCAATAGAGTCTCTCCACAAAGGTGTGGATGATGTATTTGGTTTAAGCCGAATTTGAGGTTGTTAAATTAAGAGGTTTGAGCCTGTGGTATGCGATGAATTCGAATTCCAATGTCGAGAGAAATTTTATTCCTAAAAGAGGAATTGAAAAAAAGGATGTTACCTTGGGTATTAAGCGTTTTCTTGTTACTCATTTGAGCTTTATGTTGTTGATCGGTGTCTTCGCATGGTGAGTTGGTGTTGTGTTGGCATGTTTGCTTCTTTCCAATTCAGGCAAAACAAAAGAAGTTTTGGTTTGAGCGTTCAAGTGATCTCCCTTTGGCTTTCGTGGCGTTTATTCGCAATTTGCCACTTGGAAAGTGGAAAGGTTTTCTTGATGAAATTCTGATTTCGATTTTACTCTTGATCTCGCTTGGTAACGTATAGTTGTGATGTGAATTTTCTTATTCAGATGTGTTTTGCCAGTAAAAGTTTGCTTAAAAGAATTCGATTGTATGTTTCCGGTTAAAGAGGGTGATCCTTGTTCGGTGAAGAGTTCAATGGAGAGGTGGAACAAGATTTCCGTGCTCTATGTGCTTGTTGTGTGGTTCGACTTCAAGGAGAAGGTTAACCCAGTTCATTGGGTTGTTTTCGATAGTTGTCGTTTCGCTAAGACCGTCTCGGATTCCTACACGTTGTACTCACTTTTGGTTTCATTTGGTGTGGAGTGAGTACCGGAGATCCGGAGTTTGTTATTCGTTAACAACGTTGACCATCGAGTAGGATCTTACCTTCAGTCTCGTCCGATGAGTATATTTGGAAGTGTCGGACGAGTGTTAAGACAGACGTCGATTTGCGTCAAGATTTTGTGGTGTCCTCGGTCAGAAAGAGGCCACTTAGAGCTGGAGGCTCGCATGCACGAGCATTATTCATTTGTTCATATCGAGTACATGTTACTGTTATTAATTTTAGTTGCAACCGACCTTTCAGAGAATCGGTGTGAGGATTCGGTCGAATCCTATTTAAGGGGGTAGAATGTAATACCCGATTATTCGATATCGAATGCTGTAAGATTAGAGAGGAAATAAGTTAAAATTCAAAATTTTAGGAGAAGTATGGGCCGCAACCCATATTCGAGAAGAGGGCGAGCCATAGTGGCCCAAGGCCCATGAGTGGGCGGCAGCCCATTAGAAGGCAAGGGGAGGAGGGGACCAAACCTAGCCCCATTTGCTACAGTAGCCGCCGTGCTACAGTAGCCCGTGCTCTGATAGCGGCGAGCTCAGTGCCTCGCCGCTGTTGCTCCTCCTCTCCCGGCGCCATCTTTCCTGCTGCTTGTGGCCGACCGTGGGAAGAAGAAGAAGAGGAAGGAAGAGAGGATTGAAGGAGAATTTCTTCGTGGGATTTGATCAGCGATCTCCGATGGTTCTACAAGGGTAATGATCGATTTCCTCGCTGTTTAGGTTGTTTCAGATGCGAATTCGATTAGTTTGATTGGATTGAATTGCTGCCGTTAGAATTTCAGTTCTGTCCTGAATGTTGCGCGGCCTGTTTGGTGATCTTAGAGGCCGAA
Source organism: Ampelocalamus luodianensis (assembly GCA_036346255.1). NCBI lineage: Eukaryota > Viridiplantae > Streptophyta > Magnoliopsida > Poales > Poaceae > Ampelocalamus > Ampelocalamus luodianensis. The sequence goes on along the minus strand of CM070635.1, from coordinate 29,276,049 downwards.
TTTGGGTTGTCCATCTCCTAGAGTTTTGTAGATATTGATCTTAGCTTTCGGTGGCCAAGAACACTGAATTCCGACTTTCGAGTTAAAAGTTATGATAGATTTACTATCTGCTGTCCAGAATCCTGACGAGAATTAGCAGTCTCTGTATAGGTTGATTTATGGCCTAGTTAGAGGGTGATTCAGAGGTCTTGCCCATAACAAATTTTGAAGGTGATATCACTAGCTTTCAGGATTGATAAAGAACACTTCATTTGGAGTTATAGATCAAAAGTTATGCACTTTTCTTTGTGACTGTCCAGATTGTATGTCAGTCTGTCCAGATTGTATGTCAGTTTCTATCTTTAGTTTTGACCCGTGTGCCACTTTTTGTTAAAGGCAAAATTTGAATGTTGTGCCAACTAGTTTATTGTAGGTAATTTCATAACCTTTTCAGATTGTTAAAGAACGCTCAATTCAGGTTGTAGATTAAAAGTTATGGTTGTTTTAGTATTGCTGTCCTGTTTGTTCAGACAGAAGCTGTGCTGCTGATTTGTTTTCTTTATTAGAGAAGTTTATTGGCCGAATTGGGAAATCTCATCAACTTGAATGTTATAGATATGTTCGTTAAGATGAGGTAGGATCTGGACTCATCTCATTTCGAGTCCCACGTCATTAACTACTGTCATTTTCGTGCTGCTGTCCCGACACGTTTTTGGGTTGCAGCCTGTTTTTCAGATTAGGTTTTATGGTGATTCCTTGGGAGTTCAAGGGGTATTGTAGACTATTAATTGGGTTGGATTCTATGTTGTTCTTATTTCGGTTATTTAATTGTTTAGCCACGAGGCTACCGGTTTGGGGCGCCATCGTTGCTCGCTAACGCGCGTCATGTGCGAAGGCAAGTACTTTGTTGCTTTTGAGTGTTATGATTGTGAATGTTTTCATGAATATAGTGTGACATATTGTGTTACCCGAGATGCTGAATTGGTTATGTTCTTTCATTATGTGGAGTATATCTTGAGAGATGGTATTATCACTGTTCATGTTCATATCATGCATCCTTTTATTCATGTTATGTCCACGGAGTGGATTGTAAGTCCCACCATTCCAATGTGGGCAATTTTGGACATTGTCATGTCCGTCCACGGAGTGGATTGAAAGACCCATCAATTCCAAAGATGGGCACGTAAGACCCATCAATTCCAGTATGGGCAGCTTTGGACACCTATATGAAACGTTCTTCATATAGGACTTGGATCCCCGCACTTTTGTTAAGGTGCGAGCTTAAGTGAACACCGACGGGTGTGTCACTCACTATACCGGTATATGCATGTGTGCAGTCCATCCTGATTACATTCATTCATTTCATGTTTTCATAAGTGTTCACTCGATGCAAGGTTCGCATTCTTAAATGGTGATGTCCTGTTTGTATATGTGTTCTTTCTCTTTCACCTGTACTTGCGGAGTCATGGACTCACTCTTGCGTTGTTTGTTTATTTTAGGTAACCCCGATGTTGGCTCACTTGGGAGGGAGTAGACACGCACTACTGTTCACATCATCCTATTCATGTTCAAGATTAAATTTAGTTTTATCTTACATTCGTTGATGATGAACTGTAATAATTAAATTATAATTGGTGAAGGAAGGATACCTTCTCCACATGGATGTAGATTTATTACTGCGTGTGAACCTTCTTTATTGATGATCGGAATTAAATAACTTAAAAGGTGAAGGAAGGATACCTTCATCATATCCTGTTTAACTTAATGCTGTCTTTAGTTGATATACTTGTTTCAAATTCTTCCGCATTATGGATGTATGTTAGATGTTTTAGGTGACATCTTGGCTTCCGGATAGCCAGGGTGTTACATTTCTCCCCCAAAAAATAAGGTCATGAGAAGATTACCTAAGCTTCTCAACTAGAGCACAGCCAAGATCGATTTTACATACTGGGCAGTAGTCTAACTCCTCACCAATAAGCTTCTTATAGATACATTTTCTACAAACTGCATAATGCAAAGAAGAGAGCTAAAAAATTGTGAGGACTGAGGAATCAAGAGGTGTGGATTTCATAGCGTGGAAGACTGGCATAAGGCAATATACTTCATTTGTCAGAAGGGGGAAAAGAAGCTGCAGCACACAATTTCCTTTGCATGGAAAACATATAGAATGTTCTGAAGTGTATGTATGTCATAGGGAGGAAAAAGATGCATGCAAATGAACAAAAGCCTTTGACATTACTAGCATGGGCCATATAGCATAAAATGCCCAAAAACTATTTACAATTAGACTAAGGGGGTCAAAAGACAATTGATATGATCAACAATGCTTATATACAGCAAAATCATATAGAAGAAAAACTATTATAATGAAACATTAATAAGTCGTTCTCATATTCTGCAGAGTTAGGCAAAACAACAAGATGTGCATGCTTTTGCAGTACAAAAGATTCAGTATAAATGGGGGAAAAATTATATCAACCAATTGAGGCCGTTATTTACTTGACATGCATACATGTGAACCTAGGAGGGTAGATGCCCAAGAGATCAAAACCACCAATCTTACCTCTCAACAACCAAAATTTCATAATAAAGTAACCATTTCTCAATACAGATATATTATCCAAAAGGTTGTGTTTGGAGAAGTGTATTTAGGGCAAAGCTACAATTGGCAAAATAAAATGGTATAGTAGCCATAAAGATGTTACAATAAGGAGACATTGCCCAAATGATTATATGCATCACAGCAAAAAGGAAGTAAAAGGAAACAGAGTAGCAATGGATGTGACTATGTAAGGAGTTAAGTAAAGTTAATATGACATCTTACAGTAAGGATTTAAAACCTGCATGGTGCACCGTCTCTTTGCAGTATAAAGGACTTATTCAACATATCGTGCACTGTCTCTTTGCATATACATATATGTGTGTGTGTGTGTGTGTGTGTGTGTGTGTGTGTGTGTGTGTGTGTGTGTGTGTGTGTGTGTGTGTGTGATGTGCATATTGTTCCTTTTAAATGACTTAAGTGATTTCCTTAGTCTTATGACTATTGTGTCATTTAATTGGTTAGGGAACTATGCTCAATTCATAATTATCTATGTTAGAATTAATTATTGTTTCATATTTATGCATATGTGAATTATATAGATAGCAAGTAAGCGAGATGGCAGAGGCACCGTCTTCGTCACCGTCGCCGATGCCGCAGATGGCAGAGGCACCAACTTCGCCGCCGTTGTCGACGCCGCAGATGACAGAGGTGCCGTCTTCACCGCCTAATCCGTCGACGATAATGATACGGAAGCGAGATGGCAGAGGAGAATCGAAGATGCCTATGGGCCGATTGGTCATCACGGAGGTCAGTGAGTTTGGGGTCCCTCTGCGTCCCAAGAGCTCGATGGCAGATTCGGACCATGCGCGGATACTTGCAAGAAAGCGGGTCCCGTCACCACACTAAAGTGGAAGGATCGGCGAAAGAAGCGAGAGGCGCGGCTGTGACGAACTTTACAAAAGTTCACTATCCCGAAGCAGACATGGAACGCGTGGAACGGACGGCGATGCTCACGATCGATAAATCGTGGAGGACCTTCAAGAGCATTATTGTCACGAAGAACGTGAACACGGGTCAGACGCCCTTCGTGAAGTACGGATTCTTGACACAGGAAACATGGGACACCTTTGTGGCTATGAAGACGACGCCCAAATTTAACGAGGAAAGTGTGGCGCACAAAGCTCTCTAGACACGAAACACTCATCTGCACAGAATCAACACCGCTGGGTATGAGGGTAAATACGATGAATGGGCGGTGGAGGAGGAGAACGTGTTTCCTGATGTCACAGACCCGCGTTCCCTAGCCTGGTTAAAAGCGAGGGCAAAAGTCTCGTCTTCAGGCAGCATCTCTTTCACAAACCCGGCAGACCAGCAAGTGTCCCAACGTGTGGTAAGTATGTCAAACTACCTAGTTGTTAATAAGTTCATAACTTCATAGTGTCTATAATAACATGATGACCTCTTGCAGCGTGAATTGTCGGCCCAAACTTTCCAAGGCTCCTTCCAAGCAGACAGGGAGAAGGATATACTCTCTACGGCCCTGGAAAACAAGGAGCACCCGGGTTAACGTACCTTGGAGTCATGGATTCGCAGACGACTACTGCACTTATAGGAGTAGGAAGAGATCTAAGGCCGAGCGCGAGGACCGGTTGGTATAAATGATTACTGAAAAGTTTGAAGGAAAGCTAGCAGCATTGCAGGATCAAATGAATCAACTCCTGAGCCAGTCGCAGTCACAAGCCGCCCCTGTTAATTTGGGATCCAGTCCTGCTCGACATCGGAGTAGCGTCGCGTCCACGCATAATTCTGAACATGACGACGTCTAATTACCGATAGACGACATCAAGGTAATGTACATCTATGGAATGCACCAAAGATAGACCTATAGGACGCCTTAGCTAATTTTGTATCATTTTGTAGGAGCCGACGGCCTGCAAGCTCCAAGTGAGGTTAGTTGGGTCCATTTCTATTGAGGCTGGGCGGGGGATGGTGCATCCATACCAGGAAGGGGCAGCGCAACACGGTGTCCAGGTGGCGCAGGGTTACGCCAGGGTGGAGGTGGACATGGTACATGCATGAACATTTCATGGCCATCCCGCTGGAGATTCGTCCGAACGAAGAGATCACAACACAAGGGGATGCCGTGCATAGTTTTATCCAGTGGCCCAAGAAGGATATCGTCTTGGACCCAGCAGTGCCGCGATCTCAACACGACCATTCCTCTCCAACGGGACCCTCGATGACTCCACCTCATATTTCGCCTCAGAAAGCTACCTTATCGGTTCCCGTGGAGAAGACGCCGAAGGAACAAGAAAAGCGTGCCGTCGTATCGGGTCCCGAGGCGTCTCGCAGGAAGATGCTGCCAATCCTTAAGACCAAATCGAAATCGACAAACATTAAGGCGCCTCTCAAGTCCGGCAAGTTCGGAATATCCAGGAAGTACATCATCGGAAAACCGTTGTGCTCCGACGCAGTATTAGGGCGTGCTGGATATGCTTGTCAGGCTTTGCATGCCTGGTACTTGGAGAAGACCCAAAAGAAGGGGTGCAATACTGGAATCACCGTCAGATATGAGCATAAGCATTTCTTCAATGGGACGAACCACTTCGTCGTGGGCTTCAACGACTTATATGACCTATTCAACCTCGTTGGCCTCGACACCTCGCTTCTACGATGTTGGACACTGTAAGTGTGTATAATCAAGTTCTACATTCAAGTAATACCGATAAATATTACAACTCATTTCTTATGTATAGATACATGATGAAAAATGTCTGGGAATGGAAAGAACTGGTGGGTTTCCTCGACCCACATGTGGTATCTTTGCAAACCATCCAAGCAGACTCGTCCTTCGTCGAGAAATACATAACGCAGGAATTGCTTCGTCAGCAGAACATGAAGTACATAGTGGTGCCCTACAACGAGGGGTAAGTGTCACTACTTGCTCTACAAATTTCATTTGTACTTTATACGCAGCACGAACTTAGGTTTAATGACTATAGCGACATACATGCATAGGTACCACTAGATCCTTTTAGTCATTATACCAAGGAGGAACCATGTGATATACCTTGATTCCCTAATCCGCGGCGACCACAAGTTCAACATTCTGAGAGGAATACTCGACAGGTATGTTCATTTCCTCCATACATAACTCTATTTTAGTCTTCATTAGTTTGAAATGGTCGAGGATAACTTTTTGGAATCATGTAGGCCGTTCATCGACTATATTGCCAACAAAGGAATATACGATGGAAAGAGCGCCGAACTAACACACAAGATAAAATTTTCGGTACGCGCTACAACACGATAATCCTATATCATACTTCATAATAACACGTCTCTAACTGATATATGTAATTCTATTTTTGCAGTGCCGCTAGCAAAAAAATGATGAGTTATGTGCAATCTACGTTTGCCATCATATGGAGCAAATCATTAGAGCTAGGAAGAAGGATCTCGAGGTTTGTGAATCTCAAAATAATTATTTCCTAATTATAAATTTAAATATATATATACTTAACACTTTACTCTTGCTAGTGATAGGCCTTGAATATAGACTTAGATGGACTCTTTGCGAATGAGATCAAGGACATTCGAGGGAAGCTCTACAGCTTTATCATATCAGAGATAATTAAGGACACTGGAGAATTTCACTCCGTCGCCGACCCAGCGCATCACCCCGTCGACACTTCTCAACCACCTGCAAACAATTGACTCAATTGTAATCCAATTTATTTTGTAACAATACTTGAACAAATGTGATCTTTTGTAATTTATTTTGAGTAATGATCAGATTGAGTTTGTCGACAATTGATTATCTGTGATGTATCTGTTTTCTGCATGCTTGTTTTCAGAGGGCATGGCTAGCAATTTGTGAGGCTAGCCAAAAATCAGTAAAAATATAGTTAGTGTAATGAACTATCACATACGGTTTCTGTATTAAAACCGTTTATGAAGGGCAGTATCACAGACGGTTCTGTACGCAAACCGTCTATGAAGTCAGAGTATCACAGACGGTTCTATGAACAAATCGTCTGTGATACTCTGAGTATCACACACGGTTCTGTGGAAAAACCGTATGTGATACGCTGAGTATCACAGATGGTTTGTTTATAGAACTGTGTGTGATACTCTGACTTCACACACGGTTCGCGGTATGAGGCAAATGCAGTGATATCGCCTTCGCTGACGGTTTTAATACAAAAACCATCTGTGATATTCGTATCACAAACGGTTTCCGGACAGTCTGTGATAACCACTTATTATCAGAGACCAACTTATTCAGACGGTTCAAAAACCGTCTGTGATGACGGTTTTGAACCGTCTATGATGACCCTCTCTGTAGTAGTGAACGCAATTGACGAGGCATTGACAATAAGAGGAACATGCATTAATTAACAACAAAATAGCAATGCATACATAGAAGTTAAACAAAATATTAGGCTTTAAAAGTAATGGGATCAAATGGGAAATGATCAAACTGCTTGCCTTGATGTTGTTGCTCAATTTGTTGCTGAGGATCACTCTCAAGGTCAACACACTCGTCGGCACCTAATCGAAAAAGCGAAAAAGAACCGATAAGAACGAAGAAAACGAAAAAGACACTAAAGCCAAAGTGCTCCAAATGCTCTAAAATTTTTACAGCAGTAAGAGCAAGATTTAAATTGAATTTAGAAACAAGAACCAATCGATTTGGACTTTTATTGCAAAAGATATGATCAAAACAATTTGGTTCGGCTGAAAAATTGCAATCTGTTACTGTTCACATAATTAAATTGTTTGGTGAAAATTTCTAGAAGGGTGGTGTAGCTGAAATTTTTATGGTAGGTAGCTACTGACATTTTAAGGCTAACACAAGAGGTTTCATCTTAATTGGAGTTAAAATGATTTAGTTATGATTTTTCTAAGTTATAACTCTAAGGCATGTTTAATTTCGGGATCAAAGACTACTGGAAAACCTATACTATGCTAAAGTACTTTAACAGATGCAATTATAGAACTTTAGTTTGATAAATTTGGAACTACAGAGAAAAAGATATGCATTTTTTAAGTTTAAAACAATTAATAAGTGCAAATAAAAGCTCTCGTAACTAAATCGAAAAACCAACGAATCGGGAGGTCGTGGGCGTTGATCAAAGATCGCATCGCTCACGAGCTCGATGCCAAAGCCCACACGAGCACACGGCGCAAAGACCTCATCGCGCCGGGAGGTCTTAGCCGTTAGATCTAGACTTGACATGCGGATCTAACGAGGAAGGTCCTAGACGGCAAGATCTAGCGAGGAGGTCTAGCCGTAGATCTTAAATCCAACGGCTCACGACCGGTCTACGCATTTCGCACCGGAGGAGGTCCTCGCGCTAAAGGTGGTCGGGATCGTTAGATCAAGATCGACGGTCCCGACCTGGGGTGGCGTGGGGGCAGCTCGACAGGGAAGGGTGGTGGAGGTGGCAGGGGAGGGAGAGGGAGAAGGGGAGACGAGTTAGGGTTTGGGCGCGACAGAGACAGCTAGGGTTTGGAAGAGAGAGCCGACAAGGGAGGACGGCGGCGGCCGCTGCGTGCAGAGGAGGAGGACCGAGGGCGGAGGAGTGGGCGCATCGGGGGCGGAGGAGGAGGACCGAGGAGGAGGAGGTCGGGCTCGAGGAGGAGATGTCACGTCTAGGGAGAAGGACGGCGGAAGCGTGAGCCGGCGAAGGGGGAGGAGGCCGGAGGCGTCAAGGAGGAGGACCAGCGCGGTGGGGTAGGAGGAAGGGGAGGCGGCGGCGCGTCGGTGGCAGGGGGAGGGGTAGGATGCGCGCGTGAGGAGGCGGCGCACGAGAGGAGGAGGCGCACAGGCGTGCGGGGGGTGGGGCGCAGGCGTTGGAGGCAGCCGGGGTTATATAGGATGGCATTTTGTGAGTAATTACCCCCGAACTTCAGGGGTAATTTGGGAAGGTGGTTTGCAAGAAGCTACGGAAGCGGCCCGAGGGCGGCTTCTCGCTTTCGGCTTTCGCACATTGTAACTGAAAGCGGCTTTGAGAAAAAACGGCTGCGAACTTCGAAGCTGAAACAAACACGTATCAGCTGAAACATAGAAGATCCTTTTCAAACAAATCTGGAGACTCTGCCGCGTAGATCCAGTTTAAAGAAGCCCAAAGTAACTGGGTCGCTGTGCCGCCTAGGACGGCCCATCAGGATGGCCCATTAAGGTACAGACCTATCACGTATGCCTCTGTCGTTCGCACAAGGTTGAGAGTTCAGACTGCTGAATTCGTGTGTGCATTGCACGGATGTACGTGCTCGTGTTGCGTCATGGGATCCTAGTTTTCTTGCTTTATATGTAGACTAGAGCCCGGCGCGCGCCAACGCGCGCGTGAATGATGTTGGACCATGCAAGGGTTTTATTGCAATTCCTCATTTTGAGAACAGATTTTTTTAAAAATGGTGGGCTGCATGTTTTCAACAAATGAAACGTTGCGGTTACATCTGTAACTATTGTAGGTTTTTAAGTATATCGTTAACTACTGTGGATCATTAAGGTACGTATTTCAATTCAAGTTATGAATCCTCTTGCAGCAGAATCAAAATTCTGACAGCTTCCTCGTCAGTCACAGTACATAACGTTGAATCAGCACTACACAAAGAATCTAATCTGAATGTTCACATAATCACACAGCTTTGACATGAGCCAGAGAGCTTAAGTTAGAAATCCATCCCGCCCATGCCGCCTATTGCGGGTGTCGCCTTCTCTTCCTTAGGAATCTCAATAATGATAGATTTTGTGGTAGTCATCAGAGATGACACACTGCAAAAACAACAAAAGGTAAAATTGGTGTCATTGTCTCATGGAAGAAAAGCAGGAGATAATTGCATATCAGACTAATTGGTGTAATAAAATCCATACAGATTATAGCAGAATTTTCAAGTTTAAGCTTCAGTAGTTGCAACTTGAATGTTGTATGCAACCCAAAAATTGCTGCTAATATTTTGACAAATCAGATCAAAGCTAAGAGAGCTTCAAGAGAAAAATAACTTTGGTTCAGCTACTTCAATTCAGCTAGTATGTGTTATGTCACCCTTTAGCCAACGGCGTAATGTTGAACAACAACATTTTAAAGTATACAAATGAAGATTATAGAGTACCTTGCAGCATCAACCAGGGCTGTTGTGATCACTGTAATTGGGTCAATGATGCCAGCCTTCACCATATCCACATATTCACCTAGGTTGGGAGTTCAGTTTACATATCCAATGTCAGAAAGATTATTTAAACTAAGTTCCTAACTCCCAACGGAGCAAGAGTAAATGAGCTTTGCACCCTACATTTAGCAGCATCATGGCCTAAATCATTATTATCCTGTTCCAAAAGCTGGCCAACAATGGTAGCCCCTTCAGATTATTTAAACTAAGTTCCTAACTCCCAACGGAGCAAGAGTAAATGAGCTTTGCACCCTACATTTAGCAGCATCATGGCCTAAATCATTATTATCCTGTTCCAAAAGCTGGCCAACAATGGCAGCCCCTTCTACACCCGCATTTGAGGCAATTGTGTGCACTGGGGTCTGCAGAATTGTCCAGTCATTAGATGATGCAAGCAAGAGAGAAACATTTGTAAAGACAGCGATTTTTTCAAACCTTCAAAGCATTTTGTATGATCTGAACACCAATCTGTTGGTCAAAGTTTGCAGTCTGCAGTTAATCCAGGTCTTTTGACGCATACAGAAGGGCAACACCACCACCTATGTACATCAGAAACAGATAAGATTCTCTGCCATGGTGATGTAATGATATTTGTTAACACCAAAAAACTCAACAGCAGAGCTCCAGTACTGGTACAATACCCTCCTCTACTGCAGCTTTGGTAGCATTTAGTGCATCATTCACTCTGTCCTTCTCACCAACTTCAGCTTCACTCGCTCCACCAATCTAAAGGAAATATCACAATCAAAATACTTACACAAGCAAATCACGGCAGTCACCAGAATCAACACAGTAAAATGTTTTGGCAAATTTCTTATCAGTACCAAAATACCAACTAAATGTGTACCAATTACCAAATACTACTCTATCGGCTAATTTACACATTACTTAAACGTCACAATTAAGAAATAGCCTCATAATTTAAACTGATCACACCTATATTGACATGGCAACATTCTGGAGTTAAATATTTCAGTATAGATAACAACTAATAAGTTTCACCTTTAGGACAGCAACACCACCAGAAAGCTTTGCCAATCTCTCCTGTAGCTATTCTTTGTCATAGTCAGATGTGCTTTGCTCAATTGCAGATCTAAGCTGTTAAAAAAGAATCTTACAGTGATAAGCACATAACATAATGTTCAAAGTGATTCACGGAAAAGGAAAAACTAAATTAATATAGAATGAACCCGCTCAGCTCTCTCTTCAATGCCTTTCTTATCTCCAGCTCCATCAAGGATAACTGTGTCATCCTTAGATACTGTAACCTGCATTTCATACACACTTTCATTCAATGACAGAAACACTTCTCTGAAGAATGAACGGCATGTGCAACCCAACATATTTGAGCTGGTATTTATAACTTAGCAGCTAGCTCTAAAATGTATCAGTTAATAAGCATGGCCTCAATCAAGTTTGAGCGGTTTAAAAAAGTTTGGTGCACTAACTCCTAAATAACAACCAAATTACAAGTGTTTTAGATGCCTAAGAAGAACGCTCGTCATGTAAATTGGACAGCAATGATACACTACCCCTACAAAAGTGTTATATCAGGTACCAATAGAAACTGACCTTTTTCAAGAGAAACAGGGATCACAATTTTAAAGTTCACGATTTTTATACGGTCAAGGAAGGTATTCTTTTTCATACCGTTGAATTGCTCGGTTTGATAGGGTAGAAAATAAAATGTACAATTCTTCACCAGCCAAATGATCTTACCTTCTTGCAAGTACCAAGCATCTGAGGCTCAAAGTTCTCACTGTTCATTCCAAATTCTTCAGTTATGACCTGGTTTGAAGAAGGTGCAAAATTCAATAAAGTGAATTTGATGATCTGATAACAGCGAAATGGGCAAAGGAAGAGCTATTGACTTACTTCTCCCCCTGTAAGGATAGCAAGGTCCTGTAAGTTGGCTTTCCTGTTGTCCCCAAAACCAGGAGCTTTGACCGCACAGACCTACATTTTATGTCCAATAAGGCCAAAAGTCCTATAAACTATTAGCCACAAAGCATAAAGAGATAGCACCAACCTTTATGCCTGCACGAAGCTTGCTAATAATCAGGGTACCCAATGCTTCACTTTATACATCTTCTGCAACAATAAGCAGAGGCTTTTGCTTCTGTTTAAGCAGAAATATGGTTCATTAGAATGCAAGTGAGGCCATAACAAACCAACACCAGCCATGTAAATAAACAAATACCTTTAGGGCTAGCTCCAACACTTTGATGACCGCATGAAGGTTGGATACCTTCTTATCATGTATCAAGATCAAAGGATCATCTAAAAAGTTAAAGACAGGCAGGGGCGGAGCCCAATAGGCCCATCCAGTGTCACAGGACACCGGGTCCAAAAACAAATTTAGTGGAGATCAGGTTTCATATACCATATGTGCATCCCCCAAGCCCAAAACTGTGCACCCGGGCTTCCATCCCGCCCACGCGCCAGCGGCCCACGCGGCTAGTGGCACGCGCGCCGCGCAGCGCCCGGCCGCCACGCCTGGGCTGGCCGGCGAGGCGGCGACCGAGCGGCGTCGCAGGCGTGCGGCAGCGCGCAGCGCCCCGCCCACGCGGCCATGCGCCACCGCCAACGCGCCAGCGGCCCACGCGATGATGCGAAATGAATGATGCGCTTGCGCCTGTTGGCCTTCGCGACTTCGCCCCTTCACTTTCATCTGCCGACTGCCGAGGCCATCAGACCAAGAGGCAAGACTAAAGACTCGAGAGCAAGTGAGCAAAACAAGAGTCAAGACCGAGAGCAACTGGTTTCTTTTGACTGCCGACAGTGCAATTGTGCAAAGTAAGTAGTACAACGCATCCAGCATCCACTAGACCACTAATTTCCTTCTAATTCTTCCTATTTCTTTTGGGATTTTTTATAACTTGATGATTGTTGTTTTTTTCATCAAATGTTAGGGTTATAAACCTAAAATTTAGGGTTTCAAATTGGGTTTATCGAAATTGGGAATTAGAATACCAACCAAGTAGCACATCATATTGTCTCATTGTATGCTACCGTGCTCAACCAATGTCAAGTAAGTAAAAGCACCTATTTGCATGTATGATTGATGATGCATGTACTTTATTGTTCTTGTTGAACATCACGATTGACCACATCTAATTGAGGCTTCAAATAACCGGAAAATGGCAGGCAAATTTATGGCAGGCAAATTTATGGAAAAGTTTTTGAAGAGAAAAGCACCTGATAGCACTACTAATGCTAGAAATTCACCTACAGAAGATATCAATTGGGAAGAGGAAATTCAATTTGATCCAAGCAAAAGGAAAATGATAGACGACTACCATCCTAATCAGAAAGATATGGTAAGAAGAAAGTACTTGGATAATGGGCCTTGTCAACCTCGTACTTATGATTTTCTATATACACAATTTGGGGATAAAAACAGAAGGTTTAATCCTGAATGGTTCGATGAATTTGAGAGTTAGCTTGAATATAGCGAATCCAAAGATAGAGCATATTGCTTTCGTTGTTTCTTGTTTAGGGACCGCAATAAAAAAGAAGCTGGGCATGAAGCATTTGTTGTAAATGGTTGGAACAAAAAAGCTAGACTAAAAGAGCATGTAGGTGGTGTGAATAGCATTCACAACCAAGCATTGAAAAATTGCGATGATTTGTTAAAAAGAGAACAACACATTGATGTTGCTATCCATACACAAAATGAAGCTTCGAAGATTGCTTATTTTACTAGATTAAATGCCTCAATTGTCGTTGCTAGAGTGTTATTGAAACAAGGATTGCCTTTCGGGGCCATGATGAGTCGAAGGAGTCCTACAACAAAGGAATTTCTTGGAATTTTATGAGTTCTTAGCAGAGCATGTTCCAGCTTTAGGCAAGGTGGTGGGTAAAAATGCTGCAGGTAATTGTCTTATGGTGTCTCCTCCCATCCAGAAAGAGATTGCTTATTGTTTTGCAAAGGACATATTGCATTCTATTCTCAAAGAAATTGGACATGATGTGTTTTGCTTGCTTGTTGATGAGTCTAGAGATGTCTCTTGCAATCGTATCAGTGATGATTTCATGAGTGATAGCTTAATTTGCTACGTGGAGAAGGAAGAAATGAAGAAAGTTACCAATGACACTGTGGTTCATCGTTTCATGAATTTGAAAGAACGTAAATACTAAAAGGTATTGTATTTACTTTCATTCGTCTATTCTACTTTTTACTAGATAATTTTAATTCATTTTGTTCTTTTTTATAGGTCATTGAGGTCGGATGATGTATTTTGCCAATGTCGACTATCTTTATCCATGATTTCGCACTTAGTTGCTTCGCTTTGCTACAATTAACAATATTATTAGTGAGTTTCTTTATGTTGGTAAGTATTTTGATCGCTACTTCTTTATCATTTTACATTGTTATTGGTTATGTTAAAATATTGATGCTAAAAGTTGTTGGATACATTACTATTTAGTACCATGTTGCTTCGAAATTATATATATTATTATATGTACGGTGAAATGGTGAACCCCAGACATTTCTATTCTAGTTCCACCCCTGAAGACAGGAGAAGCGAAACGGTAAGAGCAAATGGAGGCGCTGATGCGGTAACACGACGCGGGGGGTGGGCGGGTGGGTGGGTGAGGTTTTTATTTTGTTAAGCCTCAGGGTGTGCTGGAATAATATCACCAAGGAACTACGGCCTGGAAATTGAATCTCTATTATAAGACCTAATCTGGCTTTCCGTGCGATATTTCTTTGCTAAAGGTCTATCTCTCATCTTTCAAGCCCGCTGAATGGATTATCGAAGGCATAAGCTGTACCTGATCCGTTCGACCAAGAAACAGCCTTTTCAATAAAAAAAGGGGGAATCAAACGCAGCAAAAGAAAATAGAAAAAGCAACCTAGAACCCAGAACGAACACGGTGAAAAAAAGGGAGAAATTATTGCAAATGGAAGAGGACGAGTGCACGAACAAAAGGGAAACGGATGTGGAGCTGCCGCAACAAGGGGGATTGAATATGGGGAAACGCCTAAATCCATCAGGAACGGCAGCCATCCTGTACCGAAGACGGAGGCAGCGTAACCAGAATTTCCTATTAAAGACATGATCTACTGATCCTGGTTTATTCATTTAACTAATTGATTTGTCCACTGTCTGTCACTATCTAAAAATACAAGCTGTCAATTGAATATCTGTAAACTAACTAACCTTCTACAGTTGACATGCTTCAATTATTTACTGATGGTCATAAGTCTTCCAACTGGACAAAGGATCCCCTAATCACTGAACTTGTTCCTTGATTAACCCCATTTAGGCATATTATTTGCTATTGGAACATCTGTTAGCTAAGTAGTCTACTGACAACTTTCTAAACAACTAATTATTCTAATTGTACATAGCAAAAGGCTCACTGGTCAGTTAACTGCTAATAGTTCACCTAGATCAATCTTGTACTTTGTCTGAATGCTAATAACACAAACTGAAGTGTTATTTCTAATTACCATACTTAGCAGATAATTGACTAACAATTCTTAACTACCATTCACCCACAGTTTAACTAACCCCATAACACCATTTATCTGGACCCTAATTAACCACTGAACTCATAGTCCAATATCATTGATCAACAACTCTACTGTCACTGCTAATCTTTACCTTAAACACTACTGACCATTCATCCTGACAAATGAATCCTGCTGTAAGCCTCTTATTCTTAACACATCAATACACTCACAGAGAGGAGCTGAGACAGGGCAAGCAGAGGACGACAAGGCGGCTCGGTGTCGGAGGTGAGGACGGCGCTAGCTGAGGAGGCGATGGCGGCGGCCGAGCGTGGACAAAATGGAACCATGAGGGAGGGGCAGTCCGAGGCAGCTAGATGGCGGTGTATGGCGGCCGACCGTGGGAGGGAAGATGGGGCGGCAGCGCCGGAGTGCGAGAGGAAGAGGACTAGCGCACGCATGGGCATTGGGGAGGCTAGGGGAACTCACCGAGGTGGTTGGGCGACAGAGAGGAGGTTCGAGGAGGCTTGACGGTGGGAGCCGGCGGCGGCGCATGGAGGGCGTCGTGGCGGCGGCGGAGGGGTGAGGGAGAGCTCGGACCGGAGGTCAGGGAGGGACAAGGGAGGCCTGAGGGTGCTTCACCTGTGAATAATTGAGCGGGGGCTCACCATGCAAAGAGTATCGGCCATGGCGGTGGTTCCAGCCGTGATTGGGGAAGAAGGCAGTGGTGGGCGCTCCGGTTATGGAATGGTGCAATTGGATGGGGGGATTGAATCCACTTGACCCGGAGCACCATGTGACGCGCACGACGAGGGAAGGGAAGCTTCAGGCCGGCCAGAGCGGTGAGGGCGGCATGGCGGCCATGAGTGGCGCGTGCGCTTGGGCTCCTTGAGCTTGGTGGAGAAGGAAAGGGAGAGTAAGAAGTGGGCAAGGAGGGAGGCAAGGCGGCTCGGTGCGGGCTCCCTATAGGCGAGAGGGGACGGAGCGCACAAGGTGGCCGGCGGCATCGTCACAGAGGTGGCGTGGTGGCTTGCATGGGCACAGGCGTGGAGAGGAAAGCCTGTTTGTGGGGCCGGCTGACAGTGGAAGTAAAAAGAAAATAGGCTTCTAAAATTTCTAAACAATGGCTGACAGTTTGAGCGAATTTTTAAATATAGATTCCTAACTCCAAAAATTATGAAACTTTTTACGGAAGCTCCTGACAAAGTCTAGTTCAAACTGTAATTTTTGTAGAATTTTATTTGTTTCTTATTCCTCTCTAAAAATCTTTTAAGCTCCTGATGTATGTACTTTATGCTAGTTTTGGATTTTTAATTATCACATTTTGTCTCTATTTATTTTAAGAAATTCACATGTGACGATAGATATAAATCTGACTTTTGCTTAAAGGATTCCAGTTGGGCTTTTGAACATCTAGAGCATATAGTTTTGAATTTTATATTTTTGACCTTTAGGGTTTTACGCTCCTAAGGTTTTTATTTCTAGGGTTTTGTATTTAGGGTTTTCTATTTTAATCACTTATGTTGGCCAAAGAAAAGCAGATCAAATAACTTTAAAAAATTATGTTATTAAAGCAATAAGGAATAACATGCAAAAAGATTTTAAAATCCTATATTTTCGTATGTTGGCATTTTTTGGATGTTACAACAAGGTGCTGAAAATCCGCATAGTCTTTGCTAACAACTTGAACCTTTAAGCTAGGTTGAGCCCCCGCTTGAAACTCTTCTGACGTGCATCATCTGTGGCAACGCCTCTTGAGCATATCGAGAAAGCTGAGTGAACTTTTTGGGGTACTCACTAACATATTTCCTTGTTGCAGCTCACGAAACTCATTCTTCTTCATCTCCACCTTTCCATCAGGAATATGAGAGTGGCGGAAAGCTTCGAAAAACACAACCCAATTGCTGTTCTGGTGGTTTTCATGGGCGGCACAGTACTTTTCCCACCATTCTGCGGTAGTGCCTTCAAGCTGGTACACGGCATACAGAACCTTTTTGCTGTCATCACTTCGGGCAATGGTGAGCTTCTTCTCTATAGAGCGCAACCAGTCATCTGCGTTCAATGGCTCAGAGGAGCTGGAGAAACTAGGAGGATGGGTCCTCATGAACTCCGCCAGCCTTGACTGAGGAAAAGCCGGTGGTGGTGGTGGTGGGATGGCAACTGCTTGATTGTTTTGGTTCAGTATTGCGACTAGAGTAGCAGCAGCCTAGTTCTGTTAATACATCATCTGATTCATGTTCTGCATCATAGCGTTCATCAACTGCATTTGAGCTGCCATGAACTGATCCAAACCTTGATCTGCAATGGCGGTTGGAGGAGGTAGTGTATTGGGATCCATGGGTTCACCCTGACTTGCGGAGTTGTGGGTCTGAACCACCCGCACCAATTCTTCTCAGATTTAATAGGTGAGAATGAGAAAACACGATAGGTGAAAGGGAAAAACACAATAGACGAGAGAGAACAAGCGAGAAAAACAGAACCATCTAACTGGAGAAAGTCGGTTTAACCCAAAAGAACAAATAGCCGGAGAACTATTAAGAGGCAACAAAACTTTAGTAGAAGATCCTATTACTCGGACTAAACTGTAACATCCCAATTTTCAGAGCTTTAAAAATCTTTTAATAGTTAGTAGGGAGAAAATTCACCATTTGGTTTTATTTGAATTTAAATTCAAAAGCTTAATATTGGAGTTTACAATCAAAAACATTTAATGTGAATAATCCTAACTTGAACAATAGCCAAAACTATTTTATTTGGGTTCTATGTGCTCAGATATATTTTCTAGTTTTTTTCTAGAATTTTTCTGAGTACATTTGCTATTTTCTATTGCCTATTTGAATTTCTGGTATTTTCTAAAATAGAAAACCTATTTAAAATCTCAGAATAGTGCTTGGGCCGAAATCCACTCGGCCGGCCCATTCCCTCTCCGCCTCACCCACTTCTTCGCGCCGCACCGCACTCTCTCTCTCTCCCGCGCGCCCGACCCCACTGCCGCTGCTCGCGAGGCCGTGTACGACGCGGCCGCGCTCGAGCCTCCGTCGGCCGACGAGCGGACCCACCGCCACGCCATCGCCGCTCCGAGGCGGACTGCGGTTCCGATTTCCTCGCGCGCCGCTTGCCGTTTGGGCGTCCGTGTTCTAGACCTTCCCGGCCGCCGCTTATATAAGGAGGGCAAGCCCTCGGTCTCGCATCCCAACGCGCGCCGCCACCCCCACCCTAGCCCTAGCCGGAATCCGCAGAGGAAGCCTTGCGGCTCCCAACTCCGGCGAGGTCGATCGCCGACGCCGCCGCGACTCACCGATCGCACCCTCGATCGCGACGAAGCCCTCTACCTCCGGTGACCTTAGTTCACCGAGGACCGCCGAACCCCGATCCCGACGAGCCCGAGACCTCACCGCTTACCTACCTCGCCGCCACGCCCACCCTCGTGCACCGTTGAGCCTACCAACGTGACCCTCGTGCCACCTCTACCTCTCGGTGCTAACCGCCGCCGAGGAGGGCCGCTGTCGCGGATCCCTCGGACTGAGCGCCGCCGCCGTCGGCCGACGTGTCCGCCGCGTGTCGCCACCTCACCCGCCACCTCGCCCCTCCGCCTCCGTGTCGCCGGCGTGGGCGCCACTTGCGCATCCACGCGCGCCGCGCGACATAGCCCACCGGCTTCAGAGCCCAAGGCTCGGTGGACCTTGTCCACCGTGAGCCATCTCGCTGACGGGTGGGACCCACCTGTCAGATCAACAATCACCCCGTCCGAACGTCCTCAGATGACGTCAGCGTTGCGCAATAATCTGATTTTCCTTTAGGAAAATAATTCGGGAAATTCATGAAATACTGATTTTCAGCATTTTATGTATTTTCAATCTTCTAAAGCTCATAACTTTTGCATCCTAACTCCGATTGAGCCCATTCAAATTTCTAAATTTGTCTAAATTCAAGATCTAGCTATCTGAGATTTTTATTTAATTTTTGGAGTTGGTTTTGCCTCTGTTATTTATTTGTTTTGGTTGTTTTTGCTTCGTTTGTGCGTAGACGTCGATACTTCGGGGGTTTTCGTCGAAGAAGGCTTCAACCAAGTTCAAGACCAGTACATAGACCTATTCCAAGGCAAGTCATACCTTTGATCATCTTGAACCCAGTTTTCAAATTACGTTGTGTTAAATTATTGCATTCTACTTTAATTATTTATTAAAATGCTTTGGGCATAGTTATTATCCAAATTGTTATCCCACCTTGGCCTTGTATGTCATAATTCCTTGTCACCCTAGATTGGTTATTAGTTGGTAATATTATAGCACCAACGTGGGTTGGTTAGATGCGAGTACAATTGCTTAGCCATGCCACGAGTCATCATGTCATGTAAGTTGCAAATATCAATTATGACTAAGTGACTATGGAACTTTGTGTAAAAGCATGTCTTTGTATGTTATTACTTCGTGATGGCATGTGTTGCACTAAAACCAACTGGGTGGTAAAGGATTTGGACTGAGGCAAGTGGTGGAAACTGTGTGACATGGTGGACTATGTGATGGGTATGATAATCTGTGTGGCTTAGTTAGAACATGGAAGTCTTGCCTTGGTCAATTAAGGACTTAACTTTGTGCGCCATTGAATCGAGCCTTGCATCAGACGACCACATGCCCGGTATGGGACGGGCCTAACTTAGTAAGTTATGGATTCTCGGCATTGATGTTCAGTGGTAGGTTAGGCTTTGTGATAGGTGGAGGTGTGACTACTTGGTTGTTGCATCACGGGAGGATTCGTCGTCCCGTCCCAACGGTGTGTGTTATGCATGGGCTATGTGATATGTATAACGGTTTGTAAGCACACTGGGAATGTCAATGTTGGAGATGAAGTTTCCGAACTGTTTTGTTATGATTGGTGCTAGCTACACCGGTTATATCGTGTGGGTAAAGTGTACAACCTCTGCAGAGTGTTAAATAAACTATTCGAATAGCGCGTCATGCGTCATGGACATGCTCGGTGCTTTCACACGAGGGGTAGTTTTCATAAAATATGGGAATGGGAGCTGTGTGATCTCAATCATATGGCTATGTGAAACAATATGTTTAGCTGTGTGTCTTTGTGGAAATAACTGTTAAATTAATATTGTCTATTTGTTTTGAATTATGCTTTCAATCTATTATTCGTATTCAATTGCAAATGTTACTTTTATGCAAAAGAACCACAGAAGCATTTTCTTTGGAATAAGCCTGCATCTATACATTGCATTCGTGGTATGACTTGCGAGTGCGGTTGTGTACTCACGCTTGTTGTAAAACTTGCGTCCAAACCTACTGTATGGAGGAGTCACGCCGCTTGAGGAGGAGTTCGTTGAAGGTCGATCGTTCGTTAAGGTCCGATCCCGCTTGGTTGCCTGTGGTGAATTGGTGGGATCTACGCTGGAGTTTTCCGTTCGCTCTTTGCTTTATTTCTTTGTTAGCCTGCGTGGCTTAATAAGTGTAAACTCACCATAAGGTCAAAACCGTTATTTGTTTTTCAAACTAATCGTTTACTTTATCTATCGCTTGTGGATCGATATTTACCGTGTTAACCCCGTGTGCACTAGCGTGATCTGGACTAGTGCAAGTATACAGAGGGTTCCGTAATCGTAATGCGGGTCCCGGCTGAGGTGGTATCGAGCCATACCGATCGTAGGTCTTGACCTTAGTTAGATCGGCCGCTTTTAGAGAGTCCAAATTATTTTCTAAAAGAAAACTAACTTGCAAGAGTAACCTATTGCTTAACTCCTCTCATGTCTCTCTAGACTCATCTATTGCTAAGAATTTTCCCTCTCCGCTGTTTTTAAGTTGTTCTTACCCTCTCTGCCTTTTGGTTAGATGCCTGCCTTGCACCTATGGTGAGCGTTGTGGAGGTTACGCCGAACTTTGGAAGTTGCTCGGGTTCTTGGAGGTTTTGATCGTCCACGTCGTCGGCAACAAGCCGGACGATGAATGGTCGAGGCTGTGGAGTGATTTGTCGCTGACGATCTACGCCAGAGGAACGACAAAGGCGAGCCAACCTTCGACGCCTCGTGAGGAAGATCACTTGGCCGGAAGGTATCCAGAGTCGCCGCTTGGCCATGCTACGATCCGCAACATCTACGCACGGAGCTTCAAGACACCGCTTCCGTTACCACCCCGCAGCTGCACTGTGGACTTGCCAAGACGCTACCCGCCCACGTAAGGAGAGCAACGCTACTGAGTACACCTCGCCCGATTCGTGGCCGCCAGGAGAAGCTTTGGAGAGAACTATCACGAGTTGGATCATGTCTATGAAGCCTTGCAGAGAGCTGAAGAGAAGGTCGCCACTCTGCAAGAGATCCTCTACGACCAAGTTCCCGAAGAAGAGGAAGACCCCGAGGAGGATCCTGAAGAAGATCCGGAGGAAGGTCCAGTTGAGCCCGAAGAAAATGCGAGCCGAGGAGCGGGAGCCGGGCCAACCGAACGCTGTTCTCTTTGCACCATTCGAGCATCAGGATCAGTTTGCCAAGATGCCGGCTCACTTCCGAGTCTACAGCCGTCAGGAGCGTCGCCGCGGTTGTGGAGGCTTTCTTGAGTAGTTCGTTTTAGTCTCGGTCTTTTCAAAGCTTAGCCGCTTCGATTTAGTGAGTCGCCTTTAGGCGGTAGTTTTGTGTGCTTAGGTCGTTGTTTATTTTGTGTGCGGTATGAGTCGCAAAGGCCCTTAGGCATTTGTTGCACCATGCTAAGACCCTATTAATAAAGGTATTTCATTTGAGGTTCTTGAGTGTGTTTTGTTGGGTTTAACCTACCCCGCTTAGTTCTTAACTCATCTCGTGCTTGCTACCTTATCTAACCTATGGAGCTTCGCGGATGGTTCAAACTCGTCGACATTGCTAGTGGTTCCTGTACCCAAACACCGGAGGCAATGAGCAACCACCGCAGGAAGCGATTCCGCCGCAAGCACCCCAATTGACTTGCAAAACTTTGGGGCTTTCATGGCGGACAGACTCACGGTGATGAATACCATGATGACTCGGATGCAAGCCATGCACAACGAACAATAACAACAACAATCACCAAAGATGGAGCCCGGTGCTCATGGTCACCATGGACCATCCAAACTTGCAGAATTTATGAGGACTCGTCCACCAACATTTTCTGGACACGTCTCTCCAGTGGAAGCGGATGATTGGCTCAGGGTTATTGAAAGAAAGCTGCTGATCACCCAATGCGGCGACCGTGAAAAGGTTACGTATGCCACTCACCGATGGAAGGCACATTCTTTGAATGGTGGGAGAACTTCGTGCCGCCCATGAGACGCCACAGATATCACCGGGAGGAATTTTCTGCGACATTCCGCCAAGATCACGCACGAAGGCATTATCGATCCAAGAAGGATGAGTTCCGCGCTCAAGCAGGAGCTATGTCGTTGTCGACTACCTCAACAAGTTTTCTCAACTAGCTCGCTATGCGTGAAGATGTAGCCACGGACAAGGCTCGCCAGAGTCGCTTTTGAAGGACTAAACACCGGACTACAAGTCGGTTTGATCGCCCATACTTTTCACGATTTCCAAGAGCTGGTCAACAAAGCCTTTGTTTTGGAGGACAAGCGCAAGGAACGGAGGATAACCGTGCGCGCCGGATGGCTCAAAGCAAGGGAATCATCAATCACAAGAGGGCAAGAACGATTGCAAGACAGATTCAACGAGTTTCCACCCTGCACTTCGTTCAGAGCACCTACACCAACTTCAACACCCGCCCACCGTCCCGTAACTTCCGCAACCACGCACTGTCAACCCCAATCCGAGAAGCAACCGCAGAACGTGCCAAAGGTGCATTACGCGCTGCTGTCGGCGGGACATTTTGCCAACCAAAGGTCCGCAAAGGGAACAATCACCCGAAGACGCTTCAACCTCGAGCTACGCCATCCAAGACACCGCGCGAGCATCAATCAAGGAGCGTCACAAGTTGCTTGGTCAAGCGGAGGAGCACCACGATGCGTGATCGAGGTCGTGTCAACCACGCCACCTGGAAGGAGCCCAGAATCACCGGACGTCGATCGGGTAAGTTTCGTTAACTCGATTACTGCATCGCTTTGTTTGATTCGAGCCGCGATTCGCTTGTTTCGGAATGTTTGCAACCAAGAATAAATTGGAAGTTATGCAACTTAAGCATACTCGTTAGTCCAATACCGGAGCAGAGCTAAGTACTAGAGTGGGATGTTTAAGAGCTGTTACTCATAGTGGAGTTGAGTTTCTAGCCAACCTAATAGTCCTAGATACCCAAACCCTAGATGTCATTCTCGCATGGATTGGTTATCCAAGCATAAAGTCATATAGATTGTGGCCAAGAGCGTAATAAGAGAGGACGCCAAAGGAAACAAGGTAGAGTTTCTAGCCACCTCGGTTCGTGATGGACATTTGCTAGTAAACATGATCAAGACCATTGCCTTAGAAGAAGTACGGTGGTCGCTGAATATCCGGATGTGTTTCGGAAGAATTACTGTGAATACCACCTGATCGTGACATTGAGTTTGTCATCGACCTAGTGCGTGGACAGCACCAATTTCAAAGAGACCGTGTCGAATGCCACCGATGAATTGGTAGAGATGAAGAAGCAAATAGAAGAACTTCTTGAGAAAGGTTTCGTGAGACCTAGTTCATCGCCGTGGGAGCGCCGTGTTGTTTGTCAAGAAGAAAGATGGAAGCATGAGGATGTGTATTGATTACCGCTCTCTCAACGGTTACCATCAAAAACAAGTACCCACTACCCTGATAGATGATCTGCTTGATCGGATGAAAGGAGCCGATTATTCTCAAAGATCGACTGCGATCGGGTTACCACCAACTAAAGATTTGTCCTAAGGGTATACCAAAACCGCTTTCTCAACACGTGCGGACACTATGAGTTCTTAGTCATGTCTTTGGTCCGACTAATGCCCCGCTATTTCATGAACATGATGAATAAAGTATTCATGGAATATTTGGACAAGTTCGTAGTTGTGTTCATTGATGATATTCTAGTGTACTCCAAGTCGGAGGAAGAACACGCCGAACATTTAAGGATAATATTGGGAAAACTCGAGAACATCGATTGTATGCCAAGTTCAAGAAGTGTGATTTTTGGAAGAAGGAAGTGGATTTCCTTGGTCACGTGATGACAAACGAGGAGTAGCGATTGACCCTAAAGTTAAAGCAAGACTACATTGGGAGCAGCCAAGACCGTGACTCGATTCGCGCTTTCTTGGGAATGGCGAGTTATTACCGCTTTCATCGAAGGATTCTCATCGATTGCTAAGCCCCTACGCAATTGTTGAAGAAGGAGAAAAGTTCACACGACTCCGGCGTGAGGGAAGTTTTCAAGAGTTGAAGAAACGATTGACTTCAGCCCCAGTGCTGATTCTGCCAGATATTCGCAAGGATTTCGATATCTATTGTGATGCTTCGCGTCAAGGATTAGGATGCGTCCCGATGCAAGAAGGAAGAGTCGCGCTATGCATCAAGGCAATTGAGACCTCACGAAGAGAACTACCCTACTCATGATCGGAATTAGCTCAGAGTGCATGCTCTAAAGATTTGGCGTCATTACCTCATCGGGAATCGCTGTGAAGTCTACACAGATCATAAGAGTCTCAAGTACATCTTTACCCATCGATCTGAATATGAGACAAAGAAGGTGGTTAGAATTGATCAAGGATTACAATCTTGGAATCCACTACCATCCCTAAAGCCAACGTAGTTGCGAGCGCTCTAAGTCGTAAGAGTTATCGTAATGCTTTGAAGTAAAGAAAGTTGCCCAGAACTTTATGAAGAATTTCGCTAAAGTTAGAAGTTGTGTCCGAAGGATTTATAGCCAATTTGAAGTACAATACCTTGGAGAAGCGATTCGTGAAGCACAACCAAAGGATCCGTGTTGTCGAGATCAAGATCAAAATGGCGGAAGGAAATTCAAAGATTTCACCAAGGATGATCAAGACATACTGGATTAATGGTCGTATCATGTACGGATATCGACGGTCTAAGACAGTTAATCTTGAAGGAAGCCCATGACTCAAAGTATTCGATTCACCCTGGAAGTACCAAGATGTACCAGGATGTTAAGACTAAATTTTGGTGGCCAAATTTGAAACGAGAAGTCGCAGAGTTCGTTGCCTTGTGCGACACCTGCCAGAAAGTAAAGGCAGAACACCAGAGACCAGCAGGTTTGCGCGAATCACTGAAAATTCCAGAATGGAAGTGGAAGAGATCGGAATGGATTTCATCACCGGTTTACCCAAGACCCAATCGGGTTACGATTCGATCTGGGTAATAGTCGATCGTCTAACCAAGGTCGCCCATTTCTTGCCAGTCAAAACCACATACTCCGGAGATCGCCTTGCGGAGTTGTACATGGCCAGAATTGTCAGTTTGCACGGTGTGCCCAAGAAGATAGTGTCCGATCGAGGATCTCAGTTCACCTCTCGTTTTTGGCAAAGCTTGCATGAAGCATTGGGTACCCATCTGAATTTCAGTACTGCATACCATCCACAGACCGATGGGCAGACTGAAAGAGTCAATCAGATATTGGAGGATATCTTTGAGAGCTTGTGCTCTAGCAAATGCTACCCGTTGGGATAAAAGTTTACCGTATGCAGAATTTTCGTACAACAATAGTTATCAAGCCAGTCTGCAAATGTCACCATTTGAAGCACTGTATGGTCGTGCCTGTAGAACCCCGTTGAATTGGTCAGAAACAGCTGAACGATCAGTTTTCGGTCCAGACATTATTCAGGAAGCAGAAGAGCAAGTGGCCATGATAAGAGAAAGATTGAAGATAGCTCACCAGCGTAAGAGCTACGCTGATAATCGTCGTCGTGACCTCAGCTTTGAACCCGAGGATTTCGTTTATCTTCGAGTGACCCCGCTCAGAGGTGTCAAAAGGTTTCATGCCAAAGGGAAGCTTGCCCCTAGGTATGTTGGTCCGTTCAGGATTTTGGAACGTCGTGGAGAAGTTGCTTACCAGTTGGAGCTACCGCAGTCGTTAGCCGGAGTGCATGATGTCTTTCATGTCTCGCAGTTGAAGAAGTGTCTTCGTGTGCCAGAAGAGCAAGCCCCGTTGGAATCAATTGTCTTAAAGGAGGATCTTACCTACAAGGAGCAGCCAGTCAAGATTTTGGATGTCGCAGAGCGCATCACCAGAAGCAAGACTGTTCGTTTTTGCAAGGTCCAGTGGAGCAACCACTCAGAAGGAGAAGCAACGTGGGAACGTGAAGAAGAGTTGAAAGCCGAGTTTCCTAGCCTTTTCTCTAGCTAGCCTGAATCTCGGGGTCGAGATTCCTTTAAGGGGGGAGGTTTGTAACATCCCAATTTTCAGAGCTTTAAAAATCTTTTAATAGTTAGTAGGGAGAAAATTCACCATTTGGTTTTATTTGAATTTAAATTCAAAAGCTTAATATTGGACTTTACAATCAAAAACATTTAATGTGAATAATCCTAACTTGAACAAAAGCCAAAACTATTTTATTTGGGTTCTATGTGCTCGATATATTTTCTAGTTTTTTCTAGAATTTTTCTCGAGTACATTTGCTATTTTCTATTGCCTATTTGAATTTCTCGTATTTTCTAAAATAGAAAACCTATTTAAAATCTCGAGAATAGTGCTTGGGCGAAATCCACTCGTGGCCCATTCCCTCCGCCTCACCCACTTCCGCCGCCGCCGCGCCGTCTCTCTCTCTCTCGCGCCTCACTTCCCTCGCTAGTGCCCGCGAGGCCGTGACGACGCGGTCGTCGCCGAGCCTCCGTCGACGACGTGGGACCCACCTGCCACGCCATCGCCGCCTCCGAGGCGGACTGCGGTTCCGATTTCCTCGCCGCCGCCGCTCGCTTTTGGGCGTCCGTGCCTAGACCTTCCCGAGCCGCCTATATAGGAGGGCAAGCCCTCGGTCTCCGCATCCCAACGCGCACCGCCACCCCACCCTAGCCCTAGCGCGGAATCCACGAGAAAGCCCGGTGCCGGCTCAACTCCGGCGAGGTCGTACTCGCCGTCGGCGCCGCTCGCACCTCACCGATCGCACCTCGGCATCGCACGGCCCTCTACCTCCGGTGACCTTGTTCACCGGGAGGACCGCGAACCCCGATCCCGACGAGCCCGAGACCTCACCGCCGCTTACCTCGCCGCGCCGCACGCCCACCTCGTGCACCGTTGAGCCTACCAACGTGACCCTCGTGCCACCTCTACCTCTCGGTGCTAACCGCCGCCGACGAGGGCCGTTCACGGATCCTCGCGCACCGAGCGCTGCCGCCGTCGGGCCGACGTGGTCCGCTGCGTGTCGCCACCTCACCCGCCACCTCGCCTCCGCCTCAGTGTCGCCGACGTGGGCGCCACTTGCGCATCCACGCGCGCGCCACGCATATAGCCCACCGGTTTCAGAGTTTGCCTCGGTGGACCTTGTCCACCGTGAGCCATCTCGGCGGTGGGACCCACTGCCGATCAACAATCACCCGCCCAACGCCCTCGGATGACGTCGGTGTTGCGCAATAATCTGATTTTCCTTTAGGAAAATAATTCGAAATTCATGAAATCCGATTTTCAGATTTTATGTATTTTCAATCTTCTAAAGCTCATAACTTTTGCATCCTAACGCCGATTGAGCCCATTCAAATTTCTAAATTTGTCTAAATTCAAGATCTAGCTATCTGATATTTTTATTTAATTTTTGGAGTTGGTTTTGCCTCTGTTATTTATTTGTTTTGGTTGTTTTTGCTTCGTTTGTGCGTAGACGTCGATACTTCAGGGGTTTTCGTCGAAGAAGGCTTCAACCAAGTTCAAGACCAGTACATAGACCTATTCCAAGGCAAGTCATACCTTTGATCATCTTGAACCCAGTTTTCAAATTACGTTGTGTTAAATTATTGCATTCTACTTTAATTATTTATTAAAATGCTTCGGGCATAGTTATTATCCAAATTGTTATCCCACCTTGGCCTTGTATGTCATAATTCCTTGTCACCCTAGATTGGTTATTAGTTGGTAATATTATAGCACCAACGTGGGTTGGTTAGATGCGAGTACAATTGCTTAGCCATGCCACGAGTCATCATCTCATGTAAGTTGCAAATATCAATTATGACTAAGTGACTATGGAACTTTGTGTAAAAATATGTGTTGTATGTTATTACTTCGTGATGGCATGTGTTGCACTAAAACCAACTGGGTGGTAAAGGATTTGACCGAGGCAAGTGGTGGAAACCGTGACATGGTGGACTATGTGATGGGTATGATAATCTGTGTGGCTTAGTTAGAACATGGAAGTCTTGCCTTGGTCAATTAAGGACTTAACTTTGTGCGCCATTGAATCGAGCTCACTTGATTTGCGACCACATGCCCGGTATGGGACGGGCCTAACTTAGTAAGTTTTGGATTCTCGGCATTGATGTTCGGTGGTAGGTTAGGCTTTGTGATAGGGTGGAGGTGTGACTACTTGGTGGTTGCATCACGGGAGGATCCGCTCGTCCGCCCAACGGTGTGTGTTATGCATGGGCTATGTGATATGTATAACGGTTTGTAAGCACACCGGAATGTCAATGTTGGAGATGAAGTTTTCGAACTGTTTTGTTATGATTGGTGCTAGCTACACCGTTATATCGTGGGTAAAGTGTACAACCTCTGCAGAGTGTTAAATAAACTATTCGAATAGCGCATCCGCGGTCATGGACATGCTCGTGCTTTCACACGAGGGGTAGTTTTCATAAAATATGGGAATGGGAGCTGTGTGATCTCAATCATATGGCTATGTGAAACAATCATGCTTAGTGTGTGTCTTTGTGGAAATAATCATAAATTAATATTGTCTATTTGTTTTGAATTGTGCTTTCAATCTATTATTCGTATTCAATTGCAAATGTTGCTTTTATGCAAAAGAACCACGTAAGCCTTTTCTTTGGAATAAGCCCGCATCTATACATTGCATTCTGTGGTATGACTTAAGCAGTACGGCTGTGTACTCACGCTTGTTGTAAAACTTGCGCCCAAACCTCTGTATGGAGGAGTCTCACGCCGCTTTCGAGGAGGAGTTCGTTGAAGGCCGATCGCTCGTTAAGGTCCGATCCCGATTGGTTGCTGTGGTGAATTGGTGGGATCTACGCTGAGTTTTCCGCTTCATTCCGCTTTATTTCTTTGTTAGCCTGCGTGGCTTAATAAGTGTAAACTCGACCATAAGGTCAAAACCGTTATTTGTTTTTCAAACTAATCGCTTACTTTATCTATCGCTTGTGTGGATCATTATTTACCCGTGTTAACCTGTGTGCACTAGCGTGATCCTCGACTAGTGCAAGATATACGAGGGTTCCGAATCGTACTCGGGTCCCACAAAACGAAAACTGAGAAGATCAACTCTACTAAAGCACTTCAAATCTAACTTATATGGACGGTCAACTTGAAGCAAATGGCAGTTCTTGGAACTTCTAGGGCATCCATCGCTTCGATCCTGAGAAGCTCGATCCTATAGAGATTCCTAAGGTAAGGAGGTCAATTTAAATTTTAAAACAGAGTTTCAGAATAGATAAGAAACAAGAACCTAAGGATGAGATGAGAAGAGACTAGGATAAGATGAGAAGAGAATAGAATAAGACACGAGAAGAATAATTATTCATCAATTGACTTGGTCCGATTTAGAAAGTAAATTTTGAAATCTTAGACTAAAATGACCATGCTAACTATGGTTGCGTCCTACAGTCGATATAGCTCTGATACCATCTCTGTCGGAACCCTAGATCATTGAATCCGAACCCTCTGTGTATTCTGAAGTAATCCCAGATTAGTAGATGGCTTACATAGTTGCACCATCGATGTAATTATATCCATACAACAAAATATCTAAGAAGCATATAAATTAATATTACTTAGTAGCAAAAGGACCTTATGGTTAAGTTTTACAAAGTTTGCCTTGCAGGGCCTAAGACAAAAAGGTAAACTTGCAGCGAAAACCAAAACGTCTCGTGGTAGCCATCCGACATGCCTACAGGCAATTGAGTGAAGGACGCGACCTAGTTCGCATAGTCTTCGAAGTAGTCTTCCTCGTAGAACTCGGTGCTCCATGGTTCTTCTTCGACGACTGATCAACAAATGGCGCAAAGCCATGAGTACTTTAACAAATGGCGCAAAGCCATGAGTACTTTAAAGTACTCATCAAATCATATGGAAATGTTTACAAATAGTATTCATGCAAGGCATGAACAAGGATAGCTTTATGTTCAATTTACAGAAAGCAGTATTGACAGTAAATACAGTAAGTAGATTGAAAAACACAATTTAAAAGATTAATACGTAAGTAATCAAGTTCTTTGAAACAACTAGTGAACACCCGTTCACTTCCCAACCATTCCAACCAAACCAAATACTCAAATCCATCCAAACCATTCCAATATTTTTGAGAAAATCTACACCTCATGTGAAATAATCAGGCATTATCCATAACTGGGACATGGCTATTCAAATAGTTTTACACTCTGCAAAGGTTGTACAACTTGACCCACAAGAGATAATCATCTTTTAATGTCAGACATGACACACTTCCGAAGGTGTGTGGCTAAGAGATTATCACAAGGCTTTTACAAAGTTTTGTTTTAATCCAGTTCTGCTCGATAAGGTTTCGCCACACCGACCACCTCTTGCACCACTTATCAACCCAAACAGAACCGAATCAAAATATTACTAATTAGTTGGCCAGGTCCACCCCATAAATAGACCTATGGTTGCACGGTAAGGCCTAGATCAATGCCACACAAAGTTAAGTCCTTAGCAACTACTCAGGCGAGGCAACCACATCCCAAAATCATCCCTTTTACTGCACGATCTCTTGCTTGAGTATGAAATTATTTTCTGTCAACCCGGCCAAATGACAACCCTTGCCACGACACAATAAATTTTATCAACAGTGGTTCCGCCTCAATTCTATATATCATTAAGTCAAATTTATCATTATTGAATCATGTGATCGAGAGACCATCGCATAACTAAAGCATAGCCAAGCATAATACGATACCAATGTTGGTATTAAAGTATGACCAACTAAAATTAACCCAACCTATGGTGTTCAAGGATATATGTCAATAGCAATTATTCAAGGAGGCATATCAGCAATTGGGTAATTTAACTACTCCCGAAAGCAGTTATCATAAAACTATCAATACATGTTGATATAAAATAATATAATATCATAAAATGGGTATGACATGATCAAAGGTCTATGACTTGCCTTCGTTGAAGGGTAGAGAAGCTTCGGTCATCGGGTCCAAGAATTCTTCGGAAACGCCGGAATCTATACGTGTAAAAAGAGTCAAATAAATAAAATAATTCCAAACAAAATCCAAAAATTACCAAATTAGAACCCAAAGAAAGGCACTGAATTTAGAAAAATTTAGAAATTTTAATCACTCAAATCGGAGCTCGAACGAAGGAGAACGGGCTCTCAGAAGGTTGAAAAACACATGAAATGATGAAATAAGGATTTTTTTTAGAATTTTTGGATTTATTTTTCTGAAGGAAAATCATTTTATTGCATCATGCTGATGTCAGTGAGGGGAAAGGATTTTTGGCCGAATTAAATTTTCAAAGGAAAAGAGTTGAGTCTCTAACATGTGGGCCTAGGTCTTGTGGACCGGGTCAACGGGTTTTGCGTTAGTCCACGGTGGACCGGGCGCGCGGCACAGGGCTAGAGCTGATGTGGCTCCACGTGGTGCTGATGTCGCCTAGCAAGGCGAGGTGGCGCTAAGCTGGCGGCCACGCAAGCGGCGGCGCATGGGAACCGAGTGTCGTCGATGAACGACGGGGAGATGGCCAGCGGAGAGGGCAGCAACGGAGAGAGGGCAGCGAGGTGAAGCTAGTGCTCAGGGTTTTGGCGATGAAGCGCAAGGAGGTGGTCGGCAGCGAGGGAAAGAGCGGCGGCGAAATGAGGCTCACGGTGGCGTGGGGGTTCCGGTGTAGCTCTGGTGGCGAGGAAGTGCGCACTATGTAGAACATGGTGAGGTGGTGCCGTAGGTGGAGACAAAGATGCCAGAGAGTCCTTGCCAGCGGTGGAATCGACGACGTGGCAAGCTTCGGCCACGGAGTTTCAACGGCGAATAGCGGGAAGGAGAAGTTGAGAGAGAGGGAGGAGTACGGTAGAAAAGAGAGAGGAGGAGGGGCACACGGGGCGTGCCTTTATAGGGGAGGAGGATGGACGGGAGAGCAGATGGGCTCGGCGGGAGTCGCGGCGGCGTGGACATGGGCGGTGGCGTGGGGAAGGCATGGCTCATGAGGCGAGCAAGATCGGCATGGGCAGGCGCGGCGGTGATGGGTGATGACGCGGCGTGGTAGGGGCAGCAAGGATGCGCGAAAGCGTGGTGACCGGCGGGATTTGCGGCGTGGGCGCTGACCCATGGGCGGCATGGGCGAAGGGAAGAAGACGATGACCAGGGATGGGAGGCGCCGACAGGTGCGGCCCACCTGGCGGTGAGAGGAGGAGAGAGGCGTGCAGAGCGGGTTAACACGCGGGAGTGGGCTGGGGAGAGGAAAAGAGAAAACAGGCCAGGGAGATTCGGCCCAAAAAGTAAAAAGGAAATTTAAATACATTTTTGTTTGACAAAAAAACAACAATTCAAATACATTTTTTAGAAAATAGTAAATAAAGTCCAAAACTTCTAGAAAAATACACATAAATTTACTGAACCATTTTGAACTTAATAAAATTATTCACAAATTAATGTTGGCTTTTAATTTTGCAAATAAATTGTTTTTAGTTTTAGGAAAATAGGAAAACCTTTTTTTAAAATCCAAAAATTTAATAAATTACTTAAAATATTCATTTTGACTTTAAAAACCAGAAAACCAAAATAAACCAAAATTTGAATTAATGGATGTTTGATTTATTCATATTAAATTGTTTTTATTTCTAAAATGTCAAGTTAAGCTTTAGCAATTAAATAAAAATCAAATGGTTATTTTTATTTTAAAATTTTTTGAACAACGCAGAAAATTGGGATGTCACAAACCTACCCCCTTAAAGGGAATCTCGACCCCAAGATTCGGGCTGACTAGAGAACAGGTGCGAAAACTCGATCTTCAAGTCATCTTCACACTCCCATGTGGCTTCCTCTTCGGTGTGATTGCTCTACTGAACCTTGCAAAAATGGATGATCTTGCTTCTCGTCACTCGCTCTGCCACTTCCAAAATCTTGATGGGTTGCTTCTTGTATGTGAGATCTTCCTGCAGATCCACTGCTTCTAACGACATCTGCTTCTCTCGCACACGCAGACACTTCTTCAATTGAGACGCGTGGAAGACGTCATGCACATATGACAGCTGAGGTGGATGCTCCAATTTGTAGGCCACTTCTCCTCTTTTGACTAGGACCAAAAAGGCCCAATGTATCTTGGTGCGAGCTTCTACTCTGAAACGACGTATTCCTTTGAGAGGTGAAACCTTCAGGTACACATGATCTCCAGGTGCAAAAGCTAAATCTCGGCGATGATTATCAGCATAACTTTTCTGCCTGGTCTGAGCGGTTCTCAGCTTTTCTCTAATTGACCAAACTTGATCTTCGGCCTCCTTCAGGATTTCTAGCCCCAGCACTTGTCCTTCGCCTGATTCGGTCCAATACAGGGGTGTTCTGCACTTTCTTCCGTAAAGAGCTTCAAACGACGACATCTGCAGATTTGATTGATAATTGTTGTTGTATGAAAACTCTGCATATGGCAAATTTAATCCCAACTAGTCTTGTTTGCTAGAGCGCAGGCTCTCAGCGTATCCTCTAAGATTTGATTTACTCTTTCCGTTTGGCCATCTATTTGCAGATGGTAAGCTGTACTGATATTCAAATTAGTGTCCAAAATGCTATGTAGCTTCTACCAGAATCTTGAGTTGAACTGAGATCCTCGATCTGACACTATCTTCTTTGGTACACCATGCAAACATACTATCTTTGCCATGTACAATTCTGCAAGTCAATCTCCTGAGTAGGTAGTCTTAATTGGAATGAAGTATGCAACTTTTGTTAAGACAATCTACAATTATCCAGATAGAATCATTTCCAGCCCTTGTTCTCGGCAGACCGGTGATAAAGTCCATGTCAATGTCTTCCCATTTTCATTCATGTATCTTTAAAGGTTGCAAGAGTCCAGTCGATCTCTGGTGCTCGGCTTTAACTCGCTGGCAAACATCACACTGTGCCACATACTCCGCAATCTTGCACTTCAAGCTAGGCCACCTGTAACACCCCAAACAATGGATTATGTTTTAAATGTAATTTATGATGATAATTTAAAACTTTTGAGGTCTCATGAAGTCATTTGGAAATTTCCTAGAATTTACCCTAGCAATTCCTAATTCTAAAGAACCATGTTTCTTTAATGGATTGGTTGTCATTAAAACTTCCCAATCTAATCTTGTGATCATCCTCTGGAAATATTTTTCCCATCATCTTGGTCATCTTGGCAACCCCTCTGAACAATCTCATGATTTTTAGATTTTATTTGCTATTTCAAAAGAGCAAGTCAAACCAATTTGAATTCTGGTCAAACCCTTAGGGCAACAGTTTGTGGATTTTCTGGAGAAAAATGTATTGCATGAAAAATCCTAGACAAATTACACAAGGTTGTCCTCTGGCCCTGTAAGCTTCCATAAAAATTTTAGAATTTTTAGAGCTTCGAACTACCTCTATAAATTCCCAAATCCACTCTGTCCTTTTAATCCAAACTCGAAACACTATTCCTCGCGGCTCAAACCATACTCCGACTCTGACCACCCAAGCCGATTTGGCTCGCTCAACCACCTCATCCGCGCATCACATGCAACCGCTTGATCGCGCATCAACGGTCACGATTGCGCATCGCCGCCGGTTTAATTTCTTCGCGACGCCGCCGTCCGATGGATCTTGATCCAACGGCCGCTCGATTTACTTGCGCGCGCGCGGCCGCATGTCGTCATCGCGCTGCGGGCCCTCCTTGTCGCCTCCTTCCCTACCTCGCTACCGACGCCGCAGAGCTCATGTGCCACGGGCCGCGCGCTCGAGGTGCTCCGTCACCTCGTGGATCGCACCGCGTCCGCTGGCCACCCTGAGCCGCCAGCCACGCCGCCTCCACTCCGTCATCTTCCCGGATAACACCCTCCGTGCCTCTCAATCCTTCACTTCTCCTCTTTTCAGAGGCGGCGGGAAGCTCGTGCACCTCTCTCTGTAAGCTTCCGCCGCATGGTTCCCTTTGCTTCCTTGATCTTCACCGTCTCCGCCTTGCTTAATTGGAACCTTGTGTTATCTTGTAGCGATTGGTCCACCGTGAAGCTCCTCACAACCAGGCGCGCACTCTGCGTGACCGCCACCGTGTCATCTTCGCCTCCGTGAGTTCCTACTCATTTCTTGCGCGCCACTTTGCGCCTTGGGGTACAAGAAACATTTCTCAATCAATTTGACCATCCGCTCGTGAACTCGAGAACCTTGGGTTTTCCCATCTTCGCCGTCGGTGTCCTTTTCTTCTCCGGCGACGGTGTGGTAAGCCTTTGGTCAATTCCTTTCTTTGGCACCATCCGTGGACCTCGCTAAGCTCTCGAACACTCCTTCCTTGTTTCTTCACTGTGTTGACTCTCCTCGGTGAAGCTATCGCCGCCGC
The DNA here is from genome assembly GCA_036346255.1 of Ampelocalamus luodianensis. Lineage (NCBI taxonomy): Eukaryota > Viridiplantae > Streptophyta > Magnoliopsida > Poales > Poaceae > Ampelocalamus > Ampelocalamus luodianensis. The sequence continues at coordinate 29,240,312 of CM070635.1, read as the reverse complement.
CGGTTCGCCGCCGCTCAACTCCGACAACTCCTCCACCTCCGGTCATCCCGAAGGTCCCCGACCTCTCGCTGCTTATGCTCACACTAGATCGGACGATGCGCTGTCATACCGCCGCTGCTTTCCCGCATTTGTCATTCCGCTCCACCGCCGCGCCGCCATTCTCGTCCAGCCCGCAAAGCTCCGCCACCGCGCGCGCAATAGTGAGCTGGATCCATCTTAGTGCTTGGCCGCCGCCGCCGAAGCCTCCTCACGGCGACGCGCGCAAAGGTCGCGTCGCAGCGGCCTCCGTGGCGCTGCCCGACCGCACCGTAGCTCGCCATTAGGATTAAATCGCAATGATTAGCATTTAAGTGTAGAATCGTGTCGGAAAGCACGTGGTTAGCTAAGGATTAAGTGTGACGCTACATGTGGCCCGAGGCCGTTGGCGCTTATAGACCTCGTGAGCGGGCCAGACTCTTAGTCCATGCACCGTGCATGTAGACCGAGAGTATGGCAGTGGGCCCGCATCGTAACAGCTCCCGAGCCGGTTACGCTTGGTTGGTTGTGGACCGTCGGTTGTGAGATCAACGGCCCGATTGATTTTGCAATCGCACGGTCCGGCTGTCGTCGATGGATCCGATCGTTGATCCAATCCAACGGCCGCGAGCATGCCTCGCGTTTCGTATGCGCTACGCACACGCGGTGGGCCGCTAGCGGCGCAGCCCACGATGCGCAGTGGCTAGTCATGCTCGTAGAAAAAGTATTGTATGATTATGGAATTTCCGAAATGCTTTATTTCAATCAAAATGGGTTTAACTTCTAAAATGCATAACTAATTCATTTTAGCTCCAAAATGGATGATTCAAATTTTGTTAGCTTCTAGCTTAAATGTACTTTAATACAAAAATAGGTTGAACCTTGTTACTGCTCCAGAAAATGTTTATTAATAAAATAACTTTAGGTTAGATTTAGTTTGCACTAAAAATTGCTTTAAATTTAAAAATGCATAAGTATTTCTCTGTAACTCCAAATTGAGTGAATCCACTTTTGTTGACTTCCTCTATTAACGAACTTGCTGTTAAAATTAATTGTAGGCATGTTTCTGTTGTTAGGGAGATTGCAAATACAATTAATTTGTGCTCACATTCATGTCTTCGAAAATTCATAGAAAAGGCATTATAGTTCCAAATGAGATGAATCCAATTGGGTTGTTCATCTTATATGGTGCTTCATTTACTGTGAAAATTTCGAATGCACCACCTTTCCAGAAATTTATGCCAAACAATTTAATTATGGAATAGTAGCTTTTTGCATTTTAAAGCTGAGCAGATTTGTTTTAATCATAACTTTTGGTTAGAACATCCAAATGATTTGATTCTTGTTTCTAAATTCATTATAAATCATTCTCTTGCTTCTGTAAAATTTTCAGAGCATTTGGAGAAAGTTGATTTTTGAGTCTTTTCGGTATTTCTCGTTCTTATCGGTTCCTATTCGCTTTTCCGTTAGGTGCCGATGAGTGTATCGATCTTGAGAGTACCCCTCTGCAGCAAACTGAGCAAGTCCAGCAAGGCAAGCAGTTTGATCGTGTTAATCCTACTATTTTAAAGTGTAATATATTGTTTTCAACTTGTATGTATGCATTGCTATTTTGTGTTAAATTGGTTAGTTATTCCCTTAGATGCATAATCTGTTGGTAAATGATATTAATCTACTACCTGAGCCTAGGTTATTTGCTATGATTAGAGTTCGTTGGATGATCTCTTGTCGCTTAGTAGGTTACGGGTTCAATTGCTTAGCCATGCTTAGCTTACAGTAGTTTCGGGCGATCATCGACTTAGTCGATGATTTTGATCACACAGATATTGATATTATCCCATTTTGTCCAGCCTTGTGATTTGTTATTTTACAACTCAAAACTGAAAACAAAAATTATATCTTGACTTGGGCACAATGGTATGTCGGTGTGATCTGCTTGGGTGTGATTGAATGGTGCCTAAGTCCCCAAGGACCGAGTTACTTGTGTCACTAAGCCAGCGCTTAATGCGTACTAACCACACGAGGGGATATGGGACCTCTCTGGCTAAGTACTTTGGAAGGTGTTAATTAGGAGCTGGTTGGTGGGTGTTTTGTGTGTGGTGTTTGGAGGGGAGCATTAGCAGACCGGTTAGGCTGTCTAATGTGTCTTTCTCCTGTGGGTTGCGGCTCTTAATTAGCATCATCCATTGGAAAATGTCTTGTTAGACTTAGCCGTGCCTGCATACCAAAGGTAGTATGCTAACCGTGGCTGGTGGAAAGGCGGTCTATCGTGTGGGTACATTGGTACACCCCTGCAGGGTTAAAACTATTCGAATAGCCTCGTCCTAGGTTATGGACATGCTTGGTAAGGTCGTGCAAGAACTAGACTACAACATTTGAAAATTTAAAACTTGACATGGGTGGTATGAATGGGTAATTCATGCTATTGTTGTGGTGACTATTGGGATAGTCACTTCCAGGATGTCATTCTATTTGTCATTATGTTCCTGCAGTTATTTCAACAATGAAAATGAATTGCAAACTTGCCATTCAAATGTATTACATTATTGCAAATAAAATTTGCTTTGTGCTGAAAATGAGACATATGGCCCCCACCAAATAAGCTTGCATGTAGTATATGAATAGGTCTGCTATTCCACACGTCACTTTAAGTAGTACAAAAACAATTTTTGTACTCATTTGCTTTGCTTAATATTATTTGTTGCAGAGGAAGAAGGTGAGCCCCAAGGGCCTCACTTTTGCGAGTCATGCTGTGGAGGGGTTTGGGACTATCGCACACTGATTGGCTTTTGTTTATCGCCATCTTATGGCACTATCGCTTCCGCTATTTACTTAGTCTTTTTATGTCATTTGGCCGGTCGGCCCTCTTTTGTAATAACTCTTATTGTATGCCTACTGTTTAGTAATGAGTTGTTTTGGATTCCATGTCTTGTATGGGATTGATGCATAATTTTGTGAAAAGAGGTGTGTGTACTGCATTTCTGGGAAGTATACATATCTCGAGGCTTAGTTTATTTGATTTGTGATGCTAGGACCAGTTGGAATGTTAAGCATTACAAGTCAAATAAATTGGGGTCCTCACAAAGTTGGTATCAGAGCCATACTGACCGTAGTAACCCAAGCTTGGTCGTCCTTAGGATATTTTGGAAAAGCTTATTTTCAAAGTGTCAAATGGTTTATGAAAGCCTAAGTAGATTCTCAAACTTTACTCCTTATCTATCTTAGCTTTCTACTCCCATCTTGCTCTAATTTGAGTTTTAAATAATTGTTTCCTCTCTTCCTTTCAAAAGGTAGTTAATTGTCGGTTAAAAATGATTTGGGAGAACCATGAGAGTAATAAACTGATAAGTAGCTGTCTTTTGGTAGGGAAGAAAAGCTCTTGGAGTTGAAGATTATGCTAGGCAAGGAAGGAGAAAATATGGGCAGCTAGCTGTTAATTAGTAAATAGGACTGAAAATGAGAGGTTAATTCAACTAAAACTTGTGGGAATAAAAGGGTAAGATGTGATACTAGTTAGCTAAGTATCTAACACTATTTATGTCGCCCTAACTTTGCTCTTGAGTAGTGTTCAACTTGTTGAAGTGTGCTGAAATTTTATCTTCTCAATTAATTACTGCTCATTCAATACGGGCTAGTTATGTCGGGAAGTTGATTTTTGTTCTTATGATTCCTCGCTGTTTTGGAGCCTTTTGGGAGCTTTTAAAAATGCATTTCTCGCTGTTTTGGCATTCATTTAGGTGATATTTCATTTCGGTTATAGGTTAATTGTTCTCTTTAGGTCCTGTTTATTGGGGTCCATTGTTAACCTAACTTCCTTGTAGCAGATGGCGGTGGAACCCGTAGTGGCCGGAATCATCACTGGTTCGATGAGGAGCTTCCACCTCCTCCGACCATGGTCAAGTCCTTATGCGGTCGAACGCAACCGCTCGAGAGGACCGGAGGGTGCCGGAGGTTATCGCCAGAACACCTCGGCTTCCTCCGTGCTTCGGATCGGAGCCGGAGGACATCGACTCGTGGGGGCTTGCGGAGTTCCTCCGCACGCAGCCTCCTACCTTCTCCCGGCCCGAGGACCCCTTGACGCAGATGATCGGCCGCGCCTGGTTGAGCGTAAGCTCAACGCTGCTCGCCGTGAGCGGATCGGCACTCTTCGCATCCCACCACCGGAGGGTGCGACACTCTCATGGTGGGAGAACTTCGCGCATGCAGCCGCGAGACATGTGGTCTCGTGGAAGAGTTCAGCCGCTTTTCCGTCGGGCTCATATCCCCGCCGGTCTTATGAAGTCAAGAAGAAGGAGTTCCTTGCGCCAAACAGGGCGCAAGATCGTGGATCGAGTACTCCATGAGTTTAACCACTTGGCAGGTATGCTCTGCCGAGGTGGCCACCGATGAGGCCAAGCAGAGAAGTTTATGGAGGGTTTGTCTCGAGGAGCTTCAGACAAGCTCTCCATTGTTGACTTTGCACTTCCGTGCCTTGGTGGACAAGGCCATCGCCGCCGAGCATAAGGCGAGAGCGCTGGCGAGTCCCGCAGCGCAAGTGGGAGGCCCAACGACCGCGCAGCCGCCTCTCCCGCCCCGTGCCGGGCCTACACCAGGCCCGTTCTGCGCTTCACCACCGCCGAGGCCGCCGGCGCCGGCGTCGTCATCCGCAGCCGCACTCGCCACGCACTGCGAACCGCCAGGTGTCCCCGCACCGGTGCCGGGTCACTTGCTTTTCGTGCAACCGTAAGGGGCATTATGCAAACAATTGCCCAAAGAGGAATGGAGCACTCGCCCTAATGGAGGACGCGGCAAGGAGGTGGTCCTTCCTTGATCGTAAGATTGTCCCCGCGCCCATGGCGTGGAGGTGGCCGAGTCAACCACATATCGGCCGAGGAGGCACAGAGGCACCGACGTTGTGTTGGGTACGCTTCTTGTCAATTCTCACCTGCTGCAGAGATTATTTGATTCAGAGCTTCGCATTCTTTTATTTCGAGATCATTTGTCGCTACTAGTAATCTTCACTTTGTTCCTTTGGGGGTTCCGTTGCTTATTCGCTCTCCGGGTTCGGAAATGAGAGCTGATCAAGAATGCCTGAATGTTCCTATTGAAGTCGAAGGGGTAGGATTCTTAGCAAATCTTATCCTACTCAACTCAGCGAGCTTAGATGTGATTCTTGGCATGGATTGGTTGTCCCAACACTTGGGGCAGATCGATTGTGCCAAGAAGATGGTTTTCTCACCACCTCTGGGTGAACAGTTGGATTTGCACCGAAGTTGCAGGGACCACATCTTTGTGCTCTTGAAGCAAGCCCAGTCTTGGAGATTCGGGATGTTCCTACAGTATGCGACTTTGCGGATGTCTTTCCTGAAGATTTGCCTGGGATGCCTCTAGTTCGAGACCTGGAGTTTGTCATCGAGTTGCTGCCCGGTACCACCCCGCCTAAGGCGCCAGACGGATGCCTCCTAATGAGTTGGAGGAGTTGAAGAAGCAATTAGGTGAGCTGCAAGCAAAGGGTTTTATTCGTCCTAGCTCATCTCCTTGGGGTTGTCCTGCGATCTTTGTGGAGAAGAAGGACAAGACTTTGCGCATGTGTGTTGACTACCGTCCGCTCAATGAGGTGACGGTAAAGAACAAGTATCCTTTGCCTCGCATTGATGATCTCTTTGACCAGTTGACTGGAGCTCGGGTCTTTTCCAAGATTGACTTGAGGTTGGGGTATCATCAAGTCCGGATCAGGGCCGAAGATATTCCGAAGACGGCTTTCACTACTCGTTATGGTCTTTACGAGTACACCGTCATGTCTTTTGGCTTGACAAATGCTCCTACTTTATTCATGAATCTTATGAACTCGGTATTCATGGAGTATTTGGATCAGTTTGTGGTGGTCTTCATTGATGACATTCTTATCTACTCCAAGAATGAAGAAGAGCATGCTGAACATCTGAAGATTGTGTTGGGTAAGCTGCGTGAGCATCAGCTGTATGCCAAGTTCAGCAAGTGCGAGTTCTGGTTGAAGGAAGTGGCATTCTTAGGCCATGTTCTTTCAAATGAGGTTTAGCCGTGGATCCTAGCAAGGTCAGTGATGTGCTATCTTGGGGTCACCAAGTCGGTCACCGATGTTCGAGTTTTCTTGGTTTGGCAGGATATTACCGTCGCTTTATCGAGAACTTCTCCAAAATTGCCAAGCCGATGACTGAATTGCTCAAGAAGGACAAGAAATTTGTATGGTCCCCTGCTTGTGAAGAGAGTTTTCAGGAACTCAAGAGGCGATTGACTTCAGCCCCAGTGCTTGTTCTTCCCGATGTCCACAAGAGCTTCGATATCTTTTGCGATGCCTCTCGTCAGGGACCCGGTGGTGTGCTTATGCAGGATGGTAAGGTGGTGGCCTATGCGTCAAGGCAGTTGAGGCCTCATGAACTCAACTATCCCACCCATGACTTGGAGTTAGCTGCTGTGGGACATGCACTCAAGATCTAGCGTCATTATCTGATTGGCAACCATTGTGAGGTGTATTCTGATCACAAGAGCTTGAAGTACTTGTTCACTCAGCCAGATCTGAACCTTAGGCAGAGAAGATGGTTGGAACTGATCAAAGATTATGACATGAGTATTCAATATCATTCGGGCAAGGCCAATGTCGTTGCGGATGCACTTAGTCGGAAGGTGTACTGTAATACTTTGATGCTCCAAGAGCAGCAGCCTGCCCTCCTTGAAGAATTTCAGCGGCTCAATTTGGGTTTGGTTGAGCACGGTTCTCTTGCTACTTTGGTTGTGCAATCAACCTTGGTGGATCAAATCAAGGCCGCGCAGCAATCCGATGAGGGTGTGAGTCGATCAGCGTAACATCCGTAATGGGACAGCTAGGTGTTTCTCAGAGGACGAGCATGGAGTGGTGTGGTTCGGGCAGCGCCTTGTGGTTCCAAAGGTCGTGGAGTTACGGGTTTTGATTCTTCGCGAAGCCCATGATTCCCCCTTGTCTATTCATCCCGGGGCCACGAAGATGTATCAAGATCTCAGGCTGAGGTTTTGGTGGACTCGAATGAAGAGAGAGATTGCAAAATTCGTTGCCGAATGCGACGTGTGTCGGCGTGTCAAGGCCGAGCATCAGCGCCTAGCCGGACTGCTTCAGCCTTTGCCAGTGCCAGAGTGGAAGTGGGATTCGATCGGGATGGACTTCATCACTGGTCTACCCCGGTCTCCCAAGAAGAACGATGCTATTTGGGTTGTTATCGATCGGTTGACTAAGGTGGCTCATTTCCTTCCGGCCGTCCGACCTTCTGTAGGTCTCTTGGCGGATCTCTACATAGCCCGCATCGTCAGTTTGCATGGTGTGCCACGAACGATTGTGTCAGATCGTGGTTCTCTTTTCACCTCTCGCTTTTGGCATAGTTTGCAAGAGGCCATGGGGACCCATCTTTCTTTCAGCTCAGCATACCACCCCCAGACTGACGGTCAGACAGAGCGAGTCAACCAGGTGTTGGAAGATATGCTCCGTGCTTGTGTTCTTTCTTATGGGAACGATTGGGAGAGTGCCTACCGCTTGCCGAGTTTTCCTACAACAACACTTTGAGCTAGTCTCGGCATGGCACCGCTCGAGGCTTTGTATGGGAGGAGGTGCGAACCCCATTGAACTGGTCGAACCGTGAGAGATGCTTCTTCGCCCGCATTCAATCAACGAGGCCGAAAGTCGTTCACCGATTCGTGAACATTTGCGCGTGACTCAGTCTAGGCAAAAGAGCTATGCAGATCGCCGTCGCCGTGAGTTGAGTTTCCAGCCTAATGACTTTGTTTATCTCAAAGTCTCACCTTTGAAGGGCCATCGGCGCTTTCGCATCAAGGGCAAATTGGCTCCTCGATATGTTGGACCTTATCGCGTTGTCGAAAGTGGGAGCTGTTGCATACAGGCTAGAGATGCCAGCGACACTTGAGGGGATACATGATGTGTTCCATGTGTCCCAATTGAAGAAGTGTCTTCGTGTTCCGACCGAGGAAACCCCATTGGACGGTCTCGATGTTCAAGAAGATTTGACCTATCACAAGCATCCTGTTCGTATTCTTGATGAAGCTGAACGCAGAACAAGAAATCGTGCCATCAAGTTACTGAAGGTTCAGTGGTCGAATCATTCCGAGGATGAAGTGACTTGGGAGCGAGAAGATCGCCTGCGTGCAGATTACCCTTCTTTCTTTTCCGAGTGAACGAAATCTCGGGACGAGATTCTTGTAAGGGGGGGGGAGATTTGTAACACCCCAAACAATGGATTATGTTTTAAATGTAATTTATGAGGATAATTTAAAACTTTTGAGGTCTCATGAAGTCATTTGGAAATTTCCTAGAATTTACCCCTAGCAATTCCTAATTCTAAAGAACCATGTTTCTTTAATGGATTGGTTGTCATTAAAAACTTCCCAATCTAATCTTGTGATCATCCTCTGGAAATATTTTTCCCATCATCTTGGTCATCTTGGCAACCCCTCTGAACAATCTCATGATTTTTAGATTTTATTTGCTATTTCAAAAGAGCAAGTCAAACCAATTTGAATTCTGGTCAAACCCTTAGGGCAACAGTTTGTGGATTTTCTGGAGAAAAATGTATTGCATGAAAAATCCTAGACAAATTACACAAGGTTGTCCTCTGGCCCTGTAAGCTTCCATAAAAATTTCAGAATTTTTAGAGCTTCGGAGCTACCTCTATAAATTCCCAAATCCACTCTGTCCTTTTAATCCAAACCTGAAAACACTATTCCTGCGGCTCAAACCATACTCCGACTCGGACTCCGACCCAAGCCGACTTGGCTCGGCTCAACCACCTCATCCGCGCATCACATGCAACCGTTTGATCGCGCATCAACGGTCACGATTGCGTACCGCTTCGGCCTGGTTTAATTTCTCTCGCACGCTGTCGTCCGATGGATCTTGATCCAACGGCCTGCCTCGATTTACTTCGGCGCGATCGCGCCAAGGCTGTGGTCATCGCGTTGCGGGCCCTCCTTGTCGCCTCCTTCCTACCTCGCGCTGACGCCGCGTAGAGCTCATGTGCCACGGGGCCGCGCCGCTCTGAGGTGCTCCGTCACCTCCGTGACTGCACCGCGTCCGTTGGCCACCCCTGAGCTTCGCGATTCCACGCCGCCCACTCCGCCATCTTCCCGGATAACACCCTCCGTGCCTCTCAATCCTTCACTTCTCCTCTTTCGGCAGAGGCGAGGAAGCTCGTCGCGGCACCTCTCTCGTAAGCTTCGCCGCATGGTTCCCTTTGCTTCCTTGATCTTCACCGTCTCCGCTTTGCTTAATTGGAACCTTGTGTTATCTTGTAGCGATTGGTCCACCGTGAAGCTCCTCACAACCAGAGCGCGCACTCGTGACCGCCACCGTTTCATCTTCGCTCTCGGTGAGTTCCTACTCATTTCTTGCGCGCCACTTTGCGCCTTGGGGTACAAGAAACATTTCCTCAATCAATTTGACCATCCGCTCGTGAACTCGAGAACCTTGGGTTTTCCCATTTTCGGTCGTCGGTGTCCTTTTCTTCTCCGGCGATGGTGTGGTAAGCCTTTGGTCAATTCCTTTCTTTGGCACCATCTGTGGACCTCGCTAAGCTCTCGAACACTCCTTCCTTGTTTAATTCACCGTGTTGACTCTCCTCGGTGAAGCTATCGCCGCCGCGGTTCGTCGCCGCTCAACTCCGACAACTCCTCCACCTGGTCATCCCAGAAGGTCCCCGACCCTCTCGCTGCTTATGGTCACGCTTAGATCGGACGATGCGTTGTCATACCGCCGCTGCTTTCCCGCACTTGTCATTCCGCTCCACCGTCGCGCCGCTGCTCGTCCAGCTCCGCAAAGCTCCGCCACGCCGGTGCGCAATAGTGAGCTGGATCCATCTTAGTGCTTGGCCGCCGCCGAAGCCTCCTTCGCCGGCGACGCTACAAGCAAAGGTCGCGCCGCAGCGGCTCCCGTGGCGCTGCTCCGACCGCATCGTAGCTCGCCATTAGGATTAAATCGCAATGATTAGCACTTAAGTGTAGAATCGTGTCGGAAAGCACGTGGTTAGCTAAGGATTAAGTGTGACGCTTACATGTGGGCCCGAGGCCGTTAAGTGCACAGTTATAGACCTCGTGAGCCGGCCGTAGACTCTTAGTCCATGCACTGTGCATGTAGACCGAGAGTATGGCAAGTGGGCTCCGCATCGTAACAGCTCCCGAGCGGGTTACGCTTGGTTGGTTGTGGACCGTCGGTTGTGAGATCAACGGCCCAGATTGATTTTGCAATCGCACGGTCCGGCCGTCGCATGGATCCGATCGTTGGATTCAATCCAACGGCCGCGAGCATGCCCTCGTTGCGCGCGGCGCGCGCCGCCGGCGGCCGCATGCGGCGTGCCCACCGGCGATGTGGCATGGCTAGTGGCGTTCGTAGAAAAAGTATTGTATGATTATGGAATTTCCGAAATGCTTTATTTCGAATCAAAATGGGTTTAACTTCTAAAATGCATAACTAATTCATTTTAGCTCCAAAATGGATGATTCAAATTTTGTTAGCTTCTAGTTTAAATGTACTTTAATACAAAAATAGGTTGAACCTTGTTACTGCTCCAGAAAATGTTTATTAATAAAATAACTTTAGGTTAGATTTAGTTTGCACTAAAAATTGCTTTAAATTCAAAAATGCATAAGTATTTCTATGTAACTCCAAATTGAGTGAATCCACTTTTGTTGACTTCCTCTATTAACGAACTTGCTGTTAAAATTAATTGTAGGCATGTTTCTGTTGTTAGGGAGATTGCAAATACAATTAATTTGTGCTCACATTCATGTCTTCGAAAATTCATAGAAAAGGCATTATAGTTCCAAATGAGATGAATCCAATTGGGTTGTTCATCTTATATGGTGCTTCATTTACTGTGAAAATTTCGAATGCACCACCTTTCCAGAAATTTATGCCAAACAATTTAATTATGGAATAGTAGCTTTTTGCATTTTAAAGCTGAGCAGATTTGTTTTAATCATAACTTTTGCTTAGAACATCCAAATGATTTGATTCTTGTTTCTAAATTCATTATAAATCATTCTCTTGCTTCTGTAAAATTTTCAGAGCATTTGGAGAAAGTTGATTTTTGAGTCTTTTCGGTATTTCTCGTTCTTATCGGTTCCTATTCGCTTTTTCGTTAGGTGCCGACGAGTGTATCGATCTTGAGAGTACCCCTCTGCAGCAAACTGAGCAAGTCCAGCAAGGCAAGCAGTTTGATCATGTTAATCCTACTATTTTAAAGTCTAATGTATTGTTTTCAACTTGTATGTATGCATTGCTATTTTGTGTTAAATTGGTTAGTTATTCCCTTAGATGCATAATCTGTTGGTAAATGATATTCCTCTACTACCTGAGCCTAGGTTATTTGCTGTGATTAGAGTTCGTTGGATGATCTCTTGTCGCTTAGTAGGTTACGGGTTCAATTGCTTAGCCATGCTTAGCTTACAGTAGTTTTGGGCGATCATCGACTTAGTCGATGATTTTGATCACACAGATATTGATATTATCCCATTTTGTCCAGCCTTGTGATTTGTTATTTTACAACTCAAAAACTGAAAACAAAAATTATATCTTGACTTGGGCACAATGGTATGCTGGTGTGATCTGTTGGGTGTGATTGGAATGGTGCCTAAGTCCCCAAGGACCGAGTTACTTGTGTCACTAAGCCAAGCGCTTAATGCGTGCTAACCACACGAGGGGGATATGGGACCTCTCTTGGCTAAGTACTTTGGAAGGTGTTAATTAGGAGCTGGTTGGTGGGTGCTTGTGTGTGGTGTTTGGAGGGGAGCATTAGCAGACCGGTTAGGCTGTCTAATGTGTCTTTCTCCCGTGGGTTGCGGCTCTTAATTAGCATCATCCATTGGAAAATGTCTTGTTAGACTTAGCCGTGCCTGCATACCAAAGGTAGTATGCTAACCGTGGCTGGTGGAAAGGCGGTCTATCGTGTGGGTACATTGGTACACCCCTGCAGGGTTAAAACTATTCGAATAGTCTCGTCCTAGGTTATGGACATGCTTGGTAAGGTCGTGCAAGAACTAGACTACAACCTTTGAAAATTTAAAACTTGACATGGGTGGTATGAATGGGTAATTCATGCTATTGTTGTGGTGACTATTGGGATAGTCACTTCCGTGATGTCATTCTATTTGTCATTATGTTCTGCAGCTTATTTCAACAATGAAAATGAATTGCAAACTTGCCCTTCAAATGTATTACATTATTGCAAATAAAATTTGCTTTGTGCTGAAAATGAGACATATGGCCCCCACCAAATAAGCTTGCATGTAGTATATGAATAGGTCCGCTATTCCACACGTCATCTTAAGAGTACAAAAACAATTTTTGTACTCATTTGCTTTGCTTAATATTATTTGTTGCAGAGGAAGATGGTGAGCCCCAAGGGCCTCACTTTTGCGAGTCATGCTGTGGAGGGGTTTGGGACGACTACTTTGGCGGACCGGTCGGTTGCCTTGTGGGTAAAGGCATACTGATTGGCTTTTGTTTATCGCCATCTTATGGCACTATCGCCTCGCTATTTACTTAGTCTTTTTATGTCATTTGGCCGTCGGCCCTCTTTGTAATAACTCTTATTGTATGCCTCTGTTTAGTAATGAGTTGTTTTGGATTCCATGTCTTGTATGGGATTGATGCATAATTTTGTGAAAAGAGGTGTGTATCTGATTTAGGAAGTATACATATCTCGAGGCTTAGTTTATTTGATTTGTGATGCTAGGACCGCTTGGAATGTTAAGCATTACAAGTCAAATAAATTGGGTCCTCGCAGTTGGTATCGAGCCATCTGACCGTAGTAACCCAAGCTTGGTCGTCCTTAGGATATTTTGGAAAAGCTTATTTTCAAAGTGTCAAATGGTTTATGAAAGCCTAAGTAGATTCTCAAACTTTATAGCGATTACCAATGAGGTAATGACATCATATCTTCAAGGCATGCACTACGACAACCAATTCTAAGTCATGAGTGGGGTAATTTCCTTCATGAGGCCTCAAGTGACGTGAAGTATATGCTACTACCTTCCTTTCTTGCATAAGGACACAGCCGAGACCTTGTCGTGATACATCACAAAAAATCTCGAAATCCTTCTGAACATCAGGTAAAATCAACACTGGTGCAGTAGTTAAACGCTTCTTCAATTCTTGAAATCTCTGCTCACATTCTGGCATCCAAACAAATTTCTTTTCCTCCTTTAGCAACTAAGTAAGAGGTCTTGCTATCCTGGAGAATCCTTCTATAAACCAATGATAGTATCCTACCATACCAAGGAAACTTCTGATTTGAGGCACTGTTTTGGGTGACTCCCAGTTGAGCATATCCTTGACTTTGCTAGGGTTAACGATGACTCCTTCTACAGACATGACGTGTCCCAAGAAGGTAACTACCTTCATCCAAAATTCACACTTGCTGAACTTGGCATAGAGTTGATGATCTCTAAGCTTATTTAGGACCAAGCGGAGGTGCTCTTCATGTTCTTTCTCACTCTTGGAGTACACTAGAATATTGTCAATAAAGACAATGATGAACTTATCCAAATATTCCATGAATACTTTATTCATTAGGTTCATAAAGTAAGCAAAAGCGTTGATCAATCCAAAAGATATGACCGTAAACTCGTACAGTCCATAATGGGTTGAGAAAGCTGTCTTGGGAATATCCTCCTAACGAATCTTCAATTGACGATATCTTGACCTCAAATCTTTCTTTGAGAACACTCCGGCTCCCTTCAATTGGTCAAACAAATCATTGATTCTGGGCAGATGGTACTTGTTCTTGATGGTGACTTCATTGAGTGAACGATAATCGACACACATCCACTAGGTACCATCCTTCTTTGCAACAAAAATCACTAGGGCTTCCTAATGTGAAGAACTTGGTTGGACAAAACTTTTATCTTGCATCTCCTTGATCTACTTTTTTAGCTCGACTAACTCGTCAAAAAGTAGGCAGTAGGGTCTCTTGGAAATTGGTGCACTTCCAGGAACTAGGTTAATGATGAACTCTAGATCCCTGTCTGGCGACATTCCAGGTAAATCATCCAGAAAGACATGTGGAAAATCTCTGACCACTGGCACATCTTCCAAAGAAACAGCATTGACATTGCAGACTAGTGCTCCATCATGCTTTTCCGGGGAGGCTTCCAATTTTACTTTGGTTCCAACTGGATTGACTAAAGTGATGCTTCTACCACCACAATCCAAGATTGCTTGGTGATTATCAAGTCAATCCATACCCAAAATCACATCTAAGTACTTGGTGTCAATGATTAAGAGGTTGGCTAGAAATTCTACGACTTTAACTTGTGGGTAACCTTGTTTGTACTCAACTCTGAACTAGGAGATTGAACCAATAAAGCAGTTTTAAGAGCCGAAACCTTTAATTGATGCTTTGTAGAAAAAAATCCGAGAAATAATGAATGCAAAACTCCGAGATCAAACAAAATAGTAGTATGTACTGAATTTACTAGGAACTTACCATCACAATGTCCAGAGCTATCTGGGCTTCCTCTACTGTGACATGGTTCACACGGCCTATCCCAAAAGGCTGACGGGTCTTGGCTGCTGCAACTGCAGTCTAAGGTGCTCCACGTCCTGCTCCTAGCATGGGGGTTCTGGTCGGAGTGGCTCCTAGATTGAATCTAACAGGTGATAGAGCTTGCTTTTGCGGGTAGTTGCTGGCGTAGTGTCCCAATTACTGACTGTTGAAATAGGTGATCCCCACTGCATGATTGTTGCTTCTTTGCTACTGGTTGCTGTTGTTGTTGCCGAAGCTACGAAATCCTAGAGTAGCTGAGCGAGGTGCTATCGTAGGGGTTCTAAATGCAACAGGAGGCGTGAAACGAATAAGATGCTGCATACTCATTCTGGCTCTCTATGGATGTTCTAATGAGCACCATGCTACATCATCTTCCTCTTACGAGATTCTTCAAGCTCACAACGAGACTCCTCTAAGAGCATAGCCTTGTGTACTAGATGCTGAAAATCCGCATAGTCTTTGCCAACGACTTGAATCTTTAAGCTAGGGTTAAGCCCTCGCTTGAAATGCTTTTGACCTGCATCATCTGTGGCAACATCCTCTTAAGCATATCGAGAGAGCCAAGTGAACTTGTTGAGGTACTCACTGTAACATCCCAAAATTTGGTCTGTTTTTGAAGTTTAAAAATAAAAATAACCATTTGAATATTTATGTTAAAGTTAAAGCTTAATCTGAATTTTCTGAATTTAAAAACAATTTAATAAGAATAATGTTAACATAAACTATTGTCAAAATTATTTTATTTGGATTCTATGTGCTTGGATATATTTTCTAGAATTTTCTAGAATTTTGCCGAGTGCATTTGCTATTTTCTAGCTTCTATTTGCATTTTCTGCTATTTTCTAAAAAGAAAAGGCTATTTAAAATCTCGGATTATCCTTCGAGCCGAATTTCCTTCTCAGCCTGTTCCTATTCTCATGTCCAGCCCACTTCCTCGGCCCATTTTCTTTTTCGCGCGGCCCGCTCGCGCCTGCCTCCGCTGACATGTGGTCCTCACATGTTAGTGTCCCTCTCCCTTCGCCCGGTCTGAATGTGCGCGCCTCTTTCTGACCGGTGGGCAAATTAATATTAGTTAGTAGCAAAAGGACCTTATGGTCAAGTTTTACAAAGTTTGCCTCACTGGGCTTAAGACAAAAAGGTAAACTTGCAGTGAAAATCAAAACATCTCGTGGTAGCCATCTGACATGTCCATAGGCAATCGAGTGGAGGACACAACCTAGTTCGCACAGTCTTCGAAGTAGTCTTCCTCCTAGAACTCGTTGCTCCCCAGTTCTTCTTCGGCGACTGATCAACAAATGGCACAAAGCCGTGAGTACTTTAAATTACTTAGAAAGTCATAGGAAATATATGCAAATAGTACTCATGCGAGGCTTAAACAAGGATAGCTTTATGTTTAAATTGCAGAAAGATTTGACAGTAAATACAGTAAGTAGATTGAAAAGCATAATTGAAAAGATTAATATGTAAGTAATCAAGTTCTTTGAAACAACTAATGAACACCTCGTTCACTTCCCAACCATTCCAACCAAACCAACTACTCAAATACATCCAAACCATTCCAATATTTTTGAGAAAATCTACCCCTCCTGTGAAATCACCAGGCGTTGTCCATAACTGGGGACACGGTTATTCAAATAGTTTTACACTCTGTAGTGGTTGTACAGCTTGACCCATAAAAGATAATCATCTTTTAATGTTAGACATGACATGCTTCCGAAGGCGTGCAACTAATAGATTATCACAAGGCTTTTACAAAGCTATTTTTTAACCTAGTTCTACTCGCTAAGGTTTTACCACACCGGCCCCGTCCTGCACTACTTATCAACCCAAATAGAACCGAATCAAAATATTACTAATTAGTTGGCCAGGTCCACCAGATAAATAAACTTATGGTTGCACGGTAAGGCCCAAATTAATAGCACACAAAGTTAAGTCCTCAACAACTACTCAAATGAGGCAACCATATCCTAAAATCATCCACTTTACTGCACTATCACTCCCCCGAGTATGAAATTATTTTTGTTCAACCTAGCCAAATGACAACCCTTGCCATGGCACAACAAATTTTATCAACAGTGGCTCTGCCACAATTCCATATATCATTAAGTCAAATTTATCATTATTGAATCATGTGATCGAGAGACCATCGCATAACTAAAGCATAGTTAAGCATAATACGATACCCATGTTTGTATTAAAGTATGCCCAACTAAAATTAACCCAACCTATGGTGTTCAAGGATACATATCAATAGCAATTACTCAAGGAGGCATATCGGCAATTGGGTAATTTAACAAATCCCAAAGTAGTTAACCTAAAATTAGCAATGCATGTTGATATAAAACAATATAATTTAATAAAATGGTTATGACATGATCAAAGTTCTACGACTTGCCTTCATTGAACGGTTGACATGCTTCGGTCATCGGGTGCAAGAATTCTTCAGAAACGGTGGAATCTATACGTGCAAAAAGAGCCAAATAAATAAAACAATTACAAATAAAATCCAAAAATTACTAAATTAGAACCAAAAGAAAGGAATTGAATTTAGATGAATTTAGAAATTTGAATCACTCAAATCGGAGCTCGAACGAAGGAGAATAGGCTCTCGGAAGGTTGAAAAAGACATGAAATGATGAAATCAGGATTTTTTGGAATTTTTGGATTTATTTTTCTGAAGGAAAATCATTTTATTGCGTCATGTTGACATCAGCGAGGGAAAAGCATTTTTGACCGAATTAAATTTTCAAAGGAAAAGAGTCGAGTCTCTGACATGTGGGCCCGGGTCTTGTGGACCGAGTCCACGGGTTTTGTGCTAGTCCACGGTGGATTGGGCGCGCGGCACAAAGCTAGAGTAGACGTGGCTCCACGCGATGCTAGACGCGGGTTGGCGAGGCAAGGTGGTGGCCACGCCACCGACGATGCACAAGGACCGGGGATTGGGTCGGGGGAGAGGAAAAGAGAAAAACGGCTGGGAGATTTGACCCAAAAAGCCAAAAGGAAATTTAAATACATTTTTGTTTTACAGAAAAGACAACAATTCAAATAGGCTTTTTTTATAATTGTAAATAAAGTTCAAAAATTCTAGAAAAATATATAGAAATTCCTTAAATCATTTTGAACTTACTAAAATTATTCACAACTTATAGTTGGCTTTCAATTTTGCAAATAATTGTTTAAAATTTTGGGAAATAGGAAAACCCTTTTAAAATCCAAAAAAATTAAATTAATTACTTACAATATTCTTTTTGACTTTAAATACCATAAAACCGAAATTCCTCAAGAGGCAAGGGTCCATCTGACCAGGGTCAGGATTGCACAAAGATGGGTGCAGAACATGATAAGGACTCCCCTTCTGAATGTTCAACCCCGCCTGAGGGCATTCGATCTAGCACAACAAATCCTGAAATCTATCATTCTGGGACTTAACCAACATTTGGTGACCGTCATCCTTCGGTTACCCCCACAAGGGGCGACGTCAAGCCCACTTCTAATGTAGGTTCGACCACACCATCGCCGGGTTCACCTTCGACTAGAGACGGTTCTAACTCGGAATTGCCCTTCTTGGAAGGGATCGCTACAAGCCGTGAGATGCTGTCTCTCGACCACTCCTTGAGTTAGGAGGACTCAGGTGCGAGTTTGGAGAATAGCATCCAGGAGGTCTTTGTCCTCCCCTCAGATCCTAATCTTTCTCCAAGAGGCAGGACTAAGGATGCTTCCCATCGCACACTCACTTTGGGCTCTCATGGTGATGGTGAGGACACCTTTGGCGATGAACAGGATCACCACCATCATGAGCGAGGCTGAAATCCTAGAAATGATCGCACTCCAATGAAGCATGCTCCGCAGACTAAGATGTTGATGATCCAAACACCATCCGGAGGAGGAGAATTGTAGCCCAGAGAACTATACCCCTGGGCACATCCAATAACGGTCAGAGGAAGCTCAAGAACTTCAGTGGATAAATGACCTGATTGAAAACCCGACTCAAGAGCTCGGAGAAGCGCATGATACGATCTCTTTGCTGGAGTGATCGCATGAAGACTTCTAGATACGATGGTTAGGCATGAGCAAACTCGGCGACACCATTCTGGAAGTCGTACAGGAACTACTCCATCAAACGCTAGTCATTCAAATGACTCTCCTCATAGAGAACATTAAGGCAACAGATCTGGTCGTTCTCCTAACAACAACTCCAGTCGGAGGATAGTCCATTAAGCAGCTGGTGATCGACAAGTTCCTAGGGGAACGAAGTGGTCGTTCACCACTTGTCCCAAGTAATGTATAGCAACAGATGGAATACTATAATATCCCGAAGATTCATTAGTAAGTGCAATAAAGATTAGAGAGAACAATATTATTTAGAAAGGGAAAATTAAAAGAAAAATTCAGGATTTAAGGGAGGTTTGGACCTTGGGCTTTCGACCCAAGGCGTCATAGTCAAGTGGGCTGGCCTTGTAGTGGAGTCAATAAGGGGGGGTGCCCTTCCCCAAAACCCTAGCCTCTGCATCTGATCTGCATCGCACCTTTGTAGCACACGATCTTAGAGCAGCCCCCTCCTGCTTGCTCTACCAAGAGGAGGAAGAAGCTCTAAGGTGCTGCCGGCCATGGTGGAAGGAGAAGAAGGGAGAAGGAGAAAGGAGAAGAAGGGAGAAGAAGAGGGGAAGATCTTCTTAATAGGGTTTGTTCATCGTCTTCCGCTAGATCTCCATGGGTAACGAATGTCATTTTTGTTGTGTGGTTAATCGTAGATGTGAATTTGATTAGGATTGATTGGATCAAGTTCTGTTTCTGCTGTAGATTCAACTCTGTCCAGTTTATTGCGTGGTCAGTTTCGGGTTCTTAGAAGCTGAATTAGAAGTTTTGATCTCCTAGAGATATTTATATAATGTTCTTAGCTTTCGGTTGCCGCCAAGAACACCTGATTCCGACGTACGTCTCAAAAGTTATGATCAATTTTGTCTCTGCTGTTCAGAATCCTATGAGAACGAACTGTCAATTTGTCTTTTAAAATATTATTAAGTTAATGAAAAATTTAGGGTTTTCACATAATTATTTTATTGTATGCCTTGGTCTTATCTTTTGTTATTGATAAATAACGCTAAGTTTGGTTTAGCCAATTAGAAGTTATGGCATTAATCGTGCTGCTGTCCAGAAAGTTGTCGGTAGTTCTGACAGAAAGTGTTTGTCGGTCCTTTGGGGTTATATACGTACAGAATTCGGGTTTTCCACCAACTAAGTTGTTATAGATAAATTTGTCACCTTTCAATCAAGCCTGAGTTCACCTCTTTACGAGCTTCAGAGCAAAAGTTATGTTACTTTTACTGCTGCTGTCCGATAAGGTTTCCTGCTATGAGTTAAGAGCGATGCGAGTAGTGTCATGATGTCTTGGTTCTTATTGAGTAACTTATTGGTGTAGGGGGTGAGGTGCTGAGGTTAGCGATAGCATCGTTGCCTCCCAACGCATCGCAACGCTAAAGGCAAGTACATCGACAAGTATATATTTTGTGAATACTGGATGCCTGTTGTTCATGTTGTATTTTCATTTGATGTGTGACAAGCTTCAACGATATGTTATTTTCATACGTGTGGAGATGATGTTGGTCATAGTACATGAGTTCATTCATGCATCATGTTCATGTTCCGTCCACGGGAGTGGAGTCTAAAGTCCCATCAATTCTAGTATGGGCATGTGAAGTCCCACCATTCCAATGTGGGCAGTTTTGGACACCATATGAAACGTTCTTCATACGGTATTTTGGATCCCTGTATTTCGATAAATACGGGCTCAAGTGAACACCGACGGGTGTGTCACTTGCTATACCGGTATAAGAAGGAGTGCAGTCCATTCAATTCAGAAGATCCTTCATTCCATTCATTCATTATGCATCCAGTATTATGTTCATGTTCTTTAACGTTGTGGTCTTATTCATCTTTGTTGTATGTTCATTTATCCGTTGTACTTGCTGAGTCTCGGATTCACTCTTGTTTTGTTTGTTTATTTTAGGTGATCATTAAGGATGACTCTATTGAGAGGGAGTAGACACGCACCATCCACTCATTCACCATATTTCAGTTTTAATAATAAGATTTGATTCTACCTTTTTTTTTGTTTAGCGAAGAATTGTAATAAATGAAGTTAATTATGGTTGATGACTTCCTCTAGGTTACTGATGGTTATTTTCACCTGTGAGACTTGGTCATTTCTTTTGATATACTTATATGGTTCAGACATCGTCATCAATTTCTCATATTGTGGTTGAATGTTAGATTCTTTAGGTAACATTTTAGCTTCCAAGTAGTCAGGGTGTTACAAATACGAGGAGTATTAAACTCATAGGGCTGAAACCTATGATAGGCTAGGTCCATCTACCTCTAGGTATCATCGTGTACGATCATCTGGAGACATCAACCCTTCTTTCCCGCAAAAAAGGCATCATGATATTATTACTAGATGCCGAGTGTTTTCACACGACCTTCAAGTAGTCCGCTGGCCACCGCGATTTCGATCGACTAACATGGAAAAATTTGATGGGTCACAAAATCCCATTGAGTTTCTTCAAATCTACACCACTGCCGTTCGAGCAGCAGGAGGAAGGGAGCATGTCATGGCCAACTACCTTCCCACTATGCTTGAAGGATCTGCTCGATCGTGGCTGTTAAATCAGCTAGAGGAGTCGATCTATTCATGGCAGTACATTTGTGATCTACTGCTGGCTAACTTCTAGGGTACTTACAACTGCCCTAGAAAGGAGGATGACCTGCACCGGATGCGACAGAACTCTCATGAAACCATGCGCTAGTTTATCAGGCGCTTTAGTAAAGTTCGTAACTCAATTCCTAAGGTTTGTGACTCTTCTATCATCAGAGCATTTAAACAGGGAGTCCATCGTCGAAAAATCACAAAGGATATCCCTTTAAATCCTCCTACTACCGTCGCTGAGGTTTTTGAGATGATCATTCGCTATGCAACTACTACAAAAGTAGTCGAGTGGAATTGTATATACCATCGATAGGGATGATAAAGGCACTCGAGAAACAGGCGAAAGTAGCAAGAAGAAGGACAAGAAGACCAAGAAACCTAAGAGTAAGACTAAAGGCAAAAAGTCTCAAGTCAAAAACTCTAAGGAGGTCTTGGACATAAGCGATAACGAGCCTCGGAGTTTCAAACCATAATCCTATTGGGGAAAAGACAAATGCACCGAACGAAAGAGTGATAAGCCTAAGTGGTGTCCTTTCTACAAAAAGGAAGGACACAACCTTCACAATTGCAAATGTTTTCAATAATCACTCGAAGATTACTACACCGACAAAGGATCACTTCCCACGCTCGAAGAGGTAGGACAAACAAATGATTGAAAGCAATTGGACGATGATGAGGAGATGCTATTTCAAGATTCGGAACACACCATCGATCACATCTATGGAGGGTCTTCGGCATTCAAGTCAAAATGATAGCTCAAAGTTGTCGAGCGTGAGGTAAACTCCATTGACCCTCTTCTTGTCAATAAAGTTCCGAAGTGGTCGGAAGTCACCATCTCTTTTGAGAAGGGTGACTGTCCAATCCTTTCTACTCAACCCGATCACCATCAACAACTATCAAGTAAATCGTGTGTTAGTTGATGGTGGGAGTTCGCTGAACATAATCTTCACGAGTACCCTAGACAAAATGCAAGTTCCCAGGACAAAGGTAAAACCAATACGATACTCATTTCATGGGATCATACTAGGGTCTTCGACCAAACCAAGTGGTCAAGTATCTCTTCCTGTAACATTTGGTTCTCCAAACAATTTCAGGACAGAGAAATTCTCCTTTGATGTGGTCAATTTTGACACAACATACAATGCCATACTCGGACGACCAACTCTGGCATGATTCCTAATTGCTACTCAGTATGGTTATCAGTGTCTTAAGATGCATTTTCTTCCATAAAGGGCTTTAAACGGGGACATCTGCAGGCTTGATTGATGACTGTTGTTGTAGGAAAACTCTACATAAGGTAGTATTTGATCCCAACTGGTCTGGTTCTCTAGAGCGCAGGCTCTCAACATATCTTCTAGGATTTGATTTACCCTTTCTGTTTGTCCATCTGTCTAGGAATCGTAGGCTGTGCTGAAATTCAAATTAGTGCCCAAAACGCTGTACAGCTTTTGCCAAAATCTCGAGGTGAATTGAGATCCTTGATCCGACACGATCTTCTTTGGTACTCGTGCTGACATACTATCTTTGCTATATACAATTCTGCAAGTTTGTCTCCTTAGTAAGTAGTCTTGACTGGGATAAAGTGAGCAACTTTTGTCAGGCGATCTATAATTACCCAAATGGAATCGTATCCAGCTCTTGTTCTTGGCAAAGCGGTGATGAAGTCCATGCCAATTTCTTCCCATTTCCATTTAGGGATCTACAAGGGTTGTAGGAGTCCAGCAGGTCTCTGATGCTCAGCTTTAACTCGCTGGCAAACATCACACTATGCTATATATTCAGCAATTCCTCGCTTCATACTAGTCCACCAATACATTTCCTTAAGATCTTGATACATTTTAGCACTTCTAGGGTGAATAGAATACAAGGTTTCATGAGCTTCTTTGAGTATCAACTGCTTGAGTTCCTTTTGGTCCGGTATACAAATACGCTTATCGAACCAAATGGTTCCTTGCTCATCTTCTGAAAATCTTAGGGATTTACCCTTCTTCATGTTACTCTTGATCTCCTTGATATCTGCATCTTCGATCTGGGCTTCCTTGATCTGACTTTGTAGAGTGGGTTGCACTTCCAAAGCAGCCAAATAACCTTCTTCAACCAATTCAAGCTTAAGTTTCTGAAACTCTTCATGTAGTGCTGGCTGACCTTCTTTGATCATCAGAGTATTGCAATATATCTTTCTACTTAAGGCATCAACTACAACATTAGCCTTGCTTGGGTGGTAATGGATTCTAATGTTGTAATCTTTGATCAATTATAACCATCTTCTTTGCCTCATATTGAGATCAGCTTGAGTGAAAATGTACTTCAAGCTCTTATGATCAGTGTAGACTTCACAACGATTACCGATGAGGTAATGATGCCATATCTTCAAAGCATGCACCACTGCGGCCAATTCTAGGTCATGGGTGGGGTAATTTACTTCATAAAGCCTCAACTGACGTGAAGCGTATGCTACTACCTTCCTTTCTTGTATTAGGACACAATCGAGACCTTGTCGCGATGCATCATAGTAAATCTCAAAATCCTTTCGGACATCTGGCAAAGTCAACACTGGAGCGGTGGTCAAGCGCTTCTTCAATTCTTGAAAACTCTGCTCACATTCTGGCATCTAAGAAAATTTCTTTTTCTTTTTCAGCAACTGTGTGAGGGGTCTTGCTATCCTCGAGAAACCTTCTATAAACCGGCGGTAGTATCCTGCCATACCAAGGAAGCTTATGATCTGAGGTAGTGACTTAGGTGACTCCCAATTGGGCACATCCTTGACTTTACTGAGATTAACAACGACTCCTTCTGCAGACATGACGTGTCCCAAAAAAGTAACTTACACACTTGTTGAATTTAGCATAGAGTTGATGATCTCTAAGCCTAGTTAGAATTAAGCGAAGGTGTTCTTCATGCACTTCTTCACTCTTGGAATATATTAGGATGTCGTCGATGAAGATAATGACGAACCTATCCAAATACTCCATGAATACTTTATTCATTAAGTTCATAAAGTAAGCAGGAGCATTGGTCAATCCAAAAGATATGACCGTGAACTCATACAATCCATATCGGGTTGAGAAAGTTGTCTTGGGTATATATTCTCTTGACGGATCTTCAACTGATGGTATCCTGACCTTAAATCTATCTTAGAGAACACTTCGGCTCCCTTCAACTGGTCAAACAAATCATCGATCCTGGGTAGAGGGTACTTGTTCTTGATGGTGACTTCGTTGAGTGAGCGGTAATCCACACACATCCTTTGGGTACCATCTTTCTTTGCAACAAAGATAACCGGGGCTCCTAAGGTGAAGAACTTGGTCAGATAAAACCTTTAGCTTGTATCTCCTCGATTTGCTTCTTGAATTCGACCAAATCATCAACAGGCAGACGGTAGGGTCTCTTCGAAATAGGTGCAGTTCCTGGAACTAGGTTGATAACAAACTCCAGGTCCCTGTTTGGTGGCATTCCAGGTAATTCATCAGGAAAGACATCTGAAAATTCTCTGACTACTGGTACATCTTCCAAGGATATAGTCTTAACACTGCAGACTAAGGCTCCATCATGCTTCTTCATGGGGGCTTCAAATTTTACTTTAGTCGCAATTGGACTGACCAAGGTGATGCTTTTACCACCACAATCCAAAACTTCTTAGTGATCGGTAAGCCAATCCATACCCAAAATCACATATAAGGATTTGGCGTCGATAATTATCAGGTTGGCTAGGAATTCTACCCCTTCTATAATCATTTTAACTTGTGGGAAACCCTGGTTCGTGCTAAACTCCGAACCGGGGGATTGAACCAACAAGGCAGTCTTAAGATTTGAGACCTTTAAATGATGCTTTGCAACAAAAATCGGTGAAACAAACGAATGCGAAGCGCCAGAATCAAACAAAACTGTAGCAGGTGCTGAATTTACTAGGAACTTACCCAACACGACGTTCGGGGCTATCTGGGCTTCCTCCACTGTGATGTGGTTCACACGGCCTCTCACATAAGACCGAGGGGTCTTCGCTGGTGCAGCTGGAGTCTGAGGTGCTCCACGTCCGGCTCCGGGCATGGGGGTTCTGTTTGGAGTAGCTCCCAAGTTGAATCTGACAGGCAAAGGGCCTTGCTTCTGCGGGCACTTACTAGCGTAGTGCCCCAATTACTAGCAGTTGAAGCAGGTGATTCTTGCGGCAGGATTAAGGTTTCTGAGCTGCTGATTATTGGTGTTGTTGTTGGGGCTGTGAAATCTTGGAGTAGACGGGCGGGGTGCTGTTGCTGGGGTCTTGAATGTGACAGGAGGAGCAAAATGGGTAGGATGTTGTACATTCATCCTGGCTCTCTATGAATGGCTTTGATGAGCACCATGCTGCATCATCTTCCTCTTATGAGTCTCTGCCAGCTCACGGCGAGACTCTTCTATGAGCATGGTTGACGAGGATTAAAACCTCTATGTATTATTTTTAATACATAAGAGACCATACATCTTCATGGTCGTAACCCCTGAGGTTCACGACCTCTCTAGTCGTAGAGATTCCAGAGGTTACACAATGGGTACCCTAGTCGGACGAGGGCCTGTGCCTAGCTTCCGACCAGAGAACTACTCGTAAAAGGTATCAACTGATATTTGGAATTGATTCCAGGTATATTCTTTACCGTGTGATGAATGGAACACATGCGTATGTTCCATACCACACGATGTTTTTTTTATCCTGAAACACTGATGAATAACCACCATGCGGTTAAGTATCTCATAAGCATACAACCGCCGAACGGTTGACTCTCCATCAACCGTCATCCAACTCCGACCAGTCGCGACGCTTCACATCAGACGTCTTCTCTAGAAGTAACTGCCATCCCTTCAAGAGCTATTTAAAGATGGAGCATGGACGGAGCAAAGGGTCTCGGTTCAAACTGGAGCATAGGCCTTAGATTTGTGTTTTAAGTCTGACATTGTAACATAACAAGCAGTGTTCTTAGTGTAAACAGGGGTAGTTCACCATCTAGTCAGGAGGCATTCCTGTAAACTCCAGTTCATATTAATAAAAGAGCAGTCCCATTATCTCCCTAGATTTTCCACGTCATTCTCTCCTTTTCTTTTCGTAAGATCGACGTCTTGATCGTCGACAATGGCCTTATTCACCAGATGCTGGAAATCTACATAGTCGTTGCCGACGACTTGGACCTTCAAGCTAGGGTTAAGTCCTCACTTAATGCGCTTCTGAGTTCGAGCTGTGTGTTATGATAGGTGTCGTTTATAATTTGAGTTGGCTTTATGTTGGCATGTGTGGTTCTTTCTGGTTCAAAAAGAATAAAGGAAAGCTTGATTTGGGCATTCAAATGATTTCGCTTTTGGCTTGTGGTGTTTATTTGCAAACTGCCTACATGGAAAATGGAAATGTTTTCGTGTTGATTCTTCAATTTTGGTTTTGAATCTTTTAGAGGGGAGTAGGTAATGCGTGGTTGCGATGTGAATCATTGATTCTTTAGTTGGATTTTGTTTGTAAAAGAGTATGTTTAAAATGAGTTCTTTTGTGTGTCCTAGGTTAAAGGATGTGCTCCTTGTTAAGGTAAAGAGATCAATTAAGGGATGGAATAAGTGTGTCGTGTGCTACGTGCAGGTTTTGTGGATTTGGTACCAATGGGAAGGTTGGCCCAAGGTACATTGTTTGTTTCTGGTAGTTGCGGGGTTTTTTTTGGAAGATAGCATATCTCTAGAACCGTCTCGAGTTCTGACGCGGGGTATACAATGTTTTGTATGATCCAGTTCCGAGAGAGTACTTGAGAGACCTAGAGTGTGAGGTTTCGCTAGAGCCGTTAACCATTGAGTAAAAACCTTACCTTCGAGTCTCGTTCGTTGAGTGTACTTGAAAAAGGTCAGAGCGAGTGTTGAGGCACAAGACGTTGGTTTACGTCAAGGTGTTGTGGACGCATCAGTCCGAGAGAGAGGCGACTTGAGAGTTGGAGTCTCACATGCGCGAGCAATATCCGGAATTGTTCATGTCGGGTACGTGTGTTTTGTTATTTAATTTCAGTTGTGGTTGTTCTTCGACTAGAACGATGGGTAGAATTTGGGGTCGAATTCTGTTTAAGGGTGGTAGAATGTAATACCCCATAGAATCTAATGATTAAAAGGGAAATTAATTAATAGAATGAATTTAATTATTGTCATTGGGCCAAGTAGGCCATTAGTGGCCTACTTTTAACCCTAATCATTAACAGTTTTAGCAAAACCTTTGCCCTTGCCGCATGCCCTATCTGCCCTAACCACCAGCCCCGCGCCGCCCCTGCCTCCTTGTAGCCGCCGCCTGAAGCTCTATGGCTCCTGCCGCGTCGCATGTTCGCCAGCGCTGGTTTTTTTCTCGCTCGTTAATCACCTCGCGTCGTGCGTGCGTTTGTTGGCTGGCGTTCGGCCACGGCCATTGTATGCGTGTGTGCGCCTGTGCACTGGTGCTCGCTGCCGCGTGGCCAACCTTCTACCGCTGGCCACCAGCCGTTGCTTGCAGTTGCTGCCTGCTAGCTTCTAGCATGCATTTCTTTCTCCTCTTTTGCATGTATTCGTGTCACTTGCAATAGTGAAGGGAGAGAGAGAGGGAGATTAAGGGAAAAGTACTTGCTGCTGCTGTTGGTGCGAGTAGGTAAGGTTGCATTAGCAATTAATTGAGATCTGTTTTGATTATTTAATTGGATAGTTGGGAGAGAGATTAGCTGGCTGCGTGCACGTTTCACAATTTTGATTATTTAATTGGGATGGTTAGGGATGCATGGCTATGAATATTTAATTGCTATGATTATTTAATTGGTGTACTACAAAGATTAGTTAATGGAAGATGAATTGCATGCCATATGCTGCTAGTGAAACGAGCAAACATGTGAATATTTAATTGGATTAGTA
Source organism: Ampelocalamus luodianensis (assembly GCA_036346255.1). NCBI lineage: Eukaryota > Viridiplantae > Streptophyta > Magnoliopsida > Poales > Poaceae > Ampelocalamus > Ampelocalamus luodianensis. The sequence goes on along the minus strand of CM070635.1, from coordinate 29,212,187 downwards.
GGGGAGAGAGAGCTTAATTAAATAATGCTAATTAGTAGTTAACTAGTTTTACTGTAGCATTGTTTACATGCACCCATGTTTAAATAGTAAAGGTGAGTCATTAGCTAGTTAGTGTTGCATGTTTTATTAGCATGTTTTATTAGCATGTTTTATTTAGGGAGATATCGAATGGCAGATTGGTTTAGTCGGCTGTTCTGCTGTACGATTTATTAGGGTACCTTAATGGTGAATTTTGGAAATATCATCTACTAGTTAATTGTAGATAATTTTAGTATATTTCCATAGAGTATTTAGTCATGTTGAGCGGACGAGTAATTTTCAAGTTATGAATTTAATAAGACCTGATGTCCAGAAGATAACAGATCGGTCTTCTGGGATAAAAACGGGGGGTTAGATGATTTAATTAGAAGTCATGGTAATCTAAGAAAATGTGAAGAATTTTGTGTAGATTCCAGAATATGGTGGTTTGCCATGATCGGACTTGTGAGTCAAAAGTTACACCCTTTTTAGTACCACGACAGCAAGCAGTGACTGTTCGGTATTGGGGAAGCGTTGCAGATTTGGGGGACATATAGGAGCGATGTCAATTAATTGTTGTTCTTATGATGTTGTAGCTTGTATTAAAATTTGAGTGTTTATTGTAGGAGAGACGTCATACTTGTTGCCATCTTCTAGCCAGACCGTGAGTCGCAACTAGTAAAGGCAAGTGCATGGTAGACAGTGATCAATGATTGATCTCTGTATTTCTTTATCGTTCATTACCATTATTGTTTTGCTTTTATTTGTATTTAAATTGCAAGCAATAGAATGGTATGACTATATCTGGTTAACGAACATGAGAAAAATTGGATATGATGAAATTATGCATTTTTGCATTCATAAGCATCTTGGCATATGAGCAGGTGATCATGATTGATCACAACTCCACGGGAGTGGAGGAGATCCCCGATCCTCGAGGAGGAGCGGGCTTGAGAGTGAATGTTGTCACAAGCGTTCACTCACGTATACCGGTATACGCGAAAGAAGTGCATGTGGACATGTAAAATAGAGTTGCATTGAGATATGAGATGAATGTGTATGAAAACAAAGAGAAGAGAATGGCATGAGAATATTAATAGAAGGACATGGATGATAATGAAGTTATTGAATACTATTGATTTATCATTGCTTGTTGTATATTGATGTATTTGCTGAGTCGTGAACTCACCCTTACTCTTTTGTTGTTTTTAGGTAATCTTTGAGGGGCACCACGATTGGGGGGACTAGAGCACATGGAATAATTTCATACTTCAGACACATGATTATTTGCCATGAGAACCATTTGATTCATTATCACTGGACTACTTTTAGAACGTGTTAGAGATTGAATAATCTTAGATGAACGTTTTGGACTAGTCTATTTGGTGCTATTTTAGACTTATTATCTTGCTATGTTTCCCTCACTTATTTATTCATGCCTGACAAGTCTTTATTTATGTTCTATTGTGACCCATGGATGGGTTTTTATTAATGCTTTGGTTGCTGTGTATTAATGAATATTAGTTGGAAAGGTAGTTTAGTGGCATTCCAGGCTCAGTGTTGGGCTAGGGTGTTACACCCAGGACTCTCTGTGCATTCTGAACTAGTCCCAGATCAGTAGCTAGCTCGCATAGTTACAACATAGATATAATCATAACCATACAACCAATTAAAGATGAAGCGGACAAATTAATATTACTTGGTAGCAAAAGGACCTTATGGTCAAGTCTTACAGAGTTGCCATGCTAGGCTTAACAACAAAAGATAACTTGCAGTGGAAACAAAATATCTCGTGGAGGCCATTCGACATGCCCACAGACAATCGAGTGGAGGACGCGACCTAGTTCGCAAAGTCTTCGAGATACTCCTCTTCATAATACTTTGAGTTCCCTGGTTCTTCTGTAGGGATTAATCACACAGGGCACAAGCCCTGAGTACTTTGAATATACTCAGCAAGTCATAGGGAGATGGATGTAATTATTATTCATGCGAGGCTAGACAAGGAAAGCTTTATGGCTATTTTGCAGAAAGCAATATTGACAGTAAATATAATAAGTAATTCAGTTCTTTGAAACAACTAGAGATCATCCCAACCATTCCATCCGAACCATCATTCCCACCATTTTAATGAAAATATCTACCCCTTGCGTGAAATCTCCGGGCATGTCCGTAACCGGGGACACGGCTATTCGAATAGTTTTTACACTTTGCAGAAGTTGTATAGCTTTACCCACAAGATATAATTGACTTGTAATATCCGTCTGACACACTACCGAAAGTGTGCGACTAAGTCATTATCACAAGGCTTTTACGAAGCTCTATTTTGATTCGGTTCTGCTCGGTAAGGATTCGTTTCTAACGGGTTTTACTCCCACCAGATTCATAACCCCTCTTGCGCCGCTTTTCAACCCAAACAGAGCCAAATCAAAACACTGCTAATTAGTTGTCCCAGTCCACCCCATCCTGGACATGTGGTTGCACGCTATGACCCAGATGAATGGTTCAAGGTTAAGTCCTTAGTTGGCTGCTTATACGAGACTATCCACGTCCTAATGTGCGTTACGGCACCCACACTTACCATCGCCCACTCGCCCGAGAATAAAATATTTTCGGTTCAACCCGACCAAAGACCACCCTAGCCTTGGCACAACATCTTTTAATAATAGTGGCCGCGCCACAATTCCATAATTCCTTTAGTCATGTTTATTCATACGAGCATGCGATCATGAGTCCCAACGTACGACTATAGCATGGCTAAGCATAATACGATACCCGTGTTGGTAATTTATCAATGCCCAACTAAAATAGTCCATCCTATGGTGTCCAAGGGTTCATGTCATTCAAGGATACATGTCATTTGCAATTTTTCAAGGGAGCATACATCAATTAGGCAATTATCTACTCCCGAAACTATTTAATATAAAACTAGCAATGCATATTTATATCAAACAATATAGTTTTGTAAAAGGGGTTCAATATGATCAAAGGCCTATGACTTGCCTTCGTTGAAGAGGTGAGGTGCTTCGGTCGTCGGGTCCGAGAAATTTTTCGAAATGCTAGTATCTACACGTGCGAACAAAGTCAAACAAATAAAACAACTCCAAATCTATTCCAAATAAATACCAAATAAGCACTAACAGCAAGAGGGGGATTTTAGATGAATTTAGAAATTTGAATCACTCGAATCGGAGTTCGAATGAGGAAGTTATGACCTCCGGAAGTTTGAAATTACAAGAAATGAAGAAAACTGGATTTTTCTCAAATTTCGATTTATTTTTCTAAAGGAAAAGGGGTTTATTGCGTCAGCTGACGTCAGCCCTGAGGATTTGTTTTTTGGCCGAATTATTTTTCTGAAGAAAAACTGGGAAAAGCCACGTGGGCTGCTGACTAGGCAGCCACCTCAGCGGAGGGCTGACATGGCCGCCACGTGGCGCTGAGGTGGCGCCACCTAGGTAGCCACGCGAGCACCCAAGTGGCGGCGCTCGGAACCCAAGGGCTCGCCGGCGATTGGCTAGTCTCCGGTGGCCGGCGAGGACACCTACGCGAAGAGGGAGATGTGGCGATGTTGGTGCGCTAGGTCTTGATGACGCGGCATCACCAGAAGATCGTCGGTGGCGAGGAAGAAGCGGCGGTTGAAGGAGGAGGCGGCGTTCCAGCGGGCTCCAGAGAGCGCGGAGGTGCGCACGGGGAAGGGCTCGATGCGGTACGGAGGTGGGGTCGGCGAGCTTCACGGCCTGCGGCGGCTTTTCGCCAAATCCGACGAAAAAGGAGCGAGAGGGAGAGAGTGAGTAGGGGAGGAGCTAGAGGAGCTCGAGGGGCACCGGTGCTCTCCTTAAATAGGCACGGGGAGCTCCAGAGTGGGGGGTTGGGCTATGGGCTCTACGGCGGTAGGGTCTGGTGAGGGACACGCACAGCGCGGGGCGACGACAAGACACGGAGCGCCACGTGGGTGGTGGCAGCGGGTGCGGCGGCGCACACCGCACTAATCGCGCGTGTCAGGGTGGTGGCGATGGGGTAGATGCGGTCGGCGCAAAATGCGTGCGCGCGGCGCGGACGCGGTGGTGGGTGTAATATCCCGAAAGTGAGTTAATATTTGAATCGAGGAAGATTAATTTTATTTCCGGAGAGATCGTTTAATCGGGGGAGGATCAAATGGAGCGTCGGGAGGACTAATTGAAAGGATGTCGGTGCTGCATTTTTGGGGGAGAGCAATTTTTGCGCAACTTGGGCTGGGCCATGGCCCATGAGGGTGGCCGAGCCAAGGGGCTTCCTCCCAAACCTAGCCGACTCCCCTCCTCCCCTTTCCTCCCCACTCCCAACCGCCGCCACCCCCTCTCCACCTCTCCACCTCCCCTCCACCTCCTTGCGCCCTTCTCCATCCCCACCATCTCCATTGCTGCTGGCCAAGGAGGAGAAGGAGCTCCACCGGCCCGGCCAAGGAGGAAGAAGAAGGAGAAAAGAAGAGAAGGAGGAAGAAGGAGAGGAGAAGAGAAGGGAAGAAGAGGAGAAGAAGGGATCCGCAGCGAGGCGTGGTGGTCTTCATCGCTGTGTGCTCTCTTCGTTTCGGCCAGGGTAACCCGTGGTTCTTTGCTTTAGGTCAATTTCTAGTTGTCTAATTTTCAGATGTCAGTTCGTCGATATTCTGCAGCAGTGAAGTTTGTCGGTTTTGATTAGGTTAGAGGAAGATTTGGGTCTGGGTGTCTCCTAGAAAGTTGTATCTATCGTAGTTACCTTTCATTGCCGACAAGAATCAAGTCATTCAGACTTGGTAGCCAAAGTTATGAATTTATTAGTATTTCTGTGTTTCTGGAGAAAGCAGATTTGCTAGTGTTGGTTAACTTGATAGAAGCGCATATTTAGAGGGGTTTCAGAGGGTCTCACCATAACGAAAATTAGGCTAATCCTCTTAGCTTTCAGGAAAGCTAAAGATCACTGAATTCGGACGAACGTAGAAAGTTATGATAGTTTCTTTGTCGCTGTCCAGAAACCCGACGTGAAATGTTTGCTCTGATTAAATAGATTGGTAGGTCTGGTAGATGGCGAATCAGAGGGTCTCCCAACTAAGTTTATTTAGACATTTTAATTAAATTTTCAGATTGTCCAAGATCATCCTATTTGGACTCCTGAGCAGAAAGTTATGAATTTTTGAAGTCTGCTGTCCGCAGTGACCGATCGCTAGAAATTAGAAAAGCTAGGCGTGGTAAGAAGATTAGCGATTTGATTGTAGTGTGATGTATGATTTTAGTCAGTATGCTATTCTTAGTTTGGGGTTATCTTCTTGTCCGGTGGCAGCGAGATCCCAAGGGCAGCACCACTTCGCGTCCGCGTTCTCGCGCGGTTGAGGCAAGTATTCGGGTTTATATGCGATATTGGTTGCATGTCATGATTGAGTGGTGTATTGTTCATCATTGCCATGTGAATGTGTTGTGGAGATGATTCTAGTTGTGTTGATGCTTGAGTTATGTTTTAAGGTTCCTTCATGATGCTATTGTTTACATACCACGACTACATATTGAGTTATGATATTGGAAATATGATGTTGTAGTTCTTATGCATGTTGGAGCATTTTGAGACTTGGTCACGTGGTGACCAAGAGTACAATGTTGAGGTCCTGTCATATGTAATGACAGTTTGAGATCCCCGCATTCATGGAATGTGGGCAATGGATCTGAGGTCCCGTCATTGTGATGACGGGCAGTCCCATACATGTGATGTATAGGCTCTTGGTCCCTGTGCGGAGACACGAGCATGG